>JACSVZ010000002.1:85358375-86558375 GCA_014706295.1 Lycocorax pyrrhopterus obiensis
ATGGATAGCTTGGCCTAGGCAGGGTTTTCCCTGAGGACTGATCTCAGCAGTTGAGACTGATGCAAAGAAGGCATTCAGTAATTCCTCCTCTTCTCTGTCTTCTGTCACCAGGACATCCATCTGATTCAGCAGTGACCCCACATTTTCCTTAAACTTCCTTTCACTGCTGATGCACTTGTAGAAGCCTTTCTTGTTGTCCTGGATATCCCCTGACAGATTCAATTCCAAGTGTCCCTTGGCCTTCCTCATCACATCCCTGCATACACTGACAATGTTCCTGTAACCCTCCCACGTGGTCTGCCCTTTTTCAAGATCCCATCAATTTCTTTCTCCTGTTTGAGGTTTGCTAGAAGCTCCCTGCTCTTCCATGCAGGTCTCCTGCACAGTTTGCTTTATTTGTTGATCACGGGAACACACTGATCTTAAGCTTGGAGGAACCAATGCTTGAATACTGATCATCTCTCTTGGACCCCCTTGTATTCTAGAGCCCTAACCCATGGGATTCCTCTAAGCAGTCTTAGAAAAGGTCAGAGTTGGCTCTCTGGAAGTTCAGGGTTCTAGTCCTGCTTACGGCTTGGCTTCCTCCATGCAGGATCCTGGGTTCCACCACCTCCTGGTCACTACAGCCAAGGCTGCCCCCAACCTTCACATCTTCACCCAGTTCCTCCTGGTTTTGTAGTACAAGGTCCAACAACACACCTTTGTTGGCTCCTCCAGCACTTGCATCAAAAAGTTGTCATCAATGATCTGCAGGAATTTCCTGGACTGTCTGTGCCAGGGCATTTTGTCTCCCAATGAATATCAGGGCGGTTGAAGTCCCCCGGGAGAACCAGGGCCTGTGACTGTGAGGCTACTTCTAACTGTGCATAGAAAGCCTCATCAGCTTTCTCCTCCTGATCAGAGAGATCCATACGTTACTACATGTGTCCCAGAAGCCACAGTGTAGGAGTGAACAAAGGTGTGCTGTTCTCAAGTTCTTCCGTTTCAGACTGTTAGTTTAAACTTTAAAACTGAAAAAAAGTTTAGGACAACTATAGATGGGAACAACTGTGAAAATACAAGGGCACTACCAAAGAAACAAGATACTTTAAAAATAATTTTAAATTATCCCTGATACAAAGTTACTTCAGTCACTGGCCATATGCTATCTAAAATTATCATTCACATTTGCTAAGCTGTCACCCACACAATTCTTTCTCTTAAAACTACCTTGTAATACTTCTTCTGTTACCTTGCTGTAGATAATGTGCATCAGCTTCCTAAAGGTTATTCAGGAATGTCAGGCTTATACTCCTCAATTCTCTGGCCACTGCACCAGCACAAGGCAGAACTGCCTGGGAATTAAACCAAATAGTACCAGCTGTCCTCGCTGGAGCATATATCAAGTAAAGACACTTCTCATTGCACAACAACAAATTGTGTTTGTAAATACAGTACTCCCTCCACTTGTGCTCTATCTCAGGAGTCTTCAGATGCAGCTACAATTCCCAAAATTGTTCACGAGGCCTCTCCTGAGCCTTGGTGTGGTTGTTTGCACTTCACTACTCACATAAACCAGCTCAGTCACATTATTCCTTCAGGAAAAGCAAAGCTTTCATAAACCACTCCATAAACCAAATGTCCATCCTGTAATAGTTTTAAATGAAAATAAAAATCCAATTGTCACCAAAGAATGCGAAGAGGCAAATACAAAAACCCTCAAAACCAGAAACAATTCTCTGAAAGATCACTAGGATAGTAATTTCCTTTTGTAAATACAGAAGGTGGTGGGTTTTTTCCAAAGAAAAATCCATCTATCTGAACTCAGGATAATTCTGAGTCTCATTGCTGCCATCACAGCTGTATCAGTCCTATGTTACCTCTGAGATTTAGAGAAAGCAGCACTGAAACTGTCAAAGAAATTGTTTTAGTCAAAAGCTCCTGGGATCCTGTGCTGGTTTTGGCTGGGGTAGAGTTAATTTTCTTCACAGTGGCTGGTATGGGGCTATGTTTTGGATTTGTGCTGAACACAGGGTTGACAATACAGAGATGTTTTTGTTATTGCTGAGCAGGGCTTACACAGAGCCAAGGCCTTTTCTGCTTTTGGTACTGCCACACTGGGGAGGAGGCTGGGGGTGCTTGGGAGACTGGGAGGAGACACAGCCAGGACAGGTGGCCCAAACTGACCAAAGGGTTATTCCAGACCATATGGCATCATGTTCAGTATATAAAGTGGGGGAAGAAGGAGGAAGGGTTGGGGGGATATTTGGAGCGATGTGGGGGATATTTGGAGTGATGGTGCTTGTCTTCCCACAAGCCCTTATGCGTGATGGGGCCCTGCTCTCCTGGAGATGGCTGAACACCAGCCTGCCCACGGGAAGCAGTGAGTTAATTCCTTGTTTTGATTTGCTTCTCTGTGTGGCTTTTTCTTTTCCTATTAAACTGTCATTATCTCAACTCACGAGTTTTTTAGCTTTTATCCTTCCAATTCTCTCCACAATCCTGCTGTTGGAGGGAGTGAGTGGCTGTGTAGGGCTTGGTGTCTGGCTGGGGTTAAAGCACAGTGGATCCCAAAGAACATTTAACCATTAAAGAGTTCATATACATATTTTTTAATGTTTTCATTGAAAACCCCACAAAATTTCTGGTATACCCTTTGGCTGTTTGTTTATTTCTCTCTGAAGCCAGTTGGACACTACAGCTAATTTCCTCTTTCCATGTACAGTAATAACAGTACTTCAGTACATCAACTTCTTATCACCGTCTGCTGTAAAATAGATAATGGATCGCAGCTTCAGGAGTCACTGTGTCTAGGAAGAGTTAATATATCCAGCATTCCCTGCTGTCTTTGGCTAGCTTTTTATCTTTTCCTGCCCATTAGATCTCTGAACTTCCTTTGTATTGCTGACCAGGTGAACTGAGACACTCAGATCAATTTTCCAGTTCATACTGTTGAAAAATTGTGGACCAGGAGTTCACTCAAGTAATAAATACCGAGGAAAGTCTGAATAACAGATTTTTTGAACAGATCCTCCCTTCTAGGGACGAGGAAAAAAAAATCTCTGATCAGCACAAGAGGTTCACCTGCCCAATAGCTCTGAGCAACCCTTGTAGAGGACAGAAGTGGGATTGGACCAGAAATGGGACTTCATAATTAATGTGGAAGTAAGCAAGCAACTCAACTGTATTGAGCTACATTAGCAAGTCCTACAGTAAATAAAGAAGTACAAATTGCCTGATACATGCACCATTGCTAAGTAGAAACAGAATGTTATCCCAGTCTCAAGCACTCCAGAGGGCAAGCAGAACCCATCTTGACCAGCACACAATCAGAAAGAGGGCTCTATCTGCTTTCCTACTCCATGCCTCTCCAGAGGCAGGTTACATGCCCAAAAATAATTTGCTTGACTAATCACACACCTGTACCTTTTTGCAGCCAAAGTAATAGGTGGAGTTAGAGAAAACTGAGAGAGGGAAATCCCACCATCTTTCCTTCTTCATTTCCAGCCAGAATCTTCAAAAATTTGGCCAGCTAACCTGAACTAGCTTTGCTGCTTTGAAATCCACATAGAAAACTAGAGGAAAAAAAGTCTCTCTTCCTGTCCTTCTTTCTCACTCTCGCTTACCCACACTCCATAATCCCCCCCAACATATGACATGAAAACGAAATTTCACTGTGCTTTGAAAGAATATGGTATTGGAAAATCTCGTGTTTAAACTGGACCATAAGGACAAGAGACCCACAGGAATGGCAGCTAAACTAGAGGTCTGTTTTCTTACGTAGTGATGTTAGCTGGACAGTTTGTGGCAGAGAGAGAGACTGGATCAAATCCTAGATATTGGAAAAAAAAAAGCTCCAGAAGAGTAAAGATGATCGTCTAGTGGGACTGACTGAAGGTTTAGGCAATTTAAGGAGTGCATATTGAAGATAAAATATGGCAAGGAACCATAAAAATCCTTCTATTCAGCCTTGACTTAATTGTTTTAAAATCCTTTGTGGGCTACACCAGACTGTGACTAAACTGTTTCACCAGGGTCTTAATTTGCATAAGAGCGTCTGACAATGTCTAACAAATGGCTTTTTAGAGCTAAGACCAGGAAGAACCGCAGAATTCTAGTAAGGGAAAGGCCATAAGTCACAAGCCTAGAAGAGATTAGAGGGAAGAGCCACTTGCAGACATGTAATGGCTATAGGCTGCTAACGTTTGGAGCACTCACCTTAGCCACACAAGCAACCCAAGCAAGTAAGCTGAATGCTGCAGTGGATGTGGGGAAAGCAAGCTACATTTCCAGCAACGCCCACATCCACACACACCATCTTTAGGGCAGTGCACACAGTGAGACAACAGCTGGGAAAACACTCAGAACCATGGCAAGTTTCCTTGCAAGTGAAAAGCAGAATACAACTTGAAAGAGATGAAGAGCTGAACTTTCCACAGGCCCCAGTTACAGCAAAAGTTCAATTTCCTTTTTCTTGTCCTTTTTCTTGTCCTTTTTCTTCAGTTCCCTCATTCCTCTTCTTTTGGACATCTGCCTTAGACACCTGGAATCAGCTGAGATGATGCCAAAATAAGCTGGAATGCACATGGGAGGACATCTATTTCTCTTGCTTTCTACAGAGAATATAAATACACTGTTTTCAGAAGAATGTGGACTTTGAAAGGCTGAACAATTCCAGCAAGTTCTCCAAGAACTTAAGTCTTCAATGTTATCAGTGTCATTTACTACTAAAATGCCAGGTGCTGATCATATTAATGACAATTTTTTTTCTGCATAGCATTGCAAGAGTTCTTAGGTGGTTGCTTTCCAATACAATGTTGACAATATTGAGGTTATAAATGAGTTTTAAAAAAATTAAAAATTTGGAGAAACGAATAATTTAAGTAGTTGTCTAGGTGACTTAAATAAGTTGTGTGCCAGTTAATGCATTCAGCTCTCTCCTTTTAGCACAGAAGGTGGCACTTGTTTTGTGTCTATTGGGCATTAAAGCCATGTAAAAACTAGGCTGACACATCAGAGTGTGCACAGCTTAGCATCAAACGTTGATCAAATAATATCATCTACAAGAATCGTGCGATAGCCCAGGTAACAGCACCAAGGCCATTTGCAAACAGAATAAAGTACCCTAAATACATCATGGAGATAAACAACCAAGCAATTTTTTAAACCCATTTATAAAGTAGATTATTTATGAAGCTAAAGAAAAAAAGAGGAAGAGGTAGAGCTTTTGGACATTTTCCCTTTCCCCTTTCTGCTCCAATCCCACAACCCACAATCATCTGTACCTGTCACTCACTGACTCCTGAGGAGTCAGGAAGATGAAAGTGTGATAAAATAGTGGACCTGCTATCACTCTCTGCTTTGTGTTAGCATGGTTACTTCTCTGAATTTGACAAGTCAATTAGTGTCTCATCTAGTTTCTACTGAGCAGAGACATTAAGTGCTCATTTTCATGTGACTTTTCGGAGGGTGGAACTAATCACTTCTAACTTTATCCTCTTGGCAACCGCACCAGTACATGCTGCACTATTACACTACAGTGCAATAGACTGTTAGCTATATTTACTCTAAATAGGCCTATACGTATGATGACTCTCATATAGCATGACAGCAGTAATTCATAGCTCAGAGACACAGAATGGGCAAATGCTCCCACCCCACTCTTTGTTTCCACAGCTATGGGCTTTGCCTCAAATCCTCTACAAGTTCATAGTTTAGACTGGGATTTGAATAGCAAGCTGACCTATTTTTGTTTAAAATACACACAAATTTTAAAAGCTTAAAAGTTGCACTGAAAAAGACAATTAAACTGCAAATTCCTGTTCCAATCTCCTGACCCCTTGCAATGAAGGATCCTAAAAAATTGTTTCTTCTCCCTCTGTGGGAGACTCATTGTGCCTTTCTCAGTTCATTCTCATACAGTTCATTTACTCAAAGGATCAGATTCCCAGAGAGAGGGAAGAAGCTCCAGGTACATTTTTCTCAGCATTACTCCATTTCAACATATACAATAGAAAACATCAGACTGGCACTTCTGCTGCTTCCCTTACAAGGCTGACTTCCTGAATACAGCATTCTGGGTTTAGTGATATTCATTTAGTGATACACATATCGATGGTCACATGTAGTTCTCAGCAAAACAGAAAACAGACGTTTTCTTTCTTTCTGAGTGCTCATTGAAAGCATGCCAAAAAAAAAAAAAAAGGAAAATAAGAAAAAGACAGTTTACTGGAAATCCACCATTATGACATTTATACAGTGGGTTGCTAGCATACCAGAAATGGTCAAGAGACACAGAACACCTTGCCTGCTCTTAAAAGCAATAAAATTTCCTCAGCAAGACCCCTTGTTTGTCTGCTGGGATGCCAGCATCTGTCAGTAACACCCCTTCCTTACTTTTTTCCTTTTCACAGAACAATTTCTTGGTAAATAAATACAGAGCACTTCTGTAGAATCTACTGGTCTCCCGGGTCTAGGCTTAAAGAAAACGCAAGTGATCTGGAGTTCTACATTTCACAGTATCAAATACTTCTTCAGTCTGACTAAAGCTGTGATCTTTTTCTTAGACCATATGACTTTTATAGTCATAACCCTACCAGGGTTGAAAAGATGAAGACTGTGCAATTTTCATCCTGTGATGAGACAACGGTTGTTCTATAAAAATAAAAGTGCCAACACTGTGATGGATCTGCAGCTGAGAGCACACCCTCTGTTCCATTTTAGCTCTGACTCTCTGTGCATATCTTCAGAAATATTCAATATCCCACTCACCTCTTCCTCTCCCCCTCTCACTTTCTGTAGTTTTTGATTAAACATGTGTTCTACACTTTCAATCTGGTATCTAAATCCCATCCCTCAGTGCAGCTACACCACTATTCTATTAAAACTATGTCTCCCAGCTACACATTGCTCCCTCTTCTATTAGAAAGATGTCATGGCTGTGTTAAAACTTCCCCCTACAAAGCCACAACTGTTCTTAGGGCCAGCTACCACTGGATCTATCATCTAGCCAGGGAACTATCAGCCCCTCAACACTGTTAGGCAAGTAGCAGCTGGTCAGAGCAAGGCTCTTGGAAGGTCCCTATAAAGATTAACAATCAGTCAGAACTATCCTGAACTATCCTGCCATTACATTCCTACTGTCTTTACAGGAAAACAGAGACCAAAGATGCACACTGTAGGATTCTGAATCATCAACATAGCCTTGGTACTGTCAGAGTCTCCTCGGAAGGAAACCGAGAAAGGAAAAGTAAAGCAACCTCCACAAAGTCACAACCATCCAGCAAAGTGTGAACCCAGAGATAAGAGTCCAAGATCTTTAATGGCTGGACTCAATGATGTCAGAGGTTTTTTCCTACCTTAACAATTCTATGATCTTTAAAAGAGGTCTCCCTGTTGGGGGCAAAGAGAGAAAAAGTCATTGATTAAATGTGGCCTCACCCAAACAAGGCATCAGCCCCGAGTCCTTGTAACTAAATGGAAGCATAAACTTTACCAAATACATCTGGACCACTACATAACAAAAAAAAGGAAATTGAGTTTCTTCTGATATACAAGATGCATTTAACAGTTTCCCTCTGCAGCTGTTAATGTCACTTTTCTGGTAGAAGCATTAACAATACCTCTCCCATCCCAGCCATATTCATTATTTTTCCATTGCTGTACCTGTTTCAGTTCTTGAAAACTTATTCACCTATTTCTCTGATCTAATGGCTTTTTTCATCACTATCCAACAATAAGAGTGCAATATTTATCACGACTTCTTGCCTACACCTCTGACATAAGCCCTGAGCATATGAAAGCAGTGTGTATGCCACTCTGGCTCATACTGATGACCCATTTTGTTTTCACAACACATCTCCTGCTTCATCTGTAAAAACTTCCGATTTTTTTCACAGTGTCACATAACCCAGGTGCTACTTTGTCTCAGAAATGGGAAGCTTTTAACATTTACTTTCCAGTATACAGTTTCCACACCTTTAGTCTTATAACTGAACCAACTAGTCTGTCAAAATATTTTGCCCCCTGCTGCTCTCCAGTACCTCTATTAATGTAACACAATTGGGCTTGGATTTATAAGAATTTAGTAATCAAAAATGCATTCCAAATAGTTACACCTGCAAGAAATGTCAATTAACTAACTTTGACATTTAACACAAAAAGCCACTTATGCACAAATACAAAATATGTCCAGTGGTCCAGTGGCCTCTCCTCCCATGTTCCCCTTTTTGCTGCTCTGGAAGAGAAAGAGGAGCAGGCACCCCCAGAACTACGTCTGGAAATACAGAAGCTACTGCAATGCCTATCAATGAGTTAACCACACACGTAGCACTCCCACAGCAGTGCAGCAGCAGAATCAATCATCAGTGAAGATTAGGGACCTAAGAACTGGGTCTCACAACTGCCTCCTGTTACTCCAGTCTTTTACTGCCGCCTCTTTACTCTCCCCGTTAGCTGGAGGCATCAGTTTCCTTTTCCTTTGGGACAGGGAATCTTTGAGTCAATACTTCATCTCTTTGACAGGCTGTGCAGCCACAGTGTGGGAGCCCCAGCATTTGTGTGACTGCCCAGCTCAAAGAGGCCCCAACCTCCACTTAATAGTCAGGGCCTGAGGGGACTTTATGGCCCTGGGCAACCTGGATGGCGACTCCCACCCACCACTCACCATGGGCCCCGGGGGTGCAGCTCAGGTCAGGGTGCACTGCCCAGCTCTGCCCTACATCAGACTCTCACGGTGGGCAGCCTGTCTCCAGCCTGCCCTTGGGGTCTTTCTCCCCAACAAACCTTGGACTGAGTGCTGGAGAGTTCCACTCCAGGCCTGTCTCCTGCTGCTCCCAGCTGGACACTGGCCATGTCAGAATTGTCACTGAAGCCTGTCACCTGCCTGCCTGCCTCAGACACCAGGGGACAGCACCCCATCCGTAAGGGCATGGCCTGTGATGGGGTCACCCTGTCTCTCAGCTCAGCCCACCACACAGAGCAGCCCTGCTGGCATGAGAGGGAGGGTGTGAATCAAACAGCAGAGATTATAAAGATGAAGAAAAATTGGCGAAAGAGCATCTCAGCCTCCAGTGTGCTCTCTCTCCCAGGACTAGCACAGCACCTTTGAGCCAAGCATCTGTTAGTTCCTGCCTAGTCAAAGAAAACTGGCAAACCCAAATCCTGCCATAACTCAGAGGCTAATGAATCCTCTAGCACTTGCTGCTGCCAGAACTCAGGACTGCCTGCCCTCTGAAATGTTATTTTTTCCTCTAGTGCTAGATCACCCTGGAATGGATTGCTCTGCTTAGATTAACCACAGGATTGCTCATGCTCTAAATTACAGATTCCTTTCTGTAGCTTTGCGTTTTCTGGTCTTCGTGCCACAAATCTCTCTAGCTGTGCTGTTGATATACCTGGCACTTGGCAAATCATTTTCCTAGAAGCATATTTCTATAGCTACAGCTGTGTCCCATAACTAACCTGCTGTCTCAGCTTGTGTCTGTATAGCTTGTGTCTGTAATCCTTCTATGTTCTTTTGCTGCTAGCACAGTGCTGTCAAATGGCTACCTCTGTCTCCTGATGAGCTCCACAAGCAAACAGCAAGGCACTTTTAAAAACTTCTGTCCTCAAACACTGCAATTCCACTATCTGGTTATAAGGCCTGGTATCTAGCACAACAATCCTAGATACTTACTCGTCTGCATAAGATATATCGAACACATCAGACCCACAGTTCCAGTGGCTGTCCCTTTTTCTTCTCATTTTTGCAAGCAGGGCCATGACAAATCCTTGTCTCTCCAGCAGTAAAATGACTTTCCTGTAACAGGCAACAAAATCAAGGGTTGATTACTTTCTCTCACACTGAAGCTCTCTCCCTTCTGGCGGTGGATCTTTTTTGTTCTCTTTTTGATTTTGTCTTTGGATTGCAGTCAGGGCTTCTAATAGCACAAAAAGATGAATGAAATCAGTCATAGCAGCCCTGCCAGCCAGAGCACCAACACCATACTTGACCTTTATTTCAATAGGAAAGCAGTTAAATAAATGTTTTATTTTTTTCCCTAGAACTCTGCCATACAACTCTGAGCAAAACTAAATAACTTGCTTTTTCTACAATTTCAACCATTCTATTAAGTGAAAAGTGGTGTATGGTCTTTCTAACTGCTCAGTCTGAAAGCACAACACAAACCACACAGCACCTCTTACTTCTGTACAGAACATCCTTCTGTCAGTGGGCAATCTCATTTAAGACGTGTAACAACTGTGCTGACAGCCCCACCACACACTCTTGAGTTAATCCCTCCAAACACTCACAGTTGGAGCAGGCTATGCACTCACAAGCATAATCATAGGAGAACACCTTCACAGAAAGATAACCTGCCTATCAAACCATGCCAAAGAAATGTTCTAGAGAGACAATCTGCCCTCTGACCCTTGCTAGATGAACTTAGTTCACGTTTTATTTCTGATCGCATGGCATCCCAACAAGAGCTACAGCATGAATATGGAAAAGATTTCCTGAGATTTCCATCATCCAGAATGCTTTTCATGACATGAAAATTACAGGGCTTTTCAGCACCTCCTCCCAACCTGCACCACCTCTCTCTCTGCCATCTAAAAGCAAGCCAGAATATAACCCAAAGAAATGACAACCAGTCCTCTAAGGATGTGGTCTGCAGAGCAGCCGTGATAAAAAAGCACAAGCCAAGGGGAGGAAAGAAACTATTAAATAGCTGAGAGATGACACATTTCCTCATTAGTCCAGCAGACAGCTTATCAATGGGTATTACCTTACATTTCAGCATGCTTCGTGAGAGCAAGGAGTGGAGCTGCACAGGATGAAGGGGTGCCGGGGGATCTGCCATCACCATGGTGATGCAGGCATACCACTCACACCTCAGCAGCCTTGGTCTCCCTTGTTCAACAGAACCCAGCAAGACATCTTTTTTCCCCCACTAACAGATTGTGATTCAATCACTGCATAGAAGCAAGAGAAACTTTTCCCTTTACTCTTCAGCTGGTGTTATGCCCTGAACAGCTTTTATACTGCATGAAGTACACGGGAATTAGCCACCAGGGCGAGGCATGCCGGCACCTGCACCCCTCCACCCTAAGCACTGCCCGGGAGAACACCCGGCAGAGATCAAACCTGTCTTAAGTACTTGCCTGGAGAAGAAATGCATGCAAACCATAAGCAGCCTGTGACATACTAAGAGGTGACATGCAACCAGACAGCACAGGAAAATGCGTTGCTATACCTTGTAAAGAAAACTCAAGTATGTATAGAAATAATAAGCACTGAAAGAGTGGATGGCTTTCCACTGGCAAGGCTTGGCACCTCGAGTCAATGAAGAGCCTGTGGAAGTGGGTACACCTGCCACAGGGATGACTCAGCACTACACCAGTGCACCCTGGTTCCATCTCTGAGGTCACAGCAATGGCATCACAGGAGTGACTGGCTGGCTCCTTACCAGCAGCTCAGCCTAGGCACCCAGCATTAGCTGGGAGAAGGCAAACTCTGTGGACTTCTCGCTGGCTTACCTGCAATATCTCCCAACAACAAACAGTTCTTTTGTTGACTTTCAAGGGTTGCATGGCTCCTTCTTTCCCACCCCTTCTTGTGAAGACATGGCATCATCTCTTCAGCACTGAGGGCTGAAGGATTGGGGTGAAGAGGACCTGCCTTCTGTCAAACTGATGCCTTCCCCATGTGGCAAGGGACATTCCCACCAGCTGTCCTGCCTTCCCCAGATGGGAAGGGACACCCATAACCATGCAGAAAGTGACCTGTCCAACCACCACCCAAGCCTTGACTTCAAACCAGCATCAGCCCCACCACTGCCCTGAGTCACACCACCACCAGCAGCATCCCCACAGTTGGAATTTGTCCTGCTGAGCACACAGTAGTGCTCCTACAGCTGTCCCCTTCTCCTGTCCATGCTCACCCAGCTGGCTACTGCAGGCTGCCATGAGCCTTGCAGAAGTCAGAGCAAGCGGCAATCACTGCTCTCCCCTGGTTCCACTAGGACAGTCACCTCCTCAAAGCAAGGCTCAAGCTTTTTCCAGCACAACTTGTCCTTAGTGAAGTTGTACTGTCTGGTCACTGTCACCTTGTCCTTCACATGCCTCCAAGACATCTTCTGGCACATATTGTCCCTAGTCTTCCCAGAGAATGAAGGAGGGGTGATCACCTGCTTGCTTCTGGGATCCTCTTATTTGACTGTTTTGAAGATGGGCCCAATGCCTTCCTTTCTCAAGTGCTCATGAGCTTTCCTTCGCTGTCATGACCTGTAAGGTGACAGCCAGCAGCCCTCACAGTGACTTCCATCAACTTCCCCAGCAGCCTGGAATGCAGCTCCCTTTCATCACTTGGATTTGTGGATGCCCATTTGGCTTAGCCAGCCCCTAACTGTACCTTCTGTAGGTGCTGCTAGTAGCAACTGGGAGGCCTGGGGACACACCTTACTCCTGGGAATTGAGGGAAAGCATTATTCTGCAGTTTATTGATCTGGTTTCTTCCTCCTGATGGCTCTCACCACCTTATATACACTGCTGGAATTTTGCCTCTCTTCTGACTTGGTCACATACGTTTCCTTTCAAAGGAGGAGAGAGCATTTAATCTCCTGGGTTACAGTATGTAACTCTTTGCTTCCCTTCAACTTCTTTGAAACTGCAGATGTCAGAACAGTTACATCTTATTTTCTCCCACTTCAGGATACTTGCAGAATTTTTTTTACCAACAGTACCCCTAGCCATTCCGACAGCAGTCTTACCAGCTTGTCATGAAATTATGATGTCTCTTTCATTACAAAAATATGTTTTCTGAAAAGCACAACACAGAAATTTAATTCAAAGCCCTCCATTATTTCTGACCACACCGCCAACAGAGCAAGACATATCTTACAGAACTGCTAGTTTAAATACCGATTTCTATATTGAACTTCTAGACATTGAAACTGTTTTCTTCACCCAGTACTGTGTAGAAAGTCATCCTTTTTAACTTCCATATGTACTTCACTGTTACTAGTTTTGGTGTTCAAAACAAGAAATATGTTGTGTCAAGAACAAATAGAGCTTGATTTCACTCTAGCTTGCATCCCTAATCTCTTTGCTATGATACAAACCATTATCAACTCTACTATCTCCTTCTTGAATATTAATAATCAGGAAAATTTCAAAGCTGGACTGCTTTTTCTAGCTGTGCTCCTCTTACTTCGAAACAAGATTATGCATCATGTGCACAACATTTTTTCAGCTTCACATTTATGTACATATAAATAGCAGAATATGGACAGATCAAGGTGGGATTAACAACAGGAAAAATTTGCTTTTGGGCTCAGATGAATCAGACTTCTAGTAAGATACTGAAAAGTTCTTGCAACTAGAAAAGTTTCAGGCTCCATGTTTTTTTAGAAAAAAAACATTAATTCCACGTCAGTTGCTTTGCCTCCCTTTTTTTCTTTCCATGCTGAAAGACAGGTGTGATGAAATTTTTATTCCCTATTCACGCACACTGTAACAGTAGCCTTTCTGGAATTGTTCAACAGTACAACCTCAACATGTTGAGGGGCACTGCTCTCCTAAAGTTGGCTAAATAACTACCTTAGTTTTGGGAACAACATATTATCAGATTTCAAAGTTTCTCTCTGAATAACACAGGTTCCCACACAACAAGAAGAAAAGTGTGTTTAAAAAAAGTCAACAACAACAAAAAAGTCAAACAAAAACCTCCAAACCCAAACAAAGAAAACCCAACTCCAAAGCCCAAATTTACTAATCTTTGTGTGTTTAAAACAGGCAGGCACACAAGGATTATTTTGGGCTTATGGTACAACTTGGAGAGCTTATACTATCTACTCTGATTTAAAATGCACAGAAAAGCTTCTGTGTCCAAGCATACACTTTCCAACACAGACCAACCCATTGACCTACCTCAAAACTTCTGGAAAAAATTCTCACCTTCGAGGAGAAAAATGAAAAAAGCAAACAACAATTTAGAAACCATTACTGAAAAGCCCCATATATCCTCAGATTAGATCCAAGATCTGATTTTATCTTCAAATATTCAATGGCCAACAAAAGAAAGAAAAAAAAGGAACACTCACTATAATGCTAAAAGAATGTGTTTTATCCTTCATATTTAACCCAACTAGCTTATGGAGTTTTACACTAAGTTAACAATAGTGTTGCTTTAGAGAAGTTCTCTTAAAAAAATAAAAAAGTAGCAGGTAAGGAATATCTATGGCCCAAAAAATAGAATTTTTTTTTTTTATCCTTGGAGAAAGTTTTTGAGAAAACAATATAAAATAGGACGGGTGAGAGGTTTTTTCCTGCTTGACTGGATGGTAACTTACACATACATAATGTTGTTGGAGAGACTCTTATGTGAAAGGAATGACACAGAATAGAGACCTCAGTCAGTAAAGGAGGATTCTAAAATCCCTTGCTCAGCTATAGAGAGACTATAGATACATAAGAATTCTGCAAGTCTTGACAATATTTAGATGCATGAGACTTATTTCTGCACATCCACAAAAGTATCAAAAAAATTGCAAATAGACTGATCGTCTTGGACTATCGTTCGTGTGTTGACACAAATGAGAAATGACACATTCTTTTGCCTTAATCCTTGAGAGCTCACTCTTGTCATAAACCTCAGAGCTCACTGGGTATTCCTCAACAACACCCATGTCCCACAAGATTACAGCTTTTTTTGAGGGTGAGTTCACAGAAGAGGTAAAGGCATGAAACATTGCCATCAAAAAAGAGCTCTAACTTAGGAAATAGTATTCAGAAGTTCAACTCCTTCCTCATTTCTTTTCCACAATTAACTATTCCTCAGGCAAAGTCTAAAAATAATTTTTCGTAATACAACAGATTTAAAAATGGTTCATTTCTCTGAAATTTAAGTGTGGAAGGAGTACTATTTAGCAGTTTCAATAGAAAGACATTACAAAACAATATAATCCAATTCAGGTTTTTGGAGTATGCAAAAGTAGAGCTTTTGTTACAGTATTAATCTAACTCAGTACAGCACCTATGAATGTATTTTTGCTGTTCAGACTTTTAATGAAAACTTGAAACTCCCTACATAACCTAAAATAGTCAAGAACACAAAAAATATCCTTTCTTCACTATAGCAGCACAACTGTAAGCTCTCATAAATGTAGGGTATAATTTAAATGCTAGTCCACTTGAAGTGTTTATATCCTCTTTCCTCCAAAAACCAGATGAGTTTTAACCATAATGAATTAAATTCATTTAATCTATATACTAGATATTTATATGAGGCTACTTCAGTAATTTCTAGATGGCAGTCTTTAATCATTGGAACACTAAGATTCCCTCCCTCCCCACAGTGTCAATCTCTGTGCACAAAAAAAAAAAAAAGGCAATTCATTTTAAGATACTTTAGTTTCACTTCGAAGTATGCAGAAACGTTAGTTGGAAGATAACACTAACAGCAAAGGTGGCAGTTTCTATTCCTAGTCTTCCATGTATCACACAAACTAACTCATATCCAACTTATTTCTAGGACTTTGGCCCAAGCAAAGCACATATGTCAGTTTGCTTCTCACAGTTCTTCCATATGTCACATACACAAACCTCTATAAAGGAGACAGCTAGATACAGTTTAAGTTAAAATTTTTAAGTTTCTCTCATTTCAGTCACCCTTCTACTTGGAATCCATAGCTTTTGCATTCAGACTGCCAATAAAATCCAGAGGCACATACATCACTAACCTCTAAAACTGCCCATTTTTTTAAATGGGTGTTGCCCACACTCAAGGAGGAGGCTTTTCTGATTAAACATCATGGATCACTGTAATTTCAAAAAATGGGGTTGGCTGTGGATATTCATTCACTCTTTCTGTGGCATTGATTACGATGGAGAAAGACCAGAACAATTTATCACAAGTCCTCAAATGAAAGCATGTCAATTCAGAGTTAGGTACATCCCATACAAAAAGTCTTACGCTACTTAACAACAGCTTTTGCTGTTGCTTCAGTTTCTTGTTTGCAGGGTTTTCCTATAATTGTCACTGCTGTGGGAAAAAAAAGGCTGATGAAGGATCTAGAGAACAAGTCATCTGAGAAGTGGCTGAGGGAGCTGGAGTTGTTTAGCCTGGAGAAAAGGAGATTCAGGGGGGACCTTATCACTCTCTACAACTGCCTGAAAGGAGGCTGTAGCCAAGTGGGGGTAGGTCTCCTCTCCAGAGCAACAAGTGGCAGGATGAGAGGAAATGACCTCAAGTGACACCAGGGAAGGTTTAGGTTGGATGTGATCAATTTCTTCATTGATAGGGTTGTCAAGCTGGAACAGGCTTGACAAGGGAACAGGCTGCCCAGGGAAGTGGTTGAGTTACCACCCCTGGATGTGTAGGTGTGGCACTGAGGGACACTGTTTAGTGTTGGACTTTGTAGTGTTGAGTTCATAGTTGAACTTGATGAACAAAGGGGTCTTTTCCAACCTAAATGATCCTATGCCTCTTTCTGTCTCTCAACAAACCTAGCAGACTCCTCTTTCTGTGTTTGGAAAGACAACTACAGCAGCATCAGCAGAAGAGGGACTAGAAGAGCAGGACGAGAGTTAACAAAGGGGATGAACTCAGCTTCCCTAAATGCCCAGACAACCTTGCACTACAAAACAACTGGAATAGCTGCCCAAAGGAAGCAAATAAAATGGTGTCCCCTTTTACGGATGGGCGTTTATCCAAGAACAAGATTTAAAGAACCGAGTACCAATTCTATCCTCCTGGAAAGGCATTCAGATTTCTGTACCAAAACAGAATAAAGAGACTTTCAAGATTTTCACACAAAACATTCAGTTCATTTTGAAGGGGAAAGCATAAAAAGGAACAAATAAATCCCAATATGAATTCTTTAGTCTCATCCTTAAAGAAAGGCCATGGCTAAACTAAACTGAGCCACATAAGTAAGCCTGTGTCCAAGTATCTCTTGTCTTCTCTGAGCAGTGTCTACATCAATAAAGCATTTGGAAAGTCTACACTGATTTTTAGAAGTCCCACATGAAGTTTTGTAATTCTCCTTTTTTTTTTAACTCCTTTAAGTTTGCTCTCTTATTCCATTTTCTCCATAGACAGAGTAGAATTACCTATTCTAAAGCTTTTTCTAGCATATGCCAGTGCAAGAGCACCAAATTCAGATTCACCTGTATATTAACAGAATTTGTTGCAGACCAGGAAAATGCCTCCTGTTTTCTCCACTCAACAAAAAAACCTGCAGATTCTGCAATGCCACATTATTTATCTAACGTTATTTGTCTCAGATCTTGAGAAGTTTGTTTTAAATCTCAGCTTCTAGAGAGCAGAATCAAGTGGGAAGGGCATCTTTCACCCAAAAATAAACCAATGCTTTTTTATATCTTAATTTTGTGGAGAGTTTGGCCATACCTAGTAGAGGAGGGGGGAGTCTCCAAACTCTTTAATATTTCTTGATTATATACCAAAACTACATGACTATTTTTTGTTCACAAAGATTGTAGATGGCAACATGAAAAAAAATATATGAATTTGTTATTGACTAGAACCATTCTAGATTCATAACTAGTCAAAGGGTCAGCAGTGGCATGGAGTGCAGTCAAGCTGTCTGCTTAAGCAGGGTATCCTTCAGAGCACTGAAAATCCAGACTCTTTCCTACTGTTTTGCCTAAGCTTCTGAGAAGCCTTGGAGCAGACCTGCCTGCCAACTCTTGCTGAAGACAAAACACCCTCAGTTACAAAGAAATTCAGTTGTACTCTTCAATGCCTTGTGAAAACATCGCTGGTCAGTCTTGGTGGTGCACACAGAAATTAAGTCTTGCCTCCTCCATAACGGTATTCTCTCCATCATGGAAATTAAACTGAAAGAAAGAAAACCAGAGTGGCTCCTTCTCAAGCCAATAGAAGAGATTGGTGCTAGGGACATTAATAGGGCCATGGAATTCTTATCTCTGTATTTCACCTTTCCTGGCCCCTCTAGTCCCAGGGGCAGCCGTGACATTAACGTCTACTCAGGACCTTAGGTAGTATGTTCAGCAACAGACATAGGCTGAGGTTCTTACCTATTTCCTTGTCATGAGAAGACCATTTGAATTTGTTTTCACATCTCTCACTAGAAGGTACAGAAAAGATAAAAGCTAGAGTAAAAGTGAGCAAGGAGCCAGCAGACAGCAGCCAACATAATAAAAAATACCAACTGAATTGGAAATAAGTCATTCATTCATATATTTCCAGTGTAAGATGAAAAACTATGCCAGCTACAAACGCCACAAAGCAAATTGTACTCCATCAATGCCACAGGGAGTAAAAGGTTTGGCTGAAAAATACAGATGAAGACCAATATCATTATTATAACAACACAAATAAATGTCTCCATTAATAGGCACCCATTTAGTGCTTAATATTGCAATAATACATGTTTTTGCTCTTCCATAGAAAAGCTATGCAATACTAAACAAGGATTTTTTTGCTGTGTGAGTGACCATGCACTGGAACAAGTTGCCCAGAGAAGTTGTGGAGTCTCTCTCCCTGGAAATACTCAAGAACTGCATGAATGCAATTTTGTGCAATGTGCTCTAGGATGGCCCTGCTTGAGCAGGCAGGTTGGACCAGATGACCCACTGTGGTCCCTTCCAACCTGACCCATTCTGTAATTATGTGATCTTCATTATTTCACCATAAAAATTTAAAAACCATCCTTAAGTTAAAAGCCTGCACAACTAGTGAAATCAGAGTGAGCTGTGATGACTGAAAACATATTCTGTCCATCCATTTCAGCTGCCAGTTGTTGTCTACAACAGATTCCTACCATGACTGCTTAGCCAAGAGAAGGTCTCACGAGACGGATTTGTCTTCATCTATAAGTAAAATCAGCCAGCTTGATGCTGACTATGCTCAAGCGTGAGCCTCCAGTTGCAGCTCAGATTATAACATCAGCAAACTCAGATGGTACCCAGATGCTGCTCACCACCCAGCCCAGCCTGCTTTCTCTTCCTCCCTGGTAAACTTTATTTCCTTCTCAGGCAGGCAGGCAGGCAGGCAGGCAGAGCCTTGCAGAACCCTGTTCAGCCAGAATGGCCTGAGTTACCCAGCAAGAGGCCAAGCTCACATGGACAGAAAGCCCTGTGTGCCCAGCCTGTGAATGAATGAATGAATGAACAGTTTCAGCCAGTGAACAGGCCTTTGGAATCAGAGTAGGTTTTGTGGGACGGCTGACAGGAGCTGATGGCTTCCTAGTACGGAAAGGACCAGTCCCATTCCCAGTCGTATCTCCCCCCCCATCCCATCCTACATGGGAAAAGGTCTGGTAATTAATCATTTCACTATGAAGTTAAAAGGTCTCAATGAACAACTTCAAGACTACCAAAACATAGGAGATTTTTTTTCCAACTGGCAGGGAGGCTTGTAGCCAAGAGTTGGGAAGAGCAGGTCCATCTCTTTTCGTGACTAAGTGCTACTAGGCCAGCCTAGCCCCTCCTGGCATGGTATCCTATGTCTTGAGGTGAATTGCTCTACATAAAATACAATGTATTGTCATAACAATAAGACCCAAGAGAGCATGAGAAGTTTTGAATCTAAAGCAGAAGAGCTGCTTTTATCTGTATTACCCAGAGGCTCAGTTAGGCTCAGCCTTCCTTGAGCTCTTCCTCTGGAGCCACTAGAAACTCCTCTCTCTGAGGTTCTGCCCCTCTACCTAACATTTTCTGAAGACTGCTAGGTCTTTGAAACACTCCAAGACATCTTAGCTTCCCTCAGCCACAGCCAGGACAGCCAAGCTATCCTGGGGAATATTTGCCATTCTCAGTCCGTTGATGACTGAATCTGTCATTGATGTTTGTCAGAAGACATGAATGTCAGGATGAATAAATGCTATCCTGAATGTATTTTCTGGAAAAATCATTAGCTAATTAATATTATGTGCAGCAAACAAAAACTTGTTGAGCACATGGTATTTATAAATTACTCTCCACAACTACAAATCTGTCACACTAACAAATCAGTTAATTAAGTCATTTAGTGATCAGAGCCAGGAACTCCTATCAGAGACTGCTGAATACTGGTGTAATCAGCAATTCAGTTGCTGCACTCTAGTTCACAACATACAATTTTACACCTTGGCAAAACTCAACATACTCATCTATGAAAAGGATGCCTTGCTTGCTTTGCAAACATCCTGCACATTTAAATTAGCTTTGCGAATACGAACATCTAAACATCAAGAGTTTCTCCTAGACACAGTTCAGCAGATTTTATCTTTTAAACACTACTAAGAGATATTTTTCAAGACTAGATTTAACTCTCCTGCACAGTTCCAACCTGGTAAAATGCCATATACTTTCCATATGCTAATTATTCTTTAGTAAGGCCGTTTGATGGAAACAAACCTGTTTTTCAAGTAAATAGATAACAGACTTACACATGTGAAAAGTAATAGTATAAATTTTAGGCTATATAATCTGAATTTGCTGTCAGGATCATGCTGAAACTGCTCAGTAATAAAAAAAAAAAAAAACCCAACCCCCCACAAAACTTGGAAGTTTTATCTTCTGATGACACAATAAGGTAGGTACCACAGCAGAAGTAAGCTGGTCTAACTGCCAGAAATTGTAAGCAGCCCAAAATGAACATGTTGCTGTTGGCTGTCAGTACCATGCCACATATCTGAGAACAAGAGAAAGGGAAGTGATACCAGTGGCCTTGCAGCAATCGGAGGTGGTGATAGCATGCTGATGAATAATAATCATTAGCATGACAGAACAGATGTTGCAGGCTTGTGGTTTCACTTCTGTATCTACCCTCCACAGGCAACAAATGACGTGCGTGTAAGGCCGTGAAAGAGCAGAGATGCACGGGAGATTTGGCAGCCTTCTTGTCTTCCCCTAGCATGCACACCCTGGCGTAGGTCATTCCCAATTTTCATTAAGAGGAATTCATGCCATAAGGGCTGTGATGCGGCTCACTGTTAGCTTTCTGTGTCTGCCTACCAGAGACTCTGACATTCCCACAGCTAACTGAGGAAAGCTGGATTTCACAGCTGGGGCACGGCCTGAAGACAACAATTTGCACTAACAAGGTCACAGGAAACAGCTTTGCCGGATTTGTGTAATGCCCACCTCCCATGTGGAAGTGTTCAGCCAAAGATCTCCAAGTGGGGAAAGTGGAGGGGGTGGAGTGATAAGACAACTAACATAACTTCTTACAAGCGTCGCTCTTTACACCTTTATACAGTTACGCTGTCTACAGGGGAATATCACACTGTTTACGTTCACACGTCTAACTTAGGTGGTTGAGTGATAAATCTAGACTTTCCGGCCAAGGAAACCAGATTCAGAATAGGCCTGGTTGTTTTGGCTTGTAATCACAACTGACAAACCAATAAGAAAAGAAATTGTGTGAAGGATTTTTCAGCAGTGCAAAGATTTAGATCCTCAGAGAAATAACACTCCAACACCTACTTTATTCTACATTACACCTCTGACTTCCTGTCCCAGTTACACCACCCTCGTTCAGAGGCACTGTTTCTTCTGCCTCTGCTTTTACCACCCCGGTCATCTTGTCCATTTTCAGTTCTTCTTCAGCTCCTCATGCATTTTGGGCTTCCCTTGCTGGACACTCCAGTGATGTCTAAGACCTAAAATTCTCCTTGTGTGGAATAAAGAGGAACATCCGTAAGGTGGGGAGTGTACTTTGTAGCAGAGGCAGTGCTGTCAATCATGATCCACTTACAGGAAAATGGGTTATCAGCAAAGGGGCTTCACTGAACTACACAGACCTCTCCAGTTTCACTTGTGGGATGGCCAAAACTCCTACTTCAGGCACCTAAGCAGAATGACTCAGTTTAGAAAGTGTTGCTAAGACCTGCCAGTGCTTCTCCCTGTCAGAGCAGGCCATCTCATTTCATCGAATTAATGTTTCTCAAATTTGATTAAATAACCTAAGAAAATATCTCTTGAGGAGCATCCCACTGAAGTACATATCACAGCTGGAGAGTCTCTGCCTCTCACATGGCGATTGACACATTCCCAGCCTTTCCATGACAAGGACCTCAGATTCTATTCTCATTCTCCAGAAACAATCTTTATCCCTCCCCATACTTATACTCTTTCACTTAAAGACAGAACTTTTCTCTTTTCCTGTCTCATTCTTCTATGGAAACTGTTTTCCCATCCTTTTGTGAAGCACCATGCTGTGACTCTAGTGATATGATTAGTTATCCACATTACAGGAGACCAAGAAATTGTGTATAACTGGACAGAGAGTTCACTGTTCCTATGATCAAGGAGTATTGAATCTTAGAAATTTATGACGTGTTTATTTTCTTATTGGTGCTGTGAAGTGGGGAGACACTACCCCTTCTTTCAGAGGCACAGACAGCTACTGCAGCCATTTCGAAGTGACTGGGGTCTTGCAAAGTGTACCAGAGTTTTGATCCTCTTGAAGTCCATATCAAAAGCCCTAAAAAAAACTATGAGGCACATCAGAAAATGTTGTGTGCACGGCTCTTGTCTCAGCAGTCATGAATGTTCAGGGCTAGCAGCTGCGCTTGAGAAGTGATCCTGGTTGAAACATACTGTGGCGGTATGTTTAGCACCACACATACCAAGTGTGATCAGTATCCTCTCTGAAACAGACATCAAGCAATTCCCAAGTTCTTAGGGTATGTGTGCTGCTTTTGAGTTCAGGTCACAACACTGGGTAGCTGACAAATATTTCATGTAACATTCTCCATCCCACACTCTTCAGAATTAATTCTGTAAAAGCCTTTGCAGTTTCTATGGGAGATGGCACATCCACCCCTGCTCTGCTCACCCTCGGGTGGTCTCCCACTTCAGTCCACAGAGGATTCCACCTCCACTTACTGCTGTTGTTTATTCATCCCCAGTGGAAAGTGAGGGATGAATAAATACTGAGAATTCACTCCCACCTGAGACAGAAACAAACAGGCCAAACACCATTCAGTATGATTAAGAATTGTGCTCCCTTTTTCCAACCCAGAATTCATGCAGTTGAAGATGACCAGAATGCAGCTGCACTGTTCTACATTCATCTAATCCAGGTTTATGGAGGAAAATAGGCGCAGAAAGATTTCCCTGGGGAAGGCATCCCATCTAGAGCACTATAGTCCTGTGCAGAATTCATCTTTCCTTTTTGTACTATGCCTGCAATGTTTATATGCTAAAATCATCTAACAGTACAGCCTACTGACTGTTCTCCCCATCAGACAACTAACTTATTTTCCTGGGATCACAGTGAGAACTGGGAAGTAAAAAGCAATTTGAGACAGTTTTCAGAAATTCTTCTCTGTGGTTTGATGTCCAGGCTGTGACTCCCTATGTGTTTAGCCAGGTGAAAGTCTGCCTCTTCCTAAAGCTGTAGCTGAAGAAATAACCAACAGCACCTCTGCTATCGAAGGCAAAAATTCCAAACCATTTCATTTGTACTTACTGCTACAAGTGAGCTGCCCACCATCAGACAGGGAAGCAGAGTAACCAATTAGCTGAATTCTCAGCCTCTTTCTGATACGTGCACTAATGATCAAACTCTTTGGGGGTGTAAATCAAATTTCCATAGGCACATCCTCAGGAGCATGCTGCTTCACACTTCACGAAACCTTGAAGCCCAGAATGCAGGCAGGATGAAGACAAAGCTGATTATTTAGAAGAAGGAAGTATAGCAGGAATTTTCTCCTCCACCGCTGCAAATGGTCACACTGGGGCTTCATGAAGTCTAGGTCTATGCAAAAAAATTCTCAATACACCCAGCTCTGTACTGCTTCAAATGATACCCTGAAACCCCTAATGCGGTGTAGCTGGAATTTTCTCCACTCTTTCAGTTTATTTGGAGTTACTAGGTATTTATTCTGATATACTCTAACACTGGACATGTAAACAAACAGGAATTCATTATGGTAACCCTGTAAAAAATCCACCCTTGCTGTTTTCCTCAGAAGTTAGATTTGTGGTTGAATTTTCAGTGTCCATAAATATTTATAACAGGCTTTCAACGTTTTTTCCAACCACATCTCTTAGTTTGTTATGCTACTTGTATTTTCAAGGTGATTTCTCACTTGCAGAAGCAGGTCAGAAAAATTCCTTGCATCCAAAGTATCACTTGGCAGTTAGAAAACTCTATCAGTGACCACAACAGAAGATTCCTAAATTATTGGTAGTTTTTAGAAAAAAATGTGGTAATAACTTTAAATTATTCCAAATTAAATAACAAGATAATTTATCTTAATCAGATTGAGCAACCCATTGTTAAAAAAAAAAAAGAAAAGAAAAAAAATTTAGAAAGGACACAATAAAAGAAATAAACGGGGAAGCCACATGAAGACAATCAGTCATGGAAGACTCATTTTGTCCCTTCCTAATTTTCCTCTGTAAGTTATAAATGTTAATGAAGCTACCAGAGAGATTGCTGCCACCCTTAAATTCATTACTGTTGGAGGGAGAAAAGGAAGTGGAATTGAATAAAAGCCAACACTCTTTGAATGGCATTGTCACACAGTAACACAACACAACAAATTTTCCCTGCAAACTACTGCTGCTATAAGATAATAAATCCTGGAGTTACCCTAATTAAGACCAGATGAATAGGAGCTGAAAATGACAGAATACTTGTCCTCTGCATTCAGCTCACTCAACAGTCACACTGGAATGACAGAATAGGACCACAGACAAAGTGCTGTGTTCACAGCCTGTCAGAGACAGGGCAATCTTTCCACTTCTTTCTCTGCTCTAAGTCTCAGCCCACGGCACACCTCTGCTGGAACGCAGTCTGTTAAGGACTGCTCTATTTGGAACAGCAGCAGCATACTTCAGACATACAGGCAAACAAGTAGTTCCATAATAGGCCACAAAATATTTTAAAGCATCAATATTTTCTTTTATTAGTTAATTGGTTCTAAAGTAACAAAAGATGGCATGTTAGAATTGCATATATATGCTGGTCAGTTAAGACCTGTTCATGTACTTCTGCAAAAAACTGGTTTTCCCATCTGAAAACATAATTCCTGTTACAGTAACACTTTTACTTCAACTCCATGTTTCTTTTATTAAAATTTTTCTCCTCAGTTTTGAATTTGCAGTTTTAGTGACGTTAACTGTTTCTATCCAGAATCATTGCAACGCTTTCCTTGGGAAACACAGAAATCAGATTTTTCATTCAAATTTTCTTGCAGGGGAAACATCTGCTTTTGCAATTCTTAGCTGAGAGAGTAAAATACTGATTAAACTTCTCAACACAATGAACACCTCAATTTCATGCAGCTATCTTAGATTATAACACCTCCTTCTGAGAAGCACAAATATTGGTCTGATATCCAGACATTTACGTTACCACAAAGTCAATCACTGTCTTCAACAGGTTTTAAAGGAAAACTTCAAATGTGTAAAAGCTGTGGCACATCTTCCTATTCTTCTCCCTGATAAGAGTGAGAACTCACTGATAACAAAAATCTAAGGCTGTACAGAAATGTGATCCATGCTAACGTTTATAAAAATATTCTCATTTATCTTGGAAAGAGGCCATTGCTTTATACCTGCTTAAATTAAGACAGTACTTCTTGAAGATGCAAAAATCACAAATACATTACATAATTACATTGAGGTAATTATATAAGGGGCTACATCTTTCACAGGGTTCTCTGTTCACTCAATCTGCTTCTTGACCCACCCCTGAAATCCTCACAATTCTTCTTATGACCAGATTTGGACCCAAAATGAAAAGATGCAAATCATGTTTCTCTCAGACCAGATGTCTTTCCTCAAAATCATCTATGAAATGTAAATATTAGGAAAAAGATTTCCATAATGGAGGAAACATTCGGACATATTGAAATCTAAGGTCCATTTGGTAGGAGCAACAATTAATTTATGGGTTGCTTTTATTTTTTCCCTTTCCAGCTGCATGTGAGTTTGTCATGCACTCTAGTCATGTCTGTGGGCGCCAGCACACAGTTCCAGATCAAGCCTTATCAGCTAACATAATCAACATAGAACTTCTCTGTGACACTTTATTATTTCTCAGACTTGATGAAGATCTGCTATCATTACCCACCTCATTTTATGACAAATGGAAATTATTTCAGCAATCGTTTCTGGGTATCTTGTATTCACGCTCTCAAAAGCTTTTAATTTCTTAAATTTGGAGATGGTGATCTGATAATTTAATATTGGGTTTGTTTTTTTCTCAACTAGGTTTTCAAAACCTGGCAGGCCTAGTAAGGAAAAATACCAAGCAATATTTCACCCTTTTGGATCAGGTTAGGGTGAAAAGCTTGCACCAAGATGATTCACATTCAGAAAACCAACCGCAGAAGTTACTGCATACTCCTTTTTTCCAAGTAATATCCCATTCATCAGTGCTAGAAACCCTGACTCCATTTCCTGTTGAGGTTGCTTCAAGCACATGGAAAGTTTTTTCCAATAAGGTCAATGCTGAAATATATCATAAAATCACAAAATAATTTAGGTTGGAACGGAGCTAAGGAGGTCATTCAGTTCAACCTGCTGCTCAAAGCAGAGCCTGCGATGAGATCAGCGAGGCTGCTTAGAGCTCTCTCTGCTCAGGTCTTGACAGCTTCACAGGGTAGAGACCACACAAGGTCACTGGGTATTCTGGTCCACTGCTCATCATCATCATCGTGAAAGAACAATTCCTTCTATCCAGTTGTACTCTCTCACATTTCAGTTTATTTCTCTCTCCTCTCAACTTCTGATCATGCACTATGAAGAGACAGGATCCCTCGTCTCAATGATCTGCTCAAAGGTATTGAGGAAGGGTACTATTAGATTTCTCCAAAGCCCTCCTCTTCAGGCTAAACTCACCAGTTCATTGAGCCTTTCCTCAAGGGCTTATCTTCCAGCCCCCTGACTATCTGATGATCCTCTGTTGAGCTTACTCCACTTTGTGCTTTGCTTGTGCTAAATGGCCCAAAACTGAATGTTGGTGGTGTAGACATGGACTGGCAAGAGCTCAGTAAAGGGGGAATAAATCACTCCTTCAATTTTCTGCCTGTGTTGCTCTGTGGTGGTGCATCTTCCCTAATTCCTTCCTCTCCTTCTCCAGACTGCTCTATGATCTGAGAAATGCTTAGCTCAGGCTTGACAAATTCAACTTGGGCTGAGCTCCTCTTGAGCCTCTCAGAAACACTGTGTGTTCCCAGGGAACTAGTGCTGTCTAACAAGCTCCTGTTTGTTAAAAAACAGCTTTGGTAACATTTTTCTTGCCTAAATAATGACCCAAGTGGAACATTTTTGTTATTGATCTTTCAAAGAAAGTTATAGACTTAAATTGCAGTCCGGATGGAAAATTACTATGACTAAAGCCCACTCTCTTGCAACCCTATAAACAGTGGTCCAAAATGAGACCCTTTGAACTCTCCTGGACTGCCGTGGGCTGCAACCAGCAACCTGCCTCTGAGCTGGACACCTCTTAGAGCCAGCATACTCTCAAGTTTGCCATACTTGGAAGATTGCCAAACAGCGATGATGGATTGTGGGCTGATATCCCTCACTCCTCGAGACTCAACCCTTCACACACTGAGAAGATGCAAAGGCATCCAAAATGAATTTCATGGAATTTAAGCGGAGTTTTTCACAGGTACCTTGTATAAATTCTTCACGTCTCTGTGTAGGCAAGTGGGCATATGCTATAGCAAGTGTACTAGGAATGTTGCTCTCCCATATTCTGAAGTACTTTATATTTTTAAGTTACTGTTGTGGTATAGTAAACTCTATATGAATCCTTTGCTAAATTGCTTAACTCATTATGGCTTAAGTTTCAGTTAAGTTTAAGTTAAATTCAGTGCTGTTAGGTGAAAACTGTTGATTAAGTCTGGGCTCTGTTTAGCACAGGAGTCTACTCTTTTGACTCAACAGGAGGGCCTTCTGTACTCCTTTTTATCCTTACGCTTTTCCTATCCTTTTCTCCTCTCCCAGCCTCCACAGAGATAGTTTAGGGTTTATTTTGGTTTGGATTGAGTGATTTTGTATTTTTGTTCGCTTTTTCTTGGTGGGCTTTAACCATCTAGTAAGTAGTAGAGTGAACATTGCCAATGAACTTTCTCATGCTGCCGCTTTTATATTAAACCTGGTTCTGCCTATGCCTTTGCTGGTGATTCTTTAAGTGACCTTAAAACACTAATCCTCAACATCTTGTTACTACAGCCCCAAAAGCTGATGGGCTTCTGGCTTCCAGGGCACTCCACTGACTCATATTTAGTTTGTTGTCTACCTACAACCCCAGATCCTCCACTCCAGAGCTTCCAGCCCATGCTGTTGCAGAGGATTCTTCCTTTCCAAGAGCAGGACTTTGAATTTGTTTTTGTTGAATTTTTAAGGACCACACCAACCTGTTCCTCCAACTTGCCTAGGTTCTTCTGAATGGCAGACCTGTGATCAATCATCTCAGCTCTTCCCAAATTTGGTGTCATGAAATTCATGAGAGAACATTGTTGCCTCCTTTAGGTCATTTACTGAAAATTAATTAGTTACTGATCTTAAGAATGTTTTCTTCTCAAAGACAGTAGCTTTCTGCTCTAGAGGGAATCTTAAATGAAGAAAAATGCGCTAAATTTTATTTAGCAGCAATTCCTAGATAAGGCAAAAAAAACAAACTGCAAAATCATTTGCTGAAATAAGGTTCAGACCTCTTAATTCTTGTTCATTTTGGTAATTATGTTATGTTTGACAAAGAAGAATTGATGCTTGCAGACTCAGCAGTTACTGCTGGCATAAACATGCAACGCAAGGCACAGAGAATATTTATTTCTGCTAGAGAAATGCTACTCACCTTTCCAGTCTTCAGCCAAACAAAATGTTGCTGGAACATGCCATTCCTTCACTTTGCCAATAACAGAGGGCTGCTAGCAAAAAATACGTCCAATTTTGTTTTCCTTTAGGAGTATCTGTTCAGTTGAAGTAATAAAACCTAGACCCATATTGAGGACAGAAAAATCTCCTTGAACTAGAATACACAGAGGCTATGTCCTCTGCCAAAAGAAGCAATTAGGGAAATGATATAGTGGAAGATAAGCATGAAATAACCTCAGGAGATTCCACTTCATTTTAACACCTGTTCTTTACTTTTTTATTGTTTTACAAAAGCATTACATTTAACTGGTGGCACCTTACCACGTCTACCATTTTTCTGTTTTCCCTTTGCAGCGTCACAAAGGGTTTTACAAAGCAGTATACAAAACAGCCATCACTTTTCAATGCACAGAACCCCCACTTGTGCAGCAACAGAACGTCCATCTAAGGCTAATCCATAAAGGGCATTGCCAACAAACTTCTTTCTGAACTCAAGCCGTCTTATCTTTTCCATAGCAGAACAAGAGCTGCAATTGCCAAGCAAGTTGTGACGGTGTCCTGTCCTGCATAGATTTTTTTTCTTTATTTTCCCTAGGCATTTTTCTGCAACTGAAGGAACATTTCACAGACAGGTTAATAATCTGGAACCTAGATGGCCTGTGTCTTCCAGATTCTCTGAGACATTCTGATCACATAATACATTTTGTGCCTCTTTCTTCTCCTGTCCTTTGTCTGTTTGGGCTGAAGGTGTTGTGTGACAGGGTCTCATATATGTGCAGGTCACATACAAACAATAAGACTTTTATTGGCAGCTGTTTTGCAAACCAAATGACCCATGAAATACTATTCCTCCCGAGACCTGAGATCCTCCACCACTTCTGACACAAAAATGCATTAGCCCTCCTGAAATTACAGTGCTCATGAAAGAAAAGGTAAAAAAGCAAACTATCTTTTTCTTAGTCATTCCAGGGTACAGATTAAGGAAGTGGCAAAAAGTATAGGCTGTATCAGTCACATTATTGGCAACAAACCAGCACTGGTGGGATCCCTTTCTCTCACAAGACACAAGGAAACAGCAGCAATGGTATCTGCAAAGTACAGGCAGAATAGGACACCTCAAATTTCTCCTCCTCTTCCCCGAGGAATAAAACAAAACCAGCAGCTCAGACAGAGCAATTCTCCAGCCTCCCAGAGAAGATGCATTCAGTGACCTGCTTGGTATAGCAATAACCTTAAACTTCCTCTTTGCAAAGTGTTTACCCAAAATGTGCTAAAATACTAAGTAGCATACTCCTATCCAATCCTTTCCAGTCATGTTCATCACACTCCCCCTTTTAAAGAAAACAAAAAAAAAGCCAACAAAAGCCAGTGCTTGTAAGACCTTAGGGCCTTTTCTGGCTGCCAACACAAGTAAACACAAATATAAAATTCTTATCTGAATGCAATGAATAATAAAGCAGGCTTTTAAAAAAAATGTTTGAGGTTACCTCAAAGGGTGTTATGGCTGCAATTTTTGCTGGAATAGCATTTTTCTTATATGGACCAAAGATTAGGAAGTACTAACATGGACAGACTGTCAAGGAGACTGTCAGTTTAGCATCACAATCAAACGTGTATTTTGATCTTATGGTTATTGTGTGATCCCTGCCCACATTGGAATAAAACTGCAACTCCATGCACTTTGCTCACTCATGTGCCAAACAAAAGAAGTCCTTCAAGTATATGCTGCATTTATATGCTAAAAGTCCAATCATAGCACTCAGCTGCTGGCAGCATGAAGTTACTGCGATTCTCAGAACTGGTGCACAGTAAAACCTTACAGGAAGAGGCTAGGTCAGAAAATGTGTATGCATTGAACAGTTACATCTCTTTGAGAAATGTTGCTGAAAAGATACACAAATCTCTGAGATCATCAGTATTGTCCACAAGTCAAAATTCTTGTTGCGGCAGTGTTTCAATCACCAGAAAAGGTCTGGACTTTGTCTGAAAAAAATGCCTTGCATCAGCTCTACTCCAGTGGCTTGTGATGAATGACATTTTCAGCAGCCAACCTTGTCAAACACCACAGTGAGTCAGCAAGATGCAAAGATAAAAACCTACTGAAACAGTATGATATTAGATGGATTTGCTAGAAAACTTCTCTAATGAGTCCTGTGCTGAAACGATAAAACAGAACTGAAGGAGTGGTGAATATGAAAAAGGGCCCAAAGGTTAGGAGACAGAAGAGGTGCAGTAATAGGAAGACAGCCACGAGATTGGGTGGTAGTCACGGGTGAACATAACGCATACAAAAAAGGCTTTGTTCCCACACTGAACACCAGACAGCAAGAGACATGAACCAGATCTGCATATCTTAACTTCACCTTAGCAGCTGGCATCTGTGTTAGGGGAAATGCCTCTAATACATGTGAATCTACACATACTGCAGAAGTGGCCAAGATGTTGAGAACAGTGAAGGGACAAGCAGGTGACAGTGTTTGGTTCAGTCCTTCATGAGCTACTAACCAGAGTAGGAAAGCAAGTGCAACTAGTGGAGTGTGATTTAACGTTGATGGGACGACATGACTGACATCCCAGCTGCCCGTGACCAGGTTTGAGTGACACCAACCTGTCCTTCTCCTGGTATTGCAATGAACTACAGAAAGACAAAGAATAAGGTTACTAGAGACTAAGAGAGACAAGCAGACAGAAGCATAAAGACACTTCTAGAACCCAGTATCAGCAAGGACTGAAGCTGGCCAGTGGGAAGCTTGACCCACTGCTAGAGGCAGAGAGATCCAGGGGAAAGGGATGGTGCTGAAATCTCACAACTATCACTAGTGAGAAGCAGTGAGGAAAGGCTAGAACAGGGTGATTTTAGTTCTCACAATTACGTTGGAAGGTGGCAATGCCTGCCACCTAGTGACTCTAAGCCAAAGATACCACAGACCTTTGAAGGTTTTGTAGGAATGAGGTTTACAACTGCTGCTTTTAGGGTTCTTCATGGCAGGCAGCTACTGACATAATTATATGACCGCTCTTTGCAGTCAATGGAGAGAAGCAGGCACTTCTTTCCACTGATTTTAAAAAAGCAGTCCCAGTGACCAGTTAGAAGTTATACCAAGCAAGAGCAAAGAATTTGCTAAAATCTGCACACATTTGGGTGACTTCGAGAAAAGAGGGGTACCGTTCCCACTCCATAACATAGAATCATAGAATATCCTGTGCTGGAAGAGACCCACAAGGATCATCATATCCAACTCTTGGCCTTGAAAAGTACCACTCCAAGAATCACATCATGTACCTGAGACCATTGTCCAAATGCTTCTGGAGCTCAGGCAGGCTTGGTGCTGTGACCACTTCCATGGGGAGCCTGTTCCAGTGCCAAACACTCTCTTTGTGTAAAACCTGTTCCTAATATCCAGCCTAAACTTCCCCTGACACAACTTCAGGCCATTCCCTCGGGTCCTGTCACTGGTCATCAAAGAGAAGAGATCAGTCCCTGCCCCTCTGCTTCCTCTCACAAAAAAGTTGTAACTGCAGTGAGGTCTCCCCTCAGTCTCCTCTTCTCCAGGCTGAACAAACCAAGAGATCTCAGCCACTCTTCACACACTCTTCCCCTCCAGACCCTTCACCATCTTTGTTGCCCTCCTCTGGACACTCTCTAATAGTTTAATGTCTTTCTTATACTGTGGCACCCCAAACTGCCCCCAGCACTCGAGGTGAGGCCGCCCCAGTGCAGAGCAGAGCAGGACAATCCCCTCCCTTGCCCGGCTGGCGATGCTGTGCCTGATGCCCCCAGGACACACTTGGCCCTCCTGGCTGCCGCATGGTCAACTTGGCATTTCAGAGACCCCAGGTCCTTTTCCACAGTGTTGCTCTCCAGCATCTTGTTCCCCAGCCTACCACACTGTACATCCAAGTGAGAAACAAGGAACATATTTTCAAGATGCAAAGGTTTGTTACAGCTTGCACACACATCAGAAATTAAATTACTAGGGAGCCTTGAAGAGCCTTCATGATGCTCAGACAAAATTGAGACACTCACTGTAGAAATGTAAGATCTGTGGGTCTTGCAAACTGCCTGCAATTGTTCTCTTCTGTGTCCTGGCAGGAAAAAAACAGTATTTATTAAGAAAACAAAAAACAAAAAAATTTTTGTCTCTGAGGAAGAGAGTCTTTCGAAGTCTCAGGTACTGGCTGAGTATTGAAGCCAGAGGAACTGTAGCATAATGTTGAATAATTGATTTGCAGATACACACTTATGATGAGTTTTATTGTGGCACGTGTGAGGGTATCTTTACCTCCCAAGGATTCACAAAAGTGCATTTTTTACTATTAATTGAGCTTGTCTTATGATGTTGAGAAGGGATATGTCTGCAAATATATATTACTCTAAAAGCAGAAGCAGAGTATTCAGCTAGTGTTTATTTATCACATGGTGATGGGGGCATTCGTCATATTAAAAAACCCCTCAAAATACAGGAAGTTGGGATGCCTGTTTTAAGTTTGAAACAGCAAAATAGTTAGCAAAATAGTTTTCTGTATTAATAATTAATACCTGCACTTAACATAGCTGTGCAGTAATCAATCTTCCTAGCAATGTCCTGATGGACAGCATTCCTACTAGAGGGTTTTCTCAAACACTACATGAAAGAGAATTTTTGAGAGCTCAGTTGATATAGTGGAAGCCCTAGCAGCAACGGGTGCTTAATTGGGTAGAACACTGGCATTTCTTGATCAGCCTGCTAGAATTTAATTGTTTCAACTTATGGTACAGTGACCAGCACTATTTCAGGTTATAGTAAAAATATTTTGGCTTAAATATTCTATGCACTACACTACACAGTACTGTCTCCATGAATGATAACTTGCCAGGACCTCTAAGGAATGCGACTAGATCTCCTCATTTGGAAGCCAGGAACAGATATTGGAAATGCAAAAATTATGACCTTATTCCACTGATTCATGCACAAAATATTAACCAAACATTTGCAGTGATGTTTGAATTTGCTTTACCTAATCATATTCCTGTCACAATTAGGGACTTGGAAACAAAATATTTAAAACAATTAGAGAACCCTTATTTGTTAAATATACGTTGCTAAAAACTTTTAAATTTAATTTTAAAATTATCAGATCTCTAATGCCATAAACTGGGGTTTGGAAAGAGATTCTGCAGATGAAGAGAAGAGCCTCAAATAGTAACAGAATCTTCAGTCAATCAAGTATTTTTCAAATCACTAAGATTTAGAAATCACCCCTCTCTCTTAACCAAAGTCAAATGACAGATTAGACACTGCTACTGGTAACTAAAGCCTCTGATCCAGTGACAAAGAATTAATGAAGCAATTATGTGATAGGCCTAATATGTAGCAACATTACTACGATCCACTATAAATGATAACATGGCTAGACAAATCTAATAATTCATTGTTACGTACTACAAGCATTTTTATCGTCATGAAACCAGGAATTTGAGAAGGAATTCCTCTGAAAGCTATGAAAACAGCATCACAACACAGAGTATTGAGGGAACTGGTGAAAGAACTTGCCAAACCACTCCCAGCAGTCTACCAGCAGTTCTGGTTAACTGTCTCCCACAGCATCCTCGTAAAAAAACTGGCTGCTTGCAAGTTGGATGGGTGTTCTCTTCGATGGGTAAAAAACTGGCTGGATGGGCCAGGCCCAGAGAGTTGCAATGAATGGACCTAAATCCAGTTGGTGTCTGGTCTCCAGCTGTGTTTGCCAGGACTCAGCTTTTGTGCCGGTCCTATTTAACATCTTTATGGATGATCTGGATATAGGGATTGAGTGCACCCTAAGTAAATTTGCAGACAACATTAAGTTGGGTGACAGTGTTGATCTGCTCAAGGATAGGAAGGCTGTGAAGAGAGACCTGGACAGACTCGATCACTGGGTGGAGGACAACTCCATGAGGTTCAATAAAGTGATGTACTTTGTCCTGCACTTGCATTACAACCACCCCATGCAGCGCTCCAGGCTGGGGGAGGACTGGCCCGAGAGCTGTTCAGCAGAAAGGGACCTGAGGGTGCTGGTCAACAGCTGTCTGAACACAAGCCAGCGTGTGTCCAGCTGGCCAAGAAGGCCAGTGGCATCCTGGCCTGTATCAGGAACAGTGTGGCCAGCAGGACCAGGGAAGTGACCTTTTCCCTGTACTCAGCATTGATGAGGCCACGTCTCGAGTACTGCATTCAGTTCTGGGCCCCTCACTTTAAAAAGGACATTGAGGATCTGGAGCATGTCCAGCAAAAGGCCACAAGGCTCATGAAGGGACTAGAGGATGTTTTATGGGGAGCAGCTGAGGGATCTGAGTTTGTTTAGTCTCGGAAAAGGAGGGTTGGGGGGACCTCATTGCTCTTTACAACTCCCTGAAAGGAGGTTGCAGTGAGGTGTGGCCGGTCTCTTCTGCCTTGACTGCAGTGAGAGAATAAGAATAAATGGCCTTAAGCTGATACAGATTCAGATTAGATATCAGAAAAATGTTTTTGCCATTCGGGTGGTCAGGTATTGGAGTATGTTGCCAAGGGAGGTGGTGGAGTCACCATCCCTGGAGGTGTTTAAGAGGCATCTGGATCTGACACTGGGTGATGTGGTTTAGTGATTTAGGGGGTACAGTGATAGTGCTGGGTGGATGGCTCGACTTTAATGATCTTAAAGGTCTCTTCCAACCTTGACAATTCTATGATTATCGATGATTAGTCTATGATCATGCACTGTGACTATAAAAGAGCTAGAAGTAAATAAAACATTCTGTTCTTGTACAAGTAGAGCATTTCTCCCTCAGAGTGATGTGACTGTATTAGAAACAAGTGAAGATATTTAAATAATTGTCATTAATAACTCGGAAGACCATATAAGACAGATGAATCAGAGAAAATTCTGTGACAGCTGCCTAACCAAAACAAAGCATTTCAAGTGTCCCAGAGATTTAAAAATGTTAATAAATTTACATTTGTTCAGTAGATAGTAGATGATCCTTCCCTGAATGGCCCTACTCTTACTTGTGCAAAGCAAGAAGCAATGAGACTCTGTTAAAGAAAAGGGATTAAAAATGCTGGATCTGTTTGTAACAGGGCACCTGGTGAATGAAATTTTGTTCTCATGATTCTATGAATTATGCTCAGACCTGACCATTTATGTGTCAGCAAGTTCTAAACCAAACAAATAGCCTTAGTCACAAAAACTCAGCCTTCTTCATGACAAGTTAAGTATCTTCTCTTTTTTTATGAGAAGTATTTTTCTCCCAAAAGACCACTACCAGGATTTACTTCTTTGTCTTAAAAAGACACTCTTTTTTACCTAAAAGCTTCGGTTTTGGTGTGGGTTTTTGTTTGTTGGTTTTAATGTTTTTTTAATTTGTTTTTTAAGGTTACTGATTTTCAAGTAATGATACAAAATAAACAGGTCTGTCTCTAACTTTTGCATTGTGCTTCCTACAGAGAGGAAGAACTTAAAAGTGTGGTTGGCAGCAGTTCTACTACTTCCAAGCCAAATTCTCTCAAAACCAGGAGAAACACCAGTACATAATTTTGTTCAGCAGCTACTCTTCCATGCCCTTTTCCAGTCAACATCTTTCTCCCAAACTACCTGTTTTCTCTTTTTTCTCTACTTGTGAATTTTGTACCTCCCCTAGAACTAAACCTACCTCTAAAGCCCCCAGCCCACAGCTTCACATTCCATCTTTTTCCTCCTATCTACACAACCCCAATCTCTCAGACCAGCTCATGCTCGAAGAACAACTTCTCACCATCTCTGTTTACCAGTGATGCCAACAAGTCATCCTCTTCTGCGTTGCTTACTCCATGACTCTGCTTCATCAGGTTCCCCTCTCATGCTCCCCATGCTCCAGCTCTCACCATTTTGTGAGGTATGATGTTAATAAATCCCATTCTTTGTCTTCTGTGACCAAGTGCTCAAACGACCACCAGTGTCTTGCCACAACTCTAATAGTGCTGGTTATCAAAATGTTGCTTGTCATAGTCTTCTTCACATCCTCTGCTCCAGTACAAATACCTTCACCGACGCAGCAATTATAAACTGCTCAAAATCACAGAATTACAAATTGACCATTTTTTTTCCTTGTCTCTCATTTATTCCATCAAATAGGGAGAGAGGACTTAAGCTCTGCAAAAAGGTTTATACTCCCTCCATATTCTACTACTGACATGGTTGCTGCTGAAATGATTCAACAAGTTAGGCCACACAACCAAGGCAATCATAGTGCCCAATTATCTGCATTTTACCACACTGCACAATACAATTTCCTTAAATTCCGTGTTCACATACTTCCACCTTTTTTCCTTGTGGTGCTTCTCATTAGCACCAGCCAGGCCAGAAGCACTCTGGGGAGTCATAAATGCAAAGTGAATAGTGAAAGTAAACTATGCTGTGAAAAAGAACAGTAAGATTGACAGAGACTGTTCATTTGGGTACCAACATGATTTGTAGGATGAGAAGTGTCAGAAGAAAATATAATTTTATGCCATGGAACTCTACCCAAGGTGTTTGCACACTGACACACATCTAACAAGTTTAAAAAAGGTTTGCTAAGTGTTGATTATATGGCCTGGAAATTCCAGTTACGCTATAAACCTGTTTATGAAGTCATTCATTCTGCGCTTGGAATGTTCTCGCTGCAATTTTTATTAGTCTTTAGAGCATGCTTTCCACTTCTCCTTTTTAAGGGGACTAAAGGGTGACTCAGAAAGTTTTTTTGCAATTCTATTGCCCATAAGTCCATTCTGATCTAATCAATTTAGCTGTAACTACAAGGTTGTTTCACTGTAAAATCCCTGAAAGTATCTAGCTCAGCAGATGCTGCGAATTCGTGGTTCCAGCTTTTAAATAGTTACTGCATCTAAAATTGAGTGACTGAAGTATTATGGAAACACCAAAAATAACTTCAAATAAAATAACTGTAATGAAGATATAGATAACTGCTGCAGGGCTAGAAGGTGACAGTTGCAGTTTTTGTATCAACTCTCCTCCTAAATCTTTCCTGATCTTTAAGAACAGAGAGAACACTTCCAGCAATTTTTGACAGAAAAATAAATGCAGATCAGCTTCTTTATCTTCTTACTTCCCAGACTCCTAATTTTTGTGGGGGGAAGGGAACTGTCGCTTGAAAATGTGCGTATTTTTGAGCTTTAACCCTCACTTGAGCCAGCAGTATGCCTCTGACCAGGGCTTCACTATAATCCCTATTTCTTATCGTGAATTTAGACCAAAAACTAATTTTCCCTTCTTCCTGAAATACGCCTATTCTGTATTCCCAAGTTTCAATGAAAACTGGCTTTCCAGAATCATACTCACTGCCTCAAATAAGGGCTCTACATCCTATTGACTTGGTGCTGACAAACATCTGCTATAAAGGGTATGCCACCAACAATATAGGGCATGGCCGCATCCAGGTCGAATGCTTGGTCTTAAGGTTAGCCTAAACACGATCTGGTAGGAAGAAAGGTTTTAATTTTTTTTTTTTGCAAAACCTGTTGTAGGAAGCCAGGTTACAAAGCTCACTTCTGGTACAGTTTGGAAGTGACATCAATAGTACCCGTATACCTCGCAGAGGCTCACTGCAGCTGAATGAATCAATGCTTGTCACTTATTTGGCTGGGAGGTGCTTTCTATACCTTTTTCTAAATTTGATTTTGAAGTATTTTTCTAAGGGTGTGAGGAAAATTATGCTTCCCTTTAAAATAGCATGAATCAACACTAGAAGAAGAATCTGCAGTATATTTGTTCTAGTTCAATTAAATTAATTTTGCTAGGCAAGAAAGGAAAGGAAATTATATGTAAAAGATGCATGTATATGCAATCAAACAGTTAAAAAACAGATTATATTGCACTAGAGAAAGAGTATTGTGCTTAACATACTGATAATTGGGCAAACTGATAATTGGGCAAACTAGAGAAATCAGAGCCAAATTCCATCAAACACCCTTCATGTTGTGCAAACAGCATGAAATCCTCTCTAAATTCTCCAATGGATTCATGGCATTGTACCAATCAGCTGCCTAATCCACATGCAGATTTCCATTTCCACAATACATCATGCCTAGCAATAAGGCAAACTTTTAACAAGAACGACTTTTTCATTTTACTTAAGAGACATGAGGCTTATCACATCTTGTAAGGCTCAAAATTGCCACTGTTAAGGAAAGTGTTCCACTGCATTCAAACACTCCCCCTCAAGAGACACAGTTTATTAACACTACCCAAAAAGCTCTCAGATCCCCACAGGTCTAAGGCACATTGCAGTCCCTAATCCTACCCTTCAGCAAAACCATGGATATTTATGACTTTTATGTGAATTAAGTCAAGCCCCATGTCCCATAACAGCTATGTCATGATATGATATACCCACTGCCAATTTATATTATCCGTTTCATAGCCTGGGCCTCTACAGCACTTCACTCTTCATTGAGCTGCTTAAGAAATGGGTAGATTTTATAAATCATGAGGAATAGATGTAGAGCACTAAGCTCTAAGCAAAAAATAAATGAATACACAAAAATTTGGTCTGAATTTGGTTTTGCCTCATTAGCTGATCACTCCAACAGCATTCCTATTTGAAAACATTTCCAGTTATGCAATTGAAACATACTGAAAGTCACCCAGCTTTCATGAATAAAAGCATCTGAACTGATAGAAACATGCAGCTCCCCTGTCAGTTAGACTGACTTGTAGGTCTTTGGCTCTGTGTATTAAAGGTGAAGTTGATAAATTGGGCTGAAAACCAAAGTTTTATATATTCAGTGACCTCCTATAGACAGATTCTCTAAACATGAATATGATCAACTGTATTTTACACAACATTCTTGACTTCAAAGACCTACAGGAGCAGTCTTCTCCCTTGCCAGCTGTAACAACCAAACGAAACAAAACCAATTGCAATACCATCCCAAATTCACATGCTGTTACAGAAAGGAGCACTTCCTTGAGATCTGCTCATAACAAAATACTGCATTACGGGCTGCACTTGCACAAAAGGAACTAAAAAATTTATTGTTTTATTAAATGGCTGTCACAAGCCTCCTGGGACTTTTGAGTTAATTGGGCAGTTTGAAATTTATGACCAAAGTGTGATGGGAAGTGCAAGCTTTCCCATTTGGGAAACTCAAATATGCCTCTTTTACAAACAACCACCAGCTTTATTGCTGTGTGCTCTGGGCATTCTGAGTGCCCATTTGTGACTTGCCACTTCCTCAGTCCACAACATGTTCTTCCCAACTGTCTGAACCAGCATCCTAACAAATGTCTGAAAATGAAAATACCTTCTGATATCAAGTCTTGACTTAAATAACTTCATTTTCCACGACAATTTGTTCCAATGTTCAGCTACCATTCCTGTCAAAAAATTAATTCCTAAACCACATCATAGAACAACATGAGCATTTGAAAAAGAATATATTTTTCTTTCTTTTTTTTTTTTAACGGTTTCAGACACTGGTCTGATGTGAGCACTGAATTGAACAGTCTCTTTCGATATCTTTCCATTTTTGTCAAACACTTTAGAGAATACCTACAAAGATGCTGCATTAAGATCCCCAGACTGTGCCTGGGAGCTATGAGGAAAGAACCTCTGGTTGTGCAAGGTGACACCCATGCACGTGACAGCCAGCAAACTCGTTCTCAGAATCCCGATCCTAACAGGGAAAGCAGGCAAGAGGTGGCGAGACATGAAGATACCCATTTAGGAGGTTTTTCATTGATGGATAAACATACCATTGCCTTTCTCTCCCCAGAGACCATGGAGCCCGTTTTTCCCTTAAAGTGGGGAAAAGGAAGAGATCAGCCTGTCACACTTCAGGGCTCAGGGTGAAAGCAGGACTCTACTTAAGTTCTGTAAAATGCATAGAATTACAAAAAATATCTATATAAAACATCTACTTAACATTAATTGCACCAAAACATTATTGTCATAAAAAGATTCACTTCCCTGAGAAATAGAACAGAGGCTTTTTTTTTTTTTCTTTTTAAATCTGGTCATGTTTTTTCCTGTTCCTTCCTTAAGAAATTTAGGCTCAGAACATGAGATTAGCACAAAAGAAACACCTTTTCTGTGCCCAAACACAGTGCTGCACTACAGCAAGATCTGTATGTTGCAGAAAGCCCATTTCTAAGTTCAAGATAAATTGATGATTTCAGTTAATAACTCAGAACCGATTGTTCATGCATGCATATATACATTCAGAAACAAATGTCTCCCAAATGACCTCAGAATGTCTAATGTTAGAAAAACTGGTTTTTTCTTCCTCTAGAGTAAGTGTAGGGCTCAAAAGATGCAAGTTTTTAAAATATGCTCAAACTTTGTATCAATAAAATTTAAAAGGGAAAGATAAAAGGACAAGAAAGTCACGAAATTCAACAATTTAAGAAAAACAATCCACAAACTCATGTACTTCAAAGGCTATTGAAGGATATGTTTGTCTTTATTAAATGAAATCAAAGTAGTTCTGTTGTGAGCAACTTGAAAGGTTGAATGCTACAAAGAACAAGCTGAATATGATCATCAAGGTTACAGTATTTTATGCTGTGAAATAAAGCTATAAAGTACATTGACATGAGCTTCCATCCCTCCTTCAGAGTCTCAGTAATCACAGAATAATTATATGAAGTAACATTAATGTCAATCCTCATTTCTTTAGCCACTTGAAATAAAATTAGTAACAACTGGAGAAGGTGGAAACCACTCATGCATAAAAAATAAAGCAGAGATTACGAGACTATTTTTTATTATGGAGATGTTGGCAACAGGTATAAAATATTTCAGTGCTCTATGTTAATCACCTATTCACAGACAGAAGAAAAAATAGAAGACTAAATACTGAAGCCTCAAAAAATAAAAATGTTCCCATGTGTTTGCAAATCAGGACTGTCAATTAGACCATCCAGAGAAGCCAGCTGATGCAACCACCTGACCATAAACACCACTCCTAAAAATCAGAGGGCAAAATACTTCCACCGTGTCTTGGCAACTCAAATGCACATTTTTGTGAGAATACCTTCCATTAAGAAACCAATTACTCATCTAAACCCAGGCAAAATCCTCACTGTACACTTCCTTCTCCTGAAATTAATGGGATGCAAGAGAGGTTGAATCTCCCATGACAGCTGAGATGCATCCTTTTAATGGACAACTGCAAGGTACTCAAATTATTGGGTAAAAGGCTGTAGAAGAACTTATGTAAAACTGCATTTAAAATCTCTTTTACAGAGACTTCTAAATGATGAATAGCAGAGCAACTGTTAATTCTTTCACAGAGTGAAAAAAAAAGAATTCATCACCAGGGCAGAAATATATTATTCTCTCCCAGAACACTGTACTTCTGGCATATTACCCAAATGCTAAAACATGCCTGCCAGGTGCTTATTAGAGTTATTCATTTTAATGGAATTGCACATAAGAATGATCACTAAATGTATCTTTTATCTGATTAGTCTCTACAACACCTGTTGCCATGGCTCTTTATTAGAGACAGTAGTGTAAATCTCCAAGCAACAATGCTGGGGAAAAAACCCCCCCGCAATTAAAAACAAAGCAAAACAACTGAATTAGATGGCCGGCAGATAAGAAGAGGTTTCCAGTGTGTCTTAAAGATCTTTGTTGCCCAAGAACTGATGGGCTGCCCAGGTAATGCAATTTTCTAAGTAGGAAGCCTTGAAAAGAAGGTATCCTGCAGCAAGGCATGCAAAGGGAGTGGTTCTGATTTCACATCTGCATGGGATCTAGATTAACTCTCCTCAATGCCTTGGAGCACCGCATGTAGAATTCTTCACTTTCTCGGTGTATTGGTGGGCCATTCCAAGATTATGGTACTCTAAAGGAATTCTTCAGCCTCAACCACAAGTTTGTGAGCTGCATCCCCACAACTTCCTTCAAACAGCAAACATCACAGTCTTCATGAATGAGCTTCCTGCAACATCATCTTCTTCCTCTGAACACTGTCCCGGGACACAACAGGTGCTTGAAAGCAAAATAGTAAGTTGATGAGCAGATCAGCATGTTGACTCTCCTTGCCTTTTCTGTTTTAAAAGTCTTTGAAAGACAAATCTAACAAATTCACTGCATAAACTGCAATTTAAATAGTTCTCTCATCAAAAGTAATTGGAAAGCCAGAATTTCATCTTTGACATATCTGTTGTTTTATATACGCATGTGAAGTGCCTTTTATAAATGCTTCTAGACAGGGCCTAATATGTAATGCAGTCATACAAATTTCTAGCATAACTCTGCCTGAAGATTTGGGTAGAACTACATGTTAAATTCATATTTCAATTCTATCACCTTGCTTGGTTCAACTGAATGATCTTGACAGCTTTCCACAGATTTAATTTCTTGAGCTCCCAGTTCTTCAGAGCAGAATAAAAATCGTAAGGGATTCATTCCTCACCTGTGCTCACACCTTACCACCAGTGTAAGAGCATGATGTGTTGACCTTTAAAGTACAGGAATAGCCTGCCTTATGCTTTAAACTAGCAAGAGAGATGTGGGGTGCAAGCTGTGAAGGATACTCAGTCCTTTCAAGCACCCAAAAGCACTCACTCATGTCAAGCACTCTACATTTGACTCAGGCATAGATCTCTGCATTCTGCTGCTGGTGACTGAAATGGGAAGCACCCTTTATTACTCAAAGAAAGAGCAAATCTTCAAGGTTGATGGTTTTTGACAATTAGTTTCTGCATGTGAGCCACTCCATCTCATTCAGAAAAAAGCAAAAAACAGCCTCTCAAATATATTCACAAAGCAATTGCCAACTCTGTGTGTTTGTGAAACACTGTTTGTAATGTTTACTTACATTGCAGGAGTAGCCATTGATTTTTCATGGAATACAGTAATTACATTCTACCCAAAAGTTTTAACATTGCACATCTTAATTATTTACAACATAATGTGTTTAATGGTGCACTGTATTACTTACTTTGGGTAATATATCTCAAACATTATGATACATCAAGCCAGGCAATAAAATTATTATGCAGAGAGAGACAGCTTTACACTTATCCTTCATTGCTGATGTCCCTACTTGTCTTCTAAGCCTGTGAGTAATTTCCCTCTTTAATTTAGTCAGCCGCCTGGAGGGTTTTCTAGAAAAGTTTCTGATGATCTCAAACTTAACTGAATATGAAATGGAAAGTACATGCCATTCAATTTAGGTTTAAGAGTTTATTACTGAGATGCTGGTCCTTTGATGGACCATCTTGCATTAGCAAACACCTAAAAAATTTAAGCCTTCTGGCTAAAAAAAGAAATAAAAATTATGGATTCCACTAACATGATGGCTTAGCAATTTATTTTCTCCTTCGATAATTTAAATTTGTCTTTCCCCTTTGGTAATCTAAATTTGTAGGTGGCATTATTAAAAAGAAAGAAAGAAAGATTTATTTCTAGTTAATATATAAGACATGTCTCTATGCCATGTGTTCCTACAACAAGGTGTTGTACAGAAAGACCCCACAAAATTTTAGAGTACTCAAACAAAACGTATTTAAGATTGGAGTTTGGGCTCCAAACTGAAAAGTCAGAGAGACAATGCCTTCTAGAAGTGCAATTTTCAAAACCACTGAAATGTCAAGGGTTTAAACTTAGCCTTTCTAATAGAATGCCTCAACAATCCACAAATTTCATGTTCTGAGAAAAGGAGTAGTGAGCTGAGGCCATTCTATGCTTAGGACACCTTTTCCCTCCTCACTAAACCCATACCGCTCTGCACTCTGTCGCATGCTACTCCAGTATTTCTCAGGCAAGTAGCACTCCCCAAAATGAGAGGTGTGTGCATGCATGGTGGTGGCAGCATGCCCGAAACATGAAGTATGTGCATGCATGTGTTTGGATATGAAGGAAGAATTTGTTGAGGCAAACTTATCCCAGCTGTCCAAAGGTGCCAGTCCTTACTGGAAGAAATGGAAGCCGCAGTGACAGTACATATTGCCTACAGGAGCATGGAGGGAATAAGATCATCACACAATAGGAAAGAAGATGGGGGCAATTTTAAAATATATTATATCTATTGTATGGATATAGATAAAAGTATATTTTATATATAGTGATGCCTTGATGGTGCTACCTGAAACAGTTATGAACAGAGTGGAAAAGAAAGAAAGAAATTTCTTATCTGAAATAAAATGTTTCCCTGATCATGCTCACAGGTTATATGGTTTATATACTTCAACTTTCCATGGGCTGTATTAACACAATCATGATTTTAGTCCTAAAAATCAAAGGAAAGAAAATTCTTCAAAGAGAGGAAAAATACCTGATATATCATCAGCTCTCTGGAAGCCCTGACTGGCTTTCTTGAGTGTTTTAAGTCTAGCCATACTTAGCCAGTCTCCAAAATCAGAACACGTAATTCCTGAAGGGTTTTGCTGTTTCTGGAGAAGGGAAGGTATTAGATAATTACAGGAGGAAACCAGATCAGATAAGAAATGTATAGAAAAATACTTGTTCTGTGATAGGCTTTAACTGGAAGAAACAATACATAAGTCGCTTACTGTGTTTAAATCAACACCAAAAAATACTGCTGCATTCACTTAAAAATACCATTTTAAAGTGGAAAGCAGTATAAAACATTGACAGAGCTTCTCTGGCAGTATTAATTCTCTTCTCTCCCTGCTTTTAAAAGAAGCAGAAGCTGCAATGTTATGCAAGCACAAATCGTGCTGAAATACTATCCAGAGGATGGTTGTAACGGGTGACCCAGAGTGACAGCATGGCTCTTCTTCAATCCAAAGTAAAAACAGAACAGGGTACGTGTGTGAGCTACAGTGGTGAAGTATCTAATTTTTGTCAGTGGAGGTCACTTCTTTCCATGACTTCAGTGGGCTCCAGGTTGTGTTTGTGACAGAAAAATTGTGGCAAGATGGCCGATGATTGTCTGTGTACACTTCTACACGTGTATGTGTGAAAAGGAGAGACATGCGTGTGTGCAAACTCACACACTTCCTAGATCTCGCAGGAGCTCCCAAGGACAATTAGTGACCCTAACTTGTTCACCCATGTTTGCCTCCATCTTCAGCCTTCTTTCCCCTTCCTCTCTGACGCAAAGGGAAGGAAACAAGGTCATGCCATTGCTCACCTTCCTCTACATCGCCATGATATCCCAGCACCCGGTGCTGCTGGGGGGCAAGGGCAGAGGGGAGCACAGAGCAGGGTTAGATGAACAGACAGTGGGAACAGCATTGTCTGCCATGGGAACGAGAGAACTGCCTTGAGCTTAGCGCTTGAAGTGCTGAATGAAAGCGCTTGGAAAAACTATTTTGGCTATTTGGCTTGAAAGACTTAAAGAACTCTTGCCTTAAACTGATACTAGTATCCGGAAAAGAAAATAAAGTAGGTATGTTTGGGGTGGGAAGCAACATCAGGTAGGGGTATTGTCTTTTCAAGACAAGTAACAAATTCTGAGAGAAAAATGAAAAAGCCTTGAAAAGAATAGATAAAATACAAAACCTATGAATCAAAGAGAGAAGCACAAAGCCAGTAGACTGCCAGGACAAGAATTCAATTATAATTGCCTTTCATATAGTTTCTAATTGCCAAGGATCTGTGTTGAAGCAAAGCATGAAGCACTCTGATCTCAGATGTATAAATTCATGCTCTGATAAATAAAACACCTCTGAAGAGAAAAGAGAGGAAAATTTCAAGAAAAGTTTAAAGGGAAATAATTTTTCCTCGTTGCAAGGTAGGCAAAATAGGACCTCTAAAAGCAGACCCTGACTGGTGTGGTTAGATCTGCCCCCCTCCAAAGAGACGTGGCATTGGAGGTATAAAGGTACAAAAGACACTGAGTGCAGGTGGAAACACCCTAAGGTGGAAAAGGAAATTTCCCTGCACTGTACAGCACAGTGTGAAGGGTTGTTAAGCTACCTGTAAATCTGCCATATACTCAACGTCCCAGATCAGACAGAGCAATGACTCTGGTGGGCATTCACTGCCCGGACTCCTTCCCCACCCACGTCTCCACACATTAAAGTCTGTCCTCACTCAGCTGGTCAAGACCGCAACGTCCACAACGCTGCCATACCAACAGACACAAAACTTGGCTAAGAACAGGGTTTTACAAGAGGCCCTGGTAAACACCAGTACAAGTCAGATTTGGGACAGGCTTGTTTTACTCCATGCTGTTTCTACCTTCCTAGCTGCAAGGCTGCAATTCCATGCCAATAAAGAAAGACAAACCTCTTTTTTCTTTTTTCGTTAAGCACGTATTTTAGTTTCTTAGGAGAACACGAAACCTACCCTGAGCAGTAACACTGCTAAGCCACCACAGCTAACTTTTCTCTTTCCCTCACAGAAGGAAAGCTGAGAGCAGCTTCCAAGAACTTCTGGGAGGAAAACTCATTCTCTGCTCTCCTGAGGCTGACAAAATTTGTTGAAATCTCTTTTTCTTTTCCTAAGAATGTGTCTTCTAGGAATGAACTTGGGTGCTGGACTGGTTGGCAATTAAGATCTGATTTGTTAATAACAGTAAATGCCTGTTGTCTGCAAGTATTTCTAGTTTTTAGTAATTTTTTCACTGTATCGGTGATAGAAACCTTGCTCTCACTGGCTGAAGTCTTCAATCCTTCCCCCATCCACATCCATCTACCCAATAGAACTCCTGAAATTTTCCTTGGGGTGCAAAAGTGATTGCATTTGCTTTGTGCCTTTGTGGGGCAGACAAGAATTTAAAAGGTTTAAGCAAAGTTACAAGGGAAAATGTAATGGTTTTTGGAACTTTTAAAATAATTTACCTTTCATGCTTCATTCTGAGCTCAGCTCAGAGACTACTCTTTCACAGTCAATCTGTCCCAGCCATCTCTCAATACACTGCAAACAAGATTAAGCTTTTGTTAGTGTCTCAAAGTCAATCGGGGTCATCTGCAGCCGGCAAGGATTGAAAGTGTTTTTTAACTTGCTCCTTATCCTTTGGTGATAAGATTCTTTCCTTTTCAAGTACATTCCAATTTGGGGGAAATATTTTTCTCTCACACACCTTTGCAAACTTTAGAGACTTCCTCCCTACCTTTAGAGCCATTGACTTTGAAAAAGATTTTCTCTGTGGAACCTAACTTTGAAATATTTTCAGTCTTTTAACTGCAGCATTGTATACAGCTCATTTATAGCTATTTTACCACACCTATGTATCCAGCTCTCAACTTTCAGGAGATTGCTTCCATTTCCTGATATTTTATTAATTTTACTAATATTGCTGTTCTTTGTTGTTTTTTTTTCCTTAGGTTGGTTGGGGTTTTTATTTTAAAGGATTGTGGTTTGCCTTTTAGATCTAGAGCTCATCCACTGTGTTTGGTACATTCCTTGAGAAGAATTGTTACAGACACAGGCTCATAAAGGAGATAACTGAAGCCTGCAAAGATAATGGTTTGCATTTCAAAGGGATGTTCAGCTGAAAAATATTTATTCCCCTTCTCTGAACAAATGTTCCAGGGATGAGTCTTCATTGCACAAGCACTTCACCATCTGTCAAGTCTTGAGAATTCAGACAAAATGCTGATCACTAGTGTGCACCTATGAGCTCTAGCTAGAGACTCATTTGCCTCATCACACACACTTGTGCCACAGTGGCTTTTGTTCACTGCTCAGTATCTCAGCTTATTTGCAGTTCTGTCAACACTTGGCATCAGTGGTCCAGGGCCAGTGAGATGCTGCCATACCAAACTGAAGAATGAACATATCTCCTAGCATAGCATCAAGCTCAAAGTGGGCCAGCTAAAAGACTCATTTCCAAGCTGCAAGTTATCTTGAAGTTTCCTCCTTTGCTGACTCTTCTAGCATGGAAATTAGTAAAGTGGTCATCCCACACCAAAGTGCAGGGACTTCCACATTGGTGTCAGGACAGAAAGGTTCAGTAAAAGAAATGAGTATTACATCTAGAGTCCTTCATGAGCGAAATCAAACTTCGGTGATCAAATGTCTGATAAAAGATCTGGTGTGCTCTCTGACCCTGCTAGGAGCTGGTCACTTGACACGCTCTGATTTATTCTATTTGCTTTCGTTGGCCATAAAGTACAAAAAGCTTTCAGTGTATAAAGTTAAATATTTTTACTGTGATACTGGAACCTTAAGCTGCTAGATGTAAAAAGCAAGAAAGAACCAAAGAAGTGTGACAGCAGAAAAACATTCTGTCTGCAAGAAAAAAGAGGATGTTAAGGTTTATATCTTGGAAAAGAGTGAATGTTGGATTTTGCTTTTCTGCTCACACACTGCAATTCTCATTCTTGAGAAGATGAAAGACTTAAAAATGAGCTCTTTCATGGTTTGTGAGAGCATTTATTCATTTGGAGACAAAAAAAACTAAACATAAAATATACTCACCTTAAACATACCCCATTCTCCTTTCAGGTGCAGTCCCAACATAATGTAATTAACATAACTCATCACAGACACTCAGAACCTATGGGGTGAAATCCACTTACAAACAGGACCATAACTACATTCATGAAATTCTATGCCTGCCCAAGTGGTTGTGAATGCCAGCACTAAAAGTTTAAATGTATAACCATGCTTTATCCTGCAGCAAACCACCAAGCCAGATTTGACTCTTGCCACCTCTTTCTTAGGGCTAACTTCTGTCTTCAAATTGATTTTTACAGTACTATGGGGTATAGCTGAGCAAAAACTCATGAACCCTCAGTGTTTCAGATAGATTTATAGATTACTGCTAACAAACAGATAGGCACTGGTCTGCTAGGCCTGATCAGGTGCTGAGTGGTGAAAGAAGGCTGTTTGTACCTTCCCACGTCTCATAAGAGTTTCCTGGAGCTTGTTTATCTGTTATCTTCTTCCTCTTGATGCTTCTGTTTCCTCTGCCATTTTCAGCCATAAATTTTGCAACATCACATCTCAAGTTGTAGTGAGTGAAGCAACACATATAGGTAAAATGTGTGTATGCATGCCCACACACAAGCATGCATAAACACAAGAAGTATATAAAACTATGTTTTAAATGAGCACATACCAAAGCTTATATCTGGCATTCTCACTGTGTCATGCTCTTCATTCCACCTCCTGGAGATTTCCTCATTCTGTGATTCGTTTCTGAGCATATGCATACATATTCATGTGTGTATAGAATCAAACAGCAAGGTATTTGCATCACGTAGGAAAACTTGTGTCTGTAGGAGCACAAAATATCTGCTTTCAGTTCTGCTTTGACGCAAAGCAAAGGCTGTGCATCTCATGCACTATTGCCAGATAGGAGCTTCCAGAGACTAATTCTGAATCCTGGCAGTAAAAATTGTCAGCTTTTGCAACGTAGGAAACTGCTGACAGAACGGCCTGAATTACTGCACTGCTGCTTCAGATCTCTGTTACTCCCTCCAAGGTCAGCTGTCCACTTTGAAAGGATGAAAAGATCCAAACAAGTTCAGAGCCAGTGTACTAGTTTGAAAACAAATCAGTGGGAGGCACCAAGTCAGGATAACAATTTAATAGGGAAATTAAAAAAAAAATAAAGGCAGAAAACAGTGAGTTAAACTGACAGAGTCAGGAAACAACCTGACACCCTGTTAATCAGGGTGGCGGTAGCAGTCTGATAAGATGGTGGCTGCAGTCCTCCTGAAGTGACGGATGTGGCTCTGTCGAAGCAGTGGTCCGGTAGAAGGGTCTGCTCTTCCTCAGAAAGTCCAGTGGTGGCTATGTAGCTCCTGTCCTCTGGGAATCCAGTGGGAAGGTTGTCCGTGGTGTTCAGAATCTCAGATTATATCCAGGATGGAACTCTTGGTTCCTCCCTCTGGGCGGAGCATCTCACAATAGAATGATGAGTCATGAGGCCAGGTGTTGATGGGCTCATTAACAGAAGATAGTCCGGAGGCAGTTATCTCTGAGTCATGGGGCAGGGCATTGATGGGCCATTAGCAGAAAGATAGTCCGGAGGGAGGGGGGCCAGGAAACACCGCCCCACCTGGTTTCAACAGCTCATGAGGATGGTAATAGAATACACTGCAACCCAGGACAGCCAGGCAGAGGTTTGAGTTATCTCTCCTCCACTCATGCCAGTGGGAAAATAGGACTATTGCATATACAAGGAGGAATACAGAGTGGAAAGAGAGAAGATTTGAGAAGACATTTCAGAACAGAGATGTTCTGAAATGAAGAACACAACTAGTGAGAATTCTAGCTTATGGTAACTTTTAGCTTGCATTTTTTCCAGCTGCAGCTAGCAATTGTACCTGGTCTACAACCAACTCTGCGCAAGCAGAAGCCATTGGCAAACATCCTTCTGATGAAGCTGGAAGCACACTGATTCCCATTAAGAGAATGTACTTCAGAAGTCCACTTCTTCTTTGTGCCTCTATTACTATCACCAAGTTTTATATCATCTGGCACAAGGGGAGTCCATGGCTATGATCCTCCTTCACCTGGAATCTGAAATAATTAAAATGACAGCCTCAAATATTGACAGAGAGTGTTGCCAAAAAGAAATTTGATTAACTGCTCAGGGACATCCATCTTTACTCATTACTTGCTGAAATTGCCCTGTCAGTCAGAGCAACACAAGCTTTTCGCGTGGAGGATTTAGAAAAATCAAACCGAGCTGCAACCAAGGGACCTTCTCTGCTCAATTTACACTTGATATTATTTGCAAATCACTTCCTTCAAGTAACAAAACTACTGTCAGAGAAGAGGACAATGACAGGTTGCCAAATCTTTTTACTTCTCTTAATCACTTCAGTACGAAATAGGAATCTTGAGATATCTTGAAGCCATTTCACAGCTAAAAAGTGCTGCTAACCAAGAATAAAACAGAACTCCAAACCAACCAAAAAACCCAAACCAAAACAAAAAGCATGTCAAACCAAAACTCTCCTTATCTGTGACCTCTGATAGAAACAGTTATACCAAACAATAATGCAACTAACTGGTTATCTTGCCTCAGCATGCACTCATACCTGCCATAACACAAAGAATTAAAACATTCTGGAATGAAATGCTTGCACCAAATTAAGTTCTTCTGTGATTCTTCTGTGTAGAATGTAATTAATATAATAAAATAATTAATATAATATAATAAAACAGCCTTTGCAATTGCACAGTTTTAAAAATGAGGGGTTAAAAAAAGATAAAAGAAAGGTAGAGATAGAAAAACTTTTTGTTGTCTTCTCTTTCTCACAGTTTCTTGAGCATATGGCTGGACTAAGCCACTGCCTTTGCAAATTTTTTTGTGCTACGTCCATTGCCTGCAGGGCTGATGAATACAGCACAGCCCCTCCACAGGGGAGTACTACTAATGCACTTCTTTACACAATTCCCAGAGCACAGGAAATGTCACACACTATATGTAGGCTTTTTGTTTGAGCTGCAGAAAGTTGGCAGGGGTGGTTGGATTAAGGTTTTGGAGGGAGTTTCAGCAGTTGTTCGTTTTTAATCTCTGGAAGTTCCTGTTTAAATTCTCTGTGTCTGGCTACAGACACCTGCAAGGACAGTGCTCTGAGGGAGAACCGAGTCTCACTGCTGCACACACAGGCACAGCTGGACATGACTTTCCAAAATGCACTTCTATGAAAACCAGCCATGAGCGTGAACCTATGAGAGGCAGAAAATTTATCTAAGTGTTTCTCTGCTCTATGCCTCGTAGCATGCTGCAGACACACTTGATTGTGGTTCCAAACACTGCTAGACAGCACAGTTTAAGACATCAGAAACTTGTTTAGGCTGGTTGGTTACTAATGAAACCAGTAGCAGAGTTTTAGTGATGTCATATAATAATGTTTTAGGAGGTTTCCTGAAATATTCATAAAAGGAGCAGTCAAAGTGAAGCCTGTGCGTGCTTTGGATATACTAATACTCAGCACAGCCTGCATAAGAGCATTCAGCAATGGCATAATGACATTTTTTACAGATAGAGATAAACTTTAAAAAAAATTAAATCTAGATAATTCTTCACTTGACTTTCTTTGGATGGGTCTAAGTGCTTAAAATATCAAATGAGGCTAATTCTTAATTATGATTTTACAGAGAACAATCAAACACCGTCTGACATTTAGGATTCTATTCTCTCAGAAATTAATCCTAAATGAGCACTTTAAAATATTTAAAGGCTTACTTTTTCCCTTGACATTGCCTCTTTGCACAAAGACATGAGACAAATAGATACTGAAGAACAAATAAGGCTTTGAAACGTTGCAAACCTCACCTTGCTACTACACTGCTGTAACATTCACAAAATGTCAAAAGGATCTTCTTGCTTCCCCGTGTTACACTGCTGCCTTTGAAGAAAATAAATGTTAGTTCAAGGATGCTGTTTGAAAGAGAAAACAGTCTGTTATTTTTGGTTTCTCCATTAGTAAAATAGTTACTTGCTGTGAAAGCCTACTTGACAGACGTTTACAAAACATAAAGACATACCTTTCTTATCAAAGCTCTAAGTTCATAATAGTTTGGGATGCTCCACCACCCACCCCATTCCCTTGCTCCTACAAAGTGAATCAGAATGTGCATTATTGTAATTAAAGACAGCACCCCTTAGGGTTTATATTCTTGTGATAAGGGTTCAACCTTTGCCTGTCCTGGGAAAAAGACTGTATCTAAAGATGCAGTGCAGCCCTTTTTCTCTTTTTTTCCCCTTTTTCTACACAATGGTTGAGTAGAAGTCTGCAAAAAGAACAGTAGTGTGACTTTGTCAGAGAAATGTACTGCAGCTCACCGAGAGTAATAGCTGACAGAGTCAGACACACAGTACCTTGCCTTACAGAAATACCTTGAGTCTCCCTATTCTGATTAATTGACCAAATATATTCATTTGAATCCAATTTAATTGACTGGGACTGATCCATATTACATTTAAAAAGTGGCAAAACACACACTTCACCTAATATCTTGAGTCAGCCTCAGCCTATGTGTAGTCCATAGGCTACTTTACCTTGCATTTGAGGTAGAGAGAACCTTAATCAGCTGTAAAACAATGATCCTTGCATGAGCAAATACAGACTATTTGACGTCACAATATTTCTGGAACAAAAACTATGCAGGGTATTTTTGAGAACTGTTGCATTTCAATACCAAATGGCAAAGCTATTCCAAAGTAGAAAAATAAGCTCTCCCACTTCTGGCACAAACTTTTGTGCCTAGATGTGCAAAGGGAACATTACAGCTGGTTGTAGGTTGTGGCAGACTCTGACAAACATAATCCCTGGAGACAGCTGCCTGAATGTGAGAAGTTAGCAGAGGAGTACCAGAGAGGAGTGGGAAAGATAGTGAACTCTGTCCTCCTCCTTACCACAGCCTAACTTCTCTGGTGTGGAGCACGGCTTTAAGGTGCAATGCATTTTGAGGTAATTATAACACTATCAAAAGGCATCCTGAGGGAGGGTGCCCAGTACTTCTGCTTCTCCTAAAAGCTCTACAGGCTTAAGGCCCAAAGACTCCTTACTTAAGTGTGAGAAGCTTCTCCACACACTGTTCTACAACTCAACTGCAGTTCACAGCTAGAAATCGAGACAAAGCAAGACCGAGATCTCTGAGGTCAGTGTAGATTAGAACTGCATAATGAGGAAAGAGTCATTACTTTCCATTTCCAAGAAACTGTGTGTATCTCTAACAACTTGTTAAGCAAAAATGGATGGAAGAAGTGACCTTTAAGCTGAGCTAGCTAACATTTAAACAAGAAAAAAATACTCATATTAGTTCTTACTCTCAGCTTATTTGCTTAATACACATTAAGTTAGCATCCCTCCATCCGAATGATCAAGATCTGGGCTTTTCACTACAAATATTTCACACGAAGGTGAATGAAAGAAAAGCCAGATCATTTCTCTCTTCTCTAAGAATACCAAATCTCTCATTTAAGAAACCAGCTTGTGCAGGTCACCAGCAACAGCAAACATTTATGAAAGCACCAGCACACTGGGCTGCCACTGGACTAATATGGCAGGGAAGGGAAATCAGAGTCCTGCATGGACTGTGCAGGGCAGCAGGGCCCATGGCATATTCACTGACATCATTCAGCAATGGCATTAGAAGAACAATGAAGTAGAAGCCTTGAGTGACTTGGTCAGCTATGGGGACAGCTCGAAACTACCTGTATCTCCATGAGGAATTTGAGAAGATCTAGAGCAAACTGTAAAGCTTCTGTCTCTTAATTGCTCTGTCTCCCTGCAAGGTACCTGCACAGTGCAAGAAGTCTTGACTGACCAGATCTAGCCAGTGAAATTAAAATTTCTGTAATGTTTTGAGTGATGACAAATTCCCCGCAGGAGAAAAAGAAAACACATCTTAAATGACAAAGTTGGAGTTTTTTTCATAAAAATAGAAGTTTAGTCATAAGGAAAACTCATAAAAATCCAATAGATGATAAGAGGCCCTGAAAGAGAAACCAGCATTCCAAAATACTTTTGATTACACTGAAAGCTAATTGTCCTTTGTTCAGGTAACACCTGGGAGCTCCCAAAACTTCATGGATCTAATAAAGTTTCAGTACCTTCACCATCCAGTCCAGTTTTCAGCTCTGTGAGTCCTGACACCAAAGTCAGAATCAAGAAATCCCCAAGGCCATGGTTCAAACCAGTCAGTCCTCTTAGCCTACCTCCTGCACAGTTCAGAAATCCTACAGTGGCCACAGAGCTCTTGGGTCACCTTTCTCACAAAGAACAGATACAGGGAGTATGTTCTTGCCTTACACACTGGCAACTGGCTTCTCAGGTAGACCTATACCATCAGACAATTACTGATTTGCAGCTGTTTCCAAAATAAAAGTTTTGAAACATGAATTTCTGGAAAGTAATCAATTTGGATTGACGCAGAGCAAAAAAACCCCACAAGTTCTGAAATGTCAAAATTCCATTTCTTTAACAACATGCAATAGCCTTGAAACTTGGCAGGAACAGGCTAGCTCATCATATCTCTACTTAATGGTGTCTGAAAAGAAACAACAAATTTACTGAGAGGGGTATTTCTCTTGAATTTATGGCTGATCTCTCATTTTTGGACTCAGCTGGACATTTGCATATAAGTTTGTGACCATTTTCTTTGAGCACTGTCAAGACAAGTTATTTACACTGTACATAACTTTCATTGCTTGATGACGTCATCCCTAGAAAAAAAAAATCTTTTTCCATATCATAATTTCACCAGCAGGTCCCATTAGGACGTTCCCCACAATCAGATCAGGATCTCTTTCCCAAGAAGGTGTAGTAAAAAGGCAAAATGATCAACACAAAAGGCAACCAGGAATCTGCTGACAGAAAACCTCAGAGGATGTCAGGCAATCACCAAAAGCATGGTGGATGTCTTAAAGTAATGATATTTTTGGTCTTGTATAATCATACAAAGCTGATAAAGGCAGTCCTGGGACTTTTTCACAACAGGGAGATTGTAAAGGGAACTTTAATTTAATTTACTGCTGGAGGAGTTTTATATACCAGGGAAAATTCATCCCAGAAGGACTTTTAGAAGTTAAAAAAAAAAAAAATCTGTATATGAGTAAACCTGAATTTTCAGGCAAGAACAGCAGGATTAGATCCATGACTATCAGATGCAACAAAGCAACCCATAAAACTCAATTCTATTGCTTCTGCCACCACAGGTAGGTGCGCAGGATAGAGATTTGGTGCAAAACATGCAGGAAAGGGTTGTCTTACCCTACATGCACACCCCAAATAAGGTTCTGTTCAGAGTGTACACTAGCTTGGCTCCCTGTAAACTTTGGGAGAACTAAAGCAGTTAAATGTCTTAGTCAGTGATGCAATATTGTTCTCTTTTTCCCTCTTGGTTTTTGCTTCTGACGTTTCCTGGCTCACATTTAACGTGTCCACAACTAATCAAAACTTCATTAAGATGTCAAGGGGACAGGTACAGCCAGAAATTTCGAGGGAGCACATTTTTGCCCATAAATTATTTAAAATCCACTCATTATGAAGAAATAAGCACAGGGCTGTCACAATGAATCCATCCCTCTTAACACAGGATGATTACCCATTATATTTGCAAACAACTCAGTAGCACTGAAGAGGAGACCCAAGGGGACTAAGACTGGAGCATGACTTAATGCTTTTTAATTGCTGAGGCAACAAAGGATAAATAACTTTGCATTCCTACCAGGAAAAAATGGTGTAGCAAGCCAGCCACAGAAGTGGAAGTAAAACAAAGGATAACTATAGAGAAATTGGAAAATCACAGGTACTTTTTGCTACCAAAAGTGGAGAAAACAGAACTTATTAAACTGTGGAAAAAAAAAAAAAGCCTTTTGCAATAAGAGAAACAAAGCAATTTAAGAAATAGGCAGGGACACCAGAAACTAGGATTCCCATTTATCATTATTTAACTTTCCTGTAAATTTCCAAAGCTTAAGAGCTAAGTTTTCATAAGTAGATATCCATCTGAGCCGTGTACAACGTGGGGTGTGTGACTCCAGACTTACAAGTGCCCTGTCCTGTGTATCTGTGTGCATAAAATTCCAAGCACAAATGGTGTGTAGGTGTGTACATGCACGTACACACACAGTCATGTGCCACACAGGACCATCTGTGTATCTGCCTTGAGATCAGGGCCTGTAGACTCTGGTGAAGAAGACAGTTTTGAAGGGCAGTTGTCTGCTGGAGGTGACGAAAGGAAAAGCAGCAAAGCAGGTCTGACTGCCTGTTTTTGGCTTTGGAAGTTGCATACAGCCAGTGCTACTGACAAGTGGCTAATGTAGTTTTCTTTAAATCAAGTATTATACAAAAATAATATTTAGAAACATACACTAGACAGTCTGCTGGTAAATCATAGGCCTGCACGGGTTTATCTGAGTTCCTTCAAGAGAGAACCACTTTCTTTATCCCTTTTTTCCTTTGCAATCACATACAAATGAGATCAGAGTCTCTTCCAATCAGAAAACATGTCAAATAAAAAGATATGGCCTACAAATACATTTCATCACATTGCTATTACAAAATACCATTTCAGAGGTGAACAGACTCAGAATAGGCTCAGCATGGCTCCTAAAGGTAACAACTTCCACATGCTGGTTTTGGCTGGGGTAGAGTTAATTTTCTTCAGAGTGGCTGGTATGGTATTGTGTTTGGGATTTGTGCTGAATGCAGGGTTGATAATACAGAGGTGATTTTGTTATTGCTGAGCAGGGCTTACCCAGAGCCCTGCTTTTCAGGCCTTTCTGCTTTTTATGTTGCCATGCCAGTGAGAGGGTGCATAGGAGGCTGGGAGGCCATCAAGTTCTAGCCTTGTCCTTAAGAGACAGAATAACTAGTGAGGAAAGAAGAGGGAAGAGAGAAGTGAGATTTTATCTATTTTGCTGCCATAGGCAAAGAGCTCACCATACACTAACTGAACCACTGCAGTAATGCAAATTCCTTTCTGATAAGGAATTTCAAAGCCATGGAACAAAACATACATGAATGAGGGAAAAGATCAGAGCCTGACCAGTTCTGGAGAGCTGCAGCTGGGACAATTTTGAACCGGTCAGAGAACTCATGCTCAGAGGCAGCCAGCCCATCTGGCCTCAGGGAACCACTGAAGCTCCCACCTTTGAAGGTCAAGCCTATTTACAAAAATAACATTTTAGTACTCGCTGCCTTCTTAAAATAGTACAAAATGGACACAACATGTCCCATGAAGTTCCTTCAAAGAAAAGACCAGCATTCACTGTAGCTTTCTGTACAAGTCTGCTTATTCTCCGCCTTATGTTAATTTAAGCATGATATAAATACTCTGACATTTATGTAGGTACTCGTGATAAAACCCCAAGCAAACAAGTTCAAAATCAGACCAAAATTATTTTTTATAACCTATAGGGAACCTCTAACATACCTTTAAAAAAAAATTACATGCTTCTCAATTTTGATGTAACACGATGAATGAAGTCTGCTGTGCTAAGTCACCTCAGTTTATATGCAAAGTGCAAGCCAAACCCCAGCACAAAGCAAGAGTAAACCTCTTCAGATGCATGACAAACACCAGTTAAGACTTTTTCTCACTGCCTATTTTAAAGTAACCAAACATGATGGAAGAATAATCTGCTCCATCTCCAAGGTCTAACCCCATAGCTGCACATACCAAACCGACTAGGAATTTAGCTCTCCACTATGCCCCCACAGTCAATGACACTTTAGAATTTAATCATTTTTTGCTGAACTTTATGAAGAGTAAGTTGTCATGAAAAAAAAATGAAAAATATGATCTGCTATTAGCATTTTGCAGAGCTCTATTAAAAAAAAAACTTCATCCTTACCATCCTAATGTTTCCCAAGCTTAAGGGGCCAGAATTGCTATGGGGGATTTCGAGGCAGCACAAAGGAGAGAAATGATCCCCATGGGCTCCCGCCGGGCAGCCATTCTTGCTAACAGAAGGAAGGAAGGAGCAGAAGCCGGGCTCCAGGGAACAGCCAGGAAAGCTCCCCAGGGCGAGAGCAGTGAAAGAGCTGAAGAGCATGACATGAAGGGGGAGCCTAAGGATGCTGAGAAGAGGCAGGGAGCAAAACTGGAGAAGAAGAAGAGCCATGTTTATATTCAGTGAGTGACACAGGGATGTGCACAGAAGGATGAGGACAATTTTCAAATATACTCTTCCAACTTCCATTACATTCCTTAAAACTGTACTTGTCCCAGGTGATTCCAGCTTCAGCCTTAGGCAGGAAACCCTTGATAACACAAAACACACGCTTGTTTTGGATTAGTACCAGAAACATACGATGGCAACATACTAATCCACTAGGTTGTTATTAAAATCATTAATTCAAGCAGAAAAACCTATATTACCGATTTTTTCCGCTCCCTCAGGAATTAATTGTCCATTGTTCTCGAAGTCTCTGTGGCCATTTTTTCAAACTAAGTCATTTTATTTATCCAAAAAACTACAGATTCTAGAAAAATGAAGGGCACTTCTGGTCCAATTTTCTCCCTCAGTCTTCCTCCACAGTCATGACTGCTCCTTGTATTATTGCCATCAGTTTTAAATCTGAATCTAGCTCTAGAATGCATTCAGAGACAATATTTCTACCACTTCTTTTATTCATTCAGTAAATCCCACTGCTAGCAACGCCATGTACTTTTGACTGCAGTCCTGTAAATTGCACATAAATCTCACATTAGTACCTGCATATCTTGAACAACTGCAAGAGGAGGCTTTCCCATTCTGCTCTGTTCCTCCTCTAATGAAACTAAGTCTTCCTTGCATTGAAAAATACCTGGCTCAGGGTATTAATCTCCCTCACAACTGCATTTTCGATTACATGCAGAACATAATGAATTGAATCTAACGTAGGCCTTGCAGGGCACATCTCCTCAGCCAGCTGCCCTTTCTTCTCTGTGAGAACTCACCTGGAGGAGGTACATGAAATATACCCCTTATTCTATCAGTCGTTCAACTTCTGTTAACAGCACAAAGCTATTTGCATATTGCAGTCATAGGCTGTGTCTGAGCTCTCTGAAAGACTGCTCGAGCCTTTCTCAGAACCTTCAGCCTTTGAAAGCACTTCTTACCAAAATATCCTCCTAGTTAGTGCTATTAATTACTCTTAGCATTGTTTTGATTCATTGTGCCTAATTTTCTTCTGCCACGTCTACTTGAAATACAATTGGTCATATTTGTAATGTGTTTTCATTGTTTTAGCATGAAGTGCTTCTTCCACTTCTAACTGTGGTTGTTCCATTTGCATAACATTCCAAATTACGAATTCAGCTCTCCTGGGGTTTTACTTCTGTACGATTTAGTATTGAGCTAAAAGACATAATAAGCATACAGGATTTTCATTTTTTCTAACTATTGACAATAAGACTATATATTTTTTTCCCAGATATAATTGTATAGCTCTAGGGAATACCTCAGGGTAACAACTACACAAAATTAAAAGTATCCATTTAAATCTGTCTTGAGATCAGTCAAATGTAAATGACAATTTATTCCTTTTAATATTAACTTTATCAGAATAGTAATACCTGGTAGTCTAACCAACTTTAATTAACAGCTCATTATGATGGAAGCTTGTTACTTATGGAGAGACTGTGTGTATAAATATGCCCATTTGTTTCCATAATTAGTGTGGGTGAAAGACAGTTTGGGGAATCTATCTCTGTACGATACATGAATTTCAATTTGGTTTCATAAACAGTCTCTTTTCTTAAACCTTTCACTGTGTTCTGTGTGCTACTCAAAATATTTTGGAGAAGGGAGGAAGTGTGTAGGAAGATCTGTCCCAAAACAGGCTGATTATTAAAGATTATCACTACCTGAACCAATGCTACCTGGGGAGAACAAAGAGGAGCAATATCCTTGATAAAGCTTTTTTTCCCTAACTTATCTGGAGGAAGCTGAAAGAATCATATTTCCACAGAAGCAGAACAAAGGCTCAAGTGTCAGGCTTGGAGACCACAGAGCTTAAAAGAGTTGGGGTTGGAAGGAGGGGGAGTGGAGGGAGGCCAATACTCGAACAAACGATGGAAAGTTGAGCACCACGGGAAAAAATGGAGAGGTGACTGTTTGCCTACACCATCAGGTAAGAAAAAAGCTGTCAGCAGACACTCAAATGTGCAATTCAGACAAGAAGGCACACAAAAGGGAATCTGAATTCTGTAAAATCTGTGCCTAATGTCAGTTACTGTTCCCCAGGGAAAAGGAAGCTGAGGCAGCATTTTTTATTGCTTTATACACAACTGCACAGTTCTTGCAGTAGCTCTGGAAAGCTACATGGCTTGGGAACTTTTACAAAGTTTCTTTTTGTCTCCTTTTCCACGTTGTGTTGAATTCTGGAGCTATGGGATACACTGCCGTCTGCACTGGGCTGGGGAGGCACCAAGGCAGCCGTATCATGAACGATTGGCACATACGGACTGTGAGCAGAGGGCATTGTGTGTAAGCAGCATGCCAGGAAACCTGGGAAAAGGGAATGGTAGGGTTTATCCAGGCTTGAAGCAGTGAACAAGCTCATCTGGTGTGCTGAGGCCCGCCAGGACTTGCCTGGCCCCTGCACCCCTGGGAAATTTCATCTGGAACATTCTCCTCTGGGAAATGGTTGAACAGCAAAGGTATTCAGCAGAGACTAGGATATAAAACCAGTAAATGTATTTAATAGTAAAGTAAAAAATTCACCTCTAGCAGTTCAATTTCTGAACTTTTAATTGCCTCAAAATGTCATTAGACTACTTTGTTATAAAGGCAGTATTTTAAGAGGCGAAAGTGAAGGAATAGAAAGCTGTTCAAAGATTTCATTTCTTTACAAATATATATCAAGTAATTACCAGCGAGATCCAGGTGCTTAAACCCAGGCATGAATCTCAGGAACCAGTGGGGAACACAACCTCAGCAAGAGCTGAACTTCAGCCCTCTACCTGCAGCTCAGATTGGTCAGGACTGTTCTTCCAGGGCTCATACTGAGCCTACAGCACTGAAACACGAGGAGCACCACGGCGAGTGTCCCCACCTGCAGGCTACGGACACCACGACTGCCAACAGCTGTGGCACAAAGAACCTTCCTTGAGGATTTCATGCTTACAGCTCTGACAGGCAGTAGAAACACTTAATTCCAGTGATTTTTCCAATAAGTGTCTGGGCAATGTGGAGCACAGAGTGTATCTCATGCTGGGAAGCAGTAAATGTTTCTCAGTGTCACATGTGGAACACTTAGAGGCAACACATAACCTGAACTACAGTGTAGCACAGCCAGTGGGGAAGCAACGGTAACAAGGATCAAGCCAATTGGTCTCTTCATTCCCAACAATCAGGATGAGGTGTTCAGAGCTCTGACCTTAAAGGTCCCCAAATAGTTATTTTAATTAACTTTGCCCATTTCATCATATCCCCAAAACACAGGGTATCCTTACATCTTGTTGTTGCCTCTTGTGAAGCTTCTCGGAGAATTGCGGGGGTCAAAAGATATGTGTCCACATGACACAAAACTAAAACTCCCCAAACTGGGCAGGTATCAGGTGGAATATCAACTGCTTAGGCACTGTCCCACCACCACTGGCTACTGCCTCCAGTGCCAGCTTACTCAGGTCAGCCTGCTCAAGCTTCCACAGCACAGGAACGTCATCCTCTGTTCCAACCACACAAATATTTAATTACTACTATAGAGAGGTAAGGGCAGTGACTGCAGGAAGACCAATCTCACCAAAACAACAAAAACAAAAAAAGTGTGCTACTTTTACACTGTGTCAAAACTCAAGAGTCCTCCAAACCTACAGGACAGTGCACTTAAATAAGCATTTCAAAGAAAAATTAGCAATCCGAGTTAGTGCCCAGTTAAGACAGGTAACTGCCAGGGAGACAAAATCTCTACCTTTTCACAACCTAAGCAAAAAGCACAGTGACAGTTCACAGGGTGCAGGTTACAGCCAGAAAGCTGATTGTTCTCAGCTCAAGTTCTGCCAGAAAAACACAGCATCATCCCAACAGTTCTGGTGCCGTTCACAGCTGGATCAAATACAGTGGAAACACCTTCGATGTGAACCAAACAGGCCATGTACCCCTTCCTCTCCAAAGATTTTTTATTCCATGAGAAACAAAGAATTTGTTGGAGGGACCTGTAACCCACTCCCATAATAGGCTGCCGGTGTAGCAATTCTGGCTGAAGAATACCGTGTAGCTCTTCCAGGACATGAGTTGTGGCAGGTTTTGCACAAGAATTGGCATCTGAAAAGCTAAGGAAAAGGAAACTGAACATCTTAAAAGTCCATCCCAAATTTCATTATGGCCAGGAAGATGTATTCCAAAGCAGAACTAATTTTCTGGCTTGCAGTGCACTTAAAGAAAATATAGCCCAGCTTTTTTAACCACAACAGATTTTTTTTCTTCACACTTTTATTAACTTGGCATTTTATTTCATTGAAGTGCTACAGGTTCTCCACATAAAAATGTGTCTCACAAATGCAATTCTCAACTAAAAAGCCTTCTAAGTGCTGCTTGCCTTGGACTTTATCCCTGTGGGGACACTGAAGAAGGTGCATTGAGGAGAGATTCATATTGAAAAAATTCTCTGAAGTAATTCAGTAATCCCAGGTATTTTGGTATACAGCTTCAGAGTTTCCTACAGCTTGACTGTCTGTCAGGATTTATTAAATCTGGGTACCACATTAGAATAAACATGTCTCCACTTTTCATATCACGTTCATCTATACCATAATTAGCATGCAGCTACTCAAAAATCCCAGGTTGCTGTCCACGAACAGAAATATTTGACGCACAATGCTAATCTCCCTCCAGTCTGCTCTTCTGCCCCTCTGTGAGAATAGCAGGATGCTCGTCCTCAGGCGGCAACAACCAATTGGCCAAGGAACAACAGGTCTTCAGGATCTCTCTGGAAAAGCCTTGCACCTTTATAGCAGTCCCTACACTCATTGCTTTACCCTTCGGTGAACTTACACCAATATTTGGATTTTAAGTTAAAAGTTGCTGGTGAAGTCACAGCCCTGGGATACATAAAGACAGCTGGCTTGACATTGTGGGGGCACCAGGGATCATTCTTCAACTATTAAAAAAGCACTGTCAGAGCAGCATCTCAAATGACACCTGTTGGTACTTTGTGTGCCACAGAACAATACAAGTAAAAGACGACAAATATCCTGTATAGTTTGAGTTGTCTCCAAAGATTTTACTACGACATTTGTCAGGGAAATGCTAGTGCTGCTTGAGTGCTGCACTGCAACAGAGAAATGCTGCAAGAAGAAACCTTAAGCAAACGAGACCAGTGCCACAAGCAGACAGGTAGAACTACAAATAAACTATAAAGTATCGCTTATATGAGGATGGGCACAGGCAGGCACCAAACCTGAGCTCCAAGTATGTCTACTGAAGTCACTGAAAACCATTTCAGGCAACAGACACCCCTCTGTGTCTTGCAAAACAAGATGCACTTCCCCATTTGGAATCACCGTGTTCTGCTCTCCTGGTTTGCTCCAGCATTTACCCAGGCACAGCAGAGCCACAGACAATGCAACGGGCCAATGTTCCTCTATTCCTTCAAAAGGAGTAGGTATAATTATTTCTCTCACTGCTATCATGTTTTGTTGAAGATTATTTAATCACACACCCCTCTCCCCCACCGTCTTCTCACAGTTTCTCTAAAAGCCATTTCCCTTTTCCTAAAATTTCCTCTAAGCATTAAGAAAGCATGCCCTGGAGAAGACTGGAGAGCAGCTGCTACTGGGTTGCAGCAAGGCATCCACCATAGAACTTCACCATGCAGAAACAAATCTGGGAATCTAACTTACAAGCTTCTTTAAAAAGAAAGTTCTAAAAGAAAAGGCTGGGTGGGATCTGTTTGATTCTCAGTACCATAAGACACTGACATTTAAAATACTTATTCCCAAATTCCTTGGTATGCTGGGCTTACAAAGAATAATAATTTTTAAAAATCTTTTAGCCAAGTTCTGTTGCAGCATGAGGGGCCAATTTCTGATATCTAGGGGTTCTTCTTATTAGTTGAGCAGTCATAGTTTCAGTCCCATGCAGACATCTGGAAAGACTTAACTACTTCCATTAAGAGTCTTTACTTGCGATAGTCCTTCAATTACAAGGGAATAAAGCAAAAACATGTTTTAGGTGGAGGAGAAAGGACTCAGCAGGAAACAAAAAAACTTGGGAAAGTGATAAATCAACTATACCTGTTAGGTAAGGCACTCCCATCCTCAGGATTTCTTGCCAATGCATCTAACTTCAGCCTTTTTCTCACAGCTGTGAGTGGCTGTTGAACCAGTGTTTCAGAGCTGGCATGAGCCGTATCCCTCATTCTCTGCTGTCACAGCTGCAGTTTGCTGTTCAGGTGCAGCTCTGGGCACGAAGAGATGAATGGCTCTGAAGGCACTACTTAAGGCTCTCTCAGCTGCAGTGCACATGCTTTTATTTGCTGATAAGTAGAAAAGAAGTCCCTCACTGGAGGCCACCTCTTAATCCAGTCACTGCCTTCCAGAGCTTCAGCACAAGCAATGTATGTATTCCCTGCCAACCTCCTCAAAGCCACAAAGGCTCAGTACTGAATCTCCAAGGTGGAAAAAACAGGTGCATGAACTCTTAAACAGCACTTTCAAATATCTGTAGAGACCCAGATGGACAAAAAAAGCAATAGCTGCTATTTTTTTCTTCACTTTACCTGTCTTGCTATGGAAATGAGGCTGAGGTAATATTTGACTGCGTCTACTTTTTCTTCTAAGCTTCTTGCTCCTTTTCTTACTCTTGTCTCTACCACCACCAACTTTAGAACCTAAAACAATGATTTCAGCACAGTAGAGGTCCCTGAGGTTCCTACAGAGATTTCTTCATTAAAAAAAATCACCTGAGTAGAGGAGATATCCTATAGGCCCCACAAGTAAAGGAATAAGTGCGATGGAAACTTGTACTGTTTAAGACACCAGAAAACCTACAGAGGAAGGAGCTCTTATCCATGCTGGCTAGAATTTACAGCCACAGAACTGAAAACCAAAAACTCTTGGTTCTGGTGTTATGAGTGTGTTGTGTTCTGCTTTTCAGTGGCTTATTCTGTGCACACACAGCACAGCACTGCTTCCTCAACAAGGAGGAACACACCCCTGCAGCCTTGACAGTGTAACCATATCTGAACCAGGTGCACCAGTCTGACATACAGTTCCAGTCCCTTGCACACATTCAGAGCAGCCAGGGTGTACTACCTTTCCTCCATCTCCTTAGTCTCACTGGAGCCACAAAGCTGCTCTGGGTCCTTCCCCTCCCTGCTCAGCAAGAAATGCAGTGAGCTCCCACCTGTTGAACTTCAGGCCACAAATCACATTCTGAAGCAAAACACATGAAAGAAAGCACAGAAAAAAAAAAAAAAAGGAGTTTCTGCTTTCTAATTAGCTACTTCCCTGAACAAACAAGGCACAGAGGCTCCAAAGCAGAAAGGAATGTGCAAACTGGGGAAGTACAAAATTATGAACAGAGGAGTTCACGCTGAGGGGAGAACCAGACACAGGCAAGGGGACTGCTGGTTCAGCTCAGGAAACATCAGTGACTAATATTCATAAACTGTAATGATGCACATGACTGCCAAGGTCCTCCATTGACTTGGTGAGCCAAAATACACGACTCCTCCCCTTGTCCTGTATGGGATAAAGATGCCACAGGCAGACAAAATTAGTCACTCTGAGAGCATGGACAGTACAGGTTGATGGTCCTGGTCATGAATTTTAAGAGCCAGACTGTGCACAGGCATCTCAGCAGAACAGCAGAGGACAACCCATTAAGAAGAAATATGACATCTTCAGGTGATAGGTCACCACAGAATTTTTATTTTGGGCCCCATAGCCAGCTGTGTGATAGATCATGATTACCACCTGACTTGTGTGAGGGAATGTGGTTTGGCTAAACCTCAGGAAAGGAACATTGTGATACGCAGTGCTGAACAGAGGTCTGAATCAGGTCTATGCTTCATCAAGGGCCTACAGACATAAAACAAGCCTATCTGTTATGATTTGGGTTGGGAATATTTTTTCCTTGGAACAGAGCCATTTGATATACTTTTGCAGCATATCATAAGTCAGAAGAACTCCATCAGAATTTTTGTGGTGAAACCTTACTAAAAACATGCCAAAAAAACCTCCCAAAAAACCCAAACTGAAGATAGACAGCATTCTCAGACCTCGTTTAAAAAAAAAATTCTGTCTCAACATTTGCTTTGGCATTCTTACAGTGTAGCATGCCAGACCTGTACCTCCTAGTAATCTGTTAAAACATTTATGTGCTTGCAACATTTTAAGTGCATCGGTATTCTGCTAGTTTTGGGAAGGCTGGAGAGACCAAGAAGAATAAAGGAACCCATGTTTCAACACCAGCCTGAAGCACGATGACATGATGAGGAGCTCTGGGCTAGCACCAGACATCATGGCCTGCCAGAATCCATGCATCAGACCAGCTAGACTTGTTCAGGCTACTTTAATTGAGACAAATGGGAACTGTGTGTCCTGGAAGTTAGCATTGAGGTGTTGTCTCCGCTGTTTTGCTGTGGGTTCCACTTTGGTTTTACACCCCACACCCTACTGCAATTTTCGATCCTTCCCCAAAAGCACCAAAACTCAAACAATAAATCACCGTTTTACAATCAGAGGTAACTCAGTCTGAGCAGGGTCACCACAAGCAGCAGTTTCCCCAAGCAAAATTGTTTTGCTGTCCTCATTATGAACCAAAAAGAAACATTTCTGATGATCTGTGCCAGGGCAACACAGTCTTGCCAGAATAGTAGAGACTGACTTCACACCCAAAGAGCTCTCCTTCAAAGACTGATGCTGAAATCCTAGTAAGATGTGCCAATGTCTGTTTCCTATCTCTCCTATGCAGGGAAAGGGGGTCCCTGGCTGGCTGACAGTTGAAAAGATCCTGATGCCTACTTTCCAGCCAGATGACAGATGTATAAGAAAGGCTGTCAACTCATTTCTCATAAAGCAATTTTTAAAAGTCTGGCATCTTTCAGCTCACACTGAGTATGAACAACACACTGAACCCCCAAATCCTTTTAAAAAAACTATATGGTGATTTCACCAATATGAACTTGCCAGGTCTAGACTAAACGTAGACTACCCAGCTATTCTGTGTGAGGTCAAATGTACGAACTGTTCTATTTAGTGAAATATCTCACCACAATATTTCACCACATCGGTCCATTAAATTTTATGCCTCTGCATTTAGGAATGATAGCTACCTACAGAAAGTAACTACCACTGTACCTTAACCCCACTAAATGCTGCACAGAGGTGAGAACATTTCACTTGATAAAAAACAAAGAGAAATAAGCAAACAAACAAAAAAAAGTTTTAAATTGTCCTACAAGGGAAAAGAATACATTTGTGCTTCCCTTGGTCAAAGCATAAGCTCACCATTTGATTGCAACTTGTTTGATAGCAATCTGTTAATACTTGTATAAGGGGCCTTGAGGAATCAGAGGAAAAACAGCACAGAGAAAAGAGCAACATAAAGCAAACTTCAAGACATCTGATGAATACCCAAGCAGTGGAAGAAGTGAAAATGATTAATGGTATAGTATCAGCACACAGCAGCACAGTGGAAGTAAGATAGCTGGGGCTGAGCAAGCAGGGCCATTAACACACAAGGTGAAATGACCATGCAAACTCTGGAGGCTGAAGGACAAGGTAGCAGGAGACAAAACAAAGTTACTGTTGCCTGTAATACCAGGTAGTAAAACGCCAGGGCAGCAGGCCAACATACTGATGAGAAAGAGCAAAGCACGGTAATTATTCCTCCTCTCTCATGAAAAAGCAGCAGGGTTAATTTTATCCTGGAACAAAAACCATATGCCATTGAAGGAGCATTACAGGATCAGCTCAATATCCTAACCTAGCTGTCTAATACGAACTTTTTTTTTTTCCTAACAACTTGGCAGTGGAAAAAACATCACATGGCATCTTGCAGATTATTGTTTTCTCAAAAGGACATTAAAAAAGGAAAAGGTTTTAAAATATGACCCTACTGAAAAACAAAAAGGCTCGATCCTGTTAAAAATTCTAGAATCTATATGAATTGCCACAAACCCAGGGAAATTCTGAACCTGGGCTCATATTCTGAGCGCAATTCAGATGACCAATATGAAATGTGAGTCCTGCCTCTGTTGTGTTGTTTCAAAGGCACACCTTTTGAGTTTTCCATGAAGTTCAAACAGCTGCTCTTCTTCTGCATAGCCAGACAACAAAACCTAATACAGTTAAAATTATACAGCATCCTTTTACCTCTCATTTAGAAGAAAACCTTCTAGATGTAAAACAAATGGAAGAGATGTAGCTACATGTTGCTATGCTGGCAGTCAGACCCAATATGATTCACAAAGGACTTCAACTTCTTTTAGGTACTGGAGACAGCTAATTGATATTCAGAGAAGCATAAGGGAAATGGCGCTTCTTATCAGAGCAGAGTAGAGAAACTGCCCTTTTACACATTAGCTTTATCTCTATTCCAGTACAATCCTCCATTTAATGTTTTATCTGATGATGCCATACATTTTCCAGACTGCTGCTGCGCTCCTGTGGGATGTTATGGATACCATGGTCACTGCACTCAAGGGAAGCTTCCGACAGAATATGCAGGACTTTCACAGAGGTGACATCAAACCAAGCTAAACTATCTCCTCTGGCACTATTTAAATCATACCTTTCTTGTTACAGGTGTACATACAGCAATCTACCATAAGGTCCATTTTCAACAAGCAATTCTGTCTCTCACTATTTTCTATGCTGCCTTGAAAAAAAAAATACAGATTCTTTAAAAATGTAGATTATTGACCATCAACAGCATCCAAAGAGTTCTGGAACTGTCATAGTGCTTTGATATATCAAAAGGTTTTTAAATACTCTCGTGATAGAGGCATTATAGAATGAGTTGCTTTCGAAGTGGAACCCCATAGCTTATCTTTTCTTTTCACTTTATTCTGTTTGGCCAGAAGGCTCAGCAGGCCTCTCTGCCATTGCAGCCAGTGCAGTGCACAGCAGCATTCCTGCTCAGTGGCTGGAACAGCCAGTGACTGATTACATTGTCTGCTCTTATGTTGTCCTACAGCCTTGTTAGATCCCTTAATGGTGAAGGACTTGACTCTCCTTATGACCTCTTCCTCTCTGACCTTCATTCAGCCATTGCCAACTGAGACCATGGTACACGAGATCCACCATTAAAGGAAAGGGTCTTTAAAAGTTTTTGCTGACACCTACACTGAAGTTATTTCCTGTTTACACATCTGTCCTAAATGATTCAAAATATTTTTCCCTCTATTGCATGTTCATTTCACATGAATTCATGGAACAAAGTAATGTTGCAATTGTATGTCCTTCATTTCTGCACTTGATCTATTGTAATACAAATAGAGTATGCAAAAAAAAAATTGAAGCAAAAATTGAAGACTTTAAACCATATGTTAACAAGCCTCAGACACTCTTGCCTTAAAAACATGAACTAAAGAGCTCTTCATAAAAATAATCTTATTTTTTGCAGCTCCTCATGACTCAGATCCTGAGTTCTCAGCCTTTTACATAGAATGTAAAAGAGAGGGAAGTTGAAAGGCAAGGTCCAGAGCAGCTAGTTTGGTAAGCATCTCACTTTACTTTGCCTCCTACTCCATGTAGTCCAAATGCTAAGAAGTATCAGTTTCGAAGTAAAGACACTCCATTTTACAGGAAGGTGATAGCCACTGCTATTTTTAAAGGGTGATTTTTAGCCTGGGCTAGGGATCTCAACACACCACTTTTCCAGAGAAGAGCGTGATGTGTATCTGAGCAGGTCAGAACTCCCGGGGATCATGAGTCAGTGGAGACATGAAGCACGCTGTGGGTGAGATCTGGCTGGCAGAGCCCTCCAGCAGGATGCCCAGGGACAGGCACCCTACATTTCGGCATCCTGCCCTCAGGCAGCACACTGGGGCCTGCTGCAGAGGAAAGGTGCTAAAATACCCCTCTATACCCTGGTTTTCTGGCAACTGTCTTGTTGATCCAGTGATATCACTTACCATTAACAGACTGAGTCTCTCATGTAGGGAGTGCCTACACTAATTTTTGTTCTGTTTATATAACCTCTTGATCAGAAAAATTCTTTCCTGTTTATATTTTATATATTTTAATAATAAACAGATGTTTCTTCAATACTGGCAGTTTCTTGCAGTCAGAGACTGTTCAGAGGTTACAGATTGCTGTGACTGCTCCTTGTCAGGGGGGATGTTTTCACTTGGACCTAATTTAACCATAATCCTACCTAAACCTCATGTTGCTTCATCATTTTTATAGCTGTAACTTATCTAGATTAGATATTTTGAATCACAAAGTTATGATTATAGTGAAGTTAACTGTATTTATGTTGATGACAGAAATTATATATAATTTCCTTGCTTGTTTATCTTCTTAAACACGGAGATTTGAAGGAGAATGTTTCAAAGGCACAAAAACAAGAGAAGTCTCTCCTGCATAAGAAGTTGCTTGAAATCTGGCACTGCACTTTAAATTTGGCCTGTACCTTAACTCTGCCAGCCTTTGAATAGTCTTCGACTTCTGATCAATGGTTTTGCTTTTAAAAACCTGTTCATTACCATTTTTGGAAATTACTTGCCTGAGAGCTAAGGAGAATAGTTCAATGGTTAGTGTGCTTGTTTGTCAATCCAACAAGTGGGAGTCAGCACCTGCTTCCTCCTCCCTATCTTCAGCCTATAGCTTGGGCCCTTCCCGCGAGGGTGACATTTTTGAAACAGTGCTGCTAGGGGTGTGAGCTGCCAGGGAGGCTTCCCAGTTACCTCGCTGAACATGCAAACATGGGTACAGTTATACCAGAGCTTATGGTTGTAGTACAGCTTATATCCGCTCCTGAATTAACGTTGATTTTAAGTCTGCTGACACTAAATTGTGTTAAAACAGTTGTATTCACCAAGAAAAAACCTGGTGTAGAGGAGTCCTTAGCCCCACTTTATTTCAGTTTCCACCTGCAAAATAATGCTTTCTTTGCCTATAACAAGAGTTGCAATATTCCATTACAAATCTTCTCATAACAATCCTGACTTAAGTTATTATCAGAATCCCTCCCCCAATCTGCCCCTTGCTGTTCACTCCCACAACTAAGATAGCTGTGTTTGGATGACATTTGTGTAGCTCTGTTGTGAGGTGATTCGGCTCTAAAACACCTCTGTACTCTTGACAGATTACGTTTTACAGTGGCCCATTTCCAGAGCAGGCTCACAACACAGCCATACTCTAAACTTCAAGGATTTAAGACAGAAGGGTAAGATTATTTGCCTTGAGGGAAGGCAACATTTATGCCAGTCTGCCATCCTAAACAGCATATCGTGGAAGTACAATCCCAAGTGCTCCAGAAATGAGAGCTATACCAAGTAATCTGTTGAGATACATCATATTGAGAAAACTGAACTGCTGTAACAGTTTATTCCAATTGCAATGTAAGACATGCTGTTAGCTTTTAGAATGAGATACTTGGGAGAGAATATCCTAGATTTCCCCTCCCATCCTGTTTTTCTGCCAGGTGTTACCCATGACACCATTTCAGTCACCTCTTGGCAGATGTTGCTGACAGTCTGCAAATGCCCCATCCTCCTGTGCAAAACTGCCCTTCAGTTACAAGCCTTCCTCCCATCTCCCTTACTTCATGGAGGTCATCCACTGTCCTGCAACAGTCCTTTGCTTCATGGGCACATCACACCAGCAGAAGCACAAACACACTCAGCTCTGGAACTTCCTAAAATGGCCACATTCTGTAGTTTTGGTTTAAACCTCCCCTTCTCGAGCAAACTCTGTTCTGGTTGCCCTCTAAATACTACATTCTCAAAAGAGATGTGGACAGGCTGGAGAGAGTCCCAGGATGGGCCACTGAGCTGATCACAGGGGTGGGAAGCCTGTCACATGAGGAAAGTCTGAGAGAATTGGGCTTGTTCAGCCTTGAGAAAAGAAGTTTTAGGGGACACCTCCTTATCATGTTCCGGTACTTAAGGAGTGGCAGCAAGAAGATGGAGGCTCCCTTTTTACAAGACATTAGATGGGAAAAATGAGGGGTAATGGATACAAGTTACTTGTGAGATTCCGATTGGATGCAAGAGAAAAATTTTTCTTAACAAGAACAATTAGCCATTGTAATAATCTCGCCAGGGAAGTGGTGAATTCCCCAGCATTGGACACGTTCATGATTCAGATGGGCATGGTGAAGGGACACCTTTTCTAGATCATGCTTTTGCCAAGAAAAGTTTGGATCAAATGCTGCTTGAGCTCCCTACCAGCATGGTATGCTACAATTCTATGATGATGATGATAATTATTTTTTAATGAAACTAAGCATCATGTTCAGATAAGTGTTTAATGTGTATCTTTGGTAGTTCGCAACAGGCATTCCAGAATAACAGCTGAATGCCAAAAACCAGACCTATTACTCAGATATTAGGAGCCCTTAGAGTTAAAACCAGGTCAGTCTTGGCATACTCATCATGAAGTGGTGAACACTTAGGCTCTTCACTGTTCACTGTATGTACATGTTTTTCATTTGTATGAAAATCCTCCATGAACGAAAGCATTTTGTTGCTTCCCTTTTAATCATTGCACATTTTAATCATTGCACACTCCCGTCACCAAGACAGCATCACAGAATCACAGAATCACCAGGTTGGAAGAGCTCTTCAAGATCACAGAGTCCAACCCATGCCCTAACACCACCTCAACTAAACCACGGCACCGAGTGCCACATCCAATCTCTTTTTAAGCACATCCAGGGATGGTGACTCCACCATAATCTGAGGTTTAGACAGGTGTCAACACATAGTCGGTCTCTTCTGCATGAACTCATTTACCCACATACAGACTTCTTTTTAAAAAAAAAAAATGGACAAAGACAGCTCTGCAGGAGGGAAGGAAATGCTTGCTATGAATAAAAGAACGTAAAATCGTCATTCTCCACTTTGCACCATATAAGAGAACTATATAAAGAGAATCAGATCTGGCACCTATTCCAGCTGTGCTCTTTCTGCAGTCTAGGGAAAAAAACCCTACAGTGTGGTAACCTCTGTCTCTGCCTCACTTACTCTTACAGAAAGTTAAGAACCACATACATTTTTCATTCCACAAGCCTGTCATGATGAAAAGATACTTTGCAACTTTTCTCAGAGACAATGTTATTTGCTGAATAGAAACACAGCTTTTAGAGGTAAACTTCCTACTCACAAATACGGTTTGCCAAATAGAATAATTAAATAAAATATTAGATGTGAAGCAATTAGAAGGCAAGATAACCATGCCAAAAACAATGCCAAACAATGAAAACCAAAATATATCGACTCCCCTAGTGCTTTCACAGCTGCACCCAAGATTGTTCAGACAACACTGGTCTTCATTAAAAGCATCAAATCACTGCAAAATCAACTAAGGATGAAAACAGTGAATTCACTACTGTGAATATCTCACATGAGAAAGCAAGCTGAAACTGCAACACAAACCCCTGCAGAAGAATCCTTTACAAGAACCACTGGATGTCAGAATGAAAGAAAAAATTAGAAGTCACCACTTCAGACAAACATCAGCCCACCTTAACCCTAAGGAACTAGTTGCATATTTCAACATGTCAGAGCATTGCTATTTACACTCTACTTAAATCCCTTCACAAATAGGGACACTATACTTCCCTCTTTAATACCTCAGGGAATAGTCATCTTTTATACAAAATTTGAGTTTTCCTATCAACAGTCTAATGCTGTATCTGTGAAAAAACATTCCACAATTCCTCCTATATTGTTCTCTTATAGCTGTCTTTGCACTGACTCACCTTTGTCAGCCGAGATTCCAAAAGACTTCTTACCTCAAAAAAAACCCCTCCCTTCTTTTATTCTTGCTACCTGTCATCCTCGCCTCTTGTGCAAGTTGTTTTCCTAAAAACAACTGCTCCAATCCTTTGCCTTCCTGTTTTGATGCTTACCTGCTCTATTCATTTTTGCCCCACCAAAGGAGAGTTTCAAGTCCACTCTCTGGTAGTTAGACTCTATGCTGAATAGGAGTCAAAGATATAGAGATTAGAAATAAAAATTTTATCCCAGCTTTCCTTAAAAGTTCAGCTTTCAAACAACTTGCAAGTGCCCCAGGTTTTTGTACTGCTCATTTTAAACCCAGTCATATTTTCAAAACTATTCATAAAAATAATATTTCTGAGCAGATTCTCCTTATGATAGATGACAGTGATTCTGCTTGCTTTGCAAGATATATCTGATGAGTGAAGGCCTGTCTGTGAAAAAAAGCATTATGATGATCCATAGATACAAGAAGTACATGCCCAGAAAATCTGATTTCCACTGCCAGCAATGCTATGCTGCCTCAGAAACTGACCTCCACACCACTGTGTCTGGGAACATGTACCACCTTGGACGTAGGAAAAATGAACTAGTCCTGCAAAAAGCAGGTTTGCATAAGCAACCCATAAAATACTTCAGGAAGGGCTTTATTATCCTAGAAAATCTCACAGCTTCCAACATTAAGTCACTGCAATTTCACTGGAGTTAAGAGATCTCCTTTCCATGTCCTGGTGCCCAGAAGCACAAGCTAAGCCTGTGCCTGACCTAGGCTCACTACTGCAAGGGATAAAAGTCTACTGCACTGCCTAAACACGAAGAGACTGTAGTAGGACTTGTCTCTTTTTTATTGGATAAGAAAATAACTCCAGTGCTTTCTAACCACTGTGCAGGCACTGACAAGAGGGAAAATACAGCTGTATTTCTAAAAATGAACCCATTTTTAGAAATAGAGAACAAAAAAAAAATAATAATCCAAAATCCATATACCAATAAACCTCACTCAAAAACCTCAGTTTCTAAACAAGAGCACAATCTGATTTGTCTTGCAATAAGAGATGGAAGAGTGACACATTCCCCTCAAGTGATAGGAAAGCATCTCACAGAAGAAAAAACACACCCACAAAACCTCAAATTAAATAAACTATGACTCACCAAACAACTATATTTAAATTCATAGCCTTGAGACTGGTAATGCTGTATACCTAGCAAAAGGTAGGAGCAATTTAGGCATAGCTCTTTGTAACTGGCAAAAATCTTCTAAACAGTCTAGAAAATTTTTTGGTAAAGAGCAGTAGAGAAAGGAAAAAGCCAGTACCAGTATGTACACATCCCAAACACTGGTATGTAATATGGCATTGCCGATTAGGCATACAGTCTGTGATTCTGTGATATGGAAACACGCACGTTCAGACCCGAGAGGAATAGTGATAGGAGCTTACCAGGAGAATCTTGCTATTAACTCAAATCTTTTACATGATTTCTAATGTACATGAATTCGAGAGGCTCACTTGAATTTGATTGTATTCACCAATGTTTTCTCAGGAGTGCACACAATTCCCCAGGCCATAGAAGGACACACAGAATGATTTAGGTAAAAGTTCCTTCCAGTCAAAGTCTCCTCCAGAGTTCCTAAAATTTTCCAGGCTTCTTTGTGCTAACAATGTGCTACGGTGGTTTTGTTGAATCCTTGTTCTTCCTTCCTCCCACAAAAACAATTTTTATGCTAGTGGTACATAATCCACCATTACCTGTTATTTCACAGGCATGGCCAGACTCCCTGGCATTAAAAAACGACTAAAAGTATCCTGCTAAGAACTTTTTCTTTCTGGATACCTCACTACTTCATGCACATGCACAGACATTATTTAATGACTACATTTTTAATGCAATGTCTCACTATTTCTGCTCAAAAAATGGATGAACTATAGTCACATTTAAAATGTGACCTTTGCTACAACCGCGTATTTCTGTTCATCGATTAATTTTTATTAATTATAATATTGCTGATGCCATTGGTATTGTATCTGCTGCAACACAGATGACTGTCAATACATATGGCCCAAAAATTTGCCCTTCACTTTCTCAGCATGTCCTCTAGGCCAACTTTCCTGTACACATGGTTTCAGGTCATGTTAGTGAAATATTTATTTGCATATTTCATTGATTTTTCATACCTGAGGAAAATGTGCCATGGTCACTCATTGATTTTCCCTTTGGTTACGGTTATGAGAAAACTGATCTTATTATCATCTCTGAATACCTAGACAACTTCAATGATCCAGCAAAAATTTGTCCATACTCATCCATCTCCAGACTAAAATGGAGCCAGTAAGCAACAGTTACAGTGAAACCAAATACCAGTAAAAGCATCTTTTTAATTACTATTTTAAAAGAAAGTCAAATAGACTACTCAAAAAGAAAGTTGATGCTATAGAAAGCCTTTACAAATACACAAATTCTGGAAAATACACAAATGCTCTTATAGGATTCTGCACAGCTTCTTATTTTTACCATTTACCTTAGGTCATCTTCCAGCAAAGACTGCAAAGAAACATGATCAGTAAATGATACACATTTTCATTACAAAAATGCATTTTCTAGATATTTCAACTGACGAGATCTATCTCAAGCTTCTTCAGGTCTAGAAAACTGGCAACCTAGACATGCAGACAGCATAGGACTTATTAGCAATATTTATTTACTTACAGGCAGAGAATCCAACAGACGAATGCAAACAAAGCAGAACTTCAATGGGAAGTTTGTAAGGAAGAAGATAACAGGAAATGGGACAACACAAACCAATATTTCAGCTGCAGCAGGCCAACCAACATCTCTTTGTCCACAGCCACAAATTCAGTACATTTGTCAGAGCTGTAGAGGCAAACAGCAAGTGCCCCCCATGCTTCAGATCAATATTGCTCAGACTAGGAGAAGACCAATATTTTAGAAAGGTCTGTGCTCTTGCCACTGAATACCCAATTTCTGGGAAGTCTATAGTCTCCTGGGGACATTGTCTCACCTCTGAAGCTAGATGGGGACATTCTCTGTCTGCAACCCCTGGTTCTTCCTGGGAAGTAAAATTTGAAGTTTTAAGAGCCCCTTGTATATTAGCTTGGTCTCACTTATCACTTGGATGCTGCCCAACCTTCTCGCAGCCTCTCAAGTATTGCAGCTCCCCATAACAGTCAGTGGCACAAAGGACTTTACTGAAACCTCCTGCAGAGTGCAGGAACCTCTCCTAATTTCTTTCCTACTGCCTAGGCCAGAGCTCCTTAACACAGTCAGAGTAAGTTCTACTCCAGAGGTAAACTGGGCACTTTTCTGTCCACTCCTCATTGGCAAATAGGAATTGAACTGTGGTTGCTGTCTGGGAAAGTTCAAGGAACGAGATCACACATGACAACAAAGAGAGTAAAGAGGAATACTTCTATTAGAATTTAATGGGTAAATGAGGATGACAGAGAGGACAAACACACTAGAAAATTCCCTAGCCATTGCTAGCTTTGTGACCATAACAACCCTCTTACTGTTTATGATGAACAGCCTCCCTTGTGACTGAAGCTTCTGCCTGAAGCACTTCAAGATTCTAACATCTACTGAGCCAAAGATACAGTTAAACCCAGCTATCACAGAATAACCACAAAACTTCAAATATTCATGTCTTTTGGCATTGACAAGCTTTTTATCTGAAAGATACAACAGCGTCTCATATTTGCCACAGACCTACTACTATTTTTGCACATTCTAATAAGACCAAATAAGCAAAAAGACATATGATATCATATGACTTTGTTCACTCCCTCTTTCTACATTCACTAAGATTTGTGACATCTGAACTCTAACCACAATGTGGGCATTTTTATGGTCAACATCATATCTTTCACACTGCCATTTGTTTCACAAAATTACTTGCATTGTCATGGACTTGAGATTTACAGCTGAAGCTGGCAGAACCATTTCTGAGCACAATATATCAAGGGGAGAAAAAGGAAAAATAGTTCATAAAGAAAAGCTGACTACTACCTTAATTATTGAGAGACTGCTACATCACAAAAGCAGTGAGGAGATTTCAGAAATTGACAGTCACAAAACTCATAATTTCAGAAGCACCATCTATTTTAAAACTCACCAAAAGTTGTTTTTGACAGTGGGAATTGGAGGTCTTTACAAGCACTGACATTTTTACTCTGCATTTCTCAGTCAGGCCAATCATTCCAGCATTTTCCTTTGTTGCTCACCTCCAGCTGATGTCAGGCCACCAGCCAGCTGTCTTCATTTCTTTAGCTTCTGACACTCAGGATGTCATTGTTCATGCCTCACCTGCCTTTTCCTGTGGATGAAGAAGGAAATATTTGTGATTTTTTTATTTTGCTGCATTACATATTTTATTATCCAATGAGGTTACAAATCAAAGTACACTTCAAAATCATGACTAAACAATTCACGTACTCTAAGCTCTACTGCCGTCAGGCATGAATTTCACATACTTATCACTTAATTTATTCGTTGACAACAACAGTCTGTGTTATCAGTCAACCTGGTTATATGGTGAGAATAACATTCAAAGATTTTTATTTTCCAATTCACATGAGGGATTGACATAACCCCATGTGTATCATGTACCCAGATAAACAAAGGTTTGGAAGCACACACACAAACACACGCTTATTTATATGCTCAATATAAAAATGGTTTCTGTATCCCATTGGTATCACAAAATATTTCTCTAAATAGCTTCAATGTTATTTTGTGGGAGGGCTCATTATTACAATAAATTACAAAGTATAGAATTTAAAAAAAAAAAAGAAATAAATCAAACTTCATGTGTGAATGCATTGTTGCAAACCAGCCACAGCACAGCAATATACTCAGTGATGCACACACACAGACAGAACCAAGTCTGAATTTGTGATTACTGAGCCTCAGCATCAACAAACCTGCCATCATTCTGCCATGATTCTGCAATGCAAAGTGGGGATGAACAGATTTGCAAGCACTGTAAATATTCTTGCTAGGGCAATGCTTGGCTCTAAAGCAGCACGTGGTGTGGTGTTTAGTAGGACAAACGAAGCCAGATGAATATGAAAGGCAGCACCTAAGTAATTACAGTTCTCCTTTTCACCACAGTGCACATGAGAAGAACACAACCTGAGTGGTGGGGTCAGCTTTCTAGGCTGGTCACCTGTCACAGGGCAGGTGACAATAATTCTCCTTCCATTCATCTATTTCAATACCTTTGGTGAGATGCTGGCAACCACAGGGTAAGCTCTGGTTCTGCATGTAAAGCTCTGTACTATCCCTTGCGAAATCAGTCACCTGCATGGAGCCACCAATATGCACACATTTTGCAGGTTGTCTTTACCTACTGTCTTTGTACAGAGCAGCCTCTGCATTGTGCCCCTGCTATTAAATAGAGCAAACATTGCAAGAGTGATATTTTTTATATAACCATATTCTTTGCAAAGTTAAAAGTATTAGTAGATGGAGCAAATATACTTCTGTTTGCCAGACAGAGCAGTTCTACTTTGAATGTTATGTTGTATTAAACGGTAGAATATATTCCCTCCCCCTCACCCATTTGCTTAAGTTTCAAAATGAAGAACACTTTTATAACAGGTGAATGCAAATAGGTGGAGAAAATATTGTTCCAGGAAATTCACTTCTGCATGAGTTCATCCTCACTGCTAGCCCTACACTTGTAGCATGTGAAAGTTTCCCAGTAAAATACAATCAACCCTCATCTTGCTTTTTGAACTAATGTTGAAGTCAGGTGCAACAAAATAAAAATACATCAAGGTTTACTTATGTCTTGAATAGAACCAGAACCTAGTTAGAAGTTGGCAAATTACTACAAAATAGTAATTTACAATGATAAAAAGAAATAACATGGACTCTTGAGAAAAAACCAAAGAATTTCAGGGACTGCACTATTCCAAAGGGCCCTATATTTTCACAATAAATTGACAATACTCAAAGATGCAGTAAGATTATTTGGACACTGACATCTAAGTTCAGCCACTAAGAAGGACTATTCGTGCTCTGGCGGTGAGTGCAGTAAAGGCAGACTCTACTTCAGAATGGCAAGAAAATGAACAAGGAGATCAAGGGAATTAATTGGAGCTATGACAAGGATCCTTATGGAGAGTTCAAAAGGACAGATAGATCCCTGGAAAAAACAAACCCAAAAAACCTCACACAGGTTTTTCATCTTCGGGCAAGTGCTGCAATAGTTAGTCAATTAGCATGCCCTTGCCGCCTCTTTTGAATGTTTATTATTGTCAACACAAACTTCCTTAGATTAATCAAGGTCAATGAAGGATGTAAAGGGAATTCACCATAATTAGAGCCTCTTAAAACGTTTAGACACACAGGATGCACTCTGTGGAAATTTAACATACACAGAGTGGTGTACAGCCCTTAGTTACCCTCAGTGGTGTTTGGTACACATAGACAAATGATTTGTTGTTCTGCAAACTGAGCAGTGTGCTGCTGCAGTTACTCTGCCAGCAGCATCAGTAAGAGCCACTTCAAAGCCAGCCTTCTGTTTTGCTGGGCATGAAGCAGTTTTGAAAATACTACTGCTTGCTAAATACCAAGAGAAAGGGCAGGATCCTCCTTGGTGGCACATAGGGATGCTCAGTATCTCTCAGGAAGTTTGAAGGATCTTTGACCTTCCAATAAAAGGTTGTCTGCTTAATTTGAAAACTTCACAGCCCTGCTACATTTTCCTTTCATAAACACAAAATCATCCACTCTCGCTGTTATAACCTTTTGGTGTTTGTCCACAGGACAGAGTACTGATACTTTGTAATTCTCATGGTAGTGTCTGCCTTGTTGCTGGACAAAGCTTTCTGTTCTAAGACAGAGCAAAGCTAAGTCCAGATATGTCTAGTGCAGGAAAAAAGAAAGGTTGGTAGGAATTTTAAGGGTTTGTATCATCTTACCAGAAAAATAGGACAGGTCTCCAGACAAAACTCTTTGTGTGCCAGTATTCCTTACACCGACCTATGGGCAATTTGGAGCATTGAGTTCTAAAGCAACCACTGTTTTAAACAGTTACTATGCATTTACCATAAATAAAGCTGATTAAAACTTTGGGAAACCCTGCATTCTGCCAGCTGCCTACCAAGCTGGAAACCAGGTTCCTGCAGTGCCCATAACCTTGAACACCCTGATGGCCTAGGAAGCCAGCTGCCTAGGGAATGGCTTTAAACAAAAGAATCTTTCTCTTCCTTTCTCTTTTTCTTTCTTTTAATTCTTTCTTTCCTTCCTTCTTTCCTTCTTTCTTTCTTTCTTTCCTTCCTTCTTTCTTTCCTTCCTTCTTTCCTTCCTTCCTTCTTTCAGTTAACTGGTTCACTGAGTTTCTCCTCACAAATATTTAAACTACATTAAAAATACTATTTTTTAAGCATTTGATCCAATTTGGTACCAAAATAATTTCTTGTTCCAACCTTTCCCACCCCACAAGCTAGAAAGAGTATTTTCCTCCCTATGAAAATTGCATAGGAGAGAAATTCCTTTTTCTAGCCAGCACCATCTGGATGTAAAGCTTAAAATGTCAAGAGGGCATGAAGGGAACTGCAGCAGGCCAGCTTCCTACACAGGGAAGGCTAATGTTAATTTACATACTCATTAAAATTCAGCATGCTTCAAAAAGATAGAAGAAAATTGAAGGAGATAATATATAAATGCAGTAAAAAGTAACAAAAAGCAGAGATAGCCTAAAAGCAGGAAAGAGAGAAAAAAATACTGCAGACATTGAACAATTTGAGAAAAGAGACTGTTGAAAAGTCAGAATTTGATACAAAACTTAAGAGAAAAAAATCATTTTATAAGGAAAAAAACAGTAAATATATCTAGACCAGCAGATCTCAAGCTTGTTGTAACTGGGGTTTCATCTAACAGCAGGAGCTATTTCCAGAGGCCAATCCCGCTTCAATTACATAGAAGAAGAAAGATGCTGAATGTGCAAGACTCTCGGTGGACCATCACTGCTCCCAGTGCTCTGGAAGATCTTTCCCAGTTTGACTTTATACATTGAGACAACAAAGCATGGTAAGTGCAGAAGAGGCATTTTTAGAGGAAAGGTGCCCTGAAGCTACTATAACTGGTCCAGGCAGGATTTCCTCAGTTCAGAGGATAGCATGCAGCAGTCACATCCATTTTCATTATTACCATAGAGAGCTAAATGGCCCAGGGTATCCTCCCCCTCACACAGACATACAGACAGCCTTATAACATGACAGTCCCAGGTTCACAAAAGCAATTTATACAGGTTTCTCAGCATCTTTCAGTGGTGTTTACACCAACTCCCTTCACAGGACTCCAGAAACATGGGAAACATTTTTGTGGTTGTTCTCCATACCACTGCATTGCTCTGTGTTAAAGAAAGAAAAGAGATCTCTGTGACATGAATCATGAGATGTCAGAACCATAATAAAGCCTCTGGAGCTCATTAGCATCAATTTTATCCTTCTTACTCTCCTCATTGGAATCAGTCCAGAACAGAAAATTTACATTGTACAAAAATTGTACAATATCCAACAAGAAAGGGTGAATTAATTTAATCTCTAAAGTTTTGTGTAAACTTTGCATATCTAGCTTAATAATCACCAGAACTTTGAATAAGAATATGCAGACTATTTGGAAGGACTCTAATTACATATGCATTCTACCATCAGTGTCCAAAAGCCAAGCATACATAAGTATAAAAGCCATCTTTTACAGATGTAGAAACCCTAATTGCAGAGGGACAAAGCAAAAAAGTCCAGCAGAATATGCTAATATCAATGTTTCACGCACTGAAGCATAGGAAACAGCAGCAATATCCCACCTGCTCTTCTCACCAATATCAACAACACATTCATCCTAAACCAGAAAAGGTTTTTCTGCATCTTGAAAGTATTAAGATGCAGGATAGTGTAACTGAGAGTGGTTTACTAGCTTCACAATAGGTAGCTTGTGCAGTGCTACCTTGCAACCCAAGATACTTCTATTGGATACCTATTGTAAATTCTTTGAAAGATACTACTTTGAAAGTATCATATATGGCAAACTCTCCAGAAACACATTCTGATGCCAAAGCAGTTCAAAGAAACTGCTGAACATATGGCAGGAATATCCTCAGGCAGACATATAGGAAAAGCAGCTAGCACAAGAATAAGGTTGATTGGATCTTTAGCAATCATTTGTTCATCAAGATACACACCATCAGCATCTCCCCCATGAACTGTGACCTTATTCCCAAATGCAGCCATAATGACGCAGCTGCTCTGATGTTTCTCCTCAGGAAAGGATCACGTTCTACAACTAAACCAAAAACATGAGTATGAAGAAATGTGGGATTATGTCTGGGAACAGTTGAAGCTTCAACACTTCATTACCCGCACCTTCTCTTTGCCATTTTCTTTCTCAAATCTTCCTTCTTGTTTACCCTGTTGCCCCTCTTATCTTGCCTTTCTTCTCTTTGTTAGATGCAAAGTTAATATTTCACAGTTCTGGTATTAGCTTTAAATTAATATTTTATTCTCATAGTCAATATTAATGCTACCCAGCATAAGAAAATTACCATTGATCTGTGTACCACACAGCTTGTGATAATAGCAAGCTCAGAATCACTGAGGTTTTGCTCTGTGCTGGGACCTTTGCTATAAAAATGAAAAAAAAAAAAAAATAAACCCATTCCATGAAATTGCTTCTCCTGGCAAAGATTTGTCACACAGTGGTTTTCATTCACTGCTCTGACCCAGCACCTTGCAAAATCATGGGATCAGTGAGCTCCAAGCAGATAGAAAGGCATGTATACCTGGTCACTGACACTACAGGCCTGGATCAGCCCAAGGAGGTGTCTGCGTTTCACAGCAAGATGCGCGGTGCCAGGTGGGAACACCAGGCCAGCCAAAGTGACAGTTGCTGCAGAGATTACAGATGTCACCACTTTTCATCTCTGCACATTAGAGAATTTTCAAGGTAAAATAAATTCCAAATTCAACCATCAGGTCAGCAAAAAAAAAAAAAATCCTTTAAAGCAAAGATTCTTCTTGAGGATCATCAAAGAAATTTAAGAACAGCAGATTCGTTTGCTCATTACAGCTTTCAGGGTAACTCTTTTAATTTCAAGTTAATACCATCTTTATTTAACAAAGAGCTTAAGCACAAAGGGCTAAAACTTAAAGCACTTAAGCATTTAAGGATGAAGCCACAGTGAGAACTTAAAACATGTCAGCTCTCAACTCTGTATCTAGATACCAAATCAACAAGATTCAGATCAAGTCTATAGAAGCTACTTCTTAATTTGGCACCTTGTATGACTTTAGTCTCATGTTCCTAAGGAAGTAATATCCTCATGTCCTCATTCTGTCACTCTGAATTTCAATGGTACACAGAGTTTTGTCAGCTGGATTCCTGACACACACTCAGAACAGGCAAATGGTTTAAAAAAGGCAAAAAATATACATCTGTCTCTTCTGCTCCCCCCTCTATTATTAAACAAGAGCCCAGCAAGCCAACTCCTAGGGGTTTTATTTTTTCATCTCACTAGGAGTGATGATCTCCTCAGAATCAATTACAACAGCAGAAAGAAGATGCTTTGTTGAACAGAAACATGTACTTAAAGACCGTGAAGCTGCATTGATTCAATTCTTATCTGGGAAGACGTTGCTGCAATTAAGATCAGCAATGCAAACAACCCTCAGAGTCCTTGGCTCCCAAAGACTACAGTCAGTAGTTTGACTGTGTTGGGTGACCTGTGATCCAGCAGATACATTACAAACTCCGTAGTGTCTTAGGGGTAGACACAGCACGGCGCTCTCAGCACCCTAAGCCAGCTGCAGATCTGACTCACTGAACTTCCAGAACATAATTCAATAGTCTCAATGGCATGTAGCAAATTATAAAAACAGCCAAGCTTACAGCACTTTCTGTGTATACAAACCGAACTTGGTGCTGTTCAAAAAAAATTGAAAGCACTTCCCATTTATTTTTCTATGTCAATAGAAAGATTTTAGCCAACCAGTGTATTATTATAATCTAAAGTTCTTTCACAAAGAACACTTATAAAACAACATTCAATATTTTTTCAAAAGTGTGTTTTAAAGGGTTTAATTAAGGAAAGCAAGTGAATTTCAGGATATTCAACACTAGAGCTACAAAACAAATCGACTCATTTTTTTCAGTAGCTGAAATCCAAGAGTGTTGTGCATGAAAATCAGTTTCAGGGTTACCCAAATGAAATATTTTTCACTTTCAACTGACATAAAAAATTGAAAATATTTTGGTTTGGGTTGAAATATGAAATTTTATTTCCTTCAGGAAAGTTTTTCCTGTTCTTTAAATTATGTTTTCTAGAGCTTCCTGTAAAAAAATATCACTTAGAAAAATCACAGAATCACAGAATGGTTTGTGTTGGAAGGGCAGAGTTCAAGAAGTGTTCGCACAACACTCTCAGGCACATGGTGTAACTCTTGAGGATAGTCCTGTGCAGGGCCAGGAGCTGGGCTCAGTGGTCCTTGTGAGACCCTTCCAACTCAGCATGTTCTGTGATTCTGTGGTTCTGTGAACGTCTAGAGATCATCTTGGCCAACCCCCCCTTGAATATCTCTGGAGACGGAGATTTCACAACCTCATTTCCTAACTGTTCATGTCATTTTTACTGAAGACGAGACTGTTTCCAAATTTCACCAAAATCTACAGGTGGTTTTGCTGACTTGCAAATGCATCTTTTGGCAACAAAGGTCCACACCAATTTTTTTTGTTTGACTTTGCTGGTCAGCTTGTGCTACCAAGTCGTAAATGCCCAGTGACAACCTGCCAACCAAACTCAGTGCAAGCAACATACACACAGGTAACATCAGCAGTGAGCTAATTTATATCAGCTATGGACTCAATCTGATGAGGTATAAGCCAGTAGAAGGGAGGCACCAGGATTTTTTTTTCCTCTCCCTCAGAATGAATTAAAATTTCTTAGTGCAACAAGGAGGAAAGGGGACAGTAGGAAGGGGAGTTCCTCAATATTATTTTAGCCAGAGATGTTGTAAACCGGAATTCAATGCTGTATTCTGGCAGGCAGATGAGAAAGAGAATGCATTTGGTACATAGTCCCAAGACTGTGCAGTTCAGGAATAGCTAGAGCATGTTATTCACTGCCTTGCACTTCCTCTGAAAAGACTTCTTTCCCCTTCTCATTAAACACATAGCAAATAAAAAGAAATACAAGCCCTAACAATCTTCTGCCCCTAGCAGAAAACAAATAATGCCAGGACTAAGATTTCATAATACAGAGAGCAAGCTTGCTTTCTTTTTCTTGTCATGGTTTTGTAGTCCAGGTGGGAATGGTTAGATAAGTAACTTAAAGGAGGTGAGAAGCCCTGATACACAAAGGAAATCAAAAAAACATCTGGAAGCATTAGGACAGATACTGGCAATTTACCCGTAGTGTAAAAACACTGGTGGGACAAGTAAGTAACTGTGAGAAGCAGCGGGAGGTAGAAAATAGACAACAGAGGAACTCTGCAAGGAAGAGAAAAAATGTGAAGAAACAAATTGAAAAGAAGGAGCGACTGCATGGGTGAAGATCCTGAGTGCTAGAAGAGCCTGCTGAACATAAGATAATTCAGTGGGGCAGGACTGCACTGTAGTGTGAGAACCTCTTGATCTAAGATCACAGCCAGCGCCCTTTGGGACACAAAAGCAACTGGGTCACTAACAACAGAAACATCCATTCAAAATGCTGCACAGTCCCTTCTGAATTTTTGCCAGATATCACAAGCTAGGGAGGGTCTGTCTCAGAGGCCTCAGAGGGAGTAAGGTGACCCAAATGATGAGCTGATGATCCCATACAGGCAATTGTGTTTTCTATGAGTGACTAGTGAACTTCCTTCAGGTACTGGATGCTGAGGGAGCTGTCTTTCACAACAGAGTACAAATGATATTTGGTTTACCTGAGCTTAAAAGGTCCACATATGTTTTACAGATCCACTCCTTTAATATTGTTTCCTTGGCGAATTTTCACTTTTGATCAAGTTCTCACTGATCTTTCAACTACCCCCTCTTGAATCCTTTGTACCAGTTGATACAAATATAACTGGTGACATATTTTCCATGATTTCTACTAGAATTCACTGTGGTTCACAGCCCTTTCTCAATCCTCAAAGAAAGTTACTTCTACACAATTAAGATGGTGTGTGTAGATAAAGATGAAATCTGTTTGTCACATCTCCTTCTCTGGAATATTCATTGCTCCCAGGAGCTAACCCATACACCCTATTTACAAGATGAAACACCTTCTCTCATTTTTTTCAATAAATATCATGAAAATATATTAGATTGCTCGGATTTATACAAAGATATTTGGCATGATTTTCAGGTCTATCAAAGATAAATTGAATATGTGATTCTTCTACACAGAGAGAATTATCTGAATAAATAATGTGTTAGGAGAATTTCACTTCTTATCTGTGTCTGATTCATTCTCAGATAAGCATATATACATTTGCACTGGTGTCAATCAGGTTGCAGAACACATAAACAGAAGCAAATGTGTTCTTAGTCAGTTTCTTTAATATTCAGGGCAGAAAACCGACCAGTAACACTGATATGGTAAAACAAACAAAAATCCCCACCTCTTCAGGTATAGGAAAGGGAGTAATTTATTTCTTTGTTTCAGCTTTTCATTATGTTTTGTTTTACTTTTACCTTGTAAAGTTTTAACGCAGGAAACACATAAAACCAGCTATAAAGCCTTTATCAATTGCTTCTCACACAGCACTGCAAAGCACTTTCCAATAGCTCTTAATTATGGAAAGCCAGCATTGGAAGCACCAGGTGCAGAAGAGCAACTGGCTTACTACTGGTTTTGGACATATATCTGTCCACCAGGCCACTTGCTTGCACACACAGACATTGTCACAGCACTCACAAACCTGTTTAGACAGACAGCTGACGGGTGCATAGAATCAGGCTTGACATACATTTGTCTCCATAAGATGAAACAACACAGGTAGTTATCTCTACAACTCTGAAGAAGAACTTCATGATACTCTATGAATTTTCTCACTTGCTGGCACAGGGAAATACCACCTTTTGTTACTGGTATGGCAGAAAAGTGTTCAGTCTCATGAGGAAGACATACTGTCCCTCACACTGGATCTACTGTGAAGTCAATGACAACTGACTGATCATAGATTGAGAGGAAAAGAAAAAGTTGTAGTTGAGAGGACTGTCCCTGTTCCAAAAGAAAAGGGAGCAAAAGCACTGATGCCTTAAGAGGCCTCCTAGAAACAGAGTCTAGACAGGAGTAAGGGAATAAGGTAGGTATTTATCTGAAAGGCCTTCAAAGGTACCCCCTAGGGAGCCAGAGGCTACTGCCAAGGTGGACCCCAAGATGGACAACAGGTCATGAGTTCTTCACACTTTTATAGGTTTCGTTTATTTGCATATCAGGGTTAATTCTCCAATTAAAGGTCCAGTTTAATGATGTAATTTCCCCTCCGCTTGCCCCCCTTTAGAGGCCTTTTGGTTTATACTTTTTGGGCCTAGGACGGTGTGAGTGTCCTTGGAGAGCAGGCCTGGAGAGGCTTTGCTATGTCTACCTAGCACGAGAGAGCAGAAATTAACAGGCTACAAGAAACTTCAGAGTTACACACTAAGCAGTACAGAATTTGAAAAATACGAAAGTTAAAACCTAAGGCATCAGCACCTTAATTCCAGCACAGATGAAAATGGAAGGAGATGCTTTGCTTCTCCAAAAAACATCGCAAACCTTTGAAAAGTATGCACGGACTCCTGTATACATTTAGTGATATAAGCATGCAACATTGAACTACTAGTGAATTCTTCTCTACTTCATCTAAAAGATATTTCATGCAATTACTATAGTAACTCACTTTTTTCAGTGAAAGACATCTCTCTTCAGCCTTTTTTTATTTTAATATTTCAATTGCAAGAGACATAAGATTTTTATGCCTTAGATCTCTAAGAAAGACAAGTGTGGAAGTGAGGTTGGTTTTAAAGACAATCACTACTCAGGAGCAAAAGGCAATTTTTTTTTGCTGGATGACACAGTAATAATTTTTATGTTCATCAACGGTTGCTTCAAAGAGCAAGGGAATCCTTTGTTCCCCGTATCCACTTGGTTATATCCATGGCAAGAATAACTGGATTAAATTGCAAATTCAGACTTGACATAAAGTTTTGAATGAGTAAAGATAGCAAAGCACTAGACAGATCATCTATCTTTAGACTGTGAGACTATCTTCCGATTTTCCGATCAGAAATACATATGTTTTCACAGAATGTGCTGAGTTGGAAGGGACCCGCAAAGATTGTTGAGTCCAATTCCCTTCAAGGGACTGACCCCAAGAATCACTCCATGTGCCTGAGAGCATTGTCCAAACACTTCTTGAGCTCTGTCAGGTTGGCTCTGTGACCACTCCCCTGGGGAGCCTGTTCCAGTGCCCAACCACCCTCTGGGTAATGAACCTTTTCCTGATATCCAACATAAACCACCCCTGACTCAGCTTCAGGCCATTCCTTCAGTCTTGCCACTGGCCACCACAGCGAATACAGTAAAAGAGAGTAGGCAACAACAACAGCATTCAAGCATGTAGGTGCTCTGGCCAGGCTTCATCTGCGTCAGTGAAATATCTACAGCCCACAACACCTGAGCAAAATGTGTTGGCAGAAAAATTGAGAGGTAGCTAGAAAAACTTGAACACAGACTATCCCAAATCTCAGTGTTTCAGAAGCCAAGAGAGCTTTGAGCAAGTAACTCACCAGCCAAGACTCATCTGTCCTGTACTTATAGTCCGCTGAGAAGACTAAGACAAACAGAGCTGAACAGGAAATGAGATCTCCAGCTCTAGATCTGCTCATCCAGCATTAAGACAAAGCCCAAACATCTGCCTGCAGCTTCCATACAACAACCATGAATGCTTATAACTGCAAAAAAAGTAAAAAGCTGGAGCTCCAAAACTTACTTGAATTTCAATTGCACAAAAAACTTATCCAGGTATTCACTGATTGACTTTCTATTCCTTTTGAAATTGGAAAGATGAAGTGTATTCCATCCGCCTGCTGCAGCACTGGCTCACAAAACCAGGGGAAGTCAAGTACAGGCCACTACAGGTGACAGAAGCCTGGATGGAATAAACTTCAGTCCTTACTGCACATGCCAGACATACAACAGATTTGTTACAGGTACCTTATATTGAGCATGCAACAACAGGTAAATCATGCAGATGTCAAATGGCTGTTTTTCTCATATTCTGTAATTTCTTGTATTCTTAAAACTTTTGTTATATCTCAAAAAAGTAGGACTGTCCTGGATTAAAGCAGTAGAGATAAACAGCAGCATCTTGCACAGGCTGTTTGCCAAGAAATGGCCTAAATACACCCCAAAAATTGAAAACAAACAAACAAAACTAGAAACAAGACAAACAACACAACCCCCCCCCCCCACACACACACTCCAAAATACCCAGCAAAAGCCCCAAGAGACATGGGTTCTCTACCTGCAAGACTGAGCAAATTCTGATGTTCAGCTTTTTCTTCTCACATCTGTGAAATAACAATTATCTGACTGTATCAAAGGAATGACCATGAGATTTAGCCACAGATTGAAAAACACACTAGATGTACTGTAGACCACATTCAGAAAACTAGAATTATTAAACTGATAAAACAACAAAGTATTTAGCATCACAATAATTTGGCTTCAGATTAAAAAAAATAATAAAAAAAACCACACTACTGAATATTCTCTTTCAAAACAATTCCCATCACAAGTTCACTTGAAAATTTCAAACAAGGCCTCAACCTTTCCTACACTCCATATAGATTTAGAAAAAGCCGTACAGAAGAAAAAGAATCAGTATTTCCTTTTCTCCTGTGGGAGGTCAGGTTGCGGGATTTTAAAATACAGCTGGAGGAGCCACTAGATGATTTCTGGTGCAAGTTTCCCAGAATAGTATTTGAAACGAGACCTTGGGCAATACCTCTTCTTTCGAGGGAATCAATACTCAGATGCCTACACATGTGCTCCACCACTTAAGGGAAAACCGTACTTTTGTTCAGAAATATCTTTTAGTTTTTATACTTGGAAAAAAAAATAAAATAACAGTACCAATGGGAGAATACAACAAAGTGCCACCATCTTCAGTAAAATTTCCCTGAAGCAGCCAGGGCTTAGCTGCTTTGGGCACAGCTCAAAGCTCAGGCCACAGCTTCGAAGCTCAGCCAGCACAATAAGGTGGACTTGTAGTCTGAGAATCCCATCCACCTCACCTACCCACTTTTAGCCATCACTGACCTCCAGCAAACAGCTGCTAGCATGAGAGTGGACCGGATAGAGCTTTTGAGCCAGAAACTCACATGATGTGATGGTTTGCCAACAGGAAAACCTGGAGAAGTCCCATATTCTGTCATTACTCCTGAAGAGGGAGAACAATACCATTATAATAAAGGAGTGACCAGTAGGAACCTGGGGATAAATTTTGATGGGCCAGCACAGTTTGGGATGGTTCCCTCACACACAATTATAAGATTTTAGTATAAGCTACCATGAGAAAGTTATAAGAACTTGCAGGTTTGTTAAGAAATTTCAGTCTTGCTTAGAGCATTGTTTTGTCCACAAAGAGCAACCATCATTATCTCTATTTACTGATCATGAGGAAATACAGTGCCAGAAGAGCGGCTGTCTCTCAGTTTGCAGTTTTCTTGCTCTTTCAGTGAAGGATCCTATTGTTCAAACACATTTACATTTGAAACCACATAACATACGGTAAGAATGACATTTAACAGAACTCTTGGTTTCCTTGTGACCATGCAAGACAGGCTGGCTGTCATCATTCCTGCACCACTGTCGCAGGGGGTCTGATGCTGGTCAAGCACCAGTATGCCACGGCCTTCCTAGAGAGAGTGTCCTGCAGAGAGCAACTCTTCTAGGGGCGAGGGCAAGCCCCCCTGGATAGTGGGTGATCTCAGCAAGTGTAGCGATTTCTCAGCTACAAGTGATTCCAGCTCTTGTGATTCAGCTCTTTGTGAGATCACCTGAGGCAAACTCGGGGACAGAGAGACAGGAGGCCTGTATGGCAGCTCCACAGAGGCAGCTTTAATGGTCCAGCAGTCCCTGCGAAGGGGGGACCAGGGACAGAGGCTCCCTAATCTTGGGGCAGACTCAGAAAGGCAGGGGGTGGGGTAGAAACCAATTAGCCAACTGGGTACAAGGTATTACCATAAGGAAGCAAGGCATACTTGGGGTGGTTCACTTGGTCATCTCAACCTAGAAGTAAGTTGCTTATCTCTGGAGAGAGTCCTTTTGCCCTCAGGCCTCTCTTCTCCAAGGGAGCAGAGAGGGCTCTTGTGCCAAGAGTTCACAGCCCTCCACCACCAGCCTGCCTTCAGCCCAATAAACCATGAAACCACAGGCCAGTTTTGAGCCAACATGAAAGGAAATTGAACCTGTGGCATCGAGGAGAGAACAGACCTAGGGCAGTAAGGCTGTAAGTCTGTCCCTTGCTGACAGAGCTAGAGTCTTTCAGAGTGGCAGAGTGTGAGCAACAGAGATGGAAACAGCAAATGGGTGGGTGCCACAGGAGCCTGAGTTGGACCTGGGTATTAAGTGCCTGACCCCAGAACGGAGGGGACCTGCAGTCACTACAGGAGATACTCAAAAGAGACCTCCAGGAACACCAAAGAAGCATCAGGTGAGACCCCCAGCCCAGTTGGGGCTGCGAACCTTGTATCTGGACCTACTATGCTGACATGCTGGAGTCATTTCCAGGACTGATTCTCCCTCCCACAAGACACAGAAGTCATGCTTGTCATTCCTCTCACTATAATCAGTTACAGAATAACTGGTTCCAAGAAAACGGAATGAGCCTGCCTGTGGTATGAACGACACTCCCACTACAGCTGAATCTGTCAACAGCAGGTCTTAGCTCTCCAGACTGATTGAGACTGAATAGCTTTTTCAAACTCTGAACAGCGATCTAAACTGAATTTCCATGTTGCTTTTTTTCTTCCAAGATAAAACAGGAAAATATGATTCTTGCAAAAGTAAATTAGACCAGCCACTGGGGAAGCAAAACTTGTACACTGAGTGATTGCTTTGGCTCCAAGCAAATTTAATCTTTCCCCATCTATTCCTTTCCTCTTTGTTTTCTGGCATTAGGCAAAAGCTTCATATCTGACCACGCTTTTTCAATGGGCTTTGATCTAAGTTATGTTTTGACAACGTAGGATTAAAATACCTGTTATGTAAAAGAGCATGGTCCATACATATTCATGCCTGCAAACTATCTAGAGAATTCTTTCAATTAAATACCCGCCAGTTTTGACATAGGAAAGAGTACTACCATTAAATCTCTATCAAGAAAAGATAAATCAATAAAAAACTTTGGAAGAGAATCTAAGTAACCAAGATTTACTCTCTTTCAGTAAACTAATGCTTTGCTTTCCCTCTTCAAATGACAGATGTCAGACAATTTAGGTTTTTCTTTGAGACTGAGAAACTTAATTTAATTTTATGTTTAAATGGTCATTAATTCCAGATTTTTCTATTCACATGAGAGAAGTTATCGCAGTAAAAGGGACCCTGACAAAACTGAGGCAGAAAACATAGGTATACAGACACATTTTTAAAGATGACTAGTGCTGCTGTTTTCTTGCTGATTTTTTCCAAAAGTCTTTCTTTGCTGTGTTTGCCTTCCTACACAAGTCATTGATTTTTATCTGGTTTTACATCACCACATCCTAAAATATGCTGTGAAACCTCTGAATGCCTGTTTCCTCCAAAAGCCATTCAGATTCTCAAGAAACACAGAGAGGATACTCAAAGCAGGGTATATTACCAGCAAAACTGTTGGCAAGTTGGTGATATCTTACTATCACTTAACAAGAAAAGTGATAAGACATACATTAAACCTTCATGCTTGTTGATTTTTAAGTATTCGGCCATGTGCTTCTACTCCACTGCAGCTAGTACATCCTGCAACTCCCAAATAAAAACATCGTGAACTTCCATCTCCTTCTGAAAACACTCTCTCCAGAGCTTACTGCTTCTCCTGCTGTGAGAATGGTAAACTGTTCCAAGGATCAGCATCCAAGGTTTCCAGTTTGGCAGATCACATTGCTCTGTTCCCATCACAAAACCCACAATGTCCACGCTGTTAGTCTACACCGGTGCAGTAGGTCAGGCTTTTTCCTGAGGTGCCATTTATGAACTGCAAATAATACCTTTGGTAATATTGTACCTTTGACGACACTGTGTCTCGGTTTGAGACAAATTGGGAGGAAATGTCTGAAATGAACATATCCTCTAATAAAAGGTAGGTTTCAGCAGCACCTCCTCCACAGGTTTGGAAAGAAATTTCTTGGAGGAAAGTGAAAAAAAAAAAAAAAGCCTGTTTATTTAACAAGCAGGGTGCATGCAGGCACGAGAGAATGAATAATGTTAAAGAGTAAAACGTCTTGCTGTGGAGAAGACCTGGTAGATTCAGAGTCCTTTCTGTAGGTGTGGCTCTGCTCTCCCCAGAGCTGGGGTGTGGCATGGGCCCCTCCAGGCCACGGCATGGGGCCTCCCGGCAATGGTGTTCCAGACCAGAGCAAGGCTGAACAGTTCCAGGGAAAAAAAGAAGCCACAGTCCCAGGAAAACTCCTGCCTCAGCTAATGAACAAGAAGCTAGTTAAAAAGCAAGAGAATGCAACTCTCTTCCCTGCTGCAGAAGCCACGAGCTGGGGAGAGAGCAAGCGAGTTATCTGTGTTTTTGAACACAGGCCACCAAAAGAATTCCACCAGCTTCCCCCCACCTCTCCTGGACCCAGCTTTAAAGGCACAGAACTCATCTCTGGCATAGGGCAGATGATGGGGGATACAGCATCATAAAGTCACCCCAAGACACACTGGTAGCCAGGAATAAAACATGAGGATAGTTCTGACAGAGGATGAATAGCCCAAGAAGAATAGGCTGACCCTAACTATTGCAAAGCCGTTCTTTGGCAAGTGGCACCCACATTATTTTGCAGGTGTGTAACTATTGGCTAGTGCTTTCTTCTTGCACTTCACTACCATTATTATTTTAAAATATGGCTGCTTCTATATTTTAAGACTGAGGAAACTAGCAGTGCTAAGAGACTTGGGCGTGACTCTGACTCTTTACTGCTTGGAAGGAAAATGCTGTGTGCGTCGGAGGCAGAAAGACAATCTGATAGCTGTCCATAATTAAGCTTTTCTAACCCTCAGTTGTCACAGGTAACAGATACACATACGATGCCTATGATCAGCCCATTTTCTTTAGACTTACTTTCACCAAATGCAAGAAACCTGACTGCAGGAATAGAAGTAACGATGATTGTATTTGTCCCTGGTAGAGTAAGGGGGTAAGGTGTGGGAAAAATAACACCCATTTTTCAAAGCTGTTTCTAGGGGTTTTCAACCCCAATACACCATTCAACAAGTACAAGAAAGTCTTCTGTTCATACCAGGAAGTGCAGATATGGAAATCTTGGGGGATTACTGCATATAGGGGAATCTGTCAGGCAAAAAGCAAGTACTAAAAAATGGTGTTTGAGTAACAAATATAGAAAAAGTTTCTGAGGTATTTTATTATGTCATGAAAAAAAATGAAGATTCAATTTTCATTCCTCACATTCCCCACCTGTTGTAAATACAGGATAACTAATGGGATTTGGGAGGCAATTTTATTTTATTGTTTCAGAATAAGAAGTTTTAAGCCCAGTACCCACTCCTTTATCTGCCCCAATGCACATCCCACAATCTATCTGTGCTCTTTCAATTGAATCATAGGTAGTATTTCCACATCCTTAGCAATGTTTTTGTTTCTAAAACAGACAGTTCCAAACATTTGATAAAAAAAAAAATCAAACCCTTGCTACTTTTTCATTCACACACAGAAGTGTCTATAAAATGAGTTCTGGAAACTACCACACTGACATCCAGACTATCCTGGGTCCTTGAGTAGTGGACTGTATTACTGGAGTGCAGACAGCACCCCTCACATCCGCTTGCAGGGAAAACAAGCACACTGTAATTGGACATGCCCAGGTGAAAGGTCTGCCCTCGCCCCTCTAACCACCCCTCACGCCGTCCATGCAGGGTAATGAAGCAGAGGATTTACAGGAAAAGACCCCTTTTGAGGGGCGACATATTTGCAGTGAAGGGTTCCACTCTTTTGTGCAGCAGCTTTGTCACTGTTTCCATGTTCTTCAGAAACAACCAGGAGCTATGCAATGCTTGACAGTTATGTATCAACAGCCCTGAGGATTTTTCCCATCCACTATTTTGGGAGAAACATGACTTCCTCATGCTGCAAGGAACAAACATAAGGATCTAAAACGTCACGTACTAAACAGACCTACCACGTTACTGCAGGGCACACACATTCAAACGAGCAAAGAGAGTTGCAAGCATTGGCTTACCGTAATTTTTCCTTCATTTGGCTAGAATGCAGTCGTTCTGCTAATTGATACTCCTACCACAGTGTCAAACAAACAAATCGGATAAAACACAGTTTGCCAGTATTTTGTCACATTCTGGGTTTTCTGGCAATAGCTGCTGTCTGTATATCCTGGGGCACCAACAGATGTAAGGTCTGATAAAAGCTGCTTCCCCAGTTTCATGGCCAAGAAAAATGCAGGCTTTATTCTGAAGTGTATGCACACATGGCGGATTAAAAAAAGACCACAATTAACCCTCTGCCCCCTGGCCCACACTGGATTTCAAATTCCAAACAGGTTTTTGAGCTTCTCCACCCCACTCCCCATCTCTCACAGGCTACATGATCCTAGAAGAGGGGCTGAAAGTGTCATTTTTTTTTCTGGAAAGGATGCCAGAAGAATCCATCCATTCATTAGCTCCTCAAGAAAATAACATGGAAAGAAATTTAGGTCAGGTGGACTCAGATGGCTGGTGCTTAATCAATCAGTATTCAAAGTTGCTGTCATTGAGCACTACTCCAAAATAAGTCACACTTGGCACACACAGACACTTCAGACACTGAAGAGTATCTGAATGGGCTACAACAAACAGCACCTGACAAGGTTTCTTTAAAAACTGTTCATTGAAACTGAGGTTTACAAAATCCCACCAAACAGCAACAGTGGCCAAAACAACTTGTACAAGTTTGCCAGTCACCACACAAAGTGCGAACTAAACCCAGACCCAAACTACTCTTTGGTTTTATAATTGATTTTCTCAAGAACGCCTGGAGATGGTAAGCATTCATGATAAGCATCCAACAGTGTTTGCTTCTCCTAACAAGTTAAGGTCCTGATATATCTTGTGAAGGAGGGAGTCAGTCTACTCCCACCAGCCACATTACTTTCTCCAGAAAGACTGATCTATTCTGCCTCTGGAGCCAACGTGTGTTTTTTACTCTCAACATTTCTGTTTAAAATAGTGTTCTCTTCTGTGTGTGCACTAAGTGGTAGACATGTAAGTTTTTAAGTAACACAGCACAGAAAAAAAACTCAATTGGAAAGTAAAACAACTGAAGGCTAACTTGATGCCTCCATTTGGTCAACAGCTATTCTGCTTAAAATACAGCTTTGATTCTATCACAGCTGTCTTCTCACACAGATCCTGATCCTAGTAGTTTACATTTCTTTTTACCACAGAATATCAGGGGTTTCAGCTTTGCTTCATACGTTCTCAGTTGTGACACTGGGGAAGTCAGGATTCGTCACTGCAGATAAAATCTAGAGGGCTCCATCAAAAAGTCAGGATTTAGACACTTAATGATTCTTCATATATGCTGACCCTAAGTTATGTTACAGAACCATCACTGTTGACCTGTTGAAGTGCAAAAGACTCCAGTTCTACCAGGTGGTGTTTTTAGCCCGCTTGGGCCCATGAAACTAAAGAGAGTGAAAGACAGGTTTGATGTATCAACTTGATGCCCAGGACTTACACAAAATTAACATGAAATACTTTTCAATCCTCTGTTCTCAGATTTTCTCTACTTCCCAGCTCCCAGGGATTCATCTCTCTGTGTGTGCTGTGAACACAACTGCAGTGAGCCATTTTGTTATAACAAGCTCATTTTGTGACCCACCACAACAGTAACAGCTGTTCATTCCAGAGCCAGCACAGACGTGCTGCACGCACGTGGCACACTGAGCGCTGGCACTTTAGCTACACAAATCAAAGGCAATAGTAACAAAAATATGTGTTGGGGAGATGCCAAAAAGGGTCTCACTTGATTCTGAGCAGTCCAGGATTGCAACAAACCTTATTGTCCGTGACTCTAATGATAAACAAGAGATTTTTGTAGGGCATCATTTCAAATTAAGGTACAATGTGAAAAAATACAAAGTCTGTCCAAACTAGAAGAACAGAAGAGTCCATGAAATACCATAGAAAGCAGAGGGACTGTAAAAGAATTTAAGGAGTGCCTTCCATATACTCAATACTAGCCACTGAAATATATCTTAGCTACCCTGGAAGGCCAGCAAGGAAGCTGGAAGGACTTCTTGATGACTGTTAAAAAACAGGCACTCAGGAATGATGAGGCCAAGAAGCTCAATGCACTCTTTTGGTCAGTTGCTACTACAGAAGGTATTGGAAACATCCCACACCTTACGCGTTCATCGCAGCAGAGATCTTGGAGAAGCTGTACCATTTGAAAGCAAGGACACAGGCAGTATTAGACCAAACAGATAATTTGGAGGTTATTGCATCACCAGGAGTGGACGGCATTCACCTTAGAGCTCTGGGGAAACTCAAGTGTGGAACTGTGCAACTTCTGGCTAAGGTTTGTAGATGATAAAACACAAAAAGCTGCTTTGCTACAGGACTGTAAAAGGAATCCAAAAAGGGCTCTAAAGAGCATCGTGGGGACAACTGAAGAGTGATTTCTAGAAAGAGTATGACTAGATAATAAAGGCTCTTTCATAAATGATTCTATGAGCCTTCAAGCCTAACAACCACTTTTTAGGATGAAGAAGAATAAGCAGTGGGGTCTTTGGGGGATCAGAGTTGAGACTTTTTCTACTCCGTATTTTCACCAATGACCTGGAGAGGGGAATGAACAGCTAAACATCAGTTTGTGAATGCTACTAAACACTTGCAAGCAGTTGAATCCTGTGCTGATGGCAAGGAACTTCAAAGGGAGTTCAGAGAACCAACTGAGCAGACAAAAATCTGACAGGAGAGAAAACTGCAGTGAAAAGAAGGCATAAGAGGTTATTCTTCCACAGTGTAACATCCCTCTAGGCTCACTTTTTTGTACTGCATGCAGTTCTCATCTCAAGGATGTGGTTGAGTTGGAAACAGAATCACAGATGGTACATCGGAAGGAACCTCAAGGTCATTGAGTACAACTCCGCTGCTCAGGCAGGTTCAGCTAGAGAAGGTTGTCCAGGAACATGTCCGGCTGGATTTTAAATGTCTCCACAAATGGAGACACCACAAATTCTCTGGGCAAACTGTTCCAATTTTCACCACCCTCAAGACAAAAAATTGTTTTCTTGCATCAGATGGAATCTCATCTGTATTAATTTATGCCCATTGCCTACCAGCAATTAAACGATCGATGAGGGTATCCAGAGGATAAGTGCTTTACACGGAGTCACTACAGGCTGAGAGAGTAGAAGGCAAATAGTAGTTTCCCTGAGGTTTACTGTCATGAACATGACGAATGACCTTAATGAAAAACTGCTGTTACGATCTCTGGCTAGCCAAAAGACCACACCGCCATCTAAGGATATGCTTCTATAGCTCTAATGTCAATTCCCATGTTACCTATGAACCATGGAACAACAATGACTCAAGGTGACAGCAAATTTTGTTGTTTCCCACTTGTCAAAGACAACATATTGTTCCAACTACCTGCTCTCTCCACTGGTTCCATACCAAATAACTAAGCAAGTAAAATATTTTGTGTCTTTGACAGTAACACACTGGAGTAACTTCTGGGATGCCAGGGGCAAATTTTCAGGTGACTGACACCCCACCCTGTCCTATCCACACACAAAAAGTTTCTCCCATAGAAGGAGGGACAGGCTACCTAAACTGGTTTCTGGCCTGAAATATCATTCTCTTCAAAAGACAATGAGAGCTTAGTTAACCGAAACACATTAAAAAAAATTAGGAAAGCAAGTCTTCTGCCAACAAGGAAGATAAAAATCATATCTAGATTATAGAGCAATGAATTTTATTTAAAGAAAAACTCAGAGTTCTTGTTAGCACTAGTATTGTGAATCTTGTAAATTTTCCACTCCTTCATTTTCAGTGCTGAAGAAAGATACCGAATTATGTTTGTTTAATTCTCTGGATTAACATTTACTTTTCTACTTACTTCACCAGTTGCATTTGCAAAGGTGTAAGTACATCTGGAACTGGGACACTTCAGTAATTCCTGTAAATCTTACTACTTCTTATTTAGGCCAGCCTGATATTGATAGCACTTCAGTATTAAAGCTATACAAGTCTACAAAGTAAGACACCCCAGCTGGGTCACTCCCAGTGTCAGTGCTACCAGCCTTTGCATGCTGTAATAAAATTCTGGATGTACTGCCTCCTTACATACAGTCATACCAGTATTGTACCATTTTGGCAGGGATGGGCTAACAGATGGTAATTCAGCAATGCTTTCCCATGGAGGTCATTAATAACATTAATAACATCATTTGATACTTCAGTCACATCTATCCCTTCAGAAGGGCTGCAGCAATCTATTCTTTTCCCATATGCAAGAAAAATTGAGGGACTACAAGCCAGTTCTGTGCTCTTCTAACCCTTGGTTCTCTTGAAACTGAGAAGCTTCCTGGTAAGTGAATTCTTGGACTTACCTCCATGTATTCTCACTTTATAAAAGACCTCAAGAACTGTCATTTGAGCAAGAGCAAAATGGCAGAATGTTTAGGCTGGATCCATACAGTCTTTCTAATTGCACAATCTTTTCTAGTAAAATGTAACACTGTTAGAGATAAAAATGAAACTTATCAGAGCTTCTACAATACAAATTTTGTAGAAGTTTGTACTTAGTCGCCAACTTCAGCGTCTCTTTTCCTCTCCTGGAATTCTCACAAATTGTAGTTCTAGCTACAAGTCAGCATTTGCTCGCATTTCATATCAGGAAAACAAGCAGAGAATTAGGCCTATGTATCTCCTTTAAGTGTTAATGAACTTGTCTCTTAACTACTTCACATATGACATCCAAGGTCAATCGCCCAGTTTTAAAGCACAGAATAGCACAGGTCTGTTGCTCTTAAACAACTAACCAAAAGTAAAACTGCTCAGATTTTATGGATAGTTTTGAACGAGAATGCACTTGTGATCTGTCCAAGACCACATAGAATGTCAGTTGCAGAATTGGAAATACAACCCATCTTTCAGATTCCTGTTCCAATATTATAACCAAAAGATTTTTTTCCTTTCTGAAAAACCTTTCCTTTTTCACAGAACTCTCTTTTTTTTTTATTTTTGACAAGATATTTCATGTAGGAATGAAGGAACTTTCCTGACAAAGCTCCTTTGCAAAAACCTCTTAACTGCTGACAGTAAGCTTAAATAAACCTGCATTTTCCTAACCAATCTGCTTCCAGCATAAAACAGCTCCACTGTCAAATATACTCTGCTGCTAGTTTATGACAATACTTATCAAATTATCATTTATCTGAAAAGATTCAAAGAGCTTCAGCCCAGTCAAAGAGACATCTTGAACACAGAAAATGCAAAATTACTTGACTGAGCTTGAAACCATACAGTTGGCTTGGAGAACTTGTATTTTACTCCCTTCATTTTGACAGGCACATAGTTTTTCATGAAGGATTTTTTAAAAATTATTTTAATAAACTTTTAACTGTTTTGTACTCAGGGTTGGTTTTTTTTTCCCCTAAACACCAAAAGCTGAGACATTTTGATTGACTCTAGCCAGCCATGCAGCATGAGTCAGACTGCAACGTTTGGACCCCTTTAGCTCCTCCATGTCTTGGCAGACCGTGGCACTTGTCTTCTTTATAGGGGGGAGGCAGGAAGTGAAGCTCAACAGCCTTGACTCTGCAAGACAAGTGCTGCCTCTCCAATCTAGCAGTTGTTATACTCCATTATCTAGGTATGCTGCACAGCAGTTAAAGCCTAGAGTTATGTCTTAAGTGTTTACTCAAGCTGACTCTACTCATTAGTTCCATAACTAAGACTTCTTTTTGTGGCCTCAATTAAGAATTTTGTGGCCAACTAAGAATTCTCTTCTCTCATTTTTGGGCCACTTGGAACTAAATTTGCTATTGTGTCAATTCCCTTCTGACCGTAGCCCAGGATTTTCTGAGAAGATTACAGTCTCCTGAAGACTTCCCACCTCGTTCGTGTTCAGACCCACGAGGTCAGAGGGTACAGTGAAGCCATGCTGATCTGTCAACTTGCTTGTCTCTTCCTGTTGGCCTGCCCCAGACTTTCCAGGCAAAGTCAACCTTTTTATTCTCTCTCTCTCTCATTTATTTTTGTACCCTTATCACCTCTATTCTTTTGTTCTCCTTGAAAAATATGCATTTCCTCCTACATTCCTCTCACTGAAAACAGGGCAAAACAAAATTGCCCCAGTTCTATTCACCATTTTTTTTCTCAAAGATAATTGCAAAAGTTCAGTGCTCCCTATTGTCTCTGGTTTGGTTCCTGTGCGTTAACGAACTCATCAGCCAAGCAGCGTAACAGAAGAATTTCAGATTAACAGATTCACACGTATCCACCCCATTTTAAATTATGCGCACCCAGAGTCCCCAGCGTGTCACAACATTTTCTGACAGCATTCCTCGGTTTTCACCCCCACTCGTGCAGAACCCTGACTTTGCACAAGAGCTCAGTCAAGCAGTGCCTTGGAGAACCAACATCCAGTAACGGGTAACAGTATCAAACTACTCTGCTCTTTCATCCTGATCCAAAAAACATCTACACAATTACAATCTCCATACTCAGATCTAAAATATTTCAGCACCCTCATTTCACAGCATGAGGTTAGTTCCATCAAAACCCAATCATGGGCTCAAAACTTATCCTGATAAGCAGTAACAACAGCCTAGGGCCCTCAGTGGCTGCTACATAAATGTCTGTGTCCAACATAGCTCTCTCATACAATGTCACTTGCCTTTAAGCCAGTCTAGCAGACATATTGTATTAACTGCCTTCAAGATCAGTGTTATTGCAGCAAGTAAGTAACACTTATTTTCATTTGGTTCTCTGTTCACAGAGACCAAGAACTGAATATGAAGAGAAAAAAAGGGCAATTTTTCATCTTCGAGAAGACCTTTGTAGACCAGGGATGCACAGAAGTGCAGCAGTGAGGGTGAGAGACAGATAAAGATCAATCACTCTATAACTACTTGAAGATACTGAAAATACTATGATGAGAAGAATGAGGAGGGAGAGGATAAAAGTCTTCCTATTCCCCTTAGTGCAGAGCAGCTAAGCAGCAGCACGGGAAAGGTTAGCAGCCATTGTCTTCTCAGACAAGAGAACAGAATGTCCAAGCACTGCCAGCCCTGACAGCAAAAGCGTGTCACTCCCCCATTCTCTTTGCAGGTTAAAAAAATCAACAGCAGCTTGCAAGATACCAAGGTCACAAAAGATCCTGAGACACTACTTTAGAGTGGCTGGGACATTCCATCAGAGCCAGAAACGGTGATTGTCGCAGCTGCTTCCTGCAACACAGCCCTTCCCCCTCCCCCCCAGTCAAACTGTTTTGGGTTTGGGTTTTTTTCTAGCCAATTCACCCAAAGGCCAAGAATCCACTGACATGTTTGTCTAAGGCCTGCCTCTTCTGCCAGGTCTTTTCTGAGAGAGAGGAAACAAGGCAGAACAGATGAGTTTCAGCTTAGTCTCATCAACTGTTAATCAGTACTTACATAAATGTTAAAGGGAAAACATTTTATTAACTAATTTCTCAATACACTTTCAAACATTGTCAAAAGATATTCCTCTTACTGGTAGCTACTAAAATAAGTGTTTCATTTTATTCTCATTTAAGCAGATCTTAAGGGCACGAGTACACCTAATTAAACTTCCTGGTATTCATACAGTTTGCTTTGCCTACACAGAGGCAAGAATTATCTACAAAAATTCAAAATATTCCTCCTCCAGACTGTCTCGTGCTGGGGGGGTATGAGGTATTCCTCCATCCAACTGGGGACATCACCAGGACAAATACAATACTTTGTAGAGCTGCAACTCCCTGTAGCACTCCCAACAGCAGCTATCAGGAAGCAGACTATCATTCCTGTTTGGCTGCTGCAGAGAAGCAAGGAAAACAGAATGCAGTTTACAACCTATTCAAAGTGCATCCATTTATTTCAAAATGGAATTTAACCCCAGGGAACCAGAAGTGCCTCAGAAAGAAGGATAACAGGTCAACCTATAAGACAGCATTTCACCTGGCTCCCAGACACATCCATGGGGTATGACTGATTTCCAAATCGTCCTTTCTCAGAAATACAAGTGATTGAAAGAGAACACAAAGAAGGGAATAGTATCAAATACCTAAGCATTGTTCCAAAATGTTAGAGCATTACAGGTTTTTTTGGTTTGGTTTTTGGGGATTTTTTAATGGTTTTTTGTTTGGGTTTTTTTTTGGTTTTGTTTGGTTGGTTGGTTGGTTTTTTGGTGTGTTTTTGTTTTGTTGGGGTTTTGGTTGGGTTTTGGGGTTTTTTTTGTTGGTTTTTTGGGTGTTTTTTTGTCAGACACATCAAATCCATTCAAAGAACTCTTGGCTGAAGAGGTTATTTAATTCTAAATTCTACAGCCCTTCCAGGTTAGTCTCTTTCTTGCTTCCTTCTCAGCATATCAGAGAGACCACCCTTGTCATCATGACAGAGCTGCACATTGTTTAAACACATAATTATGGCAAGAAGCAGGCTCTCTCTTGGCTGGCAGAGTGAACTATGAAACAATTACTGGGAAGTGATAAAGTGTTATCAAAATAATAGTCTATTGGTGCTACAGCTGTATTTGTTATTTCAGAGTATCTGAACCACCCCAGCAGGTTTCAAAGGACAGTAACAGAAGAGGCTTTGCAGTGGTGGGTACAGGACAAAATGCACTCTACATAGCTGCTCAACCAAAAAAAGGTTTGGTAGCTGGAAAAGACTACCTGTACTTTTGGTTCTCCAGCATTTGTGTCAATTTTTGCTCCCAGAAGCACATAAAGTCAAATAGACACGGGGAAAATGAAGGGACTCTTGTGAATTGTATGCCGTAGTGCCTTATCAGATGTGGCCAGGGATGGAAGCACCAGGAATTGAGGCCACAATCTCAACTGCACTTCCTGGGGCTACAAGCAACACAGTCCAAAGGCCACGTCCTCAGAAACAGTACAGGACTCCCAGGGGCTGAAAAGTAAGGGCTTCTAAAACTGTGGTGCTGCTCATAAACTGACCCCCAGTGTCCTCAGCTCTACAGTCAAATATCATTTATTATACTCCAAAATACATCCAGAGTCTAAAAACTTTACATGTTTTCGGGACTGCTGATAATTTAAAAAAATTACAGAGCTGGTCAAATATCCAGACAGGAGTCAACATAATGTTTCATTCTATCAGTGGTCTTACAACTACAGAAGTGCTCCCAAACAGCTGGCACAGCTGTGACCCAGGGCACAACATCAGAACAAGCCCTGGGAAAAGGGCTTCATAGGCAGTGAAGGTGGCTAATTATGCTTTCTGGCTTTAGGTTAGCTTTTCTATGCCAGGTTAGCAATACCTAGCAACATATCCATGTTAATCTATTTTAGGTTAGCAACTACCGACCACAGAGGGAACACAAGGGATGCCTACAGAACTGGAATTATTTTTAGTCCTCTTTCCAAAAGCTGTTACAAATGCTTTCTACATTCTCTGAAACACACTTCTCACAGCAATAAGAAAACTATCATAAAACCATAGGATAAAATACCTTAGCCTTATGGACTGAATTACATTTTGAGCAGGTTGGGTTTTTGGTTCTTTTTTTAGAAAGAAACACCACATTCAGTCAAACCAAAGTTATACTGCAGTGTCTATAATGAGATTTCCTTTGCTATCAGAAGCAAAGGTCATCATGTTGATATTCCATGAATGTCTGTAGCTTTCAAGGCATTTTGAATAATGTAAGAATATGTCTGCATTTGCAGAAGTCTCCTCAAAATACCTAGTGACATTGTCAGCACGAGGAGGTTAGTCAACATTTCTAACATCTACGCAAAGGTCAAAGCAAATAAAATAACTTGGAGTGCTGAGCCCAAGGGCACTCTCTGAAATACGGTTTGAACACAATCCATCAATATGTACTTTTTCTTTTCTATTACCCACATAATCACCAGCCCTGTTTCGCCATAAATCTGTTGTTCAGAAGTGTTCAAAAATGTCACAGTATTGGTCATCTGTGTCAATTGCCCAAGAGTGATTTATTAAAATGTTTGGCTAAACAGGTCATCGTCCCAATGGCACATAATAAATCGGGAAGCACTTGACAATATTGCTGTTACAATAGGTGTGACTGACGGTGCTGCCAACTATTAAAGTTGCCAGGCATTTCCATGTGAACGCCCTGTTTCCAGTTACTTGCAGCTTCGACAAAGCTTTCAAGCTGAAGTTTTCTGTGCCAGAGTTCAGCATTTTTATTTTGTTTAATGGAAATTTTAGCCAAAACAGGTCATTTTTGTGCAAGCAGCCCAGGGTACAGTATGTTTTATTTCAGTTAAGAAAAAACAAGAATATAGTTTGCTACAAGATCCAGCACTCTGATGTTTCCAAGAAGCCATCTTGACATTCAACAAGGATGGTCTTCTTTTATGGCTGTGATCCCAGCTACCCAAACATCACCCTAGATAAGGTCAAGCTGACAGGTGGAGAAAAAAATGTTTCCACTATAGTTTGTTAGGTGTTACAAGCACCATAATAGTACCATCTGCATCCCACGTGTGCCTGCTGATTAGGCAGTTCTGTTGCCTTACAGGTGTAGTTCCCAGCTGCTTTGGGCCAGCCTGAGCCGAAGGACTGATTAAAGACTGAGCTTGGAAGGGGGAAGCTTCTTCTGTCAGATTTTAAGGAAACAGAGCTACTGAAATAGAGAAAGCAAGAAGCAGGTCGGTAATGCTGCCAGCAGAAACACCCAATCAGAAGGATCTGTAGGCTAGAAAGGCACTGACCCAGGACTGTTACAGGTGACCTTGCAAGGAGGCTCAGAAGCCATTGCAGACTTTAAGGAACAATTTTTTGCTGGCGCTTCTGAAGTAAGCTCATCAGGATTGCAGATGCATGATTTAGAGATTAAGTTTTTGTTATAAATTCAATCAGAAATTTGATTTGCTGGCCCCTCTGTACAGGGATCAACATAATCTACTCCCTGTATCTCACACTCAGAATGGCAAATGATTCACAAGCAGCACCTTTATAGAATATGCAGTTATTGATTAAAATAAAATTATATGGAATCCTTCAGAAAGCTTGGGTATCAAATCAGAGACTGAGAATGAAAATGTCCACTTAATAATCAACAATTAAAACAAAAAGTGCATTTTGACTGACCATATTAACAATCCCACACATACTAATCCCAAAGCACCTGGACAAACTAAGAATCAGCTACAGTCCAAGAGCAACGTACTAATTCATTAGTTCAGACGTCAGAAAACGACCTCTGAAAAATAAAGTCTATACTCAACCAGATCTACTGCAGCAGAGGAAATAACATCTCCCAAAGCTTGGAAGTTTGTTCCTGAAGTGCCTCAGTCTCTGCTGGTGGAATAGTAAAAGCCTGTTAGTGACACTGCTTAAATACACATAGGCAGCTCCAAACCGCACTGACAAGACAGCTGCCTTCCCACAACCAATCACCCAGCTATGAGGTGTGATGAAGCCCTCAGCCTTTGTTTAAAAATCCTAAGAGGATCCAACTGCATTTTCCAGGAAAAGCTATTACTTACTTGTTTAAAAATACTAATTAGAACCGTCTTAACCCAAATGCTGAATAACCTTGAATAGCTTGCATACGGTCTCCTCAGAAGGATCCAGTGATCTATGGCATCTGAATTGATGCCTTGAAGTGGCTGTCTAAAAACAGAGGCTAGACAAGAATAAGAGAATAAAAGTAGGTATTTATTTGAAGGGCCTTCAAAGATACCTCCTGGGCAGTCAAAAGGCTCCACCCAAGATGGACGCTGGGTCACAGGTTCGTCACACTTTTATAAGTTTGGTCCATTTGCATATCAGGGTTAATTCTCAAATTATAACTTCAGTTAATGGTGTAATTACCCCAAGTTTGCCCCTCCTCTTCAAAGGCTTTTAGTTTACACATTTTACGGCCTGCTGTCCTTGAAGAGCAAAGCTAGCGAGGGTCTGTTATGTCTTACCAGTGTGAGAGAACAGTAGTTAACAGGCACACGAAATTTCAGAGTTATGCACTAGGCAGTACAGGATTTGAAAAATATAAAAGTTAAAGCCTAAGGCATCAGAATGACTCATGCCCGAGGATGGACCTCTCCAATGCTACAGTGCAACTACAGCACTGTGGTTTCTCTCATGCTTCTAGAGCTGGTTGCAAAAGCCTTCATTGCTCACAAGCAAAACATTTCACAACAAAGGAAACCCGCACTCCAAACATATAGGAAAAAAATATTCTATTACACTTAAGGGACATACAGAATAAATTTGCAATGAAGCAGTTTAAACAACCTGTCAAATATTGAGAGGCTGAGGAGCTGCTAAAATTTAGAAAATAATTTTGAAAGTACATTCAACATCAACAGAAATGCACAGATTCTAAATATCAAAGTAAAGAAAAAAATCTTCAGAGTATCTCTGATGATACCAGCTCTCAAACTTGTCTTTAAATTAGGATTTTGAACAAAGAACTTCCCTCTTCCCTTCCTGTTACAGAAAAGAGCGAACTCATGTTTTGTGCATTCTAGGCACTGGTATACAATTTCACACAAGTGAGAATTTCATCTGCACTGAAAATGAAAAGACTAACTTGTCTTCTACTTGCAGCGATGTATTTCTAAGCGTCAGAAGACAAGCTATTGATAGTCAGGTATCAAATAAAGAGATGCACAGTTAAACAAACAAACATCTCAAGTCTCAGGTACTTACTAAAACCACATTTCAACATCCCAAAAACCTGTGGACTTGCCTTCATTTTTCTCTCCCAAGGCTAATCAAATATAGTCTTAACTTTTCCCTTTAATCACCAAGTCAAGCCAAATCTTCAGCTGCCGGTTTTTGGCAATCAATCCAGTCCTGATACCATGCCCTTCTGTAGAATCCAGTCAGTCAATTTATTCACCACAGGACACATCATCAGGCTTCTCTGAATCAAAATACTAAGGCACTTCAGTTCTCTAATTTGGTTAGGTTATACTTACCTAAAACTACAAACAATCAAAATTCATTTCATGCTACACTCTGTTCGAAATAGCCTCTCACTGCATACGTGTCCAGGAATCTGTCATTAAAATATCCTGGTTGTTAGGAGTCAGACACAACATGTTAATGAAAAACTGTGTGAGGAGATAACACTGTGAACAAGCCCCACTTCACACTACACTAGTAGGGGCAAATTAATCAAGTTCCAGATGGGATTTAAACCGAAAAAGTAATTGCAGGCACTTATCAGCATTGCTCACACCCTTCCTCCTTCTCCCCTCCTCTTGTGTTAGATTAGAAGTTGCAGAGAACACATCATGGCAGAGCGTAGAAAACAGGACAAGAACTTCAGCCTAATTGCAAGTTTTTGGTCACCACCACTGGCCCAAACAGAGCACACCTAGAGGTGGCCACACATCTCATCTTCAGTGAACTGAAACAGGAAGATAATGAACTTCCATTCTCAGCTTTTGCTAACCTACACTGGCCTTTAGAGGGAACACTGCTACCTGCCAGAGCCTTCCTTTCTAGCATGGGTTGCCTGCACAACTGAAAAATTCACATGAATCAAAAGTGATCTACTTAAGGGACAATAAAACCTGCCTTTTGGGAGCTTCTCTAACATCCTCAAGGGAGTAACTCTGTTCTGAAAAATAACTGATACACTAAACCAGACATTAAATTACATTATCTGATATCACATATTTACATGCACAAAGCACTAACAACATTAAAGGCGAGAGCATGAAACACTTTTAAAGTCTTTCATTTAAGCAAAGTGACCCTGCTGCCATGATGTATACATGAAAACTGATGAGTTTTCCCTTTCTTTTCCTCAGGGTCTGAGGCTGCCATCTTGACAGGGTCCTATCAACGTACAAGCACTGCTTCTGAAATGCTACACCTCTCTTTTCCATAGTGGATGTACTGCCCCTTGCTCTTGTTCTTGGATAAATGTGGACTATTTCCCTCTCTGGAGGGCCCATTCTGCATCCTTTACACATGTTGCAAAGCCATTCTTTCTTTGTTTCACACACAGGCACCCATCACCCACCTTTCTGAAGACACGAATGACCATTCGCTGTACACAAGTTTCTCTCAGGTAGCCACAGAAGTATGCTTATTTCCTACTGAATGGCAAAAATAACTCAATTTCCGAAGAAAGGCTAGATCTTTCTAAACATCCTGTTTGTATTTCCTTCCTTGAGTCTGTCAGAAGCTGACTACCCAGTATACTGTACAGACCTGCAACAACATTCTACTTTACTTTTCTTAAAATTCATGTCAAGTCATGCACAAGTATAAGAATGAAAAATACCCTCATTTGTGCTACTGATGCAAAGGATTTCTCAGGGGTTTGAAGACAGGAAAACTGCAGTAGTACCTGCAATGTTTTCTTTAGAGCCACATAAGTTTTATAATCATCATCAGTAAGTTAAAATAGTAATTATAAATTATTAGTGCTTTTGTTTTCTTATGGACACATTAAAACAGATGAGTTGTTAAATGCTATTTAGCATCAATATTGCCATCAGGACTGCTTAATATTCAAGGAGATCCCACTTGATTTCAAAACTTGTTGATGTTCAAATGAAAAGCGATTTAGAAAATGATGCTTCAATTACAATTAAAAAAACCCCAAATCTGTCAAGGTTGCATTTCATATTTGAATATCTACCTGGAGGCATCAACCTATTTACCAGTGGCTGTTGTGTTACTCACACACTACCCAGAAACTTAGTTAGTGTTCAGCAAATCACCCTTTACAGTTTAATGTGTATATGAATAATGCAACAATAAAGGATTATCTGGGTTTGCTTCCTTTTACTTTTGCCATCAAGCCTCCACCTTTATTTGAATTTCAGAGACTAAGAAAGAATCCACCACACTATACACTGCTACGCATCGCGTAGCTGCCCCATTTTCACGCAGACACCTGGAGAAAAGACCACCTTACAGGAGAGTCCAGAACTCATGTCAGTAAGATACCAGCATCATCTCAAGTATCATACAAGCATCAATAATGAGATTTTTTCCAATGAATTACCCTTTATTACTGAGTGTTTAGGAAAAGATGGCTGCACACTACCTTCACTGTGCCAAGCTGCCCATGAAATTTCTCTGCAGGACCCACTCTCTCTACATACAAGGCTTGGAAGGTGCGCCTGGTTCTCATCACAAGCTGCCTTGACCAATCCAATACTAGTTCCTATTAGCCTTAATTCCAAGAGTACTTATTCTTAGATGGCATGGATGATCATGGGACAGACAATAACTTCTGCTTGGTTTCTTTTCCCTCCTCCTTCCCACCCACTGTTTCCACTGCCTTATTTCAATCTGTTTCACTGAGGAATCCATGGGGAGTGATGATCCTCTGCCCTAACGCATTTCCCGCAGCCTCCAAATAAACCGTACTTTTATTTGCACTTCTTCTGATTGCGAAAAGGATTACTCTTGTTCTTCCTTGTCACATACTCTGAGGAAGTTGTGACTCTACAAGATTGACACAAAATAATTGCTCCAGTGATCTGCTACTTTAGTGACTTGGATTCCATGACTTCCATTTTTACTCCTCAGTTTTAGGAAAGCAACAGAGAACAGCTATTCTGACAAGGATCATCCCTGTTTCACGGTTTTTCAATTATTTAATGTCAGGCTCCCTCTCCATTCTGCCAGAAACATGCTGCTAGGTTAGCTACAGAATACATGTGAACTGTTTCCAACTGGAGAGATAAACAAGGAGTGATACTACTCAGCAGGACCTTTCTCCCCTGTGCAGTTACAGTGTTTGGAGACTATTCAAATGTCTGAGAGGATACTAGGCTGTCTCAGTGATAGACAGACTTATCTATAGATCCAGCCAAGCATTATTTGGGGAATTTTTTTAAAATTTGTTTTTAAGAACTGAAGACATGAATATTAATTAGCCCTAAGAAACCACCAGCCTCATGTATCAGGGGAAAACAGCAAATTATGGTTTTCTCAAGCATCTGGAGGGATCAGATTCTTTTCCTTATTTACTGTGTTTCTTATGGCAAAGATTTTTGACCTTTCATGAAAGAGACGAACTGCTTTTACAGAATGCCCCATGCAACAGGGAGATGAATCAACTCTTTTTGTATGTCTCTATCATGAAATAATATAGTATGTGATGCCTCTGAAAAATGTACAAGACAGCAACTCCCCTTAATTATCCTCTCCTGCCCTAGGGTATCTTTCACCACAACTACTTTGTCCAAATTCATCCAGTAAAAGGAAAACTCTATCCTGCTAGGATGACAAAAGTCTCACAACAAAAACGTCTTTATTAAACTCCAGGGCAGGGGTAGAGCACCTCTCTGTAAAAATGAAATACTGATTAAGCAAAATGTCAGCAATCTGATTACATAACAGAACAGATTACCCACACAAGAGCAGAAAATCTTGCATTCCTGTACTTTTGCTCAGGCTTTCCCACATAGCTGTCTGCACAAAACATTCATTACAAAGCCACTGAAAAACAGCAAATCTGTATTAGCTGAACATGAAGTCAGCACTGCAAAATTCAAAAGGTGCAAAACCAAGGCTGAAAACTTAACTCTGCTTCTTTGGATGCACGCTTTACAAGGCAGAATGACCATATGAGAGTGCATTAAAACTCAGAGCAGTAGGACTGTCACACTTCTCTTTTCTTGGTTCTGTAGAATCACAGAACAGCTCCCATTCAGATCTATGATCTAATTCATCCTGTGTGCACTCACCAGTAAGGAACCACAGATGTCCATCAACTCCCGTCATTCTGCCATGCCATGCCCCAGTAACAATGGACAAAGGATTTCATCTCTTCTCCCTTTCTAGCTTCTCACACAGGTGTACAGACAATGGCAGTCATTTTCTTTTAGATTCCAGTCTGACACACTCATTTTACCTTTGTGCTCTGACATTTTAACTCCACGATCTCCATCTGTTCCTCTTCTTCCTTACTAGGCTAAAAAGCATCTCTGTTTTATTAATGTACCTGTCTGACCTAAATTCTCCCCAACACCTGTCTGCCTTTCTCAACTCCAAATTTAAAGAACTCCTGATTACTAGTCTGTTTTCTCTGCCAAAAGCTGCACCTTGGCTAAATGAGAAGTCATCCAAATTTGACAGGCAAGAGAAAGGAGCAAAATCTTACAGATCTGTCATTTAAAACAAATGCATTTCTACTTTTCAAAATTAGAAGTATGTTTGTTGAATACATTTATATTTCTTCCACTGTTCATGTCCTCAACCCCAAACAGCATTTTAAAATATTTGCTCAAGAAAAAGCTGCAGAGGTCGGCAGAAAATAAGCAGGGTGACTTTACAGCTGAGTTCATAACATGAAGAATAATTGTCAATTAAAGATAAATAGTTTAGAAAAGCATCAGTCCAAAAGAAAATATTTTGACTTCATTAATTTAGATAAAAGGTAATTTCTATGTTGGCATTAGGTCATCTCTTCCCTGGTCAGCTTTCTACCCCTGGAAAAGTTACGTGAGTGACCCTATCCCTTCAGTTCCCTTCATCTGCAGATGCTGTACTCTTTTTCCTCCCTCCCTATTTGGTAGCAGCGCAGACTAGAACTTCAAGCTGTCAAAGGCTCTGCTTGCAGACAGTTACCCTAAGTAACACAGCTGTGACTGGCTTCTTTTCTGAAACATAAAAAAATAGTCTCAAGTTTTCTTTAGTGGAGAATCTGCTAACACAAAGAATAAGAAAATTTCAAGCCAGAGATACTACATATAATAGCAGCACAAAGAGCCTGATTCTGTAAGCACAAAACACTTCCCAACACACCACTAAATATAACATCAAAGCAATAAAAAATTGCGTTGAAATGCCAAGCACTGAGGCAGCAAACACTTCCCTCGTGATCAGTACTCAAGCTCTGTGTCATCATTTGACAAAGTCTCAAAACTCAGCACATGTTAATGGGTCATAAATACCCAGCTGCTCAGGGACAGCTACTTTGCCTCGTGTGCAAGCTGTTTCTACAAATGTCCACAAAAATGTATGAAGGCCTACTAAAATTTCTGGGAAATAACAGTGCACAAAGCTATTTGCCATCTACACAGAGGACAGAAGGAGGACAAACTCAAACCATCACAAGAGAGAAGCAGTGGAGAAGTGCCTGACAGTACATTGAAGGAGAAGGGAAAAGTTCAGCCTAGTCCTGCAAAGATGAACAAGCAGCAAGGAAAAATGCAGAGGGGAGGTTAAAGATCCTGCTGATCTGTTAAGTGACTAGTAGCAAGGTGGGGAGAAAAGAAAATGGGAAGTTATCTGGGACTCTTCAGGTTCTCTCCAAGATTAGGATCACAGCTCTGCACACACAGCTCCAGAGGCTATTGGTTGTTCTCTCCTCACAATGCTTGTTTCAGTCATATTCTGGGGCCTTAAATGCTTTTCTTTGGAAGATACCACACAAAGATATACAAAGAAATGACAACTTTGATATTCTTAAAGCGCTCAGAACACAGCAATATGACAGAACTGATTTTGAAATCTAATGGGTATTTTTAAGCATACTATCTGTATGCAGTCCCCCTGTTTGGTTTAAGAATATTTGAAAGTCAATGTTAAAAGTGCTGACTCACAGGTTTTTGTCATACAATTGATAGTGAATTGTTTTAAATAAATGTAATAATGAGGTGAAAAGTAAGACTTCCTACTCCCCTTGCTTTTATAAAACAATCTTTGTCACTAACAGAGGCTGCTACAAGTCATACCTCTAATAGGAAAGACATAAATACTAATACATACAGAAGGCTTTTTAAAAACCCAGTGTTTCCTCAAGTGTCACAGAGAGAAAAAAAAACAATCCATGAAGATTCATGAACAATTCTTTCTCGTGAAACTACAAATGTCAGAGTAAGGGAATTAATTTTGCCTTACTATCTAAGTCAATATCATTTGAATATCACAGCAAATAGTGGATATAACTCTTCCACTGTTAATATCTTTCTGGATCCTCTATAATGGATCATGAAGACATATCAGCTTTGGAAAATAATTCAAGAAACATATTCTTCTTTTTTCTCCATTAGACAAAACAAGCCTGCTTACTAAAACCTTGTACTCAAACTCCATTCAGCAAGTAGCCAGAAGAGCAGAAACTGAGTTAAAAAATGTCTTAAGTTTAAGAATTAAAAACTTGTAATTAAAAGTAGAAAACTAAGTCACATAAATAATTCCTGAAAACTGTTTTTCTTAAAAAAAAAAAAACTTCTGAGTTTTTCTGCTTAAGCATCTTTCTCTCACACTGACTTTCCTAGAAGATAAACACCTCATTCCAAAACATCAGGTTATGCCTCTCATACCAACGCCTTCTGCAACTTTAGCACTACCATACTTTAGGTTACAGTAAGACGGGATGCAACCAAGACCAATCTCTAACAAGAACAATTCTGCTTGATCAGTCTAAAATAGCTCTATAAGTTCATCAATAAAATAGTGAATAAAGGAGATCTAGATGACATTTGGTGACACAAGATTAATTGAATTTTTCCCTGGACATTGCAGCTGGCAAAACAAAGTAAAATAAAAATACAAATAGTAGGCTGTGGGGAGATGGGATAACATGAATATGGTTAACCCTATCACAGTTTGGTTGTTATGCCTGAGGTATGACAGTCAATTTAGATAGAAGAATGGATTAAAATGCTGCCCATTGACACAGATTGGGACTTTACCGTTTGCTGAATCAAAGAATTGTGAAATTTACTTGCTAACACGTGATAAATTATGAATGTGTTGGAAAAGGGGACTCTATTCACTCATCCCATAGAAAACAAAGGGAAAAATAAAATCAGAAGATTCCTTAGTCATTCTCAACGTTATGAAGAAGCCATGGAAGTGACAAACGCTGAAGGCAGCAAGTCAGACATTTCGTGCAGATGGTTACAATGACGAGAATCGTAAGTCCTCAGAGAGCAACACAAGGTATAGAAGGAGCTGACAACAGAGCACCCTACACAACCTGCAGTAGGTACAGGAGTCCTTTAAGTTCTCATAAGTGTAACTACAAACTAGTTAGCATTAAGATCTCTAGGTGTCAGAGCAGATAAGCCAGTGCAAGATGAGACAGCAGCAAGTACGCTTAGTGCATCCATCTAAAAAGGCCTGGCAAAATAAAACATTTTCATTTTCCTGCATGACAACAGGAAGTAGTACATGACCAAATATTTGCTTCTAAGAGTGCAAATAAATTAACCTTTTTTATGGCGAACTCTAGCAGTAAAGATACGTTACCTTCAGTTACTAAACAAATCAGCGACTCTGGCATAATTTTGTTCTCCAAAGGGCTCCTCCACATTTAAACAGATCTATAGATATAGATAAATATCCCTTAGTCTGTAAAGCACCTCTATATATTCAGTAGGTTCAGTCTGACATTTCTCACCTTGCATTTTGGAGCAAGAAAACAGGGCATATTCAAGAATGCTGCTGGGAATGAAAAAAATACACCTCCTTGACATGAGAGCCAAAGCTTTTCATTTCAGCACTCAAGTGAATTTATTCAGCCAAGAACTAGGGAATGCTAAACACTGTGCCCCTCATAGATGTTATTCCTGTATTAACTGTACTACACTAGAAGCACAGATACTGGCATTAACAGGGACTAGGCTTGCTCAGGCACCAGAGACCATGAAATCTTATCAGTTGTCTGCTTTATCTAAGGCAATTAGCTTTGTTGAGAGGCAAAGTTTATTAGCTCAAAGTAATGCTGTGCTTACAACACCAAATTGCTTCTAAGACTTCATGTGTTACATCTGCAGAGAACTGATGAGCTGCATGAATATAAATCTACTCGGGAAGCACAATGCCAGAAGATTTAGATTGACTTCAGAGGCTACTCACAATCATAACTATCTTCAAAGTAACCACACACCAAGAATGCAAAAAAGCTGACAACAAGCCAAAAAAATGGAGTTGGCTTTAGACTAAAGAAATGGCAAGCAGCTACCCACAGACAGCCCCCACAGGAAAAATCTCTTTTTTGTTTTCAGCCTTATTTTTCTGGCAACAAAGTCATTATATGCATATACATACGTACAACCCAATAGGCACAGATTAAGACAGCTAAATATTCAAACCTGATAGATAGGTAATGTTTGCCCATTTTTAAAGAGTTTGCAGGTTTTTCTGTCCTCTAAAAGTTAAGAGAAATGCATGAATTTTTCCTCCCCTACTCCATGATTTCTACCAAACAGTGGCATTCAAAGGTGACCTGAACAGACTTGATGTATTTCTTGTAAGTATAAATACTAGACTGTATTAGTGATGAGGCCTTTCATTGATTCACCGTAACTTACTAAATAACACAGAATGAATGTATTGCATATGAGGCTTTGTCCACAACAGCAAACAGGATTCAAAATGTCTGCAAGAGCAGCTTTTAAGGGACAGAAAGAATGAAAAGGAGTCAAGAGTCCTCACTCCCTTGTCAGCTAGTTGCCAATTTTTACTTCAAATAAATACCTTTTACATACTTACAAAGGAACAACACATAACAGATTATCTCCTTTTAATTATCTTTTTTTTTCCTATCATTAAGTAAGAATTGTAACTAAAGAACATTTATCTTGATTCCTCATACTGCATTCTACAGACAGGACTGTGAGGTGGCACTACCTATGAGGTCAGCAGAGGAGAGCTACAAGCATTTCTTGAGCTTTAGCAAGCCATACATGATTTAATGCCATATGTTGCTCACAAAACAGTTTTTGAATTACTGCAATGAGCACCTTTTTACAGCCCCAGATTTAGATGAGAAAAGTGTTAGATGGCTCAGAATGTTAAATAAATAAATAAATAAATAAATAAATAAATAAATCTTGTTTACTGCTTCTAAATATATGACCATCTTGTCACGCCACTCCTCTTGCTTCTTTTCCTTGACCGTCATCTGCTCTCTGACATTCTTCTGAACTTCAGGCATCCTCCTACTTCTGAAGGTAGAACATGTAACCTTGGAAATAAAACCTAAGGGCAAAGGAGCCCTACATCTTAGTGTATTTCTGCAGCTTTCTTTAAAATACATGTAAATCAGGAAGGAAAACCAGCCACCTTTGTATTTTGAAAAGCATCACACCTGACCTAAAGCATCAAATAGGAATAATTTTCCCTCTGATTAAAGTCAAGGATCTTAAAGTCAAGAAAATAAAAATGGAAATCTTCTTCCATGCAAGTGCCCTGAAATCATTTTTGCTACTACTCTGATTATTCTCTGATTTAAAAAAATGATGCTATTGGCCACTCCACATTTAAATTGCGATTCGTAGCCTCTTGTCGCCTAAAATTTTTGTTACACATCTGTACTAGTTCAAAAATATCAGATCTGGAAACAAGGCATGCAATACGTGATTTGTGCTACAGCAGACATAGGACAGCTGCCACAATTCCAGTCTGTTGTAGAGGGCTTTGCCTGCATTTATATTGCATTATTACCTTCTGTCATGAGAATCTGGTTGAATATCTTATGCAGGCTCGAACACATCTTCAGCTGCTCCCCAAAGAACAACCTTAACAACCCATTCCACAGCATCTGTCAGCCTCATAGACTGGAATGACCATGTTTTCAACACTCAGCCTTGCAATCACATCTGCTGGAAACAACTGTCTGAACTGAAAGCCATTGCTTGGTTTCTGAAGAGCACCTTAGGACTTTTCAAATCTTCTCAAGAGAGCAGAGGACTACTGATGATGATGATGAACACCCATCCTCCTGCCCATTGCAAAGTTTTCCTCCCATTGCCACTATCCTAGTGGACAAATTAGTGAGAGATTTCCTAAACAGCCTGTCAGCGTAACCTGTGCAGCTTAAACCCACACAGGCGCATGTAACAAGCAACAACAGTTTACATACACAGAAATCTTGAATGCAAGATCACATTCCTGTAATTCCAGACAAAAAAACCTATCCATTTCCTACCCAGGGAACACCTGTGTAAGTACAGTAATTTCCTGTGCTAGGTTTTTTGCTGCTCTTTGAATGCAAGTTGTACTACATAAAGACTTCAGGAGTAGACAGAGTGGATGTTCCCACACCCACTCACGCCATGAGTTAAGGTAATAAGGAAAACAAAAAAGCAAGCTGCAGGACTGTGGTCCACCATGGGATACATAGCCCCACCAGGAAGCCCAGTCAATGGCTAATACCAGCATAAGCAAACCTGGCTGATAGGGCAGCTTCATGACAGTAATTCCAGCAGAAAAATTCTTTTGGTCTAGCTACTTTCATTTTCACTTCATTCTCTTCAAAAGACAAGACTGTTTCTAGGAATTTTTCTTGAACAAAAATCAGTTCAAAGTTTACTGAAAAACTCCAGCAAAAATTTCAAGAGTGCTGCTATTTTTCACTGAGCCCCACTGTTAGCAGTAGATACATGAATTACTCATTTGCTGAACCTCACATTCCTACTAGGATGTTTCAAATTCCAAAGCACTAGCATAAAAGCAGATACTAATGTTACCTTGATAATTGATTCTGAAAAAACAATGTTGTACATGTGCTAATGGCTCATCTGTCAAAGGATAAGGTAAAAAGAAGTAAAACCTGCAATTCACTCTATAAAGCAAGCATTCTTCAATTTGGTGGAGTAGGAACAGGGGGTTTTTTGAACAATCAGGAGGACTAAAATCTGGGTGAATTTTCCTGACGATATTCAGAGAGTACCCAAGTCCCAAAGTGAAGAACTTGGTTTCAGCAGGAAACTATAAATATATTGATAAAGGTTAACTCCTTTGGGGGGAGAGGGGGGTGTGAAGGGGTAAATTTACTTATGATTTTTTTTTTTTAGAACTGTTTATTTTAATCGTTTTGAGAGCTGATCACACAATAAAGGGCTCATATGATCTGAGAGCTAAGCCAACATGTTCTTTGACTTCCAACAGAACGTAAGATCTGTTAAGACTAATAGACAAAGTAAACCAGCCTTCTGATGCCAATAATAGAAGGCTTGAACACAAATCATTCCCTTGAAAAATCGACAAAGATACAAAATATAACAGCTATTCCAGGAAATGGCATGACAACTATGGATGGTACACCCTCCTCCAGGCTTCAAGAAACATCCCACAGCCTGGGAAGGAGTCAAGAGTACAGCAAGATACTTGGCTACTAAAATGAGGTTATAGATAGTGAGCCAATGAGCATGATGAGGGTATAACTGCTGAGTCCACTGGCATGAAGAACTCCAAACTCAGCCTCACCCACTGGAGCTTCATTTCTGTTGCTATAGGATGAACTTCACAGTATGTCTGCTTCTGCTCAGCTCCAAGAGCCAAAGGGTAGGGAAAATCCCTCATCTTCAGTTAAAATTCTATGGAGCTGGCACTACCCACACTCCCAGGAGAGCAATTTCTCAACTTTCTAAGCCTCAAACTCACTCCACACAAGCTCAGGAAAGCTTGAAAGAAGACATAATGCTGTCTTAGAGACTTGAGAGGGCAGACAGCTAAACGAGGAGGACAGAAACATGTATGCTCTCATCTACAAAAGCTTTAAGCCATTCTTTAATCAACAAACATGTAATAGCAGTCTTGATCTTGGGTAGGTCTAACCATTAGGAAGGGAAAAAGCTAGATGCATATCGCTCTTGGAAATTTGCAGGAACACTAAATTGGAAACATTATCTGCACATACAACAGCACTCAGCTCCTCTCAAGCACCTTGCAATGCATGTGCATGACACCAACCAGCATCTTCTCATTGACTCTAGGTTTAATTTGCTCAAAATTACAACCTCTAGATTCACACATTAACAAGAAGCTTTTATTTCCTTCTGTTTGAAATAATTATGTAAATATCACTGAACTTTATACTGATAAAAAAACGTTCAAAGCCACAACCAACATACGTCGTGATTCAATAGAGGGAACAAAAAGGCAAATAAAAAGAACCTGATGCTATTAAAACCTTGTGATTTCATCCCAGTCTATTCAGCTCAATGTTTTCAAATACTTACATCCACCAACACTCTGTTGACAAAAGCTTCCAGTATAATTGTCATTAAGTTCTTATTGTTTCCAAAGACAAAACCTTACAACAAACCTTTGATGCTCAAAGATCCCCGGAAACGGCTAAAACCCATCTTCCCACAGTAATCTCCAGAGTGCTAAAACCTATGTCTACCTCAAAAAAAGACAGCTTGCATCACAGATACACTTAAGATACACTGACAATCATATCATGCCAGTAATACTGCATGGCTTATCTGAGAAAGCTTGAGATGAGCCGTTGGCCTAAAGCTCAAAACAATCCTCCAAGACCACCTCAGCAGGTAGGGAGGGACTGGGGCAGCACACCTATGCTGCAGTTCACGCACAACTGATTCAGCCATTAAAGTACTCAAGTTAGTTACGTCAGGGACATCCATCTTGCACTTTTCCATCTTGCACAATTCCCCAGAATTAGCCACACCCCAGGAAAGTCCAGAGCCTTAGTCACGTTAGGGCACCGAGGACGGTTTACATTAGGCAAAAAAACTGATGAATTATGTCTTCACACACCCATCTATTTAGAGAACAACTACAATCCCATCTATATTGTGTTACTCTGCTCTCATGTTCAATCTCTTTGTATTAAAGCCTCACTTCACAGAATTAGGAGTATTTTCTTCCTTACCACAGACTTGCCAAAGAGAGTTTGGGGGAGGTCTCCTAGTGCATTCAGAGTTTCTTCCACACACCTTAATCCACCTTCACACAAGACACCTTCACCCATTAAACTTTGCCATGCATTTCTGCACGTGAACAAGCTTTAAATAAGCAGCTTCTCAGGTTTAACATTACCTTTCCTACCACTTCTCCTCTTCCCCATCAAGTAATATTGTCAGAGTAATATAATCAAGTAATAATTGTCAGGGATTTTTTTTTCAGGTGGGCTTAGTATCAAGCAGAATAGAGCAGTGGAAAAAGCATTCGCATTATGAAACTTTGCAAAGTCTGAAAAATTCCAGTTTATGGAGGAACTTAACAGAAGTTCGTCTGAGTAATATAAATTACAGAGGCTTTCACTAGCAAAATCAGTGGAATTAGTGTGTTGTTTATTTGGTTGGGGATTTTTTAATCTTTCAATATATTCCTGAGAGGGAACCATATCAACTGGGGACATGAGACACAGAGATGGTAAATATTGTAACAATTAGCTTTGCATTTATTTGATTACTTGTGGTGTCTTTTTTCCTGTGGGTACAGAGGAAACAGCAAAGGATAAAGGATGGCTCATTTGCTTCTTGTCATTGCCCTTCATATCCTCCTCTCTCTCTCTGCTGAAGGCTGCTGAGCTACTGCCCCAGATGCAACAGCAGCATGGTTCAACAGATCGCATAAACAAAGGGTCTGCAGGCAGTGTTCTGCAGCAGCAACACCAGAGCTCCCTGCTCCCACCTCTCCCACAGGCTAGGAATGCATCAGTCCTCTCACCTACTTTTACTGGTATGGCAGCTTGTCTGCTGCCTTGCTCCCAGTAGACATTAGAACACAGGACCTCTTGAATATTTAGAGAATCACCAAAAAAGTCTGGGAGCTTACCCAAGACCAACCCCCTCAGGGAAGACCACTAGACACAAACCATTCATGACAGTTTTGCCTCACCTCTTGTTATCAGTCTCCAGTGAGACGGTCACACCTTTCCTAGGCAACCTAATCCATCACTAAGCTCTCTTAGTGGTTATTTTTCTCACCTAAGCCTAGAGAAATCTCTTGTGCTACAATGTGGTCCCATTATTTCTTGCAGTGTCCAGCACAACCATAGAGAAAAAAATGTTTCCTGTTATTGTCATTTTCATATTCCAGTCTTCTCCTGATTAAGTTTGCTCTTGAGAGCAAAGTCTCTCAAGTGTCCCTTGCAGATTATGCTCTGGATTCTCCACATTTTTCTTTGGGCTCAAAGTCCCAAACAAGACATCACACTAAACAGAAGATGTAACAATGCTAACTGTTAAGGTTATTAATTCCTTACATGTATCCCTCCTATCTCTGGTTCTACTCACCAGTGAGAACATCATGGTTTGGCAGCAGGCAGGAAAATACACACTTTTTTAAAAAAGCCTGTGCTTGCCCCATGGGAAATCTGAGGGAAGAAACAGCATGTTAGAGGATAGGCTATGTGTTTCACCACCAAAGTTCAGAGACTGAAGAAGCAGAGCTTAAACTTCCAGAGAGTCATTAACACTATCTTCTTGTTCCTCAACAGCTGGAAACAGAGTCAGCAGACTGAGAATCTTAACTTGACAGTCCAGCCTCCTCCCTCGCTATACCAGCTGAGCACATTGCTAATGTTTCTCTTGCTACTTCTAGAAACTGACAAAGCAGCCTAGCTTTGAAAACCCAGCGCCAAGTCCCACAGCATGATCATCTCTTCTCAAGCATGGTCAAAATCAGTGAAGTGCCTTGATATGAACAGTTCCCAGTTTCTTCTCCCTGCTTGCTGACCATTGCTGACCATGGCAGCAGAGAAGTGGCAAGTGGAATAGGCACCTTAAGTCACAACAGAGAACAGCAGCAGAAGGAGACCATTTATCACTTCTGAGACACAGATCATCAGGGTTATGTACTAGGGCAAACAAAGAGTCTATGGAATGTTTTGCCCATTCTGTACCTCCTGATCCACAGCACTGCCTGGCAGTAGTGCCCAAAACCACGTCATTTAAAACTAAGGTCTTACAGATAATGAGAAAGATTATCTTATGGATAATAAGGAAGAATAACTGAACGGCTTTACAGACTTATAACACCGCCACTTGCAGTGCCTTCCCTCAGCCAGGCAGAAGGGCTTCCACCATGCCTCTCCATTCAATTATGCTTTCAGCCTTCATAAAGTAGAATCGCAGAATATGCTGAGTCAGAAAGGACCCACCAAGATCACCAATCCAAATAAGATCCTGTTGCTATCCCTGGCAGGCTGGGACACCAAACCCCTCTTATCTTTTTTCAGGCCTGCTGACAGCAAGCACCTGCTTCCTCCAGCTGAGCTCTTGATGGTTCCAGAGACAAGTGATGAGCCTCAGGCAAGGATCTGGCCAGCCCTCTCAGCTGCACTTTCAGAGCTAAGGTTCTCAAACACTGACTTATTGATGGCTCTCCTCCAGGTTTCTGCTAATCCAGAAAATTATTATAAGACCAAGTGCCTCTAGGGCTAGTTTGGGAATGTTTATCCACACTCTAGAAGAGTTTGTACTAGGACTTACCTTAATTTGTATGCCATATATTGCACTCTAAAGCTCATGTTTATTCCCTTATATATGAGCCCCAAACCACCTTTCCTGTCCATCTCAAAGAATAGCAAAACAAATACTTAAGTTTATAAACACTGCACTCCCACAGATCCATTAAGCAAAACTGAAAGTATATGAATAATTTAATAAAGGACTCAAAGGAAAAAATTTACATTTGAAGTGCTTTTCCGTAACCTTAAATACTGCAGAAACAGAAGAGTTTGCTGCCACGTCCCCAAACCTGGGAGGGCAACTAGTTGGCCTGTCCAGATTCCAGCACAATTAGCAACTAGCAACCTCTTCACATATCTCTTTCCAATATTTTCAAGTATCTTTTGCCTTCTTTTTAATTTCCTGTACTTAACTGTTGTTGTTCACTATTAAATAGTAGTTATGATTTACTCTGGAAGCAACTGAAGTTCTGTGCTATCAGTGGAATATCTTATAACATATTATTATGCATTACTATTTCCTCCAAAGGAGCATCTGTTAACCAAGACATGAATTCTTGTGAATAAATGCTGCTGGATTTTGGGGTGTGTATATGTGCCCTATATAGAGACACATGCATGTTTGCATGTGTACGTTTCTACACAGGGAGATAAACATACACAACGTGTATGTCACAAAAATGCAAATGGGAATAAGCTAGAAAAATCTATCAAAGAAAGAAGTATCAACTCTTTGAAACACAGAGCTGATGCTGTTATAAACAGAATGAATATCGGGCCTTAACTATCACTGGTAACCAGGGATTTAAGAATCTCTGTTAATAGGCCACTAAAATGTGTGTGAACTCTTGTCACGCCAAATAGTCCATGACTCCTACATCATATCCCAAGCAAAGGTCGCCACATCAGTTTTAACAAAGCTTCCTGATTTCTGTGTGTTTTCAGTGAAATGACTGCAGAGAAAAACCCCTACAGGGTGGAGCTTGGGAGACTCAGCAGGAAGCCTGGCTTGCAGTCCATTTTTTCCTGCAGTCAACAAGCTTAAAGCACTTGCACAGAAGCAGGTCTCAGTTGTTTCAGCAGCTGCTGCTCCTTAAACTGTTACGACCTAGAATAAGGTGTGGTTTAAAAATACTTTTCAGGGGATGAAATTACGAAAAAGCCTTCTCAGACAATGAAAGAAGCCCACTGTAGTGAGGAAAGAGTTTTGTTCAACAAGAACAGGACAATACAAACCTTACTGGCTCTCCCAGTACAGTTCTGATTTTTGGATACAAGGTTTGAAAACTTATCTTCTAGTTTTCAGCTACTCTTAGTTCACTTGTATGGCAACAGCACGCACTGGCCTTTATTTTGCCATGGGAGAAGACAAGTTGACATTGTTTAAAATAACATTTACCTACACTGTAGGCACTTAAAAGCATCAAAACACACAGCTAGACTGAGCTTTAATGGAGCTAAAGTGGATATGGATTTAAATTTTAAATTATGTTTTAAGTTGAATCCTGTTCCACAAATTCCTCACTGCAGGGAAACTTTTTACATGAGAAACCTTTCAAGAGGTTTTCAGTACTTGTGCAAGAAAAAAATGATACATAGAACACAGTTTAGTGGAGATCCAAACAATAAAAAAGATTACAAACATCAAGAGGAGATTATGCTTAATTTGAATTGTTGTATGATGAATAAGCTTTCAAGATTTTGAACCACTCAAAGGTTAATTTGATGTCTTTTTGTCTGATAAAAAAAGAAAATATGTAGTAAAACACTTAAAAATTCTAAACTGCATAAGCAGGGCTTCCTGCAGATTTGACATAACAGAAAAGAGGTTCATTATGTGTGTTTTGTACCTCTAAATCACCATGCCACTCTGAGTTTTTTAGACAAGTGAAATAACGAAACAAAACATGGGAAAAAGAAATGGTAAATACTAACACTCACAAATTTTGCCTCTTGGTTTCACATCACTTCCATTGCAGACGTGATAGACATTGTTCTGGTTTTAACACATCTGTATAAATGAAGAGAAATCATGAGCAAAAACCAATATCAATATTGTTCTAACATGGGTCAGGTTTCAGTGATCTTTTCAATTAAGTTTTAGCAAATGTTTCGCAGTAACTGAAAGATTGTTGGCTCTAAGGTCAATTGTAATGGAGATTTTAAGGTCAGTTCTCCTCCTTTAGAATTAATCCTAATTTTCACCCACTGAAAAATCATCAGGAAGAAAGCCATTTCCAAACACTTAAGTATATTTATTACTCTCATTTCCACCCTGATTATGCAGATAACTGACTAGAATAAACCAATTCACTGCATATTCTAACAAGGGTGCTGTTATTGGCAATCCACTTCAACAGAATGACCTACACTGGCAGCCTGCCTGCAAACAGCAGTGAATTTCCATAAAAGCCAAAAGATTGCTGTGGCCACCTCTTTAGCGCAAAGACACAGCCTATGAAAGGTACCAGCCTCAGTGTGCATAGCCTAAGATCCAAATCTGTGTGCAGCCTTTGGTCCAGGCTTGGCTTGCCAAACACACGTGTGTTCATTCCTCTGATTAGTCAAACACAGTAAGTGCTAACAATGAACCACAGAATTATAGAACTGTTTAGGCTGGAAAAGACCTTTCGGACCATTGAGTCTGATGGTTAACCCAGCACTGCCAAGTTCACCACTAAACCATGTCCCCAAGTGCCCCATCTACACATCTCCAAACTACTTGCAGGGATGGTGATTCAACTACTTCCCTGGGCAACCTGTGCCAATGCTTGGTAACCCTTTCAATGAAGAAATTGTTCCTAGTATCTTAGCTAAACCTTCCTTGGCACCCCTTGAGGCTATGTTCTCTTGTCCTATCACTTGTTATTTTGGAGAAGAGAGCAACCCCCACCTGGCTACACACTCCTTTCAGGGAGTTGTAGAGAGTGATAAAGTCCCCCCTGAGCCTCCTTTTCTCCAGGGTAAACAACCCCAGGTCCATCAGCCACTCCTCAGCAGACTTGTGCTCCAGACCCTTCACCAGATCCATTGCCCTTCACTGAAGAACCTCAATGTCTTTCTTGTATTGAGGGACCCAGAACTGAACACAGGATTCCAGGTGTAGCCTTATCACTGCCGAGCACAGGCCCATGGTAAGTGCCCTGGTCCTGCTGGCCACGCTATTTCTGATGCAGGCCAGGAGGCCATTGGCCTTCTTGGCCACCTGGGCTCATGCTGACATTTGCCTTTGGATTATGAGGGCTCCATTCTGCTCCCTGTCTCTGTCTTCCATCTCAAAAGGGCTGGGTACCCAGAGAACAATTGGTCTTATTATTAAAGGCTAAGGCAAAGAAGGCATTAAGTTCCTCAGCCTTTGTCTCTATGTTTTCCACTACATTCAATAAAGGATGGAGATTCTCTTTAGACCTCCTTTTATTGCTGATGTATTTACAGAAACATTTTTATTGTCTTTTACAGCAGTAGCCAGATTCTTGTTCTAGTGGGGTTTTGGCCCTTCTAATTTTCTCCCTGCATTACCTCACAACATCCTTGTATTCCTCCTGAGCTGCCTGTCCTTCTTTGAAGGATTATAAACTCTCCTTTTTTTCCTGAATTCCAGTCAGAAAGAGCATCCAGTTCTTGTCTGCTGCAAGAAGTGGGCCTTTCTGTCTGGTTGGTTGGCTTGATCTCAGAACCTTCACTGTGTCACAAGCAGAGATGAATTGGTTTGACTTGTAAGAAAAAAAGTAATTAGGCAGGTCAGTTCAGAGAAAAAAAAAATTACCAAATTCTACTTAGGTGGGATTTGTTGCTTGAGGTAATTATGCCTTCAAGAGCTGAACTGGTGTGCACTAATGCATTCAAAGGAACCCACCTGAGAACCAAGAAAGAAAATTTCACATTTCTTTGCTAGAATGTTTCAAAAATACTTGAGGTCAGTGACATCTGAAAATGCAGGAAACAAAATTGTGTGCGTACCTTGCACCTCTAAACATCTCCCATCTTACAGGCTTTTGTTAATTATGCACTAAGCATAATACCTTTATAAGTCAGCAGTGTGAACAGCTAATTAAATTTCTCTTCCAGTCACTGGCAATGTTACACAACTAAAAGGAGGCAGGATGGACACTTCTTGAAAACACATTGTGATTCTGGGATTCATCCTCAAACAAAACAGGGAAATGAAAAGCCACTTCAAAATTAATCTCACAACAAGTGTTCCTGGCAAAAATTATTTCTACTGTACGTCATGGGAATACAGCCAGGGAAAAAGTAAATGAAAGTGCACAAATTGTTTGTTCCTGTATGCTGTATGAGAGAATAAAATATTGCACATTTAATACACATTATCTTTTGAGAACGATTGTTAGAGAAAGCATTAATCAGACCTCTTTCCAGTCACATCCAGGCTACGTAGTATTTTATGCACAATTATCATATATTTAAAAGCCAGGCAGCTCATTAGGACTTGCAAAATTTTAAGTTTGCAGTACTTCATGTTACGTTATTACAAACAAGTGTGTTAGTGCTGTAAGCAGAAATGTTGTATTCATGATCATCAGCATTATAAGGTAACTGAAACACAAAAACCAGACAGATTTTGAAGATGGAAAGGGACTGTAACAACATCTAGTCTTAATCATACACCATTACATGACAAAGATCAAGGTATTTTAGGGTATTAAACAACCCCAGTTTAGCAACATGATTGAAAGGCAATACACATTCCACTATAAATAAAGCAGCAGATACTTGCAGAACTTACTAAATTATAAATAAAAGCTACAATAAACTGAAAGTAAAATAAGAGATGGTGTGTGAATCATCAAGAAAGCCACCTCCTTAAACTAATGGATTTCACTAAAGGTCATCAAAACGAGTGAAGCAGAAAGCAAGGCAAAAGTTGATAAAAATAAATAAGGAATCCAGAGTAAAGAGTGATAATACCCAGCTTCAATACAATCATCATTGCTTTTGTGTGTGAAATAATTCACACACAAAAGGAAAAATGGGAAAAAAATTGAAACTAATGGTAAACTCTTCTTTTCTTAATGAGAATGGTGTTTTGGAGCAAAAGATGCAAAAGGATGGAAAAAACCTTTGGGAGCACAATTGCAGAAGCAAAATCTACATTGACCCTCCTTTATTCATAAACACTGCATGCAGCCCATGTGACGTTCTGATGATTTGCTGCCATCTAGAAACAGAGCTTCATCTATGCAATTGCTACTTGGCTGGTCAAAGACTGCAATTTCCAAGCAAATCAATCCATCTCCTTTTATTAGTTCTAATGTCTTTAGTCAATGAAGTTGAAATGTTCAACATATTTTTAAAAAACCTCAGCCAAATAAATTTAGACAGAAGTTAAATTCATCTAGAATGCATGTCAGTAACAGTCCCTAAGCTTTCCATATTGTTCATAACTGACACACTTGCCTAAGTATGTCTTGCAACCACTGTATGATTTTGTTGCACCTCCTCATATTTCAGAGGATCTTGTGCATCCCTGCTCAGGCACCCAGCTTGTTTGGGTGCTAACTGCTGAACTACTAACCAACTCACACGTGCAATTTCAAAGTGAAACAGAATTTATTTCTTAGGTAACCATCACACAAAGGAAATGTAGAAAGGAATGTCTGTATCAGTGTAGAAAGTAGCCCCAAAGCCCCCTAAAGGCAAGTAAATAATCCAGTGGATTAGCACACTTGCTTTTTTTCTTGAAAGCAAAACTCAGATTGTACATTAGCAGTGGGGTTTTCAGCACAACACAAAAACAATAACATGGTACTTTGAGGACTGTGTTGTATTGGCAAACCAAAGATAATTTTCTCCCCTTGCTGTAGAGTGCCCTCCCTTTCGACGTGGGTCTTTTTAAGGGAATGGATTGGATTTGCTCTCTGCTGCCAAAGCAGAGTAATTCCAGTGCAACTATTTCTCATTCATGGTGTTTGGTGGGGGTTAGAAAGAGGCTTTTAATGTTTATTAAGCAATGAAGAATGACATTACTTGGAGACAGCACTGTGACATAAATCAGCCCAATTTATTGTCTAGAAGCCAGGCTGCTCCAAACCAGAAATTATCTCTGTTCTTGGTCACAGCTGTGAGAGTCTTACAAGCACAGAACTTCGCTCTGCTAAGCCTTTTCTATAACCCATCCTTACTGGAAGGAAATTGTAAGTTCCTTCAGAAACAAGAAGTAACTGCATTCAGCTGCTTCTGAGGCAGAAACAGGGATTCACTCCATCTAACACAGGCAGCTAAAAGACATGTAAGCATGAGCTCTTTCCAAGCCACACTTTACAGTCAAAGAAGATAAAAAGGCATCTAAAGAAGGAAGGTAATTTCATCTCGAAACTGCTTTCTAAAGCAGGTTAGAGGAACACCTCTCTGGAGCTGCCAGTTTCTCTCCAAAGACAGTAAATACAGGCTAGAGTAGCTAGTGGCTTAGTTGCCGTGTAGTTTTCAGCTATCTAAAGGCAGAAGATATAAATAGCACCATAAGTGTCTGAAAGAAAGCCATAAAACTTCTGAGAACAACCACTGAACCACATTACTTTGAAAAGATCAGACAGTGATGGCACCACCCAGAAACAAAGAGCCTGAACAGAAGGATTCTTCTTGCAAGTGCTACTACTTCACAGCATCTCAAAAGATTTCCCTCAAAAGATTTCCATCAAAAGATTTCCATTTTCTTCCAAAAGATTTCCATCTTCCAACTATTTTTTCCAACTCTGCTTCAAGGTCTCCACTATGATGATAGCAGCCAGTTGCTCAAAGCAAATTACATTGATTTTATCATGATGAAAGTCAGTTTTTGTAAGGCTGTTTCTTTTAAAATGTTTTTACATAAAGTGCATCAGAGTCCAGGTGAAGGAGGAAAAATAAGAATGCTCAGCTGAAAACATTCAAGCAATGTCTAGTGCTTTAAAATAGAAACTTCAACAGTTAGGAAGACTGCTCTTTAACCATATCACTAGCATATTTTTTCTTACTCATTAGGGCACAAGTCCAAGTATGCTTTAGTCTCAAAGGGAAGACTTGTAAGAAAATAAAATCCTTAACTTGCACTTTGCTATAAAGATTATTTTTCTTTATTTATGATGTCCTTTAATTAGTTTCAAAATGCTTCAAAACCAGTAACAGACATAAGGAATGTGCTACATCAGTATTGTATATAATTCCTCTAAAATGTTTATTTTCGTGTTGGTCCTCCACAGCACATTCAAGAGTTACACAAGTACATATCACTTAATCTGCTTAAACTGTACACTGTCCTTCCTCTGCCAGCTCCAGCCCAAACGAGACTAAAAACAGAGCCAAAACCAAACAAGCTCAATTTCAGAGAAACAACGCAGGGCACCAAATGTTAATAAGGAATCTTGAGATCAAACCATTTCTAATTTTACAAGAGTGTTTTAATGGGATTTAGCAGGCCCCTGACAACGTCTATTGCATTTTCTCTACCTATAAAATTTTGTCTTCTACCTGTACCATTCCCACTCTTCAGTGAAACAAACGAAGTAACAAGGCTGATTAAATACATTTCCAGCTCTCATGTTGGGTTTTGGGTATTTTTAAAGCATCCTCCCTATTAGCTTCAGTACTGTGTCTATTACCTGAGAATCACATTTCACTTCAGGGCTACAGAGGCCTGGAAAATGAGGATTTAAAGTTTGCACATGCTTGTGAATATAAATTTTTTTTCATAATCCTCGAGAAACTGATTAGATATTCTGATAGTCTTGCAGCAAAAAATAAAGTGAGTTATCTAAAATCACACCACAAATCTACGCGAAGTCCCAAAGTCACCTTACCAGTGCTCTAAAAGGAAAACTGCTCCAAGATAGGGAACTCGATCCAAATAGTAGCAAGAGGTTGAAATCCCAGCCAAAGGACCAACAGAAAGAGAAGACTCTACATTGGATGTGTTTTAGGAAGAACACCTTGAAAAAATGATGGTAGGTAACCCTGGGTCTTTCCATCACAACACGCTCTGTTAAAAATTTGTGACACTGCCTTTCCCGGTGCCATACCACATGGTGAAGTAGTTTCACAACAAAATGAAGAGTACCCACAATAGCTCTCCTCACAGGCACCTAGATCAATTTATAATTGCCACTTCAAAGAGCATACAGTAGGATACCACAATTATTATGGCTATATCCAGGCAAGACAAAAAATAAAAATAAAAATTGAAAAAGCTAAAGCAAATTAGGCATAATGTTGCTAAGCTGTCCCACCAATAGCAAATGCCATTGGGATCCATGAGAACTGACTGACCGTATTTCTTCAAAAGTTCCCTTCTCATCCTTGTCTTCTTTTCCACTGTCTGCAATAAGAAATTTTAAGAAACAACTTTAGAAAACCCTAACCAATAGACAGAAGATATTCAACCACTTAATATCTACTATCCATTTCTACAGTGATGCAAAAGCATTTTGTCTTGTGTTTAAATAGCTAAACACAGAAATGTGAAAACAGAGCTTCATATCCCCAGATCTTCCTTTTACTTGCATTCCAACAGTGACCAGCAAGCACTGCCTATTAAAAATGCCTCCAACAGCCACTATCTTTTGAGAGGTAGAATGAACACCCAGGAGAACTGGAAAGAGGCACCAAGATCTAAAGAGAAGACTGTGTTTTGAGCATCAGTAAGACATGTCCTTCACAGCTGTAAACAGCCAGCTGGACTTGTATTTGCCCCTGGTTACATGTGCCTTTAAGCAGAATTTTGCAGGTCTTGACCTCCTGGTCAGGAAACAAAGAAAGTTATGTTTCATTATATCTATTTGATCTCAGAAACTGCATTTTATTTAGTAAAGTGGAAAGACAGGTCACACAATACATCCATGAGAGATGGCAGCCTGTGTGCTTTTATGTAGGAGAGAAAGTTTAGCAACACCAACCATTCATGGCGCAATCTTGCGTAGACTGCATAAAAATCTCAAAGACCTTTCTGCCATAGCAAAACAGCAGTTTATGTGCAAGAGAGCTGGAATCAACCCTTCCCTTCAAGCAGGGATTATTGCAGCTGGTTGATACTGAAGGCAGAAGACAGCACTTCAATAGGTCCTGGCATTCCAAGGCAATTCTATAATAAAACATTAAGGTACACCCTTTTGAATATTCGAGTCCCATAGATCACATTTAGAGATTTTTTTTTTTACAACTAACTTGGCAAGTTCTGCAGATCTGTCTGTGATGCAGCAAACTTTCTGGAATACTGAACTGATCCAGAAGCCCCAGAACTTAAACCTGCTACATGCATGTATCAAAGTTTAAAATGGCAATTTGTGGTAACAATTTTGACAATAATTGCACTGCCAAAACAGCTACTGAAACCAGCCAACATCAGTCCCCAGTACACATGATCCTTTCATAAACTGAAAAAAGCCGGGGGGTTAGGGACTAGGAAATGAAATTAAATCTTGTACCATCCCTTCACTAAATGGTTTCTGAAGTGATCAACTGAGTAAGGCAAATAAAAACAACAACCAAACCTTTTCCAAAAAAGCAACTGACAGAAATTGAGATAGTCCTCTCAGGACACAAGATTTCTTCCTCAATGCAATTACTGGTGTCAAACAAGGTTGCTGAGGGTACAGTCCCCCGATGCTACTGAACATAACAAGAAGAGATTTCCAGAAATTAGGCAGCATACTTGACTGTAGATGTCTGATGTATCAAGTTGATTAAAAAGTCACTCAGAATATGAGTCCCCCTAAAACATCAGGAATATTTTGACTTTTAAATCAATCCATATTGAGGCAAGCCCCTTTAAATACCTTGACTGAACATAGTTAAACTCTGAACAGCCAAACTGACCCAAGACCACAGCAGCCCCATAAGGAGCAGCCCTGTCCTATCCCAGACTGAGGCACATGCCCTCAACAGACTAATGCCAGGACTTCAGTTTTCAGGGTCTCTGGTCAGAAGCTAATCTGACTGAAAATTAAAATTTTAATTTTTTTTCTGTTTTGGGGTTTTTTGGTAGGGCTAATTTTTCAGCAACGTCTACAAGAGAAATCACTCTCTGTCGCAGGCAGTATTACTGCCAGCTGAGTTTCACCGCCAGCCAGACAGGAAACTCCACTGGGTTCCAGAGGAACCACAGAAGTTGTTACCTATACCGGTTATAACTTCATGACTGCTAAGGAGGAGGGTGGGAATGGACACTTACCTTTGGTTGAGATGAATTTTATTCTGGAAATTGCCTTTTATTTCCGTTTGCTATAAAAAGATGAGAATGAGCAGCTCAAAGGTACTTGCTTAACTTTGAAAACCTGCTTTCTCTAGTTTGGCAGATGAACAGTGGGGTTGTATGTCTCTTTTCTCACAGCATTCTACTTTGTTCTGCTTCCCAGTTACATTTCAAATACTTTCAGGTTGGATCTATCTGTCCCTATCTTTTTAGGTGCCCACACTGGGCAGAAGTTAAGCATCTGAACAATTAAAGTCAGATACGCAAGTTTAAGCTGTTTACCCTCCAACTCCTTTTACAGAAAATAGAAAGTCTTTACTAAGAGGAAAAAAAATTCAAAACGTATTCAAGCAACAACATGTTTCTTAAAACAAATGTTGTCATAATGCAAAAAATACCCCAAAATAAAAGAAACATCAAAGTTACTACTTGGTTCTGAGATATAGGAATCAAAAGTGCTCTCTACAGAGGCTGGGAAGGAAAGTCCACAAGTGCAAATTGTGTAGGCATTTGGTGGGACTTTTTCTAAGGGATGAATGCAAAAGATAAAATGTTTAACAGATTGAGGGACATATTAATGCTAAAATAATAAGTATTTGCAGCAGAAATACTCCCCCTAGCTATGGAAAGTAAAATAAAACTGAATTTGACTCGGCAGCCAGATTATGACTGAGCAAGGTCAGATAAAAACAAACTGTGTTGAATAGAATGGTGGATTTACACAGCTCAAATACAGGTAAAGCAGTTCAACAACCGGAAATTATCAGTGACATTTTCAAGAGCACTTTTGAAGCTGACACAGGTTCTCCAGTCATTTTCATGCTCTTATGGCCTGAATATAATGCAGCAACTTTAGCTAGAAACAGGAGACGCACAAGCCAAAGATTTTGCCACATTGGGTATTACAAAGACAATATACAAGCCAGCCTACTGTTTCTTTAGAGTAGGCAGGTTTTTGTGAGATGTGCTTGAGGAATTGCTGCAGGACCTGAATTAACCTAGTATCAGAGAGTTTTCAATCAATGTACCCTCTTTGAGTATTCCAAAGCAAACTGTAGGGACTTTTTTTGATGTGTTCTTCTGACATGCCAAAGGAAAGAAAAACCCCAGAGAACTGAAACTGAGGAAATGTGAGGCTGCAGAAAACAGCAAAATAAATCACAGAATTTCCTCCTAAAACCTGGAAAATCTCTACAAAACCAAACTGCTGAAGACAAAATGAGACCAATACAGTTATTGTGAGTCTGTAATGCTGCATTGTTTAGCAAAGACACAGAACCACTGGAAGACTAAGCGAATCCTGAGGGCCACAGGAACACTGCAGCACTGATAGTGCTGGAGCAGCAAGGTATGCCTTTGGAGATCAGAGGCAGAGTAACATCTCTGATCAAATTTACCTTCGACTGGCCATAATTAGATTCTCAGTCAGAGGGCTGGCTGAGGACAGAAGATAACGACAAGGAGGAAAACATTTTGGAAACTTAGACAGAAGAGCTATACACACCCATAGTCTGGAGGCTGGATCTGATAAAGGGTTTGGGTGAGCGTGGACTAGAGGCTGCAATTTCCAACTTCTAGCTGGCCCCCAAAGGGAGAACGAGAGCAGGATGCAGTCTGACAATGGGACTTACAGCAATCTAAAATCACAATTCTACACATCATGCCCGGCCTCACAAAAGAATTAGTAAACCTGTGATTGCAGCCACATAAAAATTCATTCCCACCACCATCTCATTTGATTTCCAAACAAAACAGGAAGGCAGCACTACTACCCACACATCATTATCACTAATTACACTGACAGAAAGGAGGAATCAAAAACCTACCAGGACAGAGAGTCAGGAAGCAGAAAACTTGACCACTCTCTAAGCCAAGGGCAACTCCAACACAGGAAGCATCATCACCAACCAGGACCACAGTCCCGTACAACCTGAGAGCAGCAGGCAGATCCAGGTGTTGAACGGGCTCCACTGGCAGCCCCAGATATCGTGAGGGAGCAAAGCAGGTGCAAGGTCTGCCAGGGGTACAGCCAAAGGAAAAAGACAAAGCAGAGACAGGTAGCCCTCAAGGCAAGAGCAGAAGCCCCCAAGGCAGCTGCCTCCATCCAATGCCTCCTTCTCCTCCTCTTTTTTCCACGTGTGGACCAAGGGCAGCAGCATGCAGCTCCTCAGGACAGCCAGGACCAGGCCTCAGTTCCCAATGGCACAGGCTGGCACCGCTCCCCTGCACACAGAGCTCACAGGGTGCCGGGAATCACCAAACCATGATGTCCAGCAAGACGCAGGATCCACTGGGGCTGGAGAAGGGTGGCCAGGCACACCCCAGGGACAGGGCTCCACGGAGCAAAGCTACTCTGCTGCAGCAGCCAGACAGCCTGGAGGAAAAGGAGCTCCAGCAGCAGGAGGCAGAGGAGCAGCTTGCCTCCCTGACGTGGTCTTGGTGGGTCAGTGACAGACCCAGGCAGGTGAGCACCAGGGACAGGATGGGATGGCTTGGGACAGGATGGGTTACACAGGAAAGCATCCAGGTGGATTTGGAATGTCTGCAGAGAGGGAGACTCTACAACCTTCTGGGACAGTCTCTTCCAGAGCTCTGTTACCCTCAGTGTAAAGAAGTTCTTCCTCAAGGCTTTGAAACACCCCTCTCTCTCATCTGCCAGGTGAACTCACTTCTCAACCTTGGGCAGCAAGAGCTGGCAGGTCTGGAGGGGCTGGAGGCCACCCTGAGCACGCAGAAGGTACTGGAGTGGCTTGAAGCCCGTGTTCCCTGTGAGCCAGGGACCTTGGCCTAGGAGGAGGACTGGAAACAAAATATTGACAAAGGCGACCTGTCCCAAAGAGCTGTCCCGAGGGATGTGGAAAGACAACCTAAAATCTCCAGTGGCCTTGGAGATGTGGGAAGAAAGGCTGAATTGGATGGAGCTCTGAGCAACCTGGTCTAGTGAAGGTGTCCCTGCCCATGTGAGGGGGCTCAGAATTAGATGATCTTTAAAGTCTCTTCCAACCCAAAATTTTCTATGGTTCTATGATCTACAATAACATTTCCACTCCTCTAGTTTAATCTTCTATTTCAAGGAGATGTCCAGGTTTTATAAAATTACTTCTTTTCCAGAAATAACTAAATCTTGGCTTGCTTTTATAATATTTATAAATACTTATATTTATATTTTTCTATTTTTCTCCTTGCCTTTTTTCCTTTTGGATTTTTTTTGTTGTTGTTTTCTTTTTTAAAAATCATGTGTTTATTAAGGGATCTATTCTTGTCTTTATGTATATGACATATGCAACCAATTTTTGGAAAGAAAAATAGCATCCCAAAAGAAAACTGGAGACATAAAGGAGTCTGATGGCTGATATGTATACGCACACTCCCAAACAGAAGCACACTAATTGTGGTCAGTTAAATACCATCTCTCAAAAACACATAATGTAACTCCTAAGAAAATTCTACAGAGTAAAAAATGGAAAAAAAAAATTTCTTAATGGGTTTTAGCGAAGGGAGATTCATTTAAAAATCACTTTCTGGTTTGTGGATTAAGATTGGAGCTGTCACATTCCGGAGAGGTTTTATATTTTATCCTTAAAACTTTTTGGCAGTACAACATTTTATGTGAAGTTTCTCCAGGCCTCCTTCCGTCCTTTCCTTTAACGCATTTTAGTGCTTTTCTCTGTTGGTTCTGTTCTCATACTGTTTTTGTTCCCCAGAACTTTCATGTACCAGCAGTGGTGAGGTTACTTGTTCCTGTTGCTAATTTGTATATATGAGGAATATCCACAGAATCACCCTTTCTCTGAACCCCACAAGCAGACATTTTTTGCACAGATACAATCAGATCTAGAGTGGGAGATTTCACAAACCAGGTTTAAATCCACTCATGTAACTTCCAACATAATTATTTTTTCAGTGGGGTCAGAAACTCTAAAGAAGTCCCTCCTGAAAAATAAGTATGTCAGCAAAATGCACATGCATTCATAGTTTTTCTCTGTTAAATGTTCAAAAATTTGCTTGGAGGATGGACTGCACAGGATTATTTACCTGATGTACTCCAATAAAATAAATCAATCAAGACTGTTTTTCAAGCAGACAGATGACATAAATAATGAACATGGGGGTTTAAAACTGGAGAGCAGCACTTAGGCCTGGTCGGCAGCACCACACACACAAGCACTGGCCATTTTTCCTGAAGGATTGCAGCCCATGGAAAGACCAGTGTTGGAGCCAGGGACCAGTATAAGGAGGGAGCATCAGACAAAGTGTTATGCACTGAGCACAACCCCTGATCTCTAATGCCTCTGCACTGCTCAGGGTGGAGGGGAGGGGAGTCAGAAACACAAGATTGAAGTTGAACCTGCGGAAAAAAAAGGAGAAGGTGTTGTTTTAATACTTTGTTTTTGTTTTTCACTACTCAAATCTGTTATAATGGGAATTAATTAAAGGAGTTTTCCTTGAGTTGAGTCTGTTTTGCCTCCGACTGTAACTGGTAAGCAGTCTCCCTGTCTTTATCTTGACCCATTAACTTTCTCATCCTAATTTTTCCCCCCAACCTGCTGAGGATGGGGCAGGGAAAGAGCAGATGGATGGACATTTGGCTGCCAGCCAATGCTAGCTCACCATAACTCCAAAAATCAACTGCCTCCTTATCTTGTGATGCTTTCCAAACTTGCCAGACCTCTTCTCTAAATACTACGGTTTGTGCAAAGAGATAAAAGGAGCTAGCTTACGCAAAGTGATGAGCAAAATGATGACTCCCTTGGGAAATGAAAAATTAAGTAAAATAGATCTCAATTAATTGAAATAATTACATAATAACATCTAAAGTATTAATTAGAATAAAATTAAGCAACAGGATTAAGAGTTGTGAGCAAGCATTCTCTTCTCAACCTAAAGTCCCAAATCCTCTCCTGCAAATGAGATGTAGCTACATGTTGAGAAAAAAAGAAAAGAACATTGAGCAAGGATCTTCTTTGGAGAAGTGGGAGAAAGGTGTCACAGTGGGCTACCTTTAATGATTTCCTTCTTAAAACAGTAAGCCAGCAAATAGGAGACCTGAGGTCAATGCTTAACTGAGCCTGACAGGGTTCAAATTTATATTTTCTGCCTCCTCAAGGCCCACCTTACATGCTTGCTAAATATGGCTAAGTGGGGGAACCTTTCTGGGCACACTGGGCCAGAGTGCAGAGGAGAATGTGATAATCAGCCCCTTAAGTCTTGCTGGCGATCATGGGTTCTGCTTCCCCCTTCTGTAGAGTCACTGAAGCAAACAAAAGCATAATCCAAATCACAGAGAATACCCTTCCTTGTGCTCTCTCTCTTTTGATCAAAGAAATGTTCAATTTTTATACTAGTCCTGTTTACTGGAAGGCAGCCTGATTCAGGCTAGGAAAACAGCTTCCACTCAGCACTTCCTTTACTCTCGTAGGTAAGTAACAGAAGGTAAAACTCCTTCAGGCTGAAAAAGGAATTTATCGTGGTCACACACTCTCTCAGTATGTGTTCTAGCCAATTAGGCTGTAATACAAAAGATGTGTAGCTAGACTGTCACACCATTTTTGCAGCTTTGGAAAGGATCTGTTTCTTACAAAAGATTCTGTAAGCAAGCATTAACTGAAATCTATTTGATCTGATTAAACTCCTGAAAGCTGAAAGAATGACTGCCTCCTTTCTGAACCTTTATGAGAGTCAGGGGACTTTGGTGCTAAGAGAACTAGCCTGGGGAGACCAAAGTTCAAAAACAACTCTAGGTCCCCAAAACTGCCACGTCGACGGGGAGCTACCTGTAGGGAAAGATGCTTAAACTCCTAGCTCTGGTGGGCTATATTTTTGAAAGGGAATTTGACCTTATGATCTGTGCTTCTCCAGCACTGAACTGGATGATCCTGCTCAGTTTTCAAGCTGAAAACACCACAGCTTCACCTCCTTGCCTAGTTTATCCACCAACTCGCTTGCCATTTTGTCCAAGCATAGTGATTGCTTATCAGTTTTCTTTTCTGTCATGGACTAACCTTTCTTCCAGGCAGTTTGACTTCCAAAGTTCTTTTAAAAATGCATAGTTTTCATTCTGAAATTAAATTACACCACAGGAGCATTGATGATAAGCAGTATGCACACCTGCATGCAAAAAATCCCAGGGTTAAATGAACAACTCTTTTATGCAGAGGAAGAACGAGCAATGGAAACTTGGAAGGTCCAAATAACGAATCAGATACTTCACTGGCAAGCCTGGCCCCAGTCTTCCCCTCAACATCAGCAAGCTGCTGCTAAAGCCGGAAGGAGCAGTTAATTAAAAGATTTCTCTCCTAATTCTATCCTATTGATCAGGCTTGAAAGAGTCAAATTGCAGGTGGGCCTGTCCCTTGACACTGAAGAAGCCCAAAGTTTTAAAGTATTCTACTATCTATCCCACAGAAGCAATCACAGCTCTGACTCTGAACAAGAAGACCCTTGTCTGCAGGATGTTCTTAATGATGCAGCAGGATGAAGGACTTCACACTAACACCAGTCTCCTCATGTCACCCTCTACTTCAATTAAAACCCTCTCACTTCAGCTTATCAACCACAAAAACATCTTTTTTTAGAGACCCAGACTTTTAGGCATGCAGAATTACCAGGGACTTTTAAATGATTGTCTCAAAGTTGTAGGAGAGGAGCATTTCTTAGGTATATATATAGCAGGTTTTGCCTTTCAAAGCTGCATTCTCTGCCCGTATCCACATAGCACATCAGGATGAGACCAGGATGCGCATCCTTCCCTCCCACTCCCTGCTATCCTTGACAGATCTCAGTGGTGAAAGCAAAGAATGTGCTACATATACTCCAAGATCTCTCCCCTGATCCCACAAAGGACGTTCGGGGAATCTGTGTTCAACCATATTCGTACAGTAGAAGGCAGTCCAGGACAGTACATCTAACATGCCTACTGACTTTCAAAGCAACTTCATCCCACCACTGCAGCCTGTGGAAGAACAGAGAGCTCTCTACTTAGGTTAGTAAGCAAATCCCAGACTCTTACAAACTTCACTTCCTAAATCAAACAAAGTTTTAACAAGACTGCCCTAAATGTTTACATCTACCAGAATCCTAAAAGGCACCTGGCCCACTCCCACTGCTCCACAAGCTGCTCCTTCACCTGTGTTCGTCTGGAAATACCATTTATTCTTGTCCATACTCACCATAAAATCTCAATGCTGAGTTCCCCATAATTTTTTCCACTTATATCTTGAAGAAACATCACAGCAAAGTCAACGTATGCTGAGGCTCTTGTTGTCTATGTATTTGTCATGATATCGCTGGGAACGGCTGTTGTTCTCTGCATAAGAACTTAGTTTAAACTCCCCAGTAGGTTCACATGTGTCCATGGTCTAGCAAACTAAGGCCAAGTTGCTTGTGAACTAAACTGCTAATTAATGATCAGAGCGGGGTGAATGACGGTGTTTCCAGTTTTGCCTCACTTCAAGACAGCAAAAATACCTGGAGAGCCTGGGTACTGTGAAACACCAAGAAAAACGTGGCACAGACACTTACAGTGGCTGTACACAAAGCCAGCTTGTGTTCAAGCCAGTCTGAGCTGAGCATTGACCCTCTTAGACCTGGACTATCTCCACAAGCCTGTGTTGTCTCTGCCCCAGGCTTCTTAGCTTCACTACATTCTAGCAAGACCCATTAGTCTATGAAAGGCAGTGGATGAGGCCCTTAGCTAACAGGCAAACAAGACAGCCCAGCAGGAAGAAAGATGAGCTCTCTTTTATGGCTACGAGGCAAGTAATTGCGGTAAACAGTTAACCTGGACAGTAACTCACAAAAATTTGGGGTGGCTTCTGACAGCTGAAGAAATGTATCTTGTCTTTTTGCTTTTATTTCCCTGGGCTTCCTTATTTTAATAAATAATTAACTGCTTGGACAGTGTTCAGCAGAAATTAGTCTTTAATTAGAATTTGACAAAACACATTCCATATGTTGGCTGGCTGGACTTCCCTCAACAGTCTCATTATCCTTCCTTAATGGAGTAAACAGCACATCTACAATCTTCAGGAGCCATTTAATATTTTTGCTTTTACTACTAAAGGCGCCTTTATGTTCATTTCCTTGCATGGAATCAATGCCTGCACCATGAAGACAATGCAACTTTCCTGTAATAAGGCTAGTTGGGCCTGTGATGAATTACTTTTGGGTCTTAATGATTCTCAGCATGGGATGTCTTTTCCTCCTGCTTCACTGCTTGGAACATTTGAGTTATTTTGTTCTCTTCCAACTGATGTCAAATATCACTGGTTTGGATCTTAATTAAAGCACTTAATTGCTAAGACGATTTTGTTTCATGCTAAGGTGGGACAAGATACTGTAGGCCTCTATTATTTCTCTCTTTCTTTTTTTTCTATCTTACATCTTTTAAGAAATAACTTTCTCATTGCATTCATTTAACAAGGGTTTTTTCCTACTAGAGGTGGGTTTCTCTATCACATGCGTTTTTCAGTCATTCCAAATATAATGCCTCTAATCTACTATCTGGCATGTCTCGATCCTCTGTTCAAACCACTTCAAAAAGGATTCCAAGCAGGATATTCAATTAGAAAGACATGACTGAAAAACAAAAATGAAAGTTTAATGATCTAGTTAAAGCCCATGGCTACCTCAGCTAGGCTATCTTCAGTTCTGCTCTCATGAGCCCAAACTATATTCAATCAAAGCTGTTCTGGCTGTCATCTATTCATTAACAAGTACCCACACCTTCCCCCACCCCCCCCCAAAAAAAATCCCACAAACAAAAAACCCCAACCAACCAACAACAAAACCAAAAAAGAACCCCAGACATGCAAGAAAGAAATCCACACAAAAAAGAAACAAGAGGATAGAAAATAAAAAGCAAGATGTCTGATCACTGATCTAGAAGAACCTCTCCTGTAGAAGCAGCAGATCCAGACATAAGAAATGACAATAACATGGGGAAGGGGACTTCACATTGATTAGTGTTTATGAGACAAATCGGAGTTAATTCCTCACTTTTCACCATACCAGCTCTTCTAAATCAGCACAAATGAATTGCTCAATAGTCCCTGTCCCAGCACATGAGTCACCACATGGATTCTAGATATGCTTAGGAATACAGGGGACTGAAACTGATCACCAAAATTAAAACAGATGGACCCCATCTCACGTTTCTTATTTCTATTTTGTAGCCAGCAGCCTCAGAAGATGTAGCACACAGACACCCTGACTGGTTTGTCATACAGACAGTTGACTTTCATCTTGCAAGGTGGTTATGATTATCTACTAGATTATACTCTGGCAAGAAATTGGAATGCAGAGTTGTACACCTACAGGGCTTCTGGCAAGAGTTTGCAATGGGATCATTAAGGAGAATAAAAGCACACAAAACTGGGAAAAGAGAACTTTCTCCCATGACTAACTACATATTTTATAAATATCCAGCTATCATTAGTAGCTATAAATATTACTACTCAAAAAAAAAAAAGAAAAGCAGAAAGGTTCATTACAAATAAGAAAAAAATCCATTCAATATGTTGGTAATTAGAAGACAGAGCAAGTCACAAAAATTTAATATGGGGGTAAGGGAAAATTCATTAAATGCCTGAGACAGAAAAATCATCAAGTCTGTGCTATGCTTCTGAGGTTTCATGAACGAGATGGAAAAAATCTTAGCTAAAATAAAGTACCACCAGGGCCTCCCGCCAAATATAACAAACAATGAAGGCAACAGTGGGAAAATCACTCTTCAACAACAGGATACGTGCAAAATGTCCAGGGCATGATACCAAAAAGGCTGCGTGTGATCAGGAAAACCACAGGAAGTAAGACAATCTACCTTGCTAGAAGATGTTAAAATATCAGCTTTGACAGAAGCTGAAAGAGAACAATTATCATTAAGGCCACAAGAAATTGCCTGACACTAGCTTTCCCACAGTACAAGGAAATTACCTAGCTTACCTTGCTTCTGCATTTTAATCACACTGGTTATTAAAATGTTATTTAAGGCATTGAAAGGATAAGGGTTAAAGGGTACAACATGGGTACCTATGCCAAGTCCAAAAATTCCAGTGTGTTGCCAGAAGGGCTGTGGGGCCACAGTGGGGAGCACTGAAGGTATAATAGATAGTAAAAAAGTACAAGTGTATGCCACAATCATTACCAGCCCTCACTGCAGCTCTGTATTATGTAGGCTCACATGAGCTCACAAAGAGTTTGTAATGAGGAGATGAAATTCAGCACTGAAGGAGGAATTAGACAATTAGGCTACAGTAAGCAAGGACTTCCTAGAAATCTCTGATTTTAGCAGTACACTGGCAGATCATATTATATGTTATGGCAGAAGCAGTTCATAAGCTTTGGAACTATGGGATATGATGAAAGCAAGAAAAACTTGCACCAAAATAAACTCCAAACCTCCATTTTGCTGAGGTGATAATGGTGCGATGGACTCAATTAAAAAGAAAAAATACAAAACAAAACAAAACCAATCCAAAACCACAAAAAAAACCCAAAAAAACCCCCAAAAAACCCCAAAACAAACCCAAACAGACGACAACAAGACAAAACCCCAAAAAATTAACCAAACCAAACGTATTTAAATGCTGTATGATTTTTCCAGGGGTTTTGTGTACATGGATGTAAGACAGCTACATCACTAAATTGTAAGGGAGAAAATAGAAAAGAATTTGAAGGCTCTGGCACTCATGAAAGAAGTCATTTGGGATCATACATGTTTCTACCAGGGTATTACCCATATTGCAGACAGTATAGTAATTTGTATCTTAAAGTACAACAGGCAGCCACTGAGTGGGACTATTCACCAGCAGCTTCAGGCTACAGCATGCAACAGTGTTTAGCATGCATTTGTAATCTTTTGCTACACAGATTTTGGCCATTTGGGCTTTTTAACCCAAAAAGTGTTATTTGGAAGAGGAGAGCAAAATGGTTTTAAAGCACTTCTTCTGCATATGGGATATAGTTTTGGCTGGGAGAAGGGAAGAAGTACAGTCTGAGCTCAGTTTCCATAGTGACTTTAAGAAATCACAGCACAGACAGAAACTTGTTCAGAATGATTCTAGTTTTGCCTCCCAGCAAGGTTTTGTGATTTCCACGTTAGTGACACTCTGAAATCAGTCCTGCCTGCAGAGATAAGCCTTTATCATGTTAAGATCTAGGGTACTTCTATTTCTATTAAAACACATAATTTGAAATATTCATTTGGCTTTTCTGGCTGTAAATTCTGGTTTTGGCTTCTCTTTCCGTTTTGCTGCAGACCAAGGAAAGAAAGGTCTCAGCCTGGGTGGCAAAATTCCTCTGATTTCTCTACTCCCCTCCTTGCATTCAGAGGGGAGAGGTCACACTGTAATGATAAAAACGTGCTGACACGTAGGAAGCCAGCTTTGCTAGAATTAAATTAGAATTCATGCTCATACTCTGGAACAACCTGACAGCTTCTCTTCTCCTTCATTAGCAGGAAGAGGCTGAGAGGGGAATGTAAGTATGCAACAGTATAATTTAAATGGCAAATCTGAAGAGGAGGGCATGTGATAACCACAAGTAATCATTACCAAAGGTGACTATATGGAAAATATCAGTGTACAGTCATTTTGCTTTCATACCTTTTTCTTGAGGAAAACAGTATAAAAATTAGCTGTTCAAAGATTTTGCAGTCACAGAAAACAAAATGCCTTTTGGAGTAGTCACTCTGAACAAGCATCCCATGACAGAAAAAGTATTCTGGCATTAGCTTTCAACTTTTACTCTGTCTGCACATAAGGAAAACCTGGAAAAATAACAGCAGACTTCCTTCTGTTTAGCTCACCTACTTGAGAAACCAAGACATACAGCACCAGATATCTAAGGAAAAGAATCACACATCTATCTAATGAGAGCTTATCCATAAGGAAAAGGGCACAATTCTAGATTATATTTTATTGTGAATGTTGGGCATCTCTGATCCATTTCAGTGTATGACAAGTTCTTTGCTGGGAATACAGAAGGTTGCTTTCAGATGGAGAAAAATGAGTTTGCATATAGCTCTGAGCATAAAATGGTGAAGCCCAATGAAGAACATAACCTGAAGAAATTTTGGGAGTCTATTAAGAAGGCAACCTACTCAGGGTCTTCATAACCTTCTCCTCGTTCTCTGTAGGGACCTCAGATGACTGCTGGCAAATACCTCTGAAGGCCATACAGCCAAGTCTCACAGTTGGAAGCTGTGGGCTTCCTACTGGGCCATTGGAATTTGACCCTAAACTTGCTAAGTGCTGCACAAAAGGCCATCAGCTCTCTGCCCAGCATATGGGTCACAGGGGCTTCTCGTTCTGGGAAGAGAAGAATAAAATTAAATTTTAAGATGTGATCTGCCGCAAGGCTTTTGAGGAAACAGCTTATCTGATGTGAAAATCAGAACTAAAAGGGTAGCCCTTGAACGTCCTCCTGTTGTATATGTTCACTGAGAGGGCAAATCTGTAACTTGTGAAAGGAATAGGAAGAGTTTTCTAAAGTATTATCAGTGTATTCCCATCTGTCACTGGTTTTCAATACCAGACATCTAAGGCTAACCAAAGGGATGAGCTACTTCACCAGGGATACTTTCATACACTTTTCAGGTTTGAGTATGAATCATTTCCCATCAGAAGGATGGCTACTTCTTTCAGAAATGTCATGGATGCAGTGAATTGAAACCTCTACTGTAAAAGCTGAATAGCTCTGTTGTGCTCTCTCTCCCTCTCCACACATATATACATACACGTGCTGTATATATTTATGCTACATATATTTTTATATCATATGTATGTATGTTGCTTTGTTGCTGAATAAGTGCAGTTGCTTTAGCCTCACAGATCTTCTGGACAAGTGACAGGATCATTCTCTCTATTTTACAGGCAAGCTAAGCATCTGCCCAGTCTGTGACAGGGCTGAGAACTGAACTCTGCACATAAAAATATCTTTCCTATTGAGGAAAAATCCAGAACATTAATTTTTCTAACCCTTAGTGAAGAACAAGTGTTTCACTTACGTAATTTTGATAGATCAATCTATGCCATGAATCACATTAAGATTCAGATCCAGGCCAGGACAAATAATGTCCTCTCTACAGTTGTCAGGGTGACAGCAGTCTTAGGCATTTTTGCAGCAGAGGACCTTTGGTAACTCCAAACTCTTCCCTTCAGGAAGTACTTCTTGGCTGGCCTATGGTCACACTGTGATACACTCACTGATCCTGCTCTGAACACACAAGGCATGTTCAAATAATGGCAGGCAGCACTCTTGGAAAACAATTCACAGACCCAACAGCATAGCTCAAATATCCTACGAACATCTCGGCTGAAGCTAAGAGTTACGTGGATGTTTGGGCAGAAACATGTGGGAGTGCATTTCTTGGTAGAAAAGCCTCTAGTCCTTTCCTATGTGTGAAATGCCAAGGAAGAATAACAAAGCTGACAGAAAAGTTACAAGGCTAGTACCCTCTGCAGTCAAAGAGAGACAGTTTTCTTTAGAGTATCATTTGGAGGTGAGGGATCATTTCCACTGATGAAATGGAAAAATCTAAAGAAGGGTAGCAGCGCCAGGATATCAAGACTAGCCATCCCTCACAGTAACAATACAGATCTAATACCATTACCAAATCTCTCAGCTCTTTGGATCCAAAAACTACAACCTTGATGTCTTTCAAAGCTTTATTCACCTAAAAGACATGGGACAATTTGCTAGGGAGACTCTCAGGTAAATGTGAGGGTGCAAGACGATAGTATGGACACCTTACTCAGTGGTGACTAAGGCATGCGCTGTATCCTCAAAGGATCTCCTTGACCTGGGGTCCTGGAGTGGAGATACCTAGTCCAGGAGCTGCCCCGTGGTCTATTCCTCATCCCATGACCAGGCACAGCCGCTCAGCAGAACACAGATATAGGAGCAACTAGCATAGAACTGATCTACAGCACTTTGTTGTTGACCTTGCAGCAAGGATAAAACAAGACCAGGGCTGACTGGGATGCTGATGCTTGTGCACAGCACCTGGCTTATCCAAACCACAGGGAATGGGAGAGGCCTACACTACTGATAGGGCAGTTCAGAAAACAGATTTTTATTAATAATCTGCCGTATCTGACATTCTGTGACACCACACAGAGAGGTAGGACTGTGAAACTACTGCAGAGTAGCAGTCATGTTCAAGAACTGTTACTCACCAAAAGGAAGTATTTTCCTCTTTTTTTTTCGTTTTAAACTAACTGCATTTCTTTCAGTGCAGACATAAAATTCATTTCACTTCTGTTTGACACTTACTGTCAACATAGGGTCAGTCCTTTGTGCGTTGGGTTTTCACACAGTTCAGGGAAATGCCCGCATTTGTTTATTTTAAAAAGAGAAGATTTTGTTCCCCTATCAGGCGTAGTATTTTTTACAGCTTATTTATACAAGACGTTAACGATGGGTGATATTTAAGCTGACAATGTCTCCTTAAGTTAAGGCTAGTTAATTCTACAGTCTAATAAATTTCAACGTTCCTATAAAGATATGAACTTCTCCTTCACGCCAGGGCTAGCTTGACTTTGACAGTCTTTGAGAGAAGGTTATCATGTCCCTTTATAAAGCTGGTACAAGAATGGAGAGCCATCCAAAAGCTGGACCACACTTTGAAGGGTATCTCACTAATATGATGAAAAGGAGCTGATTTCCAGCTAGCATAGGTATGACTGTCTCCTTCTCTCTGCCAATACATTGGCAGGAATACTAGTAAAATGTCATTCTTTAAATGGAGATAGTTCAGCCTATGTCTACTACAGCCTAGTAGATAGTTAAAAGTAAATTAAACTAGATTAAATTAAACTAGATTAATGAAAAGTAAATTAAACTATTTACTTTTAACTAGATAGTTAAAAGTAAATTAAAAAGTGGCTTAAGAGCAAGTGAAAATATGGTAGATTAGGCACACCAAATTACTGAGACACAGCTACTGTTTAAAGGTGCTTGAAGAAGAGGGAACATCTTTTTGTTGCTTTAATGTTAACAGACTCTCTTAGTTTTTTGCCATCATCATTAGGAACTATTGCATTCATCCTTCATCCACGAATCTCTCACAGAAGGAGAATCTTGGACGGCTAGGTCATGCAAGGCCAGCATCAACAATGTAAACAGCCCAAGTACCTTGTCTCCCCACTCCGTTCTCCATCTGCCTGGTACACTTCATGCCTCAGGTAAGAGCAAAGAGGGGCCTGAATTGGTTACAGGGCAGATTGCCTTTCTTTGCATCCAGTCATGCGCAGCAAAAAACTACTACTGCCTGTTACTTCTTGCCAGGTAGATATTGAGATGCTATCCTTGGTTATTTGGGCATAAACTCTTCAGGTGACAGTGCCCTTTGGCTGAGTCCTAATGTTTTTGCATTCAAACCTGTCATTTCAGTCTAAATCTTACGTGCAACTGCCTAGATCGTAATGAATGAATTATTTTAACTTTCCAAAAATAAGTATTCACATCCTTTAAAAACATTTAAGCTATTTGCACTGCCAAGGTCTTTCCCTGTCTCCTTGACATCTCTTCCTGCACTGGGATGCAAAATCAAATTCTTTGCTCCTTAGAAAAAACTGGAAAGAGCTAAAATGCAAGGAGAGGAAGGAGAGTTGCTTCTTGCTGCTTTTAAGGAGTGTCCCACAAGTGTCTGTAATTTGTCCTCATGCCTGTCCTTGCTCTTTGCTTCCAGTCCCCTCTGGCTTTAGCCAAGCTCTGCTGGAGAGCTTCCAGTCATTTACAGGAATTAAAAGTTTAAAAATAAAAGAGGAGCTTTGATCAAGAAAGAAGTTCAGCTGGGAAGGAAAAAGGGAAACACAAGCACTGACAACTCAGGCGGAAAGCAAGGCGAAAGCAGGTTCATTATGAGCTGACAGACGTTTCTATGTCTGCTTGCAAAGCCAAAACCTTCCCTGCTGCTCTTTCTTCTTCAAAATGCTCTGCATTAACAATGAAAAATATGTTTTGTTTTCACCTCTGGCTTTCTCCCATGTGCCAGGATTCTTTGCTTTTTCAATTGCGAAAAGTTATTTTGCAGAAGCCGTCAACTGTACTGACCTCTGTGCTTGTGCATGCGCGCGTACGTGTATCCACACATGCACCCACAATCATCAATTCTTGGATTCCTCTTTATTCATAGCCAGTGCTCCTCCACTTTCCTTCATTTATTTATGTCTTAACTTGAAATGTCCATGTCTGCCACTGTTAATGGAGAGATCTCTTCACTACTTTTCTGTTATAAAGAAGGCAATAAAGCTGACATGGAAAGCACCAAGCTCCTCCGAAATTTTTTATTGTAGACACAACCCAGCACATTTTGTATTATATCACAAAATCCTCCCTCCAAATTAAATATCCAAAGCAACCTCCACACAAGCACCTTGTTTGCTTTAGTGAAAAAGAATAAAAAAACCTGCTCCATACATGCAGTCTACATCGTTCACAACCTCCAAAAACATCAGTGCTCAGGGGGTACCCTAAAATGCAGGCAGGATGAAGAACAGAGCACTTCTGGAGGGTACATTTCCAGTAGTTGGGGTAGTTATACTGCATTCGTATCACTGGGGAGCCAACTGGCTGCTGCCAGAAAAGTGGTAAATGTCTGCAGAACAGGCCTGATGGAGAAACCTTTGCGCAGCAGGTAGCAGCACTCTGGTCAGTGCATGTTGTTAACAACAAAAGTAGAACCAGGTTATTATTACAATTCTAATATTCATAGTTTCTTAGCTTAAACCAAAAATCTGCAAATGAACACTGGGTGCTCCATCTTGAGCCCTTACTCCTTTTTTTAAGGCAACGAAATGAAGTAACTGTCACATTAATTAAAAGCACAAGTGAACCAGAGGAAGATTATCCTCAAAGTCATAAAACTGCAGGGCTTATTAGACTAATTCTTTCGTTTATTACACTTTCAGATGGTGTTTTGATATTAAAAGGAAAAAAGCACACATAATCCACAGTGTATACACTCTCTGCCCTTCAGAGCTCCAGTGCTGAGCACTGGAAAAATGCCCTTTTTTCAAACTCAAATCCGTGTTTTGACCTGCGATAATTTTTTGCTTGGCTTTGCTTTTTACTTTATCATGAGAAGCCTAATTGACAAGAAAGAAAAATTACAGCAAAAATATCAATTAAAGTAACTGCAGGTGCTGGAAACCCAGGTATTTCTTAGTAACATCACATTTCCATTTTGACAATTATCTTTATACCCAAAAGTGATATTTTTTATTACATATGTAAATTAAATCAATAAAAATTGCATGTGTCTGCTCTGTACTATATATTTTGGAAAAGATGTTAAATATTGTAGAAGTATAATCTACACATATAGTTCAATATTTACTATTTTAAAATTACTGCATGCATACATATGGATGAAGACATGTTGTGTGCACAGAACTCTGTGTTTTAAAATCAGAAATGACTACAAGATAATTTACTTCAATCTACTATGCAATAAAAGCCTGTCAAGCCTGCTTCAACCCAGCCATTTATATTTTGCTACAGTATATCTTGCAACAAGGCATCACATTCTTTGTTGAAAACTTCAAGAGCTTGTCAGTTTATCCCAGCAGTTAACCACTCTCCCTGTTAAAATCATGTCCATTGTCCCCCAAACACAACTGTTTCTCTTTTGAATAGATTTTTTCTGACTTTAACTCCCGGCCCCTACTTCTTGTTATGCTTCTTTCCACAAGATAAAAGGGCTTTTAAAGAACCCAGCATTTTCTTCTCATAAAAGTGCTTGTGAAATTCACTCATCTAGTCACCTTTCTGTGCAATGAAGCTAAACAAATGGAGTTCTGTAAGTCCTTCGCTGGAAGATGTATCTTACAGTTTCCCAGTCATGCTTTGCAACCCTATCTCCACTTTTTCAATGTCATTCTCAAAGTGTATGCAAGAGATCTAAGCATGCCATAACAATCTTCCAAGTATGAAGCCATTATAATCTTCCACAAGTCAATAAACTCCCACCTATTTTAAAACTAACGAAACTGAGGCAGTGAAAAGGATTGGCTCAGCTCTTCGAAGAGCAAGTATTAGAACCAGGATAAAAGTACAAGAATAATCTGGTCACAGATCTCATTCTCATGCCTTATATATGACTAAAACTCTCGCCTCTACTACAGCAGCTCCTAGGTAATGCGGTACAGTGACTCTTTCCAGTATGAATTTAACAAGGGCTAGTGTCAGATTCTGGGGAGTGAGATGTTGGAGAGAAGCACCACAGAAAGGCACTTGGGCGTCCTGGTGGATGGCAAGTTGACCATGAGTCAGCAGGGCCAAGCGTGTCCTGGGGGGCATCAGGCACAGCATCGCCAGCCGGGCAAGGGAGGGGATTGTCCGCTCTGCTCTGCACTGGGGCGGCCTCACCTCGAGTGCTGGGGGCAGTTTTGGGTGCCACAGTATAAGAAAGAAATTAAACTATTAGAAAGCACCCAAATAGGGGCCACAAGGATGGTGAAGGGTCTGGATGGGAAGCCTTATGAGGACTCACTGAGGTAATTTGGTCTGTTTAGCCTGGAGGAGATTTAGGGGAGACCACATTGTGGTCTTCAACATCCTCACGGCGGGGAGTGGAGGGACAGGAACTGATTTTTTCACGCTTGTGACCAGGGACAGGACTCCAGGAAACAGCATAAAGCTGAGTCAAGGGAGGTTTCGTTTGGATATCAGGAAAAGGTTTTTCATCCAGAGGGTGACTCCTGGGGGATGGTCCTGTGCAGGACTAAGAGTTGCACTTGATGATCCTTGTGGGCCCCTTCCAACTCAAGATATTCTATGATTTCATGGGCTGCATTATGGACAGTAATAGAGAGATCACAAAACTAGAAAATGAATTATTTTCTCTCGTCCTTGCTAAGTTGCCCAACAGAAAAGTGAGAGACTAGGTACAATGGGCTGGAGTTCAGGAGCAGTTAAGACAGGTGGTTAATAATAGGATCCCATTCCAGCCTCCAGGGGTGCCAGCCCCCAGCCTTCTGCTTCTCTCACTGCTGAGATCCTCAGCACCTCCACCATTGTGCTCCCCAAAGCAGCACAAGACACACCAACCTGTCTCATTCATCTTCATGCCTAGACCCCACTAGTTTCAGTTATCTTTATCTAATCAAGATACATCCTCAAAATACAGTGAGAACAGGTCACTTTCAAGGAGATTTAAATGGCAATTATTCAAATTTCATCCTTGTCAAGATTTACACAGAGTACAGAGGAAGTTTTCCTAATTAAAAAAAAAAAAATCTGAACTTCTTAAAATTCAAATATCAGAAAAATATCAGTTGGAATGATGAAATTGTGAATGAGAAAACTCCAGCCTAACTAATTATCCATTGTAGGTAAGAGTGAAGTAGTCATAAAACGCCTCACAGACTGTCATTAGACTCACCTTGGTTGTGTGTAATTGAGGTTAAGGTTTCAAGGAAACTGCATGCATACAGACAGTTGCTTGTAACCCTGTTTACTGCCTGCATGGGACCATCCAAGGCCTGGGGACATGCACATTCTTCTTCTATTCAGATTGGATGGGTTCCACAGAAGATTGGAGAGCTGCTACAGGAAGCTCTCTCACAGCTGAGGGACAGCATCCAGCACCTGCACAGAGTTATGGAGAATGGCAGGAGTGCCCTGGCACAGGAGTAGCCAGTATACACCCACAGCACAGTTGCTCTCCAGTTGTCAAACAGAAATGCTCACACTGAACAGAAATTGGCAGATAAGTACGTGTGTGTCAGTTATAATCTATTCATTCCTCAAGATCAACAGTCCTAATACTGCGGGTTTGTTCAGTGTTTGGTTAATTTTTAAAAGAAAACCAACACTTGGCCAAGCTTTCACTCCATAACCAAGAAAACAAGAATGTACATAATATTTTCACTACCTTTCTGCTACAGGCACTCACAGCTTGCATTGGTAGTTTTGGTTGTAGCCCAGAAATTGCTCCTACAATTTAACAACCATCCAGCCCCACGGAGAACTGATATTCAATTTTGTTTTAGCCCACCCTGTCGGATTCTTTACCCATAGCCTGAGTAATTGCTGTTCCAAATTGAGAATGAATCTTATCTTCCCTAGATATTTACTCTACCCTTTTGTCCCCAGCCCCCACATCTCTCTGGCACACAGACAACATGGTTGAACTCTGCAATCCAGAAAAGTTTATTAAATGGGCTCTAGGGTTTGTTTTGTGGAAATGGATCTAAAGAGGGGAGAAAAAGACATTTAGAAAATCGTTAGCTTCCACTTCCTTTTAGAAGTCACAGGGCCATAAAAAGAATCTTGAGAGCTCGCTACTTACAACCCAGTGACAGGACCAGTGCTCCAGGACAATGATACACATCTTTGCAAGGCAGGACAAGCCACAGGAAATCAACCTTCTGCCAGAGGATATGTAATAAATATATTTTTACAGGGTTTCAGAGGAGGAAGTAAAGCACAAAGAAGAAACTGTCGGCACAGCATGCTGTTCAGCTCTGGGAAGCAAAAGGTGACCAGTCAAAAACATAATGTCTTTACAATAATGATGTGCTGGAGTGCTCCACTTTCAGTTTAAAGAATACCCATTTAAGAGCTCACCCTGCCCTCATCAGTACTTGTTTACAGGCTCATAATGCTTAATGGGAGAAAACAACATTTTTCAGAAACGTTTGAAATTATTTCCCCAAATAACTGCCTCCAGTCTGGGGAGGATGCCATGTATTGCTGCCCAGTTATAGACCTGTATAAAGGCCTCTGGCACCTCTGCTCATGGCACCTACACAAATGGGGTAGTGAGGCTTGTATCTCCCTCTGCAATGGTGTCTCACAGATTTTCCCACTCAGAGAAATGACATGTTGCCCAAAGACACTTCAGGCGTACTGGAGACTGAAATGAGACTCCAATCTAATGACTTTTGCCATATTACTTTCAGAACAAACAGGCCACACCTGCAGACCTGTACATGCTGCAAGCCTGTGTGTAAGCACTGCTCCAGCCACCACGCTACACCTTGCCAGGAAGTGAAGCTACCGTTTACGATACAGCGTGGGAAAACATGCTGGCTACCAGAATCCCTAACCTCAGAACCAGAGTTTAGTGGTACCTCCTCTACAGGCACCCCACATGACAGAGAAACCCCGACATGTTACCGTAGTTACGTTAGCTTGAGTGATAGAAGCCTAGGACAGCTAGACATGGAAAACATGCTGTGTTCTCCTAAAACTAAGGGCTGTGACTATGAAAGTTGATCCATGTTTGAGTAAGGATTACAGAAATAACCTTTCCTCTTGCACTCTGTGTTCAACTATACAACTTCAACATTCTTTGAAAAGTTACTGGCACTGTCCTAAGAGCACAGCTAATCACCTCAGAGCCAGCTGTGTGTGTTTTACCTGCCAGTGAGGATTAAATTCTGTTTCCATTTAGGCCAAGTAGTGGCATGTGGATGCATTATGTTTTCTCTGTCTCAAAACTAGCTCGTTGTTGCACTTTGCAGTAGTTAGCATACTGGGCAGGAGAGACCAGACCTACATGGACCATAGGGATCAAACTAATTTCTGTTTCTAAGAAAATTCCTTAAACTTCCACCTCTCACACACTTAGGCATGCTTGCACATTTGCGTATGACAGTCACTTTTTCTAGTTAATCTTCTTCCACAACACTATCAAGAGGACATCTCCTACCAGTGCTACATCCACACTTAAAAAGGGACAAGTGATGTGTGAGAGAATTCTCATTAGTGCAAGAAGGGTATCATCTTCTGATTTTTAGACCATTTCACACAATGACCTGCACAAGAGCTGACAGGCAAATTAATCCAGGAGTGCTACTTGAGGGCTTTCAGTTTAATAAAGAAGTCCTCAAGAGTTTTGAAGGTCTCCCCCAGCAGCATCAGAGAAGTACTGATGAGATCTGATCAGCCAGAACCAAAATACAAAAGGCCATCAGAGGATACAAGAGTCAGAAAATACATCACCTAGTAAAGAAATATGCTGGTCATGCAGGTTCACCTTACCTGCAAAATCACTGCAGACAGTTTTTTAAAAAAACCACAGAGCCACCTGACCCATGTCAAGTGCTTTTTCTTCCATACGATCAACAAAAGACAGGTCATGGCATTGCACATATATTCCTTTCTTTCCAGAGAGTTAGATTTAATCGGGGAAAAAAAAAAACAAACTCCAAACTGTAGATTGTAAAGAAAATTTCTAAGAGCTACCACATTTTAACCTAATTTATTTCTGTAGTCCTTAACCATAAGTAAGACTCTCATCCCAGCAATGATCTTTATTTACTCTGAAATACTCCAAAGCCTCCAGGAATTTAAGGTGGCGGCTTTGTATTTTGCTTTTAATCTATCAATTAAACTGCAAGGTGACTGTGAAAACAGAGAAGTTACATTTCGACTTACAGGTACAAATTGCTTAAACATGTCACAGCACTTCCAGTACGTTCATAACTGCTCTCAGGTAGGCATCACTTAGAGATGAAGTTCATTCTCTCATTTCCCTTCAACCAACAGGAAGAATGTGGGAAAAAGTAGTGTGTCTTCATGGATGATTGGTGAGTGGTTCTCTAAGTGTTGTTGTAGTTGAATTGCAAAAGCTTAGACTTGAATCTACACATGATAATTGAGAGAGTAAACAATATTGATTTTAGCTCAGTATCTTCTTTCCATCGAAGGCCAGAGAGAAGCAAGACTTGAAATGTTCTGACCAAATTAATTTAATGTAATTACCCCTGAAATATGACTTTGCCATCACTATTCTGTCATGATAGTGGGAAAATAAGACTGTCAACCCAAGGAGTATTATAGAAAAAGGTGGTCGGGCAATAGAGAGATTTCCATCGCCACTAGTTACAGCACTCATGCATGCAATTTTTAATAGCCACATTATCTCATCAACCCCCCAGTCCACCCCAGGAGTGTCACAAATAATTTTAGAAACAGTACAAAAATATCTACAGAGAGCATTTCCAAAAATTGATGCCTCACCTGTGAAATTTGCCAAGCCTCAGAAATATATACTTTTTCACACGTCTTAAAATATGTATAATAAGTCAGTAATCTGTGTCCCTTATTCTGACCTTGGGAGGAAGCCAGTAGTGTCACAGAGCATTATTTTTAGGGCAATTAAGCCTTACATAAATGTGTGTAAGCAACTTTCTTGTGAAGCAAGTATTTTTTGTCTTTTTCTTTCTTTCAAGGAAAAAACCAGAAAATTTAAGCCAAACTTTCTCTGAGAAAGTTGAAACAAAATCTTCTGTGATCATGCCAAATTTTTTGTCTAAATAAAATAGTACCCTAATCTAAATCAAGAGTGAAGAAATAAATAGATGGCTTTTGAGTTATCCATCGTGAAAGAAGATACACAAGCATGATGATTCTGAAGGTGAAATTGAGACGAATTTATTTAGTGTTCCTGAAGCCTTTTGATAATGATCCTCACAGAAGTTTTATTGGGAAAACTCGGTCAGTCAAAGCTCCTCTCATTAGCTCACAGTATGGCAAAAAAAGCAGGAGACTAACAGAAACCAGACAAGTAAAACTGAACTTGAGACAAGTCATAGCAAAGCACAACAGGGTGGTTGCAGGCACAAGAAGTAGTTCATATACTTACTAGTGACTCACAAAGAACACCAAAATACATTTTTGGGTGACATTAATATTTTCTAGGTGTTAGACACTGTAAGAAGTTTTGGGAAAAAATCCGCCACATTAAATTGAAGAACTGAGCAGCAAAGGGGCAGAAAAACAAGTTTCTTCATACATTTATTGTAAATAGAGCACTAACAAAGAACAAGCATTCTTTTCACACGTTAGTACCCTTGGAATCATCTGACAATATTCAAGAGTCGACTGAGATAGCAGTGGTAGGTCAAGAAGAACATTTCAGTGAGAACCGTGGACAAATTTGCAGCAGCAGCTGAGCACAAGCTCAGCCTGAAAGCCACTGGGATGCTTGAGTTGGATCAATGCACAGTTGGATAAAGGCAGTATCAGAAACAGTGATGTGAGCAAGGAAAAGGTTGTCACAAAACATGTTGGGAGGGTTTGTCATAGTGAGCTAACCCTCACTAGGAGAATGAGGTAAAACATGGGGGTAAATGGCAAAGGTGAACTAGTGCTGCTTTTAACATTTACAGGCTTACTGAATTAGAACAGGTCCATACCTACATGGTACACACAGTGCAGGGGCAATGAACAGTCTGAGGAAGTCTGTCAGGAGAAAACGAAGCCTCTCACTGAGCACTGTAAGGTCTGAACATCAGGAGTGATGCTTGTATTAGGAGCTCCTGGTGTTACATTCAACAGGAATGTGTTGTGAGAAACATATTAGGGCTCTACAAACATTCAAAACAAAACAAACAAGCAAGAGAAAAGCAAGTCACTATGATCTGGAGTCCCAAGAGCTGTCTCCATGTCAGGTAAATAATACTGTGTACAGCTTGCAGAGGAAACAGCAGTTATTAAATAAAAACTTTAAAAACAATTAAAAAAAAGCCAACTAGAGTACCCTGTAAAGTTGCCATGAAAAGGGACATGTCTGGAGAATCAGGTGACTACCCAAGATGGAAAACTGAAGACTTTAGGACTCTAAAAGTTCTCAAAAAAGCAGCAGCCTGATCTCGTGACCTTGTAATCAAAGAGAAGAAAGGAGAGCCTAAATGATTCATGGAAAAGCATACAAGCCATGTATGCTGTAATACGATGATTAATTTAAGTTGCTCCCTATAATACCTTATTTTATTAATTTCAGTATCGTTTGTAAATTCTCATTATTATCACTTTTAAGCATACTTTCAAAACTTTCTTTTCTTTTGTTTTCAATTGTTGTTTAAAAAAAAAATAAACAACCACTGTGACATAACAATCACAAGAAGGGGTAAAAATGCCTGCCATAGGAATGGAAGAAGTGCAGTTTCTTGAGCTGTAACTTCCCCTATTGACTTTTTACTTTTACCTTCTCTCTGTTACATTCTACTTCCATGACTGTCTCTATTTCTGTCAACTCTATTACAGGGCTTTTGTACATACCAGATATTTTTTATTATAAGGTCACAAAATCAATCTGCTTGTGTGACCTCAAAGAACAGTTTCACAAACCCTCAAAGGTCTCGCTCATCCCAAGCTACTGCTGCCTTTGAAAAGGTGTATAAAATGTCATCTCAGAGGATTCCTCAAGGCATCCAAGTCCCGTGTAAAAATGGAAAATTGAGGCACTGACCACTTGTGATTGTGGATGCAATCCTGCAAGCAAGGACTAACCCAAACTCACACTACCTCTTCTTCTCCCTCTCCCATCAGCATCTTTGGTATATTCAAAGTTGGATTGAGTGCTTGTTAATGAATCCACAACACCTTCTCTCCCCTCTTTTTCCCAGCATCGACACAGCTCCATCCAGTCCTCTGTGCTTACTGAAATGCACTTAAATAGAAGAATTGCAAAAGGCAGGTGTGTTTTATCAAGGTGCTTTCTAGTAATGGCCAGGTTGTGCTGTTGACAAAGATATGAGTCAGCTGCTTCCCTAATGAGATTGGCATATACCTCTACTCAGATGCAGCCTGTAAACTATTCATGCTTAACTCCTATTTGAAGGTTGACATTTATTCTTTCCTTCCCTCTTCAAAACATATCAAAAGTAACTGATTTGAAATGTATGGTCAGTCTTCCTCTTTTCTCTACCCTCCTCCTGAAATATTCAGGAACGTGAGAGCTGAGAGATTCGCCATACTGAAACTTGCTGTATACAAAATCTGGTTTTCACTTTACTCAAAAAACGTCTGCAGGCCACATATATATCTTTAAAAAATGAAACACTCTATTCTGAAGGGTATAAACTATGCCACAAGCTTTGCCTCTGTTCTTCAATTCTAAACGTAACTCAAAAATTGTCTGGAATTAAAAAATCCACCTCTTTTCCATTTTTCCACCTCTAAATTCTTTATTTGTGTCTTGCTCTGTATCTGTTTCCTCCTTTCCAGTCTCCACATCTGTTCCATTTCTCTCTCCTCTGGCTGACATGCTGAAAATAATCACTTATTGTCCCCTGTCACTGCTGGCATATCAGTTAATCCCTTAACTCCATTATCAGAGTGCCTTTACAACCTGCCAGGCCTTAACTACTCATTCAAGGCTCTCCAGTTACACCAGCAGTGTACCAAAACTCTTCTTTCAGAAATCTTCTTACACTCCACTGCATTCGTGTTTTGCTTACCCGTTTCAGTCACAATTCCCTGGGGTCTTCCCGGCTGCGCTGTTGGGCGTCGCTCCCACCAAGCTCCAGTTTCCTCAGATCCTACACACTCAGGCTCTTTTAAGTCATCTTGATCTGAATAGGGGCCCTCACAGCACCTGGCACATCAATAGGTTTGGAGTGCATCGCAAAAGGGAGGGGTGTGGAATTAAACAAAAGAGCCCATGTTCAGGCAACTGAGTAACAGCAAACGAGTACTGAAAGGGGGTGAACTAAAGGAACGCTTCCAGTGTAGCTCCATCTCTGCTTTCAGTGACACTGTCCTCACCCTCCTCAAATACATCATTGCCTTGTTCCAGCAGCACAGAGGAGACTGCACAGGCCTCAGGGGCAGTGCTCATCTTGCACGTGAAAACTGTCAAGCAGATCTGGACTGCAGTAGAAGGTGAGAGGGGACAGAAAAAAGATGTGTTTTTGTGTAGCTCTAATTTAAGTATTGTAAGTTCAAACTAAAACACAGGTCCAAATAAACATGCACGATAACTTGAGAAGTCACTCTTTTTCATAAGAGTCTTTCACTAATCACTTGTCTTCTCCTCTATTTGCTAGTGCCTCTCTCCTCAGCACACATTTCATACATGCTTGTTATCCCAGCATCCTGGCATAAATGCAGCATGCAATGAGCCTGATCCTGATGGTTGATGTGGCAGAATCTGGGCTGATGGATGAATCTAAACTTGAGGCAAAGTCTTTCCGTAATGATTCTTAATTTTTGCCACACATTGTCAGAGCAGTGGTAGACTGGACCTTCAGACTTGAAGGTCTGGGGGTGCTGGAAGAATCTGGGAGAGAGCTCCTGCCTCTGGGCACGTTACTTTCTTGCAGAGCAGCACCCTCGCAGCCCCCATGCACGGAGGCAGAGCCCTTCTGAAGAGCAGCCTTTGCAGCCCTGAGTTTATACATGGGCTGCTTGTCCTCCCAGATGAGCTCAGGAAGCTCACACATGAACAGCAGCAGCCTTTCTCCTGTCAAGGGCAGAATCACCCTGAGAGCAGCAGCGCTTCCAGACTCCAGGGGAGGTATGCAAACACTTCATATGTGACAGCACAAAAAATCAGAAACACAGCTGATCACAGAGATTGCTGTTTGGCTAAATATTCTCTTTCTTCACATTCACTGCCATGCAAAATCGCTTCCCCTTGCCTTAAGCTCTTTTATCAAGTGTTTCCCTAAGGAAATATTTCTTATTATCCAAATCAATATCCACTGAAGTGGATTTAAGAACTTTAAAGGCCTTGATGCCTGCTATTAACATCAACTTAGATAGCTACTCTGTTAAGCACAGGCTTTCAGTGGTGATTCATTTGCTGGAGTCTGTGTGCCACAGGGAGTGAATTGTTTTTTCATCAGCATATTCTGTACCAGCTTCTAGAAGGCATCACTGGATTGTCGCTGCTTGTGGCAGTGATTGTTTTATCAGAAACTAAAATATTTGCCTGAAAACACTAGGTTTCTTCCTCCTATCCTATATCATCACCCTGAGACTCCTATCTACTTGTGAGATGCTGCCATGAACAAATCATCCCCAATGCCTATTGGATGATCATGAAGCATTCAGAATGGAGAAGAAAGTCACAAATGCTTTACATAAGGTAAACATCACATTTCTTCACATTTCAATTGAAGAAATGCCTCACAGTTTGATGAAAATGCGCAGTTATTTTCGTGGGAAGCTTCTGTTCACCTAACAAACTGGATTTGTGCCTGCATTTTCTCAAAAAGTAAACAACTATGCATACTTATGTAATAACACCCAGTGTGACTCATTCCTACCTCTTCAGTGATTTTGCATCATATGCATACTCTATCAACCCGTTCATGCGTCGTTCTTCACCGCTCAGAAGGCATAGTCACAGAGGGCTTGACCTCCTGGAAGGAAAACACTCCTGGCTGCTACTGATTGCTCACAGTTGCAGGTGCTCAGCATTTCCCAGAAACGAGATCTTAAAGCTGTCAGCTTGAATTGATTCCAAGGAAAATATTATCAAAATCAAATCTTATTTCCACCTTCCTATATACCCCTTCCTTCACAATGTGTAGGAAATCAAGGCTGTAGGACAGCGATTAACCTCATTTCACCTATTTATTCTGAGAAACTAAGTGGTCTGTCAAGCTGAACATATTTAAATTGATGGACTCCTATCTGGTTTTAATCTTTTAAAACTTGCTAAGTTGTTCTTAACTGGTAGATGAATTATTTACTTCAATCTTTATGCAAATTCCTGTTGGACAAGTACATGCATAGAAAAAATGGAAGTTTCAAAATGAAGGAATCTGATAATCCATCCTACATGAAACATTCCAAATGTGGAATGTGTTCACTGTGTGTCACAGGTGCTGATGCAACAGAGTCTCTAACTTGGTTAAAATTTGCAGAATTTCACAACCTTACGTTTGAGGTAGGGTGGTTGATGGCTTCTTTTGGGGGGGGTTAAATACTTTTTACATGTTTACTTACATTACTTAAATCTCTCAAACTTGTATTCAAGATTTCTTTATCTAAATTTTGCTGAATGTTTTAAAATAAAATATGAAATAGTAATTGCACTATCTAATTAGGGAAAATGCACCAACTTATTTTACACTAAGAGAAAAATTGTCTTTAAAAAAGAAAATCTGGTGTATTAACGTAGCCTTAACTACACTTCGCACTTGCACAAAAAACAACTTCTGAAGAAAGTCTAACTCTTCATGAAAGTCATACTTAATAGTAATTTTTCTTCCTCACCAACTTGTAAAAAATACATTCAATCTATCCACAAAAGTGTGACATGGAATGTTTTAGGATACTTTTTTTGGGTTTTTGCTTGGTTTGGTTTTGAGGTTTTTTTTTTACTACAGTACTGCTTTTGCACAATTTTTCGGACTGAAGTACCTTCTGGTTGGCATTTCATCAGGCAGCATGTGACTCAGTTATTTCCACAATAGCAAACTGCATTCTTATGCTCTAAAAATCTCAGCTCTTCATGACACTGATTCAGAGGGATGGTTGCAAATAACCAGTGGGAGGCACTAGCTTCACCGTTCACAGAAGCAGAAAAATTTGCAGATGTTTGATAAACACACAGACATAATTATCACTTCAGATTTTTCAGCTGAAGCTAAATAAATTCTTTACTGTCTCCACAGCACAGGCACAAATACACAATTACTGTGATATTTCTTGGACACAGCCCTCCAGCTGCTTGCTCATCCAATACAAAAAATTACTTACATCATTATTTTGGATAAATATAATTCATATTTATAAAATGTTTTTGTATTTATTTCACTGCAAAGAGTGCAAAAAAAATCATCTGATAACCGTTGTACTTAGATCTCTTGCAGTAGGAAAGGCAAGAGGAAGCCAGGACAAATTAACATGTAATTCAACTGGGCTCCCCTTTCTCCTGCACCTCAGAACACCCCCTTGCAGAAGGACAGGCTGAATTCCATCTTTTCTAAGCATTGCTGAGGCCTCAGGATTATCATACACAAGGGATACATGTTATCAGCTCCAAGGCAGACCTCACGGGGCACACCGCACTGTTTCTAAATAGCAGCACTTAGCCTCCATGGGGTTCACTGCAAACAGTATTCAAGGAAGGCAGACTTTTGAAACTTTTACACTTTTAAAATCTAACTATTATAAAGTAAATCCAGTGGTTTCTTAACTTTTCCTGTTAAAACAGATATTAAAATGTCAAGTTTTTAGCATAAAACGTTTATATTTCTGTGCTTCACTACACATGAAAAATTTATTTTTCCTCCTATATTTTCCAGAGGTGACACCTTAGGGCTTGAACATGCAACCAAGTTACCTGGGTCCTGTAAGCACTAAAAATAGCTGATGTACATGCTCTAATACCAGGGAAAAGGCAAAGGTAAGGCAACTCTGCTGAAACTCACTTTATTAAATCAACTTCCCTTGCAATTTCCCTGGGCTAAGAGCACAAACAGAGACAGGCAGAACTGTTGTAACTCAGTCCTGAGCCTGAATGTTGGCCTTGACAGTACCACTATCAGAGAGCTCCATGTTAACTGGAGTGAGAGACTGAAGAAAATGGCAAATATCTGTCCCTGCATCCTCCACATAAAACCCCATCATCAAACTGGGGTCTCTGCAGCTACAGCATTTCTCTGCAGCTTAAAGTAATTCTTAGAGACAAAAGCAGAGATCTGTAGCCTGTGTCTAAAGCAAAGGGCTTGACTACCCACCTGCAGAACTTCTCCCCTACTGCAAAGCTCAAGCCCAGGCCAGGGCTCTGCTCAGGGTTGGGAAAAGCAGTGGCTGAAGAGCACTGTTGTCTCAAGTGGATCTTTCTTCAAGGATACATATAAAGATGCAGTCAGTGTTGTCTTTTATATTTCCATTTTATAAATCTAACTGAATCACATTTAGACATGTACAATCATGCTCTGACTTATTTATAGTCTCTGGATTCTTCACTTGTCTTCCTCAGGATGCAGCTAAGTTCTCCAAAGGAAACCAGGTACTCAAAATGAGACTTTCCTAAACCATTTCAAAAATGCCCACAAGCAGTGTGTGCCTGCTCTCCCTTCTTTTGGCCAAAGACAAGACACATGGTATAAAACAAAGGAGTAAAAAGTTACAGCAACACCTGAAAATCCAGCGAAAACTTCAACAGCAAAGTACCCTTTCCTTGACTGACTTAAGAATGAAACTGGCAGCAGTGTCATTTTCTATGAAAAATGTATACTTGAAGTAGAAATGCTCAGCTGTCAAAGGAATATTTATGAAAAGTTGCATAAGAGTTGCCTAGATAGCTGCCAGCTCTATTATGTACGTAAAAGCCAGAGTTTAGATTTTAAAAATATTTCAAGACAAGAAACAAAAAATTACTCAAATGCATGCCAGCACTACCTGTTAAATGCTAAAGCTTTTCGGTGACCTTTGCTTTCAGATTTTAATTATCCATCTGACAACAGAGCCTTCCAAGTTCCTGCTAAGACAAAGCCAATCAATAGATATTTGCCCCAAGAAATAACAGCCTTACTGTACAACAGTGTAAGTCTCTTGACAACACCGCATACAAAATTCTGAAATAATCCACTGGAAGTAGCAGTTTCTCCAGAACTGTTGGCTTAAGAGTTAGCCAGTAATTGCAGCTGATACTAAGCTGTTCCCAGGATGAAACTATTTGCTGACTATGAAGACGAAGGGATTATTATTATTTATCAAGTGTCAATGAGATAAAACTGTTATATCAGCAAATACAACACATCTCTCCCAAGGTATTTACAGTACACATCAGAAAGATAATACAGTTTATCACACCACAGCGAGTAATTAGATAAATTCACTGCAAATCAGGATCTTTTCCCTGGGAGTCACTGTTTGTTTTAACAATGCAGATAGACCAGGTTTGCAAACCACACTTCTCCTGAACCACAGGAACTACCTTTATTTGCTAAGGTTGCTGCTGAGTCCTTGTTTTACAAAAGCTTTTGGATTAATGAAGTATATTAAGTATATAGCAGACTTGGAAATTTCTAGCTTGGTAAACTACTACTACAACAAAGACTACATTCTAATCCATTTTCTTTTCCAAATAATCTATTTCTAAGCTAAGGATAGGATCAGTATCAATGTCTTTAAGCAAAAATACTCCTATTTATAAGGTTTAAAGCCTATCTGTTGCTTTGCTGGTCTAGTGTCTTTTCCCTTCCAAGGGTTCTGGTCTCCCCAGCAGCATTGTTCAAGAAGAAAAATATACCACAGCTGTAAACTCTGATAGCATTTGCCAAGAAAGTGGTAATATTGACCGGCAGTAATGACTGTGCATGTTAAACACAGGCTTTAAGAGAATTCTTACAACATCACTGGTATCTGGTTTTATTTACTGAAGTCTGTGCCTGTTTCTCAAATACACATTTCCATAACCAATCATATTACACTCTTTCCTGTCAACCATTGCACTCATCACGTGCTGCGCCTACAAATTTGCTTAAAAGTAACACATGTAACTATTCATATCCAACTTCTAGTTGTTAACAGTTTGCCTAAATGTCTATTTAAGCTACTGCTCCAGGCTGGTCTGAAAAGGAAGGTAGTCTTGAATGAATTTGTGGGTTCCCAATAGGTAGGTGTTCCTCCCTGCTGCTCACCACATTCCAGACCAGCATATTTTTACTCTTTCTTCACTTGACCGCACAGTCTTAGTCCAGATCAAATTTACCAAGTTGGAGTAAAGGAAGCATAGAGTCTTGAAACTTCCTTGTTTCTCCAGAGTCTGCTTTAGATTGTCCTTTAAGCATGAAGCTGACTGCAGAGCATCTGTCTCTCCCATGGTCACCAGCCACAGCAGCGATGTGCAGTTAAAGCCTGGGACTGGCACTGGGTGTTCAGGAGCGTTCCACTGATGGAGTCATGGTAAGAACACACAAAGTACCCTGAAGGTCAACAGACCCAGTGTAATCTGTTGGGTCTTCCTTATCAGAAAGGACTTTTCAGAGCAGAATCAGTGAGAGTTTTGACTTGCTGCTTCATGAAATATTAAACAAGAAGCATACTGAGAAAGATTCTTCCACGTCTTTTGGCTGTTGTTGAAGATAAGATGAAACGTATATTTTAATCTGGTGTGCCCCACAACATGCTAGCAGTAAATTTTTCTCTGCTGGACTTCTTTGGTTACTCTCCCATATCCTCTGAACCTGGGACAACCAAAAATTTTCCATAAGTAATTTTCCTCTTAGAAGTTTTTTAGTGGAATTTTTTTCCCCTACAGGGACATGACAATCCCAGCATACATTTCATATAACTGGTGAGGGATATTTCAGTGAAATTTATGGATTCAATGCAAATATTGCCCAATATTCACCTTGGGAAAAAATAATTTGAAACTTGGTAAATGACAGATGGAAGAGACTGTAAATTTAGTTTTCAGGAAAACCACTTTTTTAATTTGCCATTTTAGGTGGGGAATGCTTGCATTTTCATTTAGTGCTATTTTCCTATGATTTCACTTCCTGTTTTAATTAAAACTTCATTCTGAAACATCAAAATTCTTTGCAAGATGATAATTTTTCTAAAGAATTGCAGCTCCTAGAAAGAACATGGTCATCGGCACAGCTGCAAACAGCAACATCAAAACTTGCTAAACATAAAGGTCTTGAGAAGTTTCTACAATGTAAGCTGCCAAGTAGATCTTCATTTTTTTTAGCTGTGCAGTCTCACCCCACTGTTGGATGGTTTACTCCTCCATGAAAATGGGGTGTAGTACACAGCCAATGGTATGACACCTTCACTTTTTGGCAAAATGCTTTTCCTTTGAAGAGCAGTGTCTGCATTTCATGAAGTTCTAACCCAATCAGGAACATACTAAGCAGATGTTCTGGAAAAGGCAAGTTAAATGGACAAGTCCTACAGAATTCGGAATCATACCCTTAGGGTTTTTTTCTTCCATTCTTCTCCAACACAGCCATACTCTGAGCACTGCTTACCGGACATTTATGGCAAAGAGGTGTTTTACATTCGTATTCTCTAGTGCCTCTGTTTGCACTGTTGGGGCAACACTTTTTGGCTTAGGACTAAAAGCTTTTGGCTTAGGACTAAAAGCTTGCCCCTCCTCCTAAAAGCATGTTTCTGATGGACACGAGCAGGGTATAATTCTTTTCTTTAACAAGCAGCGAAAACGAAGAGGGTTGCATCCAGCCTGTTCTTTACCCAACAGCCATGTGTTTGGAAACCTGCCTGAGAGGGTTCAATACTCTTTTCTGCCTAAGACACTTAAAACATTACTTTTCCCTCCTAACTGCTTTCCCCATCTAGAGCTGAGAAGGATGGTTTCTTTTCTCAGCTAAAGCTGTTCGGTTGCACACTGAATATTTAAAAACCTATTAAATCGGAGTGAGCAGCAGCCTCTAGACTATGTATAAAAATAAATTCACCTACTTCACATGAAGCTGTTACTGTAGCAGCAGCAAGGAATTAGCATCCTATTCCACACAGGCTGCTTTCAGGAAGAAGAGTAAGCTGATTTTGCATCCCCAATTAGTGTTTTAGCCACCAAGCTAACTTAAAATATCTCATATATAATGCTTCTGTTGGCCCGCTTTACAATAGAGCATCAGCCACTTCTCTGTTGTGCCAAGAGCCCAAATACAAACATGCAGAATAGGTCAGCTGAGAGCATGTGCAGCTACCAGAAGCCGAGGAACCACACCTCGTTACAGGTTTGGGAGAGCTCAGGTGTGTGTCTGTTACTGAACTGCTCAGCTCTGCCAAGCTCTGCCAAGACTCATCTAAAAATAGCTTTTGGGGAACACAATAATAAAAACGACAAACTTTAGTTTCCTTGAGGACTAAAATGAACTCAGTAGCTCATCATAGCAATTGTGATATTGGGCATACAAATCCCAATTCCCTTTCCCCCAGTTTGTGTCTCTGAGTGGACGTAGGGCAACACTCAAATAACAGCTTCCCTTGCTTGTCTGTATTTTATACTAGTTGGCACACAGAAGCAAAGGGTTGCCTGGAAAGAAAAAGAGGAATGAAGCCCAAAAGATAATTAACACTCTCAGAGGTCAGAATGAAAGTCCAACTGTGACAGAGCCTGAGGAAACCCTGACAGAGCAACGCTGCCAGAACTATCAGCAGAGTCATGATTGCTTTTTAGCCTTTCAGCGGGGAAAAGGCAGCTGTAAATCCTCAGCAGGGAAAAGGCAGCTGTAAATCCAGTCTGCAGTGGGCAACAAGAAGATTCAATAGTTTACAACTGGTGTGAACTTTAAACAAGCCCACAGAATTTATAAGGGTGCCCACTGAGTCAAAAGATGGCTTCAGACCACGTCCAGGAGGGGAGTGCCCACTTCCCACAGGCTGCTCCTGCTCCAAAGAGCAGAATGCTGCCAGGAAATAGGCAGCCAGCAGGCAGCCACATGCCCTCATCCCACAGGCAGCCTCACCCCTCCAGGATTTCCCTTCCTTCATACCCCACCTGAGGCATTGGCTCTTCCAGTTACACCTAAAGGGCTCTTTCCCCCTTGCAACACATCTACCCATATAACTTAGCTTCATCTTTACAAAAACCCATGTTGTTTCCTGGCGAGGTAACATCCCAAAGTCTGTTTCAGACAAAGCAACTTTGGTGGCAGCAGACATGTGATGTAGTCTGTATACGGGTAGGACACATAGGAAAACAAACTCCTGATCCCTTCTACTGCTGTGCCACTGGCTTTCTCCTTCTTCAAAGTGAACTCTGCAGAGTGGGATTTTTCAAAATCACTTAGTACACGGGTGCCTCTGAAGTATCTGATTAAACTCCTGCTGTCTGTAATGAAAGTAGTGACATCAACACTGTTTATCCCACCAAGAATTTCCCACTACCTCATTTTATCTGGGAATAATAAACACTTAACCGTCTCCTGCTTCTCAGTAGGCTGAGATCTGCTGTTAACAAGTCACCCAAATACCCTAATCTGGAAAGAACTAAAGAAAAAAGAACTGTCTGGCAGTAGGAATATCCATCTTTTTCCACAAAAGGACTCCACGTATCAGCAAAAATATTGCACTAGTTTTTTGCTTTGGGGTTTTTTTGATTCTGAGGGGAAAAATAGTTTTAAAGATAAAACTTAGTCGTGAGCAAACAGTACATGATAAGGGTCTGTCTCTTTACAAAAATTGCACCAGTGCCTCAGTATCACTTAACTGGGATAAAGAGGCTGCTGCCAGCAACAGTTTACTCAGTTCATCTTCGGGACTGGATTTCATAAGGATTAAAAAACAAAGCCAATGGAAAAAACAGTCAGTGCAGTGGGACTTTCCTATACTTTTACCAACTCAGCAAAGCTACAAGGTCATTCCAGTGTACCTTGCAGCACTATGGATTAGATTGCTTCTTCACTAAGGAGCAATTAATAATTGGAGGATATGTAGCAACTACAGTCCATTCCAGAAAACATACTGACTCTGAAGAAAATGAAGCAGCACCTAAGCAAACCAGAAAACTTGAGAGCATTTTCCAGCACCTCAAGCAGCAAATGCTGCTGTTAAGAGAGATCAAGGCAAGGCATCATTTTTTTGAAAATGACAGAAAATACAGAATGTTTTTTCATTCGATATCACAGGTATTTATTTGGAAAACATGAAAGTCAACAAGCTAACATCAAAGTAAAACCATACAGAGATGAAAAATTTATCTGGCTTCAGCATGACTCATGAAACCATTTCCATTCCTAAATCCCCAGCAAAAATGCCCTTGGGCAGGCACCATTTTTGTGTTATAATAAAAAGATACATTAAAGGACAGAGGTCAGTATCGTGCAAGGAGCTATCTTGAAATTTCAGATGCTGATCTTGCAGCTGCGAAGACAGCAGGCCTTGCTTATCTCTTCAGACAACTATGGCTGCTTTAAATACAAGAGGGAATTTAACTGTATGAAACATTCCCTATTCTAAGCGTTCACAGAATTTTGTGATAAAGCGATTCTTCTAGGCCATATTTTCCAGCCTACAAAACAGAGGCCATAGGACTGTTAATTCAGAAATTCAGTTGTCCCAGACAGTGCAACGAATGATTTTAAATCCTTAAGGATGATTAATACCTTCATCAGTGAGATTTTTCCATTGGTTAATTAGTGTTAAAACATGTGCCTTAACTCGAGTCCAAATTTCTTTGGAATCAACTTCCAGCTACCTGATATTGACATTTTTTCCGACTTGAAAGGAGGCTCCTTTGATTTTTCAATTTGCTTTTCCTTAGACTTTGATCAATCCAACATCAGTGACCTCTTTCTTGGCTAAACACCAAAATGAAGTTTTTTTAATATCACATTAGAAGAAGAATTTGTCAGGACTGAATCACCTTTTTCTGATTTCAGAACTTTTTTTCCAGTCCAACACCCTTTCCAGTGTGCAAACCTCAGGACTAGTCTGATTATTTTCTCAGTTCTATTATTGCCATAGACATACATGGTGCTATCTTTTTTACACATCCAAGGATCATATTTCACAGAATCACAGAATCAATTAGGTTGGACAAGACCTCTGAGATCACTGAGTCCAACCTATGATCCAATACCACCATATCAACAAGACCATGGCACTGAGTGCCATGTCCAGTCTTTCTTCCAGGGGTGGTGACTCCACCACCTCCCTGGACAGCCCATTTCAGTATCTAATCAACTCTTCTGTGAAGCAATTCTTCGTAATGTTCAACTTAAACCTCCCCTGGTGCAGCTTAAGACCTGCTTAAGTCCTCTTGCCCTGCTCTTTCTTACCTGGGAGAAGAGGCTGACCCCCACTTGGTTAGACCCTCTTTTCAGGGGGTTGTAGAGAGTGATAAGGTCTCCCCCGAGTCTCCTCTTCTCTGGGCTAAACAACTCCAGCTCCCACAGCTGCTCTGGGCCCAGCCATCCAGCCAGTTCCTAACCCAGCAAAGGTCCCACCTGTGCAAGCCATGGGCTGCCAGCTTTTCCAGGAGAGTGCTGTGGGAGATGGTGCCGAAGGCTTTGCTGAAGTCCAGGCAGACACACCCACAGCCTTTCCTGCATCCCCCACGTGGGTCACCCAGCCATAGAAGGAGATCAGCTTGGTCAGGCAGGACCTGCCTTTCCTGAACCTGTGCTGGCTGGGCCTGATCCCTTGGCTGTCCTGTATGTGCTGTGTGATCACACTCAAGGTGATCTGTTCCACAACCTTGCTGGGCACCAAGGTCAGGCTGGCAGGCCTGTAGCTCCCTGGATCCTCCTTCCAGCCCCACTTATGGATGGGTGTCACATTGGCCAACCTCAACTCATCTGGGAGCTTCCCAGTGAGCCTGGGACTGATGGTAAATGATGGAGAGCAGCTTGGAGAGTTCTTCCACCAGCTCCTCATCACCCTGGGATGGCTCCCATCAGGTCCTATGGACTTGTGAGCATCTAAGTGGCTCAGCAGGTCACTACCTGCTCCCTCCTGGATTACAGGGAGTCCTTTCTGCTTCCTGCCCCTGTCCACCAGTTCAGGGTCAGTGGTCCCGAGGATAACAGGTCTGACTGTTGAGGACTGAGGCAAAGAAGGTGTTAAGTACCTCAGCCTTCTCCTCATCTTTGGTGACTATATTCCCCCACACACCCAATAAAGAATGGAGCTGTTCTTTGGCTCTCCTTTTGTTATTAATGTGCTTATAAAAACACTTTTTATTATCCTTTACAGAAGTAGTCAGGTTAAGTTCTAAATGACCTTTCACCTCCCTAATTTTCTTTCTGCATGACATCCTTAAACACTTCTTGAGTTGCCTGCCCCTTTTCCTAAGGTGATGCACCCTTTTTTCCCTGAGTTCTGCAAAAGCTCCCTACTCAGTCAGGCTGGTCTTCTTTCCTGCCAGCTCATCTTCTAGCACATAGGGACAGCCTGCCCCTGCACCTTCAAGATTTCTTTCTTGAAGTACATCCAGCCTTCCTGGGCCCCTTTGCTTATAAGGGCTGCTTCCCAAGGGACTTTCCAAATCAGTGTCCTCAACAGGCCAAAGTCACCCTCCAGAAGTCCAGGGTAGAGGTTTTCTTGACCCACCTCCCCCCCCCCCCTTATTTCTCCAAGTATTGAAAACTATCATTTCATGGTCACTGAGCCCAAGACACTCTCTGACCATCCCATCTCCCACCAACCCTTCTCTATCTGTAAACCACAGGTCTAATGGGGCATCACATCCCTGAGGGCTCATTTTTTACCAGCTGTGTGAGGAAGTTCTCCAGAAACCTCCTAGACTGCCTCCTCTCTGCTGTGTTGAGCTTACAGGAGACATCCAGCAGGTCAAAGTCTCCCACAAGAACAAGGGCTGGCAATGGTGAAACATCAGCCAGTCACCTATAGAATGATTTGTTTTCATATAGGATGATTTGTTTTAATGATCATCCAACACCACTAATTTTCACCCTGTTAGATATCCAAACGGAACCCTGAATGTTTTAAGGGGAATTGGCTTCCAAACTACGATCCTCATAACAGATGTGTAATTCTGAATGCATCACCTCAGATCTGGCTCTATTAATGAGACCAATTTGACAAGTAACCAAGATTTCTCAAAAAGAACTTTTACCTGTCATTGCAAATCCTGAGAGTCATTACACTTAACCTTCCAGTAGTTATGTTTCTTCCTGCACTGCAGTGTTTTCTAGAACAAGTATTCCCATTTATCATTTCTACAGTCACTTGACTATTTTATAATTCAGTTTTCATGTGTTACCAATTTTTTAATCTTGACGTTATTTTGACATGGTGTTTTTCAGGTCTCACGGAAATCTATGAGGTCAACAAAATTCTTCACAGTCAGTCCAAATGGAACCATTCCCTTGGGCAAGACCTGCCACGCGAATGACTGCCCAGAAGACAGGAATGCCCTTTATCATCGAAATTTAGTCAAAGAATTGTTTTTCATATTTTATTTAATTCATATGAACATTCAGACAACTTCTACTTTGAAACATAGGACATAGGTGTAGAAAACCAACTCCTGTATCTAGGAAGAGGCTGGTGTCTTTGCTCTACGGCCATGGTGAATTTCTTCCACCTCGGAGAACTAAACCTCAGAATAATTTTCTTGAAATATTTATTCCCAAGAAATGAAGAGAATAGCAACATTTGAAAATGCACAGGCAAATCTGATGTTCTCGGACAGATACTGAGAAAGTTCTGCAGTGCAAGGTAGTTCGTTCTGGCTAGAAAACGAAATATATTGGAAGCTTTTGTCAACACAGGACATTCATTTGCTCTCATAAAAGAGCAGAAGTGCATTGAAGGCAAGCTTTTAAATGCTTGTAAACCAGTGGTGATGGTAAGCAGAGAGTTCAAATTAGCTGACACTTTCCCAGATAAATAAGGCTAGGAAAACATACTGGACTCTATCAATTTGCAGTAACTGGCAACACTTCAAAGAGAAAATCAAATTTATTTCACCTTTAAGGCAAAAAAAATATTTCAGTTTAAATCCTCATGAAGAAATTAGCTTTAGAGTGTACAGGCAGCTTACGTTTGTCAGGATGTATCAAAAAATGGGAGCAGGATAACCACCATTGCAATAGTGCAGCAGTGACAGTCTGGCTACACCTACCTACTAACTGTGCTTCATAAAGCAAAGAAATAACTTATTACATGTCAGTTACAGACCCCTGAGAAGCACAAGAAAATGTTTGGCATTCCCAGCGTGTAAGCTTCTGAATTGCCCTGTCACTGACTCACTTCTTGAAAGTCTCCAGCAAAACCAGCGTTTGACAAAAGCCAGTAGCCTTTGCTCTACACAGAACCGAATTTGTTTGAAAAACTCTGTAGAAGATTAACTTTAAAAAAAAAAAATCTAAAGAAAACCTGACATTGCTGCCTCCTGAAGGGGATATAATCTGGTTTTAGGTTTTCCATCAGACATCTGAAAAGGATGCTGTGACTTTTACCAGGCTGAATTGAAATGAGTAGAATTGAACTGTCTTGACCAAGAAAAAGTTCTGGCACGTCTCAGGGAAAGATGACCTTTTTAGGACCTTTCTTTGACAGGCATCCAAGCAACCATTTCCTTTGATAAAAATCAGATCTAGATTCCCCTTCTGAAATGTACAGACTCTTGTTTGGGGTTTTTTTGAAATTGCATCACATTTAAGCAAAATCTTATAAAAAAAGTCCACACCACAAAGTCCTCTTGGAGCCTCACATTGTTCTCACTCCAAGACTGATATCCCCATTGTCACAAAAACCCTTGCAGCCACCTTTCAACCAGCAAACATAAAATAATGAAGTTATCCTTTAACTGTCAATCAATATTATTCAATTGTTTTGTTCTATATTTGGACATCCACAGGCTTGTAACCTGTACGTGGACACTTACTGGACATGTGTCATCTTGACATTTAGCATATACACTCTCCAAATCACCAGTCCAGTGCCAAAATCCCTGGAATGGTTCTGGCTGGTGGGACTGCCATTTCCTAAGTTTGCCATCATTAATTTGAGTTCTAAAGCTAATGAGAGTGGGTCTTTTCTTGAAAATATCTCTACTTTGGTAAGCCTACCTGGTTATATTCCCTTAAATAGTAATTATAAACATATTCATCGTTACAACTCATTGACTGCACTTAGAAAAGATTAGTTATTTAAACTGTGACAGGGCAGTTACTTCTGTTGGCAAAACTGAGGTAGAAGAGAATTATATGGAAATGCTTCTTTGCCACAGTGCTTATTGTTAATCTGGTGATCATTAACCTCTTTGTACCATTGGTTACTGATTAATTTCTAACTCTCCATATCAAATGCTCTCAGCCTTTTGATCCATCACCCCAGATGAGAGACAGCAAATTTAACTCACCAGCATAAGGGTGAATGTCCCAAGAAACTGTGGAACTGGTGAAGGGCCTTGAGGGGAAGACAAATGAGGAGCAGCTGAGGGCACTTGGTCTGTTCAGCCTGGAGGAGACTGAGGAGAGACCTCACTGCAGTTACAACTTCCTTGTGAGGGGAAGAGGAGGGGCAGACACTGATCTCTGCTCTCTGGTGACCAGTGACAGGACCTGAGGGAATGGCCTGAAGCTGAGTCAGGGGAGGTTTAGGTTGGATATTAGGAGAAGGTTCTTCACCCAGAGGGTGTTTGGGCACTGGAACAGGCTCCCCAGGGCAGTGGTCACAGCACCAGCCTGACAGAGCTCAAGAAGTGCTTGGACAATGCTCTCAGGCACATGGTGTGACTCTTGGGGTGCTCCGTGCAGGGGCAGGAGTTGGAATCAATGATCCGGATGGGTCCCTTCCAACTCAGTATGTTATATAATTCTATGGTAAGTTCAAACAAGCCAAAATTTACCAAAGTAAACCTTTTCTAAACAAGCCAAATTACATTCATGACACTGAGAATGAAATTTTTTAGTATGGAAAACTGAGAAACACAAGGTGCAGCGCTTTCAACTTCTCTCCAGTTCTCTGAGCAATCCAAGTGTGCAGTCAGAAACAGCAGTGCTTTAAAGAGGATGTGCTAAGTCATGCAAAGCTTCTAAATTAAACATTTTTCTCTCCCATAAAAAAAAGGGCTTAAATCAGGCCAGCCAAGATTATGTGCGATTTTCCCTAAAACTTGCTAGACAACTTCAGCTGAAAGCTACTTATCAACAAATTATGAAAGCACCAAAGGTTCTCGAAGTTTTATCACAATGGTCTTCGCTCTGCTGTTTGTCTCCTAAAGTAAAGAAAAGCAGGTGTTTGTCCAAGATAATCTTGGTTTTATTTTTTATTAATAAAAAAAATCAGATTCTGGTAAGAAAGGCAGTATCAAAGCAAAGAGCCTAGTTATCTAGTGCATAAGGATTTGATTCCATCTGTGAATCAAGAAGGCAATGTGTGCACAGCTGTAGGTCTACAAGGGAAAAAAAGAAAGAAAACCCACGGAAACCACCCCACACAGCTCTTGGTACCTACTTGGAGCCCTGCTTTCACCTACATGTATTGCAAGTACCCTCAGTGTTTAAAACCAAGTCATGCTGAAGGAATGGGTGGAGATTTTTACAGCTATTATTACAACAATAATTATTATTACAAAGAATGGTATAGAAACAGTGGAGGAGTCTAGTGTGCCTACTCTGCCTCTTCCTTAAACCATCCTGCATCTACCAACTTGACCGAAACACTTGCAAGGGTCAATGCTCAGGACTTCGGGGAACCAGATCCTCAAAGAAGTTGTCAGGGCCCATCACAGCACAGGTAACGGCAGCATTAATACTCTAATTTCAAAGATTACCTCATATAAAATAAAAAAAAAGGAACTACTTGTAATGATGTGAAACATGAACTTCCTTGTGAAAAATTGTTTGCACAGAGTAATTTCTGGTGTGGGAAAGAAAGCTGTTAATTGATATAAAGTTACGCCAACTGATAGAAACATCTTTAAGTCAAAAGTATGGAAGCTGATTTCTTTTTGCATTTGATATGATTACGCACCATAATTCAGTGGCAGCACGAAATTTTAGACACAGCATGAGATACCATCTCAGTGCCCTTCTGAATGGCTCCCAGTTCTCTTTGTTATCATTCACCATGTGTTTGGATGTCAACCACATGTATTTGAATGTCTAGGGTATGTTTTTTCTCAAAATGCCAATTGCTGTTTTCTAAGGGGTAAAGCCAAAAGACTGCAATCTTTTAAACTGTATCTCTGGCCAAACTCAAAAGCACTTTTTTTGCTTATGTATCTGCCTGATAACTCCTACATATTATTTATCCTCCCACTCCCAAATATTAATGAACTATATTGGACATGTAACTCCTGGATTATTTTGAAGAAACACTTGAGACTGGGCAAATGGGTTGGTGCTACATCATTATAAAGCTTTGTCTGAGATGGGTGTTGAAAAGAACTCCTTAATTTCTTTAATAAAAGCCCTATTACCTGCACAATAAAATGACTAAAAAACCCATGCAAGAGCTAAGGAGTTCTCACAGAAGTATATGTGCTTTGGGCTGCCTGATTACAGATGCTTTTGGCTTGGTTCTAACTTAAAAGGAATTCTGAGCATCTTGGAAAACTTGCCCCAACTAAAAAAAACTAAATCATAATTATGTTACTCGTGTCAATTACTAAACCCCCCCACCGTATATGCACTAAACAAGGTCTGATTCCTTCAGAGAACTAAGGAGGTACCAGCTGAAACTGACTCTCCTGCAGGAAATACTTCCAGGCAACTGCTCACAGAACAGTGAGAGGGATGAAAACTGGAACATCAGCCGTATCTCATTTTAAAAGGTGAGCAGTCATGCAAGGAGGATTTGATCACTTTTGCTTTATAGTCAATAGAATGATCTAAAACTCTGCTTAGACACTAAACAACCATTTCCAGTTCAGAGAGCAGGCCATAATGGAAGTCATTTGAATTACCTGCAGCTGCCGAATGGGAGCTTTAGTAGGGTCTGGATGCGTGGTTGTGGGACTGCAGGCACTGCAGCAAATTGCCAGGTGCCAGCTGAGCCACAGTTACTCTGGAGGCACATGTCCTTCCCTTTCCCATAAAAAATGTAAGGAAAAGTGAAGTGGCTTCTCTCAGTGACATCAGTTATACACAGGGACTGCAGACCCAGCTTTGCCTCCAGCACACCTTTTATTTCACCAGATTAACTGCTGCCTTTGTGGCTGATACCAAAGAGCCCATCATTCAAATCAAACTCAGTTCTCTTTATGTTAATGGCATTTTATTTCAAAATATATTAACCATTCTGTGTTTAAAAAGGACTGCAGTGTGAATACAATATCAAGTTAAAAGCTTCTTAAACCTGCTACAAAACCCATTTTTATTAGGATGAGGACTGGTGCATACAATCAAAATTATTTAGTTTATATACCTCTGCAGTCTACACAAGTACTTCTCAGCCTTAACTTACACATTTTATTGGGCCACAGATGGACATAGGGGTTATATTGTCAATATTATACATGCAAAACCAGGTACTGCACCAAACCCAATTATGGTAACGTCAGTTTTGACACAGCTCCATTCTGAAGATGTATCACGTGTACAGACAAAATTTGTGTCAACAGACAATAGAAGTTATTGCTCCAAATCCCCACGGGGCCTGGTGGGAACACACACTTTAGAACAACCCGTGGTCTGTAATGCAAAACATCTGCTGTTAGGTTTGAGTAGGGTGTAGCCAGTCTTAGGATATGATGCCAAAAGTTTCTTTGGATTTGGTTTGGTGAAATTTCCTAAGGGGAAAAAAGCCCCCAACCCTCCCATGTCTTTCAACCAAAACATCAAACACCAGCTAGCATATATATATATATATATATATGTAAGCACCTAACTACTGATATAAAAAGTTGGTTTCCAACCTTCCAACCATCACTGAAGCACGGAAAATCTGTTTTTAAAGGCAACAATCTGAACAAATTGAATGCTTGCCGAATATACTCGTGATGACAGGTAACAAGCTGAAAACATTGATCTACACAGTAAGTTATGAACAACACAAAAGTAGTTTTTACTGATACTTGAAAAAGATTCAGGTTTAGGTTAAGACTGGCAGAAAGAGCAGTAAATATTGGGATTTTGTTTCTCCAACCTTATGGCCTAGATGCCAGTTCTTAAGGCTAATGAACTTCTGTACTGTAGCTACTTTTTGGCTTTGTGATGTTTCTTACCTTTAATCTACACCAATACCACGAAACGTTTATTTGACTTTAGGTCCTCATTGGATCACTCTGCATGACACTCTAGTGGATAAAAAGTGAGGCTTGGAGAAGAAATCAACTTTTTGCTTTAAAACCATCACTCAAAAACCGCTTCAAATATATATATATATATATATTTATATATACATACATATATATACATATATGTATGCTAGAGCCCTCATTCTGCTTTATTAGCTTGCAGACACACCCTGCTGCAAGCAGATCTGCCCTATTTCTCACTCAAACCTGGCTTTAGTGTCACCAAATAGTATTTACATTAAAAAATTAACCTCCAATTCAATGCAACATGAATTATATTTGTCCAAGTCCATCCAAATGCAGAGCAGATCAAGGACGCACTTACTTCCAATTAGACCTCCTTCCTGAATTGGACATACTATTTCAAGATGAACACGCAAAGCATGCCTTCAGGTCCTGGAATCAATTCCCAGAAGGGGATGAAGCAATACTCTCATGTACTAAACCATATTCCAAACAAGATACCAGAGGAGGTGTGGATGAGTTTAAGAGTCTGGGGAACTGAAGATGTATTTCAAGACCTATTAATTTTGGCAGCTTTTTAGAGGATGTGTGCAAATACTTCCAGGAACAGTAATCTCTCAGCAATGCATTACTAGCAGCTTTTTCCTACTTTATACGAACTACATAAATAAAACAGTGGTAGTCACACTACCAGTATTTGCTTGGCTCTTCCTCAATCTGTATCAAGTAAACATGAATCGTAGAAAATGTTGCTTGTTTTCATTATATACAGGCACTATTTTGTTCTCAGGTATCTTTAAAAAAAATACAGGACAAAATTTCAGTTAAAGTCTGAACAGGACAGAGACTCCCAATATTTATATAACACTGTGTATCAATATATACATTTACAAACCCAATGTAGAATCCCTGAATATGCCTATGACTTCTGGCATTGTTTCTTGTTTCAGAACACCAAATTTATTTTCCACTTTTTTTTTTTCTTATTTCCAATTTTATCACTTAAAAGCAATTTTGGAAAATTTTACCATAAAGCATTAAGGTACCTTAGTAAAACTGACAGATAAACAGTACCAGGTTAAAGATCAAGTCTCCCTAACGTTTGTTAAGAGTTTTAAGTGATTCTAGTTTTGTAGAAATAGAAATAATAAGGAAATTGTCAAAGTTTGCTTCAGCAAAAAGCATAGGAAATAATACTAAGAAGAAACCCTTTGAAATACAAGTCAATATAGAGTTTATAAAGATGATGCATCCATGGATTTAAGAGATGTCAGCTGTCACTCAATAAAGATGATCTGGGAAATCAATTTTCTCTTGTAAAATTGCAAACTTCAAGGTAAGCAACTGCATTTCTAGAAGAATGCTACCCCTGCTATTATGAATGCTAACTCCAATCCCAACATCTTTCAGTACCTTCAAAGGAAATTGTAGCCATTTCCAGAGGTAGCACCCATTAAGGTGGCACTATCTGCAGTGACAAATTTAAGTCAATATAATATAAACACAATGCTTGAATAAAGGCAGCTGTGGAAACATCCATTACCAACAACGCAAAGCTATGGAATCTCAGTAGAATAATGGTATTTTTCCATCCTCAGTGTATCGGGTCCATAGGAAAGGCAACACTCTGCAGTATTCCCAGTACTAGGGATCAGCAGCACAGCAATTCAGCTGCTGCTTTTACTGGAGAACAATTTCATCCCATTTTGCTTTCTCAGGCTTGCTGAAAAACAGTGTCTAACATTGTAGCCGTACACCTATTTCAAAAGTTATGCTGATACCCACAATGGATAATGCTGGAGACAGCATCCGATTTTCCCTGAGCAATGCTTTTTTCTTACTTTAATTAAACAGATTATGGATTTCCTATTCCAATAATCACTGACAAAATACATATCCAGTATACCCTCCTCGCTGAATCTTTAAGAGAAGCCACATAGAGCTTGAAATCAGACAAGCCTAAGTGATAACCTGCACATACACGGCACTGTGCGTGGAAAGATCTGACTGCTGTTTCCATTGTTAGACACGTGGGTATCAACTTAACTTCTGAAAAATGTGCCTTGTATGTATTATTATAATGTCAAACTGGTTTTTTTTCTAAGCAGCCTCTCAAAGTAAGTCATTTCTGCTCCCACCTGGTCACAGTGCACCTGTGCTGAAAGCCACCATATTGTAGTAAGTCTGGCACAATGAATGTGTGCCAAATTCTTGCCCGTTGCAGTTTGTTGCTTCATGGATCCAATTAAGCCAGTATTTACAGTGACCTGAAGTTAACGTGCTGGGCTGTGAACTGGCACACAGTCACCTCTGCCAGCTCTGCTACGGCAGTGTTCAGCCAAGGTGCTGGAAGGAAAGGCTAACTCGGACTCGAGTGCCAGAAACAGCACCAGCCCTTTGGCACTACACTTCACTGCAACAAGCCTCATTTCCCAGAAGAGAATAATAAAAACCAGCACAGCTGAATTTCACAATACCATGAGACCACATTGTCTTGCATTACTACAAACATTCCCTTCTGAACTCTAAATTATTGAACACTAAATGCACTAAATACACTTAGAAAGTACCTGGAATGACTGTTCACAGTAAAGCTAAAGGCCATGAATTTCTTGCCTATAAATATTACAGAAAAGATAGTCTCTCCTAAGAAAACTACACTAGAGAGAGGGTTAGGGCTTTTTTTGTTGTTTGTTTGTTTGGTGGTTGTTGTTGTTGTTGTGGGGTCTTGGAGGGGCAGATGGGTTAGTTTTGTTTTTTTGAAAGCTACAATCCGTGTACTAAAAACTTACTCCCCAAACTGCTGGTTGTTTTTGCAGATGAGGCAATATAACCATGAACTGGCATTTTATAAAGACCAGAAGTCAAAATGACCAGTTTGATTATTTTCATATTAATGTGAGACTGATCTAAACGAAACCATTCTTAAAGAGGCTGAGTCTGCTCAGAAAATAAAACAGATTGCTAAATAACCAACAACAAGGTCTTCTATTTCTGCTGGTAATTAGACATTTGCTAAACGAAAAAACCCAAAAAATCAAAGTATGCCCTTTCATAAGGTGGTATTTGGTGGTTTTGGGGTTTTTTGGGTTTTTTTTTTTTTTTTGCTAAAGATGGTGAAAATCAGTGAATATTTCCTATTTCAAGAAGGTAGTATTGGAAGTTTTGTTCCTTATTTTTCTTTTCTTTTTGGTAGTGTACTGTTACTGCACCATTACTGAACCATACAGTTGGTTCCTCAATCAGGTGCAGCACACAGCATGAGCTCCTGAGGCTACATTTACTGAGTAAGGACGTACTGTGGATGGTTCTTCATGGCAAGTCTGAGCTGAATTTGGAACAGAAAGCATCGATATGGAGCCTCATTTCAAAGGAGGACAAACTAACAACACTCCATCAGATATGAATTCTCTATACAAAATGATTTCATGTTGGGAAAGGAACACTTCAAAATAGCAGTGTATCTTCTCAGGTGATTTTACTCATTTGCCATTACTGAAGTTAACCGTGTCTCAATCATTATTTTAATCTTCAAAGCAGAGACCTTCTTTGATCTAAGGCAATCGGTTGAAGGGGAAGAAGAAAACTTAAAACCAAACAAAATAATGCTTTTTAATGACTCTTTAAAATGACTATGTTGAGTACCACAGGAGTATGAAAGATTGTCTCAGAAAATGCGATAGCAAATGTGGACAATAAACATGCCTTGACCAGTGAGCAAAGAGGTGGTTTAAAGCCTACAAGAAGCTACAACAAGAATACAACAATTCAGTGCAAAATTGTGAAATAAAAAAAAATTACAATAAAGAAGTTCCCTAATTATCTTGGTGGTTTCATTCAAAGTGGTTAGTATTCCAGAACAACCTCGGGTTTTTCCACATCCTCCACCCTAGCCAGCAACAATTATAAAAATGCATTTCATTTAAGCTTTTTCGTAAGCCACAAAACCAAGGAGATAAAACAGATACTTGATTCAAGCAACACATTCTTCTCATTCAGTTAGTTGAAAGTGATGTGTAGATCTTTCAGAATATAAAATACTAAATGGGCTGTTTCCATATTTTGATAAACCTGAGTCAACCTACTAAATTAAGCCCAAGTCTGTCCCTCAAACACATACCTACAAGTGTGCACAAACAACATACTCAACCTCCCTCACTTAAAACATGAAATTTCATCAGTAAAATTGCAGCAGCTCATTTTGAGAATCTGAGGAGCAGACTATTTGTGTCTTAGGCAGCCTGTTTATTGCGAACCTATAGCAGGACTTTCTTCTTTACTCAGTATCAGAGCACTTTCCAATCACTTTCCATGGCAATGTATTTTTAGAAACAATGTAAAAATACATACAGTGTCATGAAAAGAAGAACCTTCCAAATCTATCAGCCCTCCTAGAACTCAAGTAAAACATCGCAGTTACTGCAAGCTGTTTGTGCACACATCTTAGATATCCTTAGCCCTGGATAACATCCCTTTGTTTCAAGCATTGAATTACTGTCAGCAATAAATGCAAGGCATGCCTGTATTTCATACAACTCATTATCAATCAAACTCTGAAATGAATTCCAGTTCCTGGAAACTGAATGGTGGTTCTTTGGTTAAGCAAGTGCATCTGCTACTTTGTACCCAGGGCCTCACTGGATTTGTGGAAAAGCTGTGCAAGTATGAAGTATTTACCAAAGAAACCCACTTCCCATTTACAAAAAGGATCCATTTATAAAGATCCACTGTGTCAAAATGTTTCGACAATCAATACAAAAGGCCTTAAATGTCACCAAAGCTGCATTTTAAGCAAAATCATGTATGAAAGAAAAACACTAGAGGATTTGATGCTGTGACCTAGGCAATACATCACTTCAGAAATTTAAGATCTTTGTTAGTAAGATGCACCTTAATATATTAAGATATATCCTATGTCTCAGTAAGATATTGGCCAGAAGCTTACAGGGTTTAAAAAGCCCCAAACTAAACTAAACCAAAATCCATGCTCTCTCCCCTTTCTCTCTGGAAGCAAAATTTGTTTAAAAAGTTAATTGAACGCAGCCACAGCACTTGGAAACCAACATTAAACAATCCCCATTAAACTTTTTCCAATTACTGGAAGGAGATGTGACCATCCTACATTACTACCATCTGAAAACATTTAAGGCCTTTGACTAAATTTAGTTGACAAGATGACTCCACTGGGAGGGTGGATAAACAGCAAAATATTATCAGACTTCACTGCAAATGGGGGCAAGATTTAAAGTATTTAAACAAGTCAGTAAGAGGAAAACCCACATTTAACAGCTTGCATTCCTATTAATTTCAGGCAGGTATTAAAAATACCGGTCTCCAACAACATTAAATGTCAGTGCATGTAAGAGAATAATATTTAAGTGTTATGAGTTACAGATGATGGTTGAAGCTTATAAAGAAATACCTTGAGGAGCAGGAAACTATTATATTATACTTTCGTGTCACAATGAGGGGTTTGCACTTCTTTTGCCACCAGATTAACTAAAAATAAATATTTTGGAATTCCAGCTTTCTTTAAAGCTACTACAATTTAATAAGACAAATAATCCAATAAATAAAAGCCAAGTTAGTAATTTCAGCAGGTAAGATAATGACTCCAGTGGATGTACCTGTCCTCTTAACTATTCTTTTGGTAAGACCAAAGGTCTTCAAAGTCTTCAACAAGGCAGCTGACTGAGTGTTGGTATGCAAAGCCATGGGAAGTAGACATTCTCTCTCGAAAAGGCAAAGTGCACAATAACGTAAGGCCAGCAGATGTTCTAGTGCTTTCTCCTAAAACCCAGGCTATGCTTCCCTGTGAGCTGCCCCCAGGCACAGCTGGGAACGGACAGAAGGCCATGGCTCTTGTGAACCCAAGACAGAAGACATCAATTCCCTCATGTTGCAGAGGTGCAGCACAGCACTTCTGTCACTCTGAAGACATTTTCATCTCCTCAGGACTCTCTCTAGGTGACCTGGGGGGTGGGGGGAGGAAAAGAAAAGTGAAAAGTAAGACACAAATCTGCCCCAGTGATTCCAAACAATTGTTTCCTGTAAAATAAAGGTGAAACAAACACATAAAGATTTTTTTTGTGTACTGTGGAAGCTCTATCTGTGTCATACAGGGCAACTGGAATGTAACTTTTACAAGCCAGAGACCACAGACAGGTCCAATGAGCAGTTTTTCTCCTAAATTACCCAGATGAAAGAAGACAACACTATTCATGTGAATAAAGCAAAGGATTATTTCTGACAAGCAGAGAATCCTCTTTAAGAGATATGTATAAAGAGCTAACTTATATAATTTAACAAGACAGCAGAAACATTAAAATAGCTACTGTTAATATTGTCACAATGTGATTTACAATTCTAAGTAGTTATTCAATTACAAGTTTATTCCTAACTGTATTATTATTATTATTAGCCCATTCCTGACTGTACAGTTTAAAGATACATTTCTATATCCCACATTTTGTAATGTCAATGATGACATTACTAAGGACCATACTTTAAATGGAATAACGGCATATAATGTTACCATTATTATTATTTTTTTAAATCTAGGTATGCCTATACTTTGCAGTATTGTACATTAGGACATAAAAATGAAGTCTTTTTGGGCAGGCCCCTTATTAAGGGCAATGAACTCTATTAGATATCCATGAATAATAGTTTAAAAATGATGTTCAATCATGTCCTAGCACAACATCAACATATAAATTATAGGACACAAATTACTATCAGCAAATTTTCTAAACAAGCCTTCTGTAAGAGGCTGAGAAACATCAGACAAATACTTCCAGTACACATGTTCCAGTGAGTGTTTTACTTTACCATACTTTTTAGTTCTAGAATATGGGACAGCTGAATCCTCTTCAAACACTACAATACTCATGCAGATGGGAGTGCACACTCTTACAGAAAACTCAGGCACACACACACATTCTCTACACCTGTGCATACGTGCACTGATGTGTGCGAAAACATAATTCATACAAGTAAGACATTGACAGCTCACCGGTAAATCTGTAATGGCCACGTTGCTTGTGATGGAGTGGGCACAGAATTGGTTGGACTCACCAACATGGCACTATATATGTTGGAAGCAACCACAAGTATACAAAGTAGAATTGGTCCTATGATGGCCCCTTCCAGCCCCAGGTAATACGCTCCACCAGCTACCGCAAGGCCTGTCAGGTAAGGGTGACCACCTCTGCCACAAGAACAGTAAGATTAAATTAAGAACAACAAACACAGCATTATCAATTATGAAATGAGAATTAATAATGAAGTTTCATTAAGCTAGCTATAGCTGCCCATATTTACACTACGAACTGCTGTCTGAATGACTGCACAAAGGTTCCAAGCTGTATTCTGTGCTGTATTTGCACAACAGATCAAACGGTATTGACGCATGGAACGCTGGCAATATCCACGATGGAGTAGTTGCTTTATAGACATCTGCTGAAGAGAGTCTGAAGGACTTAATGGCAAACACACTTCCATTCTGAGAATGGAAAGATGGTTGGTTACACAGACTGTTTGTGCTTTATGGTCAAGAACTGTTAGAGTTTAACACAACTAGCGACATGTACTGTGAGCACCCCTGGGCGAAGCCATTCGGTTACATGATGATAGCGACTTGCAGTGCATCTTTCAAAGAACAGTTAGCATACAGTCTTCAAAGAAACAGCCATGTTTTCTCATTTTCTTTTAAAAAAGCCTCTCAGACTGAGTGTTTGTTATCATGAGCTTTTAATGTTTTCAGATGAAAAACAAAACCGGATTTTAATGAACATATTAGTATTTACTGGAAAGCTGGGGCCAGCAGAGCTTTTTGGTAAGAGCTCTTATGGCAGCAAGTAAACCACGCCATTTTTATTTTCTGTGTCTCAGTTCAGGTGTAAAATGTGAATCCTACCAACAACATTTACACAAAACCTCCTCATCATTCTTCCTTCTTTATACCTAAAATAATGTGGAATTATATAAGATATGGAATTGTATAAGAAAAACTACAGTTGAAACTTAGCACGCAATTCTCAGAAGTTCCTCTAAATTCTGAGTGTAATACATAGAAAATACCAGCTAGTCAGTTCAGAGCTCCAGCAGCTCCTGAGGTTTCTACTGTGGTCCTGATTTCTACTCAACTCCCAAATTTTAAGTCTTTGCCTCCATCGCAATTGTGTGCAAAACAAGGCCATGAAACATGACCTACTAAATCATACACACCTCAGTCATGTCTCACCTAGATCAAACTTAACCTGCTGGCAGGACCAGATTGCTTTCCTGAGGGGACAAACTTGACCTTAAAGTTTTATGTTTCTCCAACAACAGACACTATTAATTTCTAAACCTTTGAAAACTTCAATTTTATTTCCAGCATTTTCATCAGTTTAAACCTTCTTTTGGCTAGTTTTCTAAATTAAACAACAGATCACCTGACGAAATAGGACTATATCCATTTAGAAAACCCTGCATAATCTAATTATAGCTATTTCAAATAGGTTTAATCTAATCTGCAAGCCAGCACGATGCTTACTGTTCAATTCATAGGGAAGAATACAATTTTCCTGCACTGTCAGAAAATCTATTCCTGCCTCATACATCTTCTAGACAGTAAACAGAGTTTGCATCCTCTACAGTCCAAAAAAAAATGTATTCTAGTAAGCAGAAGAATTATTGGCTGCTTATATAGCTACTAGCCTTAAATTTACCCATGATTTATTGTTGGAAAAAAAAAGTAATTTGATTATACTTCACTTGGTAGCTTTAATTAATGTAAAATAACTAGAGCCACAGCCTATGAAAATTAGTATTAATATTGGGCATATTATCATTAGGTACTCTCTGTTCAGTGTAATTACATTTAGTGAACAAAAATACGAATTTCTAACAACACAAAACTGAACCACTTTATGTCCTTATTCTACATTAACTCTCCTGTAATAAAAATCAGCACAAGTGAGGGTCTAGTACCAGCAGGTAACTAAGTCTGGACCATTGTCTTGGGGTGACTTTATGATGTGTATCCCCTATCGCTGCTCTATGCCCAGATAAAAACTTTGTGCCTTTCTGTGCCTTTAAACTGAGCCTGGGAGGGGGGAGAGAGAAAAAAAACGAGTGAACTTTTCAAAGCAGTTGTTCAAGGACACAGATATACTCCTCGGCTTCTGCAGCAGCACGGGGGAGGAAGCACCCTTTCCAGCCAGCTTTCAGCTCCTTTTCTCCGGAGGGAGACGGAGAGTTGAACTTTGTTTTCCTGGGACTTTGGTTTTTCCCTTCTTCTCTTCTGGACTGTTTCAACATCAGAACACATCGGAAGAATTTTCCCCCGAGGCCCAGGGGTGGGCCCTCGCCGACCCAGCTCCGAGGAGGAGAGAGACCACACCTACAGAAGGACTCTGAAATCTTCCCAGGTTTCTCTCCACAGCGAGAGGTTTTATTATTTAGCATTATTATCCTTTTCCCGTGTGTTGTTAAATAAATAGTTTTTTTATCTCTTTCACTTTCCTCCGAGGAAAATTTCTTTTTCCCAGAACCTGGTGGGGAGGGGTGGTTGTAACCTGCCTTCTATCAGAGAATATTCTTCCTCCAAATTTGGCCAAACTGGCCACAACCATGAAGCCCTCGATTCAGACAGTTTACTAGGATTGTTTCTGATGATCAAGACCTATCCAAATATAGGTTGGATATTAGGAAGAAGTTTTTTACAGAAAGAGTGATAAAGTACTGGAATGGTCTACCCGGGGAGGTGGTGGAGTCACCATCCCTGGATGTGTTTAAAAAAAGACTGGATGCGGCACTTGGTGCCATGGTTTAGTTGAGGTGGTGTTAGGGCATGGGTTGGACTCGATGAATCTTGAAGGTCTCTTCCAACCTGGTGATTCTGTGATTCTGTGAATGAAGCAGTAACTAGAAAAGTACACCCTGATATCGATACCGTGCATGGCTGTGACCAGGTCCTGCACACATGAAACTCAGCAGACCATGTCTTTGCCAGCTCTGTTTAACTGTGCTGCTCTGTCTTCCACCCCGAGTTGCGTAAAGGGATTCATGGGATATTTCAGCTGCACAAAATGTCAGTGAACATTTCAGCTGCATCCCACATACAACTGTCAACACTGACTTTGTCTCCACCATTTGGAGTTTGTTTCTCTGTGTACAAGTTCAAAGCTGAAACCAGGAGGCATTTCAAGTCAAAAGAGGCAGCCAAACACCTACCAAGTTTTTTCAAGAAACCTGTGCCTACCTCCCACAATAGGAAAACAGCACTGGCTACTGTCTCAGCAGAAGCCTATCTCCAGTTTTGCAATTTCAATAGATTTTTGCACTGGAGTATGGTGACAGAAAAAAATAATCCTCAAAATTCTCACAGTTCATTCTGAAAAATTAAACAATTTTTTTTGGTCCCCAAAAGGCTCATGGTTTTATCTGCTCTGCAGCATCATCTGGCATTAGGAGATATAAAGGAAATGTTACACACCTTTAGTCAATAGTTAGATAAACAGAAAACATAAACTAATTCTAACAATCCGAACTGAAACAGCTCATTTTGCTGATGTTGAGTTCAAGACCTCTGAAGTGTCAAAGTTCACAGAAAAGAGGCCTGGGAAAATAAAGGCACTTAGGCCAGTAATACTTCCTACTATGAGGTTAGTCCTGTGCTTGAAGATACAGTTTTGCATGCTTCAGAAAAATAAGTTTAATTAAAGGCATCAGTGATTGTCAATCATTTTACAATACTAATTTTAAAAAGCGTTCAATGTACTTACCCTGATATATCTGAATAAATCGCTGTATCTACAAAATAGGTTGGCAAGAGGTGAAAAACCAAGAGCAAAATGGCTTTGCATCCCTGTCCTTGCACAAGCCACAAATCTAGCACTGCAGGGACTGCTGCCCAGTATGTCCCCAGAAATGGCACTGCTCCAAGGATTGCTGCTAATGCTAGAGCACACAGAAGCAGAAGTGAAAAAAAGATCACAGAAACGTATTTCACAAATATATTTACAGTTACATTCTGACACTTTTGCCACACCAGTAAGTCTCACTTCCATCAACTGTTGTAAATAAAGCATTGAAGAAGTGCCACATGAGGCTCTTGGTGTTTTATAGCTGTGATTTAGGAAAAAAGAAAATTACACCATTCCCTGTACAGAAGAGCTTCAGCAACTGACAGTCATAAGGAGTTACTTCCGAAAGATGCATCAATTTAGAAAAACTTGAAGTTAAACCAATCATGCACATTTCAAACTTTTACATAATTTCAAATTAGCAACTGTGTAAGGAAGCATACGAGCCCAAGTCTCACTCTAACTTACTGCATCTCCTGCAGTCATCCATAATAGTGAGAAAGCAGGCAAACATGAGATTTATGGCTTACCTATTTCTGTATGCAACCATGTGCACACAAGTGCACACCCTTCTGATTACACAAAGACCTGTTGTAATCTAAAGCAAAACAGTTCTGCTGCCACTATAATTTAATTCACCAAGAATAAACGTTAATACAAAGCACAATCAAGTGGGTTATTTTTCTTTTTTTTTTTTTTTTTTGGTCTCGTTAACCAGAAAGCAAAAACTTTTAAGATTTTCCTTTGATTAAAAAAAAAAAAATTATCTTCTAAGTAGGTCTAGTGACAATCAATGCCTTTAAGGTAGCTGCACTTTACAATACAGCCTTTTCCTATTATATCGGGGTTTGTTGCTTCATAGCTTCCCCTTATGCTTCCTTGTACACAAACATTTTACAATTACTATTATTATCATCATTTTTTTTAGAGAAAGAAGGGCAAAAGAAGACCAAGGGAGAAGGCTTTTCTCTGATAAACTGTCCAGCCATTTCCAAAACTAAGACTAAAGAATAAAAGAAAACCAGAGGCTGGTAATACAGTCAGACAACAGTACTGAGAATAAGAAGCATGCATCTATAATGCATTTCCACGATACCACATCTTCCTGCATTTAGGCATCTTGAAAAATCAGCACCTGTCAACTGTGAGAGAAACAGAAGCCAAGACAGGCAGAATGAAGTTAAAACCTGAAAAGACTTGGACTGAATACAAGGGAGAAGGAATTACATCCAGCAAACGAAACAGAAAGAAGAGGTAAAATAGCTGGCAGGGAATGTGTTGTGGAAACAGAAAAAAGGCAAGGCTCAGAGGTAAGAAAGCAAGCAGGGCCTTCTCTCCACCTACCCACAGCTATATTCTCCAAGACTAAACTTGTCAGCAACACTTAATATTTCTGATTTTGTACAATAACTAATTATGTAATATTATTTATAACAATGTTGTAATTGTTCAAATTCTTACCAGATGGTATGAAGACTATGTTAATTCCAAATATAGTGTGAGTCAGCCAAGTGTAGAGTCCATAGAACCCAGCCATTTTGAGGGAAGCATCAAACACACCTCTAAAATGATCAAAGAAACTCCGTTAATTTTTATTAGCAAGAGGATTCCAAGAACTATGAAGATACACACACAAGTTACTTTGAAAAACTGAAAAGCCATCAGTGCCACAAATAACATCTCAAAATGCAACACTGACCCCTTTATACATCTGCTCCCTCTGAGAATAATATTCACCACATCTGTCATTAAAGGCATTTAGACACAAAAAACAATGGATTCCAGGGACAAATTCCTTGAAAGAAACTGTTCAAGTATCAGACCACATTCTCTATCAAAAATAACCTTTTTTCTATGAGAAGCAGTACCATTCTACATACAAACTACTTTTTCTTTCCTCTTTTCCACTTCTAGGTGTTCATTCATTTTCTTTATCTGCTTACATTTCTATACCTGCTTTTTTTTTATTGGATCCCCCTAGCTTTTAGGTTGCTTACTAGGTTACATTACTAAAAACCAAATAGTAAATCTGGTAATCTAATTCAGTCCTGCTGAACAACAAAAGAAGGGAAAACAATGCTTTTATGGTAATCCAAAAAGAGACAGCAACCCAGGGAAGAAAAACATTGAAGATGTCTATAAAACAAGTTACTTTCTTAGTCTCAGCTCAAGGACTTGGCAGTCAGATGGACTAGCAGAACAACAGAAAAATTAGTCCAGGACTAAGAGGTAGTCCTGGTCTGATGTCATTCTGCAAGCTGACACAGAATGTATTTCAATGGCCAAACAGTGCATACCTCTGAAAGACTGTAGAACAGTGCAGCATCTCTCTGGCTCCGTGCTGCTAACACACACAGTGAATAAGCTGAGAGGGGAAGGCATCACACAGTGCTGGGAAGCTGGGAAGCGGTCAAGCAGGAAGCCAGAGGAGGCTACACCTAGTTTCATTCTCCTCCTCTCCTTCCCTTTGGTTTGTGTCTGCCTCAACTGAAGTTATAAAACGCCATAAAAAAGGCACAGGGGATACTACTTTGTGGCAGGTGTGGACCAGGAGAACTTCAAAGTCTCTGAAAACTCATGCTTGTTACTTTCTGGTAACTGCCACAAAACCTAAAAATCATATCTTAAAGTCTCTGGAAATTCCTATCTGTTTTTCTTCACGGTTAAGGCAGCAAAAAAAATAATTCTGAAAACACTGACCAGAATCTTATCAGCAGTTTACTTCAGGTACTCTGCACCTGAGATACCAGACCTTAAAGACCATGAGGTATGCTAGTGCCAGTGCTGCATGAATTTATTACCATCTGTAAAATGCAGACCTTCCTGGTGTAATTGTGACAGTAAGTAAGCTTCATCTCTTAATACATTATTGGCACACAAACAGCTTCCTTTTATATACAAGAGTAATTGTATGATTCAGAAATCAGAAAATCCAATTGCTGCTCACATCTCACTTTGGCACTGTATCTGGACGAAGCACTTTACCTGCAAGAGCTGACATCTGCAAATGCGTAATTTATGCGCACTTAATGCCAGCTTGGCATAAGGCATACTTAGACATACATATTCCATTTTACTGAGTTTTGAAAAGCATGTAAAATTTAAAAAAAAAAAAAACAGAGGACATGGGTCATGCTTCACATTATTCAGATTAAAAATGAAGAAACTTCTGCGAAATGCCTCTTCACAGCTGGCCTACTTTTTTTTTTTTGGGTACAAGTTCCTTCTACTAAGTTCTTTCCCTAAGCTAGGGAATTTACTTATAGACTCCACAAGGAAAAGGGCTACCTTTTCATTTTATGGGTTTTGTGGATTTTTTTTTCTCTTTTACTGATTAGCCATAAAAAGCCTGGAACTTCCCTTTTATTACTACTGTAGTTTATATCAAATGTATGTCCACCTGAATTCCGATTCACTTCACAGAGCCTGATGGTAAAGTCTGTTCACTTTTATTGACACAGCGAGATTTCAAAAATTTCAACCTAATGCTGCAACAACCTCAGCTGAAAAGAGCCCTTCAGCTCAGATCATGAATTTTTTGACCTTGGAGTTAATTTGATTTTCTAGATCTCTCTGTTCCCAGAGCACTGGAGGAAAGAAGAGCATATGGGCTGAAATAATGAGAATTTGAGTTACCAGAAAGATTAAGAGTAAGCATATCGTAAGTTCAGAAGAGGGATTTTCTGGTTATTATACTAACTTTATACGAACAGGCATATGAACCCTGGCTTGTGAATGGGCATAAGAGTAAAAACTAGACAAAAGTGCTATTCGTCTTTGGAAAAGTTTGCAAGAAATAGCACTTCACTTTACAAGCCATACAACAGTTTACAATCCAATTAAAATGCAAGCTTGGTAACAGGAACACCCTCAGCCAAAAATACTGTTAGAAAAAGACAATTTCACTCATTTGTCATCTTCCTCTCACCACTGATGTTTGGTATTTCCCATATCCTCTAACATTCACTAAAAGGATTGTACCGTATCTTTGTTGCAAAACCTTTCTGTGTAGAGAGCTGACTAACTGAAAATGATGCTTTAAGAGATTTCAGCTATTCCGTTTCTTTTGAGAATACAACTGTCACATTTTAAAAGTAGAGAGTTCAAAGTATAAGTGAAATGCATTCAAAACTTCACAGCATGGTTTCACAATTTATTTCAGATCAGGTTAGCTCAGAAGTGCCCTAGGAAAGGAGCCCTCTCATTCCCCTGCTCTCAAGATTCACTTCTGTCCCAGATGACCCTTCCTCTGTCTACCTGCCAGCGCAGTCCCCATTATGTGCCATGACACTTTTTACAATGAATTCAGATGACAATGGTTTTATGATGTGTTAGTTTTTACAAAAAAATAGCTCAGGTCTCTACTCCCCAGCCAACTCATAAGCAGTGGCTTAAATAGCTGCATTCCCACCAGGAAAGAAGCCAGTACACTCCTGGCTGGAGAGCAAGAACACATCAGTGTCTTACCCCAGCTGAAACTAACACTCACTGCCACCATAACTTCAAAACCAAAGAACTCTTGGTGGTGTGTGAAGAACTTTCTTCACACACCACCAGGATCTGTCGCAAAAGACAAGCTGTCAGTGACAGCTACTATCTTAAAAAAGACCAAACTATTCTTCGTAGAGAATGATCCTCCAAATTTCAAGTGATCACCAGGAGAACATTGAAGAATAAAATGACTTGAAGTCCTTTTGAAAAAAACCTCTGAAGCTGTTCTTTGACTCTCTTTAAGGGCTCTGTTCTTTTAGGGATAAAAAATGACCCTCTTTGTATTTCAGTTTCAAATTAAACATGAAAGTAAGCAAAGTGCACTAAGATAGATTCCAGCTATGAATAAAGCTAAAGTGGCAGGAAGCGTTTCTTGACAGAGTAAAACCATCTCAGGAGCAATATAAATATGCAAATTACTTTCAGAGATGACTCCGTGACAAGATTTCAACAGTTTTCCTGCTGAAATTAATTTCTCCTCATGAATGATACAAGTGAACAAAACAACTCCAACATATGCGGGCTAGTAATGACACTAATCAGATAAAGTGATACAGTCTTGTATCAAAGCATAGTTCCTCCAGATGGTGTAACTGATGCAAACACTGCATACACCTCTCAAGGCAGGACAAGGCTCCAACAACTTCATCAAAACATCATTAAAGAGTGACAACCAGTCTGAAGGACACAGTAACACACAGACTTTCTTCTCTAACAGAGAAATGTCTACATTCTGTGACAAATAACAACCTGTAAGAAATTCTACATCTGATTATTTCTTTAAAATGCCTTTGTATTTGTCTTGATTTTTAATTACTACTTTGGCCTGTACTTGTAAGCTTACAATTATTCTTCTGAGAAGCACATTTCAAAGGACCAGTTATTTCTGAATCACCTAGTTCTAACATTTCCAGATTTTTATCATGACTAGACGATGTTTACTAAGTGCAATACTGAACTAGCCTTAAAATGGATCTTTGAACATAACATATAAAAATGCAAATTTTTTCAGACCAAAGATCGGTCTAGCCAGCATCCCACCTCCAGCAGAGTCCAGAAGCAGATGCTAAGGGAACAAAGAAATGAACAAATCTATTCAACAATCCCCCCTGAACATTCTTCCAACCACTACTTTCACCTCAGGGGATATTTGGAACCTCATGCAGGCTTTCTATTAATTAATATTCAATTAATATCTCTTCTTAATCCTCCTGTTCAATCCTGCAAGCTGCTGCAACTCCAGTGTTCTTTTGCAAGATCTTACCCAAGCCTACTACCTGCTGCATGAACCAACACTTTTTTTGGAAGCGCCTGCTTGCTTTTTGGTGACGCTCAGATTTTATCCTAGAAGAGACCACAGACAGTCCAACTCAGTCATCCTTTTCACACTGGTTCTGATTTTACAAACTTCAATTGTGTAACATCCTTTTTTCCCGGCTGAAGCATTCTAACCAGCTCAGTCACTCCTCGCAGCAAAACTGATGCATGCCTTCATTTCTCTAACCGGCCTTGTTGCACTCCTAGCTTTTTGAGATGCAGAAACCAGAATGGCACACAGTAACCCAGGGTATAGGTAAATCATAGTTTCATACAATGGGAGTAATATTCTGTGTTTCTGTTGTCTAGGTCTGTGGTAACAAATCTTAATGTTTGATATGCCTGGCCAATGTTTTTTAAGTATTACCAAGCACTGTGCTAGCCTGTGTACCAGAAAATACAGCTCCCAAGTGATAAGAGTCAGCACAGCAGTAATCAGTTTATGTGTGAAGTTAGGACTGGTTCTCACCTGCATGCATCACTTTCATCTACACTACATTTCATCAGTCACTTTATTTCCCAGACACTGCTCTCTTCTAACTGAGTTTGTCTACAACCCTGCTGCATCCATGCCTTCTCTGGGAAACGTGTTCCAGTGTCTTACCACTCTCACAGTAAAGAATTTCTTCCTTATATCTAATTTAAACCTATCCTCTTCCTATTTAAAGACAATACTCTTTGTCCTTGAAAGTCTCAGGAAAGAGATAGTGTAAAAAGCCTTTATTAAATTCTGGTAGAACATAGCAGACAGATGAACTTATTAAGGGTCCTGCTTGCCCACACTTCAAAAAACATGAGGAGTAAGGCAGAACTTCTTTCTACGAAAACTCCACTGATTCTTTGCAACTAAATCATATTCACCACATGCTGGCATGTCCTTAAGTTCCTACTAAGCTTTACAGTACCAATATCCAGCTTAAAAGTCAGTACTTTCTGGGTTACCTGGAACAATTTTTTTTTTATTTTGCCCTTAAGATTTCTACAGTGAGTTATCATCAGTCACTCCCAACAATTTGCTACTGCTTATTTAATCTGTTTCTTTTCTACAAGCTCTTCTACAGTCACTGTAATTTCTGAGAGATTCTGCTGTAGCTCTTCCATAAGAAGGGTTTTACAATGTGACTCCCTCCACTTACCTTCACAGCATCAATTTACCTCCCCCCTGCAACAACCTGCCTTGTGGTTGCTGAGCACTCCTTGTCATCCCTCAGCCCTCTGACTGCTTGTTGCTCCTGCCACATATGAAAAATTATACTTTGGTTTAATAGCATATTGTGGAGCTTTGAGTAAATGAATCCAACTCAGCTCCACCACCACCCTCATGCTTTAGGCCTATTTCTATCTGCTGAAGTTTATGATCCTTTCATTTATTTAGCAGAAACTCCACCTTTTTAGAGGACAGTTTCTCATTTCCTTGGCCTTTAATATTTTGCTGGTCAGATATGCACTCTCTCTTCCCTTCAGCCTTATTTAGCTGTTAGCATGCACTGGCACTAACATTTATTATTCTCCACATCACTTGTAAGGATGTAAATTCTTCAGATTCCCATTTTAGCTTGAAAAATTCATGAATGAGAGCAACAGCTAGCTGGAGTCAACACTGCTTGAGATCCATTGCAGTCTTACATTTAGACACTCCCAAACTGTTTAGACTATTCTGATTATAAAATTATGAAACACAAGCATAAAGAAGGGGGTATTTTCATTGCTTCTCTTGGTGGAGACAATAAATAATGGATTGACCTTACAGCTCAAAAAAAAAGTGAAAAGCTAAAGCTGTGATGTTAAATCTTTGAATTATCAGGAAATCTTGAAGTTTTATGTAGGACTTCATGCTGTCTTCTTACACTACAACAAATCTGTATTTTAGATAGCAGAAATCTAATCAAGGTTGTAGTAACATATACTGCAACATTAAATACACACATAAAGAATTATTAGATATGCAAACACAGAACCCTGCAACATTATATTAAAAATAATTCTAATAGTATACTTTTATTCTTCGAAATACCTGATGGAAAATCTTTTCCCTATATATTTAATAAGCCTTTCAGCAACCCTTGTCTTTCCATTCATTCCAGTTAGCCTGTCTTAGAAGCAAAGAGAAAACTAACTGGCTGAGCTAAATTCCAGATGTAAATTAAGCATCACTCTCTTTACTGATACAGCTTATGTCATTACCAACTAAACTTTCATTCAAACAGGTTCTGACACACAACTAACTTTTTAAAAGTTGGTGCTGTAGTAAAAGTTGTGTATACATACAAAAACCTAAGTGCAACACATAATTAAGGGACTAGTATGTACGATGCAATGTAGTTACATTATTCTGAAAGATTGCAGGGAAATTTGCTTCTGTGTTTAGAAGTGCTCCCACATGCACGCACACACACCAACCTACACCCTCCACGTTTACAGAAATCTTCAGTCTTAAAAAACACTGGGCAGCCACAGAATTGCACGCTAGAAATATGCACTAAAACCAACTGCTGCTAGAACAGACAGAACATGCCACCTGGAATATGAAAGAAGCCAATGGCAAAATATCAGCCCTGTCTCACATAAAGCAAGGAGTCCTTAGCAGCCTCTCAATGTGTTCGATACCAGCCTGTGGGGCAGAGAGAACACAGTTGTCTGTTTCATCATCAGGTTATGCACTTAGATAATCTTGTGAATTAGGGGTAGTAAACTGCAAAATTCAGATCAAATTTACAGACTGACATACTTCACCCAAATTATATGTGTATAATAATGAACATTTTTTCATAGTTTCAAGTAAATTAAAAAAAAAAAGACTAAGAATGAACAAATAAATTATTTTCTGAATTTTTCTTTGAAGGTCTGTTTTTCTTTGAAGTATTCTTTGAATAACTGATTGAAATCGAGCGTACATAAAGCAATACACAGACAGCTGTGTTTAAGAACAAGTATTTTCTATATAAAAGGAAATACAGGTAAAGACAAATCCTAGGGTGGTTCTTTTTGCAAATATGAGAATATTTAAGACTAAATAAGTACTGTGAGCAAGTCATGTGTTTATTGCTTCTAAAACAGGCAGCTTAAAATACTACTATCTGTCCCACTAGGATGATGAGGTTATGGTTACTGTCAGTTTGGTTTCACATATGCACTGAAACAATGTAGCATCTCTTATAGATTTGCAGACCACACTGTATTTTTTTTTCCAATAACTCAGCTGAAGCTTTCCTTTCTTCAATGTAATGAAGAACAAAATACATTTGTTATTCCCAGTTTTAGACTAGGCAATTATTTCGTTACAGAATCATACAATAATTTAGGTTGGAAAAGACTTCCAAGATCATCAAGTCCAACCTTTGACCAATCACCACCTTGTAAACTAAAATGCGGCACTAAATGGCACGTCTGGTTGTTTCTTGAATACTTATAGGAATAGTGATTTCATCACCTCCCTGGACAGTCCATTCCAATGCTTGACAAACCTTTCTGTGAAGAAGTTCTTCCTAATGTCCAACTTAAACCTCTCCAGGTGCCACTTGAGGCCATTTCCTCTCACCCTGCCACTGGTTACCTGGGAGAAGAGACTGATTCCCACCTCACACTACAGCCTCCTTTCAGGGGGTTGTAGAGAGTGATAAGGTCTCCCCTGAGCCTCCTTTCCTCCAGGCTAAACACCCCCAGCTCCCTCAGCTGCTCATCCTAAGCCTTGTGCTCCAGACCCTTCCCCAGCTCCGCTGCCCTTCTCTGGACACGCTCCAGCCCCTCAATGTCTTTCTGGCAGTGAGGGGCCCAGAACTGAGCACAGAACTCAAGGTGTGGCCTCGCCAGTGCCAAGTACAGGGCAACAATCACTGCCTTGGTCCTGCTGGCCACACTATTCCTGATACAAGCCAGGTGACATTGGCTTCATGATTAAGACAGAATCATTAAGACAGAATATTTTTCAATTCTATTCCCATCTCATAACATACACCTTAAGTAAAGCTTGAAAGATTTCAGTAAGGTCCTATTAAATGCATTCATGTGACACAAGATTTCAGCAAGAGATAAATCCTGCTACTAAAGAACATTCACTGCATGCAAAAATTCTGTCAAAACATAATCAGTTAACAGTTATCTTTGAAAAATTAATCTGAAAGAAATTATTAATGTTGCAGTAAAATAAACAAGATCACACATTTTGCTTTTTCTAAGCATTAGCTTAACATGCTGGAAGATTATTGTTTTCTGTGGGAATTGTATCATTGTCTCATTTTCTCCATAATCACTGCCAGGATGCCACAGCCAACCAATTAGATGTTTAAACAGCTGGGATTTTTTTTTGTTTGTTTGTTTATTCATTTGTTTGCATGCTAGCTCATTTCAGATCTCTTTAGATGCTAATAAATAAAAGTTGAAATTTCATTAAGAACCTATTTCATCCATCAAGACACTATAGGTTTTTTTTGTGTCAAATCTTTCTTTTGAATTTCCAACTGATTTCAGCTAAGGATAACAATTTCCTCTGTAAAAATGCATACTATTTTAAGTAACTTTTCTATAACCAATGAAAAGTCTGATCAAATTTGAGGTGTGCATGGCAAATGAAGAAAATGAAGCAAATAATGACAACCTTTCTCAGATTGAAAACAAACAGTACTCATCTTCCCGGCATTACAGAACAAACTTCCACTAACACGTGTTTCAAGGCATCACTCAAAATACGGATCAGGGTTTAAGACCGTTTCACAACGTAATTAGGCCCCACCAAAACTGAAAGCCGCAGTAACTTTTAAGCCACAGCCATACCCGTGTGCATGCACTCATGTGAAAGTATCGCACACACTAAATTGCACTGAGGCCGTGAGAACATGCAACTTAGTAATGTGCAATATCTCCACCAGAGCAAGCAGAATGGGAGCTTCGGGGAAGAAGGGTATGGTGCATTCAGGAAGAGAACGACATGCTGCTCAGGGAAAGGAAAATGGTTCAGGCAAAGGTGTGCATGCTACTACTTGGAAACCTGTGAGTTGGAGAATTACTGCTTCATCCACCCAGGATAAAAACAAAACAAAAATCAAAATCCAGACAAGAGCACCCCCTCCCTATTTCAGGGGTAAAGAACATAATTTTCCTACTTATGCAGTGAAGTAGGCAACTCATGAACCACCCTTCTGAACAAAGCAAATCTCACGCTGTTATGGGCAGATAATGATTCCCCTCAACCTTCAAAGTACTACATTATTAATTATAGTTACAACGAAAAATTTCACTAACTACTATTGAGAACTAAAATTATCTAAATACAGTGAACTGGTCCAAGTGGTCCTCACGTTTCTAAAGCAAATCATCTTCCTAAACCTGATAGAGTGGTGCCAAAAGAATGCCTGCAGCTGAACCTACTTTGGCATAACCCTTCTGCCACAGTCGCCAGTCCCCTCCCTGTTCCTCTTTCTTCACTAATTCCTATGGCTGACTTTAAGTGGTTTCAGTGAAAGTAAATCATGTATTTACTATATTCACAGCCAACTAACCACCACTGTCAGTCAAGGGAGACTCTTGCACATGATGAAATATTACCTTTGTAATTCATCACATTTTTGTCCTGACACCCACTTATGTAATATGGAAAACAGGGGAAACAAATTAACAAAAAAAAAAAACCAACCAGCCAACCAACCAACAAAAAGGACAGAACCGTGGAGGGATGAAATGCAAAGGACAAATGAAGAATGTATGAATTTATCAAGAAGACAAAAGAGTAATGAAATGTGGCCACACCAAGAAAGTTAGAATCAGACTGAGAAAGATCTGAGATTGCAAACCAAAGAAAAGGGGAAACAGATAAACCAACTAGGCATGAAGGACCAAAACTACTAGAGAACAGAAGCTCTTTTACTGCTGAGGCATTAGCAGTATTTAGGATTATTGTAACTTCCCTAAATTTTTAATTCCCACCTCATTTACAGGCAATGGCACATGAAATTCCAGCATGGAATTTTGAATTAGTTGGTTGATTTGAAAGAGAACCAGTACTTCATACATCAGTCAGAAATCTCTGTGGTCACATATGCCATTGGTAGTGATCTTCCTCACAGGTTTTTTACTGCGTTTTAGGGAATCATCATACAATTACTGACCTTTCCTCTTCCCTGTAGATTAAATGCTGCCTTCCACAAGATGCAAACAATGAGGAGAAGCAAATGCAATATATGACAACAAAGCACACACAAGTGTTTGGTCTAAGATCACAGGAGCATTTTCATGATGAAAGTTACTGAAAATGGGGAAAACTGGTTTATGACCAATTTGCAAATCTGTGTTTGTCCTATAGTCCAAACACTGCCGGTTCCCATCTGGAGGGCTGCCTGGAGGCAGGCAGCATTGCCCGTGAGAACGGGGAAAACTCAGGCAAAGGCAGGTATTGGGGGCAAAGCCAAATGCCCAGCTTACAGTCACATTCACAATATGAGAAAACACCAAACCAGCAGCAGACCATCCCTTGGATTGCCCTTTGCCCTCCAGTCCTGAGAGAGACCTATAAACAGTTTTTTTGTTGACTGTCAAGGGTTGTGTGGCCCCTTCTTTCCCACTGCCCTTCAGGAAGAGGTGCCATCTCTTCAGCACTGAGGCCTGAAGGACTGGGGAAAGGAGGACCTTCCTTCCGTCAAGCTGCTGCCTTCCCCACATGGCAAGGGACATTCCCATCAGCTGTCCTGCCTTCCCCAGATGGGAAGGGACACCCACAACCATGCAGAAGGTGACTCTCCCACCATCACCCAAGCCCTCACTCCAGACCATCACCAGCATCAGCCTCACCACTGCCCTGCTTCACACCACCACCAGCAGCACCTCCACAGTTGTTTCTCCACCACCAGCAGCATCCCCACAGGAATTTGTCCTGCTGAGCACACAGCAGTGCTCCTACAGCCATCTCCTTCTCCTGTCCATGCTCACCCAGCTGGTTATTGCAGGCTGCCATGAGCCTTGCTGAAGTCAGAGCAAGTGGCAGTCACTGTTCTCCCCTGGTTCCACTAGGACAGTCACCTCCTCAAAGCAATGCACATGCTCTTCCCAGCACAACTTGTCCTTGGTGCAGCTGTGCTGGCTGGTACATCCAAGCCATCTTCTGTCTTTCATGGCTCTGCCTTTGTACCCCTAGGTTTGCCAACCAAACTCTTGGCTCAGGCATGGCATGATGCTTTGTCAAATCCCTGCTCGATCCCACCACCTGATACATGCTGCTGGCATTCTGCCTCCCTGGCGTCCTGGACGAATGAATTTCCTATCAAAGGCCAGGAGGGCAATTCACCCCATGGTTTGCAGCAGGCAGTTCTTGGATTACACTCAGCTTCTTCAAAACTCCTATAGCGTCACCACAGCTGCATCTATTTTTTCACTCAAGTTCAAATTTATAATCTGAGGTATTTTGACAGAAACAGTGAGATTCAACACTTGGCTCAAAGCAGCCTGGAAAGCTGCTCTTACCCCTATGTAGCTCATAAATCTATTTGTGTGAACAAAGAACTGTCACTGTATTTGCAAACTCATCACCAAGGGAGTTAGAAAAATATTTATAAAATGTATAGCTACTTATAGTCCATAAAATAAAAAAAACACAGCACAGTTCTGATGAGAGAAATTGAAATGGGAAAAGGTCTTGGTTTGTTTAAGAGCTTGCAGAGTAATATCTTTAAATTAAGGAATTTCTTGAGCTACAGAAACGAGTTGCCAAGTGCCCTCCTCTTCTTTCCCCCTTGCTCTTTTCCTCTGAAATAAATGGCAAAGCACACAAGGGAACAGACTTCCTTGATTACATCCAAGTTTCGTAGTGCTTTTCACAAACATGTTTTAAGTAAAAGAGCAAGAGAAGTGACTGACAGCTTGGAGGATGATTATTTTAATGTCATTTGGTTTATGAGCAACAGAGAGATTAGGTCTATCTCTAGCTAGGAGGATCCCTGCCCTCTAGACAGGACTAGTTAGATGCTGTCTTAGCTTTGTGCGCGTGCTGTGTCCTGCTGAAGAGTGGTGGGAGCTGGGAACACAGCTGGTTACTTTTGAGATTTATTAACTTAATCTTTTTGGTCAACTTGAAAGCACCGATATTTTGAGGGTGAATTCATGTTGGGTAATGCTGTCATAGTCTAATGATAAAAGCAACTACAGATGTTTCATTATTTGACAAAATTCATAACACAAATGGAGCCTCTTCCATCCTACCACCAAGCACTAACATCCATTTTGCATGCCATTCACAGACGAGGTAGGTGAAGAAGCCATTTTTAGGTTCCTAGCCCTGCAGCAACAACTCATCTCCAAAAGGAAAGAATAGTTGCTACTTTGTGACAAAAGAAAGGGCTTGAAGTAGCAATTGTTTTTCATATGGCAACAGACTGGGCATGCATAAACTCATGAGAAATTGTTATTGTACTCGCCATACTTACATACTGAAGATCACAGTAAGTTTGGAGTGGAATGCAAGCTAACCGAGAACCATTAGGATAAATCCTTAGGTACAACTGAGAAGTGAGGAACATCCGAAAATCTCAGAAGAATCATTCCAAAGAATTCAAATAAGGCACCAAGTACAGGCTACTCCAAACAAATATGAATGACTGATTCAGGCTACCTTAGTAAATACACAGACTGAGGTCCCTTGTGTATGACAAGCTGCTTCACATTCCACATTCTCCAGACACTGGCTTTTGCTCATCATATTTGCAGTTACCGATGCATGCTGGCTCTTTCCTACTCATTTTCCTGTGGCTTTTCTAAAATTATTTTCTTTCTTTCCTCTATTCTAATTCTGAGAAATACCTTGGGTCACCTTAGTCACATACCTGTAAACTTATAATTGCATTTAATACAATCCTCCTCACATAGTATCCATGCCCACATAAACCATATCCTAGATTTTCACACTGTTCCCCTCTACTACGGGCTAAAGAGAACAATTTGTGAGACAAGTATGAGTTTCTAAATCTGCTCACACTATCCAGAAAAGACAGAACTGAGATACTAACCATGTGATCAATGAAAACTCAATAGCAGTCACTCAAGAGAATGGCTATTAATGTTTTGGCAGAATTCCAAATCTGTTGCTTTCTACCTGAATTGAACCTTCATTTCAAATGACTACAGCAGTTAGCACTGCTGTTCAAGATCCTACACAACATAATATAACCTTCCCATTGTTAAAATGGCAATCACTTGGCAGTAAGTTTGGAAAGCACTTTAATACCTCCCTGGTTTAAAGCTTACGCATGTATTGTACATATGCACAAGATGACACAGAAAGCAGTGGTGTAAGAGGCAATGGCTATATAGAATTTAGCACAGAGCCTGTTCACTTTGCCCAGACCATCAACTTTTTTTGTAAAAGTACACTATGATTTAAACACATTATATAAAATCTAGTTTATTACCTTACCAGCATGTTAGTGTTTCAAGCTGCTAACAGGTGAAAGCTGGTGATTTCATTCATCTGTGATGAATGAACATTACTGCACCACCCCAAAAATAGCTTTACTGTGTAATCTTTGTGAACCATATCTAAAAACATAAAAAAATCCTTCTTCAATTACTGAAGTAGTTTAGAGCTGACACACAAGATTGGTGACTAAGCATGAAACACCATGAATGTACTCTGTAGGTGCAGTACAGTAGTGTTCCAAGTGTGATAAGGAGAGCGCTTCCCTGTTGTTCCCTTTGATGCAATTTGGTTGATGGAGATCACGAACTAGATTTCTTTCAGATGAAATTGAACTGGAAGATATACTCCAGAAGCGTATCTAATACATTCCAGGTACAAATGGGTACTTATTCTCCAATATTAGACAAAATACTTCAAACTAAGTACTTCTGAAATGTGCACAGCACGGATGTCAGTTCCTCCATTTCTACTGTTTTGCTGCATGAATCTGCTCCTACTGAGCTGCCCCAGCTATTACTGCCAACACAACGGCAAACACTGCTTCCTGATGAGTTAGGGATGTCATGGGTGTAGCAGTTTTACTAAACACTAGTATACATGAGTGCACAGATCTTCGAAAATTTTTTAGTCAAGTCCAATCAAATTGCTCTATTAACAATCAAAGGGAAAAAAATCATCGATGCTAGGTTCTTGAAATCTTTGCGATTTGCAACTCATCTTTGAAACACAAGCTGTTGCAATTGTTAATTATTTGCAGTTGAACATCAAATTTAAAGAAGAATTTTAAAGAACGGGCAAGAAATCAGCAATGTACCTTATTGCTTCCTCCACAGATTGGCCAACTATATTTGAGGAGGGACCTGGCTGAGACAAAGGTGTCAGGCTTATCACCCATTTTACTGGCTTGTAATACTCATCACTGGAGCTCAACAGGTAGAACAGCGTGGTCAGAAAAATCACCTGCAAAACAAATTGAAGTTTTAAATTAAAAGGTAATAAATACTTTACAGAATCAGAGTATGCAGCTATGCTTCAGATACTGAATTCTACTGGCAAGGAATGAGATACTCTTCCACAAGCCTGGATTTAGAAAAATACACACAGCTGAAAGATAATTTTCTCCCCTGCTCCACAAAGGACTTAACATTCACAGCCAGACATTATAAAACTTCTGCCACTGTTCAGCCTCCTCCCAAAGTCACATCTAGACCAAACAACTAGAATGCTGATAAACATTCTAGTTGTGGGGCTTTTTGGTTCTTTTTCAGCATGTCTAACAGATCAAAAAATTGCTGAATAGTTACATCTATTCTCAAAACAAGCAAACAAAACTGCCAAAAAAATTTGGGTTATCTCAAGAGTCATTATGCAGCTGGGTATCAGACACGAATTACACAAAAATTCACGACCATAAATTTTATGTTACACTGGCAATCCTAAGTGAATATTCCTTCTGTGAGTTTGATGATGAGTCTCAGCAGAAGTGATGCCAGTTCCATTGTTTCAGTTAAAAAACAAAAAAATTACAATCAGATTGGATTAGCTTCCTCTGTGTGGCAGTCAACTATGTTTCTCTTATTTTCCTGTCAGCGGGCTCAGCAACTTCTTGGGTAAGCATAAATCACAGAACTGTGTCCATCTTGAAACAGAATACCTCAAACAAGAAAAATCCATTCTGTATGCTCCAAATGTAAACTATGGCTTATATTTGCTTCATCTACAAGTCTCAGATATTTTTTCTTTCTTCCCAAGATTAGAAAAAATTCTTTCCTTTTTTCCAACCTACTTATATTCTAAAATAAACCACATCTTAATCTTTTTTTATGGGCCAAACAGCCTGACCTCCGTAAGTCTCTTACTTTCAAGCATTTTATCCAGTTTGCAGACACCTCACGCTCTTTTCCTTCACTCTCTCTGAAGATGCTCAGAAAACAACATGCAGACAGCATGGCAGTACTTCATTACCAATCTCAAGAATGACATCCATCTGTCTCTGTTCCTAATTTCTCTATCCTCAGTAAAATGCTACTACCATTTTCCCCCGACTCTACCCTCCCAGACTTTAACTTGAAAGTCACACTCAACTATTCACCTATAATGACCCCTGTCCAAAATGTCATATATTGGTTTAGGCTATATTCCATCTTCCCAGGTGTTTAGCTTCTGCCTTGGGTGATAAACCAACCTAGCTAATAAAACAAGTCATATTAGCAGATTTAAACAGCATGCTGTTAACATTCATTTTGAGATTAAAAAATAATAAAAATAATCAAGCTTTGCTTTAATGGAAAATAGTCTAGTGCCAGTAGCAGTATAAGCTATGTTTTGTTACAGTTTCAAATGAGAGAATCTTAAAACTTGAATCACATTTTAACATCCTTTGTAATTCTGCAATTATGGTTATTTTTCTTCCTTGATGGGCTCTGCTATTTCTCCGAAGCTACTGTAATATTTCCTTATTTCACTAGAAAACTATACTGAAGCAGGCACCCAGATGATGCTGTGTCTTCCTTCCACTGAGCTCAGCCTACAGATCCTTCTTGCACATGGAGTTTTCAACACAGAGAGCAGCATATTGCTCTAAGCACAGTAAGTATAATATCTGCTTATCCTGACTGTTCTTCCCTAGCGTTTACAGAAGAAACTTGCCTTCTTAAGGAGATACAAGATAGACAGACCCATCTGAAGTGTAAAAGCCAAAGCAATGGCTGGGAATGAACAGCAGTGGAATAGAACGGTGTTAAGCAGAACTACAAGCTAGGAAAAAGTACAAACCCTACTCAGTTTCTGCTAAAAGAAGATGGATGTAACCACAGCACCACACAAAATTAACTGAATTTTGGAATATCTGCCCTTTAGGAAATTAATGTATTTCCTTTAGCACAATAGGTGTAGAAAAGCAAAAAGAAGCTGTTGTCACTGAATATAATAATATATCATCAAATGGCTGACTCTTCCAACAAGTAGAATAGCCTCAATACTACTTTCAGCAGCAAAAGATATGTACTATCTTAGAGCAACCAGAGGCTGTACGTTTCTTGACCTCTTTTACAGGATATCTGAGATACCTAAATTGTTTCCTAAGCAACAATTCAAGATCCTGCCAATGACTACAAGGAACAATTTACCAAATACAAAACCGTAAGACCTTTCCATAGTTAAACAATTGATGCATTACTATTTCATGCTGTAGAATTTTTTCTGTAGCTGAAAACATTAAACACTCTAATTTGAGGAGGGACAGACTGAATTCAAGGAGAAAGCTCTGGGTAAACACTCTCTTCCAAAATGATAATTCAGCATTTCCACAGATACCAAGAAACACACAACCTAATTGCTTGTGCATCAGGTCCAGTGATTCAGTAAACATTTTTGTATCTGCTTTTCATAGTCAATTTTCTGCTGTAAAGCTTCAGGGTTTTTGTTTGTTGGGAGTTTTTTGCTTGTTTTGGGTTTTCTGGTTGTTTGTTTAGTTGTGTGTTTTACAAAATCTGTGCATTCCCTGCAGGACTGTAGATGCCCATCAGCCAAATGGAGCTTTTTCTCTTCCAATCTTTGCAACAGAATACGAGCAGAGTGAGTGAGCGAGTGTGTGCACGTGTGAGTATACACATGTGCATATTTATACACCCACACAAAGGCATATACATACATCCACTCGCACATGTGTGCAGACAGGAACTTGTATTCAGAAGTGAAATACAAGTGACACTTCCCTAACTAATAATCAGTTTTCAAAAGCCTGTTGAGGATCAGAAGAGTCTTACTGGATCATGGATGGATGTGCTACACTGACTGACATTCCTACTGAATATTTGATGGAAGACGTATTTTTCAAAATGGAGGTTCTGAACAAAGTGTCCATTATTTCCATGTTTCAAAGTACAAATTTTTAAACCTTTTCTCAAAATAAAATTCAATATTTTAATTTCTATTCAAGATGACTAAAACTGGACTGAAACGTAATCAGTAGAAAAACCAACCACTTTGAGTATTATCTTGTTGGAAAATTTAAGTTAGTTTGTGCCACTCCAAACTAGTAAAAACTTTTCTGTAGCAACTAGGAAACCTGAAAAATGAAAAAAATAAGAGTACTGTTCAAGCATCTAATCTTTAAAAGAATTCCAACACAGCAAGATCCCAACTACCTCTGCTATATCAGCTGACTGCACAGTGCCCCAGCAAGAGGCAGGACCCTGCCGGCAGACAAAAAGTCAGATCATGCATCACAGCAACAGCATGCAATGAACTTGACATAAGTCATTAGGCATCTAAAGATAAATTTTGTGTCTGAGCCTGAGTGCCTTGAAATCATTGGCAATTAGTACCCAAGCTTGCAATTTTTGTATGCTGACTTTTCGGACACAGTTTTAAACGTGCCATCTTGGGTGAAGTTGTGGACTGAGGAAGAAATAAAATACTCTCATGCAATCTTTTTTTTTACAGAAGACAACTAGAGAACAAATTGCTGATTCCTGTGTAACAACTTTTTCCATCTTCTGAAAGCAATGGCATAAGCAATACAGGGATATGCTTATGAGGACACGCCGTAAGACTTCAGCAGTTATGTAGGATATCACAAGTTACAGCTTAGTATCTTCAAGGCCTGAAACAAGAATTTTCCACTCACAGAATGATAGGAAGACTTACTACCTCCTAACGTAAAAGTCACACAAATCTTGCCCTCTGTCTAGAATGCCCCCAGACAGATATGGAATTTGCAAAATCTTAAAGAATTTTGGTATTAGGTAAGTTCAGAAGATGTTTCCAATGCTTTAGGTTTGAGTTTTCATTGTTACAACATGTGCAATTAGGCTTTTCCAGTAAAATGGACCATGTGAACCAATGACATACCACTTACCACTGAAAGCACAAAATTGAGAAGAGCTGTGCCACTGTGGAAGAGGATTGTCACTAATGCTGTAACCGTAGTAAACAAGAGGCTCACATTGCGACTCATCACTATCCACAGAGACTCCAGGATCTGAAAAACAAGGGAGAAGACAAAGTCAGGCACTGGATGCTATTAGCAAAGACAGAGAATTACTTACTCAGTGTTTCATCTGCATCAAGCTATACAAAAATGACTTTTTAAAAAAAAATCATCTTCCCTCACATCTACACTACAGCAGGTTTTATCAAGTGAAAATGTCTACTTTACCAAAGGCAAGTTACTACGTAGTTGATGACAAGGTTTTGGAATTTTTCTCCCAATATTCAAAATTATTTCATTATGCAAAATTGCAAAAAAACTAGATGTGGTGACACTTGTTTATTGTCATTAACATTGCTGTCAAGCAAATCTTGCCTTGAGAGAAAATATTCACCTTTTCAAAAGCAGAAATGTTAAGACACAAAGAATAAGGAGTAACATCACAAGGTAGAAATAAATCTGAAGTTTCAAATCAAATACTAAAAGGACTACTTCAATAAATTTGTTTTTAAAAGCTTTCATGGTAATGAAATGCATGTTTTTAATAATATCTGCAGAGAAATGCAAAAGTTGTGATTTTGAGTAAGGATGCATCAGTTACTCAAGTAACTATGAAAAATAAATCAAACAGTATTAGATGATCTATTAAAATTTGTACTGGCTTGGGGAACTGATTGCTTATGGTTACATATAGTAAAGACTAGTCTTGATGCATCAAAAGGAGGCACATGGATGCATCCTAAATGCAATGCACACCAGTTTCAAACACATATTTCATCCAGAAGGAATACAGTAAGAATGTATCAGACAAAATGATTCTAACAAATAAAAGAAGCAAGATCACAAACAAATCTTCTGCCGGATTAACTAAGGTAACTGGAAAAACTGTAAAAGCTCTGACACAAAAGCCCTTCAGGTTCAAAGCTGTAAGTGAAGACTTCAAAACTAGCAACTGTTAGTTTTGGTTTAACAAACGGAAATTAGACTGAATTAAAACAAAACCAATGAACCAACAACCCCCTAAAACCAAAAAAACCCTTCCCCAGTAGGCAGCATTTGCAGAGCAGACAAAGGAGTGTAAGCCATGTGATCACCTCTCCTTTAGAAGTGAGTGAATCATATCAAACTTAATCTATTAAGCATGAACTTGAGAGGGAATAAGTGCTGGGGGAAATGACAGGGAATTAAAACCAGAAAGACCTCCTTAGTTCATGCTTCCTTCTATTCAATGGGAATTATGAATGTCAAAGCTCATCTTTTGTACAGATTTTATTGAGAATTCAAGTGAGGTTAGAAGTGAAGAGGACACTGCTGAAAAATGTTCTCCCGCTGGTCCCTGTTCGTCTGCTTCTTCTATGGATTACAAATTCACTCTGGGGGTGCAGCAGTGCTGTAAGTCCATGCAGCCCCCAGGTAACATTATTATGTGCACATTATGTTATGAGGACTGTAAACACAGAGGACAGTGAATGCTGAGGGAATGGTTTGTAGCCAAAGCAGAGGCCTTCCAGTTGGTATGGAGTAAAGATAGTGCTATCATTGCTAAAAGCAGGCCTTAAATTGTATGCAAGGTTCCCCTCCCAAATATTTAAGCCTGTTACTAGAATTTGGTGTGTGAACAGGAGCTTCTGTGCCACAGGTCTTCTGTTATAACGTGGAGTTTAATCATAGAACAGCAGCAAAGGCCTTGAAAATAGGGACATGGGTTGAAAACAAAGGCCCCTGAAACGGGAGCAGTGCTTTGAGTAAGAAGGTGTTGAAGATGCACAACCTTTAGAGCTAGGAAGACTGCTTTTCCTTCAAGAAAATGAGGTAGGAACTAAGGAAGGGGAAAAACACCCCAAAAGGCAAACAACAGGACAAGGCACCTGTCATGACATGGAAAACTACTACTCCTCCCAAGTATGACAACAGGTAGCCCAGGGAAGAGGTCGAAGGGTGGGAGTTGTCTGGAATAAAAACACTTTATGAAAGGACAAGCTCCTTAATTTGAGGGAAGACGATGTCCATTAAGTTCCAGCTTTCCACACCTAAGAGCTCTTGAGCCAGCTCATTTAGATTCCTGTGACTCAGACCACTAAGGACAGCCTCTATTGGTGCCAACTACACAGCACCATCATGATGCTCACATCACGATGCTCACCATCATGCTTTTATCCTCACAGCTCCTGTAGGACATGATTGTTAAGGACTGACCACTTTGAATACATAATGATAAAACTAGGAGACTGTAAAGCAAACCATTAGCATGAAGTGTGTTGGTAATGAAAATTGGTCTAGTGAAGTTTTGCTCTAGAGTGTAAAACTAGCCTGATTTAACCGGTCTTCCAAATACAAATCACAGCAATTGTTAAGACCCTCACTTGCAACACATAAGCTGAGCTAACACCAGTGAGAATTCACAAAGAGAGGAGCTTGCTCCGTCTGCCAGAGAAAAGCACAGATGGTGGGACTGTGGAAGTTTACTTCACAATACGATGTTTCTCCAGTACAGGCAGGATTTACTGAACACTTTCCGTAGAAGCTTTAGCCTGAGGGCTGATAACCAGGAGTATACAACTGCAGGTAGTTTCAGTGTAGGTATCAGGTTGTTCAATTAACATCAGGAATGGCTCTCGTACATGAACATCCCTGTTTGGTGGTGTCATTTATTTGAACTATTGAATTAGTTATCACTAGCATTTGCTTTAGAGTAAGTGCAGATAGTGCCTTTCTGCAGCTTTGGTACGTCCTATGAAAGCAACTGCATCTTTTACGACTCGTCTTCAACTACAGAATAATTCCTCGTTACGCATATGTATCATTAAAATTTCAAGATACAAGCTTTTCATAGCTGGTGTGAGAAGACAGACATAGCAAACATTAATCATTACCAAATACAGTACCAGAACGTGCTCAAATACTTCCCTACCACTCACAAAATCAAATTATGTGCAGTTGCACCTAGGAGCTCATAATGCTGTTTGATTCCCAGAGCCTACTGCAGCTGAGTAGATGAGCTCACCTACTACGCATAAAGAATTGTTAACACCCTGCCAGCTGAGTTCTCCAAAACACAAAAAACAAGTGTGAATATTTATGCAATATTACAGTACTTCTAGTTACTTTTTCATTACTAAATAACTGAAAACCACACCTCTTTCCCCAAACCACTGCTCTGTAAGCAGCCATAAGGGATTAATGTTTAAAAGAGCTACGAAGCTGAACAGAATTCAGCACTTCTTTAAGCATCTCACTGCGCAGTGTCACCATCAACATCAGTTACTGTGCCTTTCCAACCTGTAACAGGCAAGAAAGCAAAATTGCACACAATGTTCTCAGGCATCTAGGGTGTCCTCTTGGCCACTTTTAAACTGGTCAACACCTGAAAATGAGGGTTAAAAGGCACTTGACCAAAACAGTAATTTGCTGAGAACTTCAAGTCAGCAAACTTCTGGAAGCCAGATAAATCTATGTGCCTAACTTGATTCTAAAGATCAACAGACATATAAAGGGGATAACACTGGACACAAAGATGTAAAAAAAAAAAAAACCCAAAAAATCATGCTAATTGATGAATTACTGCCAAATGGACTGAATTAGCTATAAACTTATGAGATTACTTGAAGAAATTACTGGAGCCAGAGAAAATATTAGGATATGTTGTAACTCAGTGAAATATTTGAGAAGCTGACTTGATTTAAAACACAGAGATCAGTCATGCTAAAGGCACGGAAAGAGAAACCTAACTAAGCTGAAGCTCCCTGTGTACATCTCTGTGGAAGGTCTTTTGTCTTCCTGTCTGGGAGATCTCTGAATGAGATATCGCCTGCTGGTGGAATGATGAGTATTCTTGCGCAAGGAGCCAAAAGATCAAATTAAGAAGACATTAGCAATGTCTGCTATAACATCAAGGGAGCTCTGAGTCATCATTCACTGATTTAGCCAGCAGCGATTCACTTTCTCAATGCTACAAGCATACAAGAAATGGAGACAAAGGGTATGAATGGAAAAGCAGATGAGTGAGGAAAGAATGAATCTTTTTTATTTTTTAGAAATTAAATCTTAATAGTCCAGCTATGTGCTGCCTATTTAATCCATCTGATAAACTACCTCAGAGTGAAACATGGGGTGCAAAATACAAGGCATAAGTGAGGATCCACTCTTGCTCTCTTTGCAAAGAATGAGGTGAAATAAACCCCACTTCAGAAAAGCATCACTGATTGTATTATACTGGTTTTAAACACTGTTTAATATTGGAAAAAGGTAGCAGTGCTGCTAACACCAAAGCTTCTAGAAAAAAAGCTAACTGATGACTTGGAAAAGCTTATATTCATATTAAATCTTCAGGCAATTTGCATGTTTATATAGTAAATTACTTTAAAATAACTAAGGTCTGTCTACATCAAACTACAGCTAAGCATAACTGCTATAATGAGCAGCACATTTTGAGGGGGGTACACAAGTCTTCCAAGCTTTACCTGACACTCAAAATTTGGAATCGATGCGTGTTGTTACAAATTAAATGAACAGCAGCAATTCCCCAGCACACCTACATCAGTGATTTAATTACATGCTTTCAACTCTAAAATGAAAAATTCTTCCACTACGGGAAAAGCCTGAAGTGAAACACTAGCATCTGTCTTCCTTTAATGTTTTTCTTAAAGCAAACTCTCCTTCACTTATTAAGGAGGAAGAACACTTACTATGATTTCCATCAATGGAAAAGGGCTTATCTGCTTGTGACTCTAATATGACACTGTCAAATAGCTGTTTTTTCAGAGAAAGCTGTCATCTGTTCTATTCTGAAATACTTCAGAAAGCCAAGGAGCTAGCAGGACATTTATTTTTTGGTAAACTCAATCTCTGTATAAATATTTGTTACGTGCAAGTAGTGTAATCATACACATTTATTCTTTTCCAAAAGTGGAGGAAATCGCATTAGAGTTGCATATCCACTTCTTTACACACTTCTTTACAGCTATCTCGTTGTCTTTACATTATCTATATGTTAAAAAAATTGTCAACACAGCTTTAGGACTGTACTGTGTCTTGCCATATTCTTAAAAACTGCAAGCTAGCATTGATTTCAAGTGTTCAACCTCACTCTCCTCATAAACAACACACTCAACCAAAAAAAAAAAATTGTAACAGTTTGGGTTGGAAGGGACCTTAAAGATCATCTGGTCCCAATCCCCCTGCCATAGGGAGGGCCACCTTTCCTTAGGCCAGGATGCTCAAAGCCCCATCTAATCTGGTCTAAATCCCACTCAAAGTTCCATAAAATATGAAAACAGCAAACAAGCAAAAAATCTAACCCAAAGAATCTAAGCAAAAGAAAAATTAAATCCCCAGAACACACACTCCCAAAAGTGCCCACAAAATTTAAAATATTAACCCTTCCCAATTCAGTATGCCATTCTAATAACCCATTCTTCTGCTTCAAAATACCAGGAGAAAGATTTTCATGCTGCGATAAGAACATAAATCCTGAATACAGTAAGGTTGCTTTGTATCTTAGGCTAGGTAAGAAACTTGCTTAAAAATACCAGACTTAAACAAAAACTCTCCTTATTTTCATAATCTCCATGTTTTAATGACCTAAATAAGCACAGAGATCATATTTTCACCACTTTTAATTTCAAATATTAGTATGAGTAATATTTATGCAATGCACTGTAGATGAGCAAGCCAGGAAAGAAAACGCTGCCCAGAAAGGATGTGAAACCAGTATTTAGAGCTTTATACTAAGCTGACTGTTTTACAGTCTGTCATTAAGGACATGAGGATATGGAGAAAAAAGACAGGTGTTTCCCCACAGCTGATGAGTAATGAGTTCCTGGAAATAAACAGGAAAGCAAGTCAATTGCTGGCACTTTTTTTCTTGAACTTCTAGACCAGATTTTAGAAGTAAAGCAAGCATGTTAGCTAGATGAAAATTTTAATATTAATGTTTTTCATTCTTAAATATTTATTCTCTTTACACTTTTCTTCCCCTCTCTCTAGCCTGCTTAGATTACTGAGGCACACTTTGCCTCATGGTTTCTGAGCACTGTGCAGCAATGCTGCAAATGACACGCTCTTGTCATGTAGTTTCTCCTCCTTCTGTTCCTCTTGCCTAGAAGGAAACTCCACATTGATTTTAAATCATGATGTGCTGTGCATTTTTAAATCCTCTGCCTCAAGCATGCATGGGCAACTTAGAGAGAGTATTAAGCAAATTTCATTATTAACTGGAAAAAGGTTTACTGCAATAAAGTTTCTCTCAACTTTTTCTTGTCTCACATCTTGTTCTCTGGTAGAAGCTGTAACAATTTAAGCAGCAGTTGGGAGGACAGAAAAAGCACACATGCCTATCAGTCTAAACCAAGAACTGCCTGGAGGCAAATACTAGCTTTAATTGCATCCACAGAGCTGCTATGGTGCCAGTTAGGTATAAATAATAAGTCTTCCAAAACTGAAGATACTTCTAATAATGACAACAGCTCAAGTCAAAGATGAACTGTATTGGGGATTGACTCTGTATGTTAAGCATTTTGGACTTAACATGGTTTTTTAGTGAAACACTTCAGTTTAGATTGCTTTCAATGCTTCCTCATTTTCTCCTCATAAGGTGAAAGGTTTTTATTCGGGAATTCACACCGTGTAAAATATTTATTTCATTCTCCACAGAACTTTCATAAAAGCAAAAAATAAGCTGCTTTCAACCCAACAAATAATAATAATTTGAGGCAAAAAACCCCGATGACCCCCTGCTTTCATTGCTTGGTTCTATTTTCATAACCTCTTAGTCAATAGCTTCTTCAGTTACAACCTAAACCACCTGGTTTCTTCTTTAAAGAGAAAAGACTACATAAAATTATGCATTGAAAATCAGCTTGCAGGTGACACAGGTAACAATCTGCCTCAGGAAGACAGCTGGGAAGCTGGTATCCACGAAGATGCTGAAATCACAAGAGCTTCTTTATCATAAACACTTCAGTTTGTTTTACAGTTATATCTTATATAGGTTCACAATAATTGCATAGGTAATTGTAAGTAACACTAACAGTGTTTCCCTAATTTTCCATGTACTTGAATCCATAACCTTAGTGGTACTCCAATGAGAAATCGCTATTAGTTAAAAATTAGACTGATTTCGTAGCAAGTGCAAAGAATACATACCGAGAGAAACGTTTCAATGTTATCATGAACAAATGATGCAACATCTTGCCAGTCCAGAATATCTCCAAGCCAGCTGTTTTGACGGTTTATGTGCCACTTGTGTCCTTTGTGTCTTCCAGAATGTGTTACATTCTTAAACAGGGACAAAGAAAACAGACATTCGAATAAAATTCAAAGAAATGAGAAAGTCAAAAGCTAATGATTTACACTGATGTTTTCTTAATGAGGAATAGATCCAACATGCATCTAAATACTGAGAGCTGCTTTAACTGGCATCCCCAAAAATACCCGGAAGTACTCTGTACGCTGGAAAAATTAAAATCTGACAGAAAATTGTAGTTAATTATCCCATTTAATTACATATCTGTATATCGTACTGATTCAACTCTGTTAAAAATTAACTTTACTGCTTGACTGACACGATGGTATCTATTCTGCTTTTAATGAAAGCACACAAGAAAGAGGTAATGATTTCAGTTATTGCCTACATAATTTACTGTTTGCAACATCCAACTTTTCCCAGTATAGCCCATAAAGAAAAATGCAAGCAGAAGTCAAAGCAAGTATTTTTCTCTGCTATTAGTTTCTACCTCTCCATGGGTAATGCTCAATCACATGAAACCTAAAAGCTGAACTGGATGCATGGAGGATTTCTTCTGACTACACACCTTTGTAACTGTAACACAACAAGACAACAGGACATGGCCATAAAAACAACAGCTAACTCCTTAAGCAGCTCCTCCCTAATTATGAAGTTGCCTGTTGCCCAGTGAATCATACCTGATTACCATCTTGAATGAGGCTGTTTGACTCAGTCTGGGACTGTGACAAGTGCTTCAGAGAAAGATGCCAAAAATCTCTGTAAGCAAGCTTAAGCAAACCCGCTGACTACAACATCCTAGTCTTTAATAGAAGGAGACTTCTCAAGTTCTTAACTCTGATTTTTATAATAAGCATTCCACTACTTGTTAAAATTTTCTCAACACTTTTAGCCTCACCAGCCTGCATTCAAAATGACACTATCTTTTTTTGCCACATATGGCAAGTAATATTCCAAGTGAGGTCCCTGCACTGATTTATCTAGGAGCATTACATTTTCTGCTTATTACCAATTCTCTCTAGATGCACCGTTATACTTTGTGATGCACAATTAGCAAACTTAATTAACAATCCACCACCAACACAGAGACCTTTCTTCTGAGCTGGCAATTTATTTAGGGCAGAACCATATGAGTAGTCAAAAATCTCCCTCCAGTAGGCCTTCTATATTTGTAAACTGGATGAAGACCTATCATCTGTTCATCTAGTTCTATACTGAAAATGTTACTTCTTTAATGCAGAGATCTTCTCAGAACTTCTGAGGTACTTGAAAAATAACTGCATAAAGGAAAGTGTTAATATAATCACAATCATTTAAATATACAGAAATATTTCAGGAATATGACTTCTGAATTTGGTATTTCCATTGTGCAACGACTAATGAATTGCCTTTTCCTTTAAAAGGCAAACAGCACTGGCAGCATAAAAATGATTTAACTCTTGAACTTTTCAAGATTCAGTGTACAGAACCCATTACAAGATGGCTGCAAAAATGCATTGTAAGAAACTTAACAAGAGGACAATTACTTTCTCACAATTTCAAATTAATAGAAGTTACACAAATCATGCAGAAGACCAGTTTCCTTTTCCCAACACCTCAGCAACACAAAAATGCAGCAGAAAGTGCTAAACTATTAAATACTAAGCATAAAAAGTGAGAAAACCGTAAATTAAATGGCACACATAAAAACACACTTAACTACTTAAGTGTAGGACACAGCTCTGGCTGTACTCAGCCTGTGACTGTAGAATGATCTGGCTTATACACTTGACATTTTTACCTTCTTTTTACTGACCTTTACTCAACCTTCCAACTTTCTGCTAATCCCTTCCTCAGAAATGCATACTTAGCATAATTATCTCAGAGTATTAAGTAATAGTTTACATAAATACCATTTAAATAAGTTACCCACCTTCACAAACCAAGAGTGATAAAGCCTGTCCCAGAGTTCCAGCACTTGTTTCTCAATCACAGCAGTGTTATTTACTTTTTCTCCTAAAATCTTATGCAGCTAAAACACATAAAAATCTTTTATTACACAGGACAGAATAAAGCAGCCATCTACTGATGAACTTCAAGCCTGATGAATCACATAAGAGCGTCTGTAAAGGCATGTCTCAAACCCAAATTATTAGAAAAAAATAGTATCAATATGAAATACATACTTCAGACAACATGGTTTACAATACAAAGACTTTGTTAAAAAACATTCTGCTGCACTAAGGACTTCTTTCTGCACTGAAAAACCAGTGCTGCCTCTAGAATGCTTAATCCAAAACCCTTGATCATATCATTAGAGTAAATATTTCAAATAATTTGAGATGTGTGCTAGATATCAAAATATATAAATAAGTATCTTGGCAAATTCTTCTGAAGAAAGGTAGCTTAACTATATGAATTATGATTAAAAAAATGTCCAGTGTACCACACAGAAATTAGAATATAGGGGAGAGAGAAGGGTGGTGGTCGCAATGAAAGTCTACATTGTCTATAGTAGAACAGGTAAAGCCAGTTAAAAAAAAAATTACTCAATTTCATTTGATGCATTTTCACTGGGAATCATTAGAATGATGACAGATTCTTCAGCTCTTAAAAATAAACTGTCCTCTGAGCAGAAAAGACTACTGAAATCACTCCCACTCTTCCTCCAAAAGTCACAAACGACAGAGTGGAAAGAACAGATCTGTCAACAAAATGGTTAAATACACGGAAAAGAACTACTGACAAATATATTTTTATTTCCTTTTACTCTTATGAAATACAAGAAATTAAAGAACAACTGGAGTTTTCTGAGAGCTCACTCCTACCTTGTGTGTGATCCATTCTCGGCCATACTGGTATACATTGTTCGCTGCGGAATTGAGCGCCTTCTGAATGACCTGGGCTTCTGGGAGCCAGCTGGGGGGGCGGTTAAAGAAGGAAAACAAAGTGAACCACTATAGATTACACACATTTCATTACACCCAAAACACATTGCAAACTAACATTTTTGAAACAACAACAAATCACTGCGGTTAAACACACATAAACTTACTACAATTCAAATGTTTCCTCCTACATATCAAGGAATAGATTTTCCCATAAGCAAAGCACAATTAAATCTAGGGCATGTCATTGCATTTAAGATCCTCCAAGGTTCCTGAAACCTTAATTAAATTGATATCTCAATTTTGTCAAAAGAGATCTCTTCAATCTGTATGTGTGCTACTCGCACTGTATTTTTTTTCCCCCAGAGTTTTCTGGAAATACTGTATGAAGCAGTCTCATCTAGCTGCAAACACAACCTTCTGAATTACAAGGTGAATGTAAATTGTTAACATAGTTTCCATGAAAAAGCAACCAGCTGAAAAAGGGTTTGGACATCAGTTATTTCTAAGTCCTCACCAAACTACCTGCTTGTGAATTTCTTCAGGGACTCACATCACTTTCAAGCAATGTACCCTGCTGAGCGGCCAGCATTTCACCACTTGTGAATACAGGACACACAATCTCTGCTTTGACTTTCTTTTTACATCTTGATTTCAACGGCACTTGTTAGACCCCTTCTAAAACAAAATGAAAGCACTCAGGAAATAAAACTGCTATACTTGTTCACCTGACTGAAGATCAACGTGGAAGCTCTTCTGTCCATATAAAGCCTCAGAAATGTTCCGGAATGGAATTCCAAGATATTTCAGTCACTCACCTCTAAACACAATATGAGTATCAAGCTCTGGAAGCTGGTAAAGCTTCATGGATTTGGCAAGAGCTATTCTTACTCTTCATGAATTAAAATATAGTGTTCGGGATACTTCAAATTTGGAAGCAAACACTGAAAGTAAAAAGTTACGCTACAATTCTGCTAATTATTCAACTAATACTCCAGTAGTTTCATTACGTAAATAAGCTTCTGACAGTCAAATTTCCATTTTCATTAGTCCCACTTATTTCCATCTTATGGCAAAACAGAAAGGCCAAACAACACAAGAGATGCCATGAAGGAGTAAAAGCACTTTAAGTGCTTTCTCTTCTCATGATTGTGATTACTTTAGTGCTAAAGCACGTATTACTACAGTGGTTATTAACTACATCCTGTTAGTCCTGTTTTTGAAAAATTATTTTGCTCTTATAATACAGAATGTGCTTTCTTTCAATCTTCTTAAACCACCATCACTTTTGATTAGAATGTGCCCTTGAAAGAGTCAACCATTCTTATTCTGGAGAGATCTTTTTTTACCTGGCATTAAATTGGTATCTCACCTTTGCCCAGTGTCTGTTTAGCTGAAGCAGAATGGAATCCACCTGGAACATGCCCCCCCCTAAAATCACACTTTTCAGTCTCACTTATTCCCCCTCCGATGCTCATGCAATCACTCCTTTACTCACCAGCGTGCCCTTGTTTTTCTCTAGATGCATTTCTCTCAAAACCTCTCTCCCTTAACATTTGCTTTGGTGTTTACTTTAATCATTACACAGACTAAGCCTTACAAAATTCCCGCTGCGTACACTATACACATCTCCCTTAACAGGAATGGCCCTTCCCAACTGATTCATACCAAACTCTCCCCACCCACCATTCTTTCCACTCTTGAACTCTTCTTCAGTTAACTCCAGAAACAATGTCTTCAACTCCTGTGCCCTCAAAGACATTCTGCATTGAACTCTCCACACTGAAAAAATAATTTAGCTCTGTCTTGAAACTTTCCAGAGAGCATTCTTTGCCACCACTTTTGTTTCATATGAAAAAGGGAAAAAATACTGATCTCTTTTTTCTCTGCACAATACAAGTTTCTTCTCCACAACTGTAGCTAGAAAAGTTCATACAGCCATCCTTCACCACCAAAATCCAACCAGTCCTCAAATGAAATCACATTGACAGTCCTCCAGAGTGATGCATAAACATCCCTGCTGTCTGAGAGTTTACCTTTCACATATGCCTGTGACAGCCACCCACATTTCTGTTCACCTAGGGGATTTTTCAAATTAAAAACTATTCATTAGAGCACCTGGAAGTTTGTTCATCCCCCCTATACTATTCACTTAACTTCAGCATTCTTACTTTGCCCATTCTGGGTGACTGGCTACTGTCTCATTGATCAAGCTGCTTGTGACTTGAATCATGTGAACACTCTCTTGATGTACCTAAATTAAAGACAGAGAGGAGAAGTGTTATGCAGTGCAAACTACAGCTCTTCCTACATTCAGAAAGACATTTTTCTTTTTTTTTTTTTTTTTGGGGGGGGGTATTGGGAAGAAGAGGATGGGGTGGTGGGGGAAGAGGAGGAGGGGGGAAGTGACCAGTCTGTACATTTAAAAAATAATTCTTCTGTGCAAACAACCCACTATGAAGAAAGAAGTTCCATTAACCCAAGAAAAACCTAGTCAATACAATAATCATCACTCTGTTTCAACAATTCTGGTCACTAGTAATAGCAAATGGAAATTTAAACTTTATCACATCAGTGGAAAAAAATTTAACAGTAACAGCAGTGCTGTCAAGGGAAGCAATAAAATACAAATCACGGTTTCAATCATACTTTTTAAGCCATGGATCAAAGAAGCGTAAAAATTAATGAATACTTAACTCTAACATGACCAGTCATGCTATGAAGTGCCTGACCAAATAAATTCTTCAGTAAGAATGATACAATACACTTTTTATAAATATCTTGATAGTCTTTTTATGAATATAAGGAAGCTTTAGGCAGGAATGTTTGCAGAGCTTCTAAGGTTTTCAATTTTAAGTACTCAACATTATATATGCTACATTTTGGAAAAAGGAGATTGACATCATAACCCATTGATCTTTGTTCCATAACTGTATTCAAGTCAAACATTCAATCTCCATTGACTGTTTCAAGTATGAACACAGCTCCATTAGGGAAAAAGGAAAAAAAAGTACATGAGTGACCTCTTCTGGTGAACAACAAAAAAACCCCAACAAACCCACACCCAACCATAAACCAAAAATCAATTTCAGAGAATATCTGATCATGAATCTCAGTACATTTAACTCAGAAAAGGATACCATGAGGTTATTACAGACAATTACACCAAAAATTTACAAACACACCTTAAGCATTTTGCAAATGTTTCTGATGCAAGGTAAATTAAAAAGAAAAAAATTTAAGTAGTTCTCCTGTTGACAAGGAAGGTGTTGACAGGACGCAAAACAAATATGTTCCTGTAATACATAAGCTAGTAACTCTTTTATTAGAATAAATTTTGCATTTCCAATTGTCGATGTATTAGCCTTGTCATATATGTAAAAAAACCACAAAAATACAATGAAATATAAATATTGAGATTTTGGTGCATTTTTGTATATTTTATAGTCTTGGAATGGTGACAAGTTCAACTACAGAGCAATTTGTTCCTAAACATTTAGAAAAATTCTTTAAGCTATACAATCTCGTATAAATATCAGTAACCTTCATCAGCAATGAAAATGAGCTCTATGATTAAATTTGTTAGCACACTGTACCTTTGCAGTAAGGAGAAGAGCTAGCAGAAGGGTTCCTATCACTAGCAAAAATATTATGAAAATGCTGATTATTTTATCTAGCATTTTCTCCAACCACACGATAATCTGTGCAGAAAAAAAAAAAAGAAAAAACAAATTATAGCATATAAATCAATCTTTAATGAAAGCAATGCTATATGCTGTGCAACAGCATTGTTATTTTTCTTTACAATCACAGTACAAAATCAGGCTCTAATCAAACAGCATTTATGCCCAAGCTTGGAAATGAACAATTAACAAGCGATGTTAGCATGATTAAGATCATGGTATGACATGAGATTTTGCAAGAAACATGTACACATTACTACACAACACAGCAAGCTCTCTGCAAAGCAAGCAATAATTCAACAGTTACTTACTAGACCTAGAGAAGTACCTAAAAAAGACATTCGTGTCAGCTAGAACCCAGAAATTTGTCTTTGTTTCTTGTCCTTCAGCAACTTGGAAACTTACAGATACTGTCCGCACAGGATTTCAAAGCTACCAAGGTATACTGTAAGGCACAACCATAACTTTCAGATTTGAATAGCTAAGAGCCATCTAAATGACAAAGGAGGTATGTTTGCAAGTAATAAAATTTTTAAAGCTGCCTCATCACCTTCTGAACTTAAATGGGACAGGTGGGGTTCTACATTATTGAATATCAGGCCAATTATTCACCACCAACTATTTCTATCCACTTCCAGTCTCAAGAGGATGCTCAGCATTAAGCATGCATCAGCTAAACTGACTGACACAGGAAACAGGCATGTTTGTTGTTCTGTCAGTTTACAAAAAGGCCCACTCTATACATGTCCATAAGCAAATGGTGATACCACATTCAAGTAGAGAAATTCTGATAATGTCATTCAAAACAAGGAAACTGCTCAGTCACATGACTTTGCAGAGTGCTCCGGAATAGTGCAAGCTCAGCTTCATCTCATACACAAATTGACTGTTTACATAAAAAGCTGTGAAAGCACATGCAAATATGACCAAATACATTTTTCTAGCTCCTATGGTTCAAATACCAGGTCTACTTCTACTCCATTTAGCATTACTACAGGAAAAAGCAACAGCACAACTGTTAAAATTTGTGATTTAAGAGAACTGAGGTCAAAGCCAATGTGTAGTAAGCAAAAGTACTTTCGAGTACGAGTTATATATTCAACAATTAAGTTGGTAACATTTCAGTTAGAGATCTTATAAAACTACTCATATGCATGCTGATGGTTTACATTAGTTTTTTTCTTCATTATTTACCCTATCCCTACACATGAAATCAACCCTGGAACAACGAACTTCTCAGACTGCTGTGTGATGACTGAATTGGTCAACACTGAAGTTAGATCTCCTATTTGACAAAAGGATTTTTTTTGTGTGTGTTCATCTGGTAGCATCTGAGCAGTTAGTGTACATCAAGCAATTATTTTCAAACTTCCAGTTTTTACAACCAGCTCCTTGTTTGATCTAAATTAACCCAAGGATTATATTCAGCATTTTAGAACTGTTGCGCAAAATGATGACAAAAACTAAAAGGAAGTAAAATCCTTTTAAGTAATAAGGTGTTGAGCCAGCAAGTTTTTGTAACAAAATCTGCACTACATTAAGAACTGCAGAAAGGAACTCTGAGAACATGAGGGAATGTGAAAAATCTTTTGTCTTACGTAGTTTTAACAGTTTTCAGCATTGGTGAAGTATTTCAGCCATCAGAAATGCCTTGCCAACGCTGGAAGGAGGTGGGCTGCCTGCAGTAGTACTGCAGCTCTCTGAAAAACTTTGAGTAGCCCCTACCTAGGGCATATATATTGTATATATAGGGGTTACCTCTTTGGAAGTAAGACTGAAACAGGATTTGCTGTGCCCTTCCAAGCCTCATGAACACCTACTGACTATGCAAGAGAAGCAAGAAATAAAAGTTCCTGTTTTAAAGGACAGAAATAAAAAAATATCACCAAAAAACCACCACTGGATGGGCAGGGGAAGAAAATTTTATAGCATGGACTTCAAAATGAAGCTATTAAAAATTAAAGCTGCCCTTGTCATTTCAGACAAAGTTCAAACTGCTATTTACTGTCTAAGCCAGAGATAAAAGAAATCCAGTAGTCTTACATATAGCAACTTAATCAGATTCACTGAAACCATGTAATTGGAAATACTGTCAGATATTTCCAAAAATGCTAGGCTCAACAATTGTGTGAGGGGTAGCCAATAGGTGAAATCTCAGTGGAGCCTAAGGCTGAATGCTTCAGATGTTTTGCCATGTAGCACCTACTGGAAGGTCAAGCTCCAGAAGACCAGGATGACGACTCTCTCCGAGATGGCACATGACGGACACGGTATCTTTCCCTGACACTTGTACTGCGGGTTCAAACATGCCTGGGCTGCCATTACAGTGCAGATACAGCACACGTAAATCCTGGATCACCTTTAATCTAGTTAGCAAAGTCATGGCAGCACTGATGATGTACTGGTACCAGCAGCAGCCTCAGACAAGCAAGCCCACCTTGTCTCTATTTACTCAGGCAGGCAGCCCAAGGAAGCTTGATGAAAGCCAACTTTGGCAAGCCTACAGGTACTGCAATTACATCTCTCAACCCAGACTTAAGGGGATCCAAGTTATAGAAGTGGTACAGACATATCACAGGAGAAGACTGAATTGGACTGAGTATCGTAGAAGCAAAAGCAGATGGACAACATTCACTTAAGGCTATGTTTACCCTTTTTTTTTTTCTATTAAAACACACTTCATTTCCCTACATTAACCAGCAATACTTCCTCAGCAAACCCTCACCTTTGCACACTCATGCTAAACAATGCATAGGAGCAGGTAAGCTACTCACTGCAGGGAAGCCACACTGTTAAATGCCTGTGTGGTTGTACTTATCACCGAATCAGGTCCAGACTTCGCTCTTACCCCAGCCCTGCCAGGCCTCCCTTTCCACCCTTCCTGTAAACCATGGGCATGCACACAGAGACAAACATGTACTGACTAAATGCTACTCATTAGCCAGAGGTCATGAAGTTTTATATTTGGTTCCAAGCTTCTAAGCTAAAGGTTAGTCAACAGAGGAAAGCGGAGGCTGCCACAACATCTGAAATTATGCAAACATAAAGGAAAGCCAGGCTCCTAAGCTACAGAAGGTCACATTAGTAAAAACAAACTGAAATGTTATTGACAGGCTGTCCAAAAAAACTATCCTTAATTGTCACAGTTTTGAAATTAAATTATCAAGTTTTTTTTTTTAATTTAGCTCACTGTAAAAAGTTTTTTTTTTTATGATTGAGTTACACTCTATTAGAAAGCTCCTCAATAATTTGCAAGTACTTCCTCTTTCAGCTTTTGGATGATGACACAAACCATATTACACTAAGCTGTAAAAGAACTGCAGTCCATACTTAAAAATGAGAAATCCTGCCATCTAGACAGGTTCTCCATGTTATGCAGTATGATACATCATCTGTGAATTAATATTTGCATGTTGCATACTGCACAGCGTTCCGAGCAGTAGTTTTTCTAGTATGTTTGATTTACTATGTTACCCAAACAGTGAAGCACACCTAGGCATCCACTTCATTTTTAACTGAATCTACATAAAATTACCAAGAAGAACTTTTATTATTTTCTGTAAACAACTCCACTATTTATGAGGATTTTTTTCCCAAGACATTTCTTAGACTTGTCATTTCCCTTTAGTTCAGTTAATATTTGAAGATACCATCTCCTTAATATCGTCTGCAAAGAATAAGAACACATCCCAATGTTATGCTGAAATCAATCAGCTGAGTAGTTAAGCTAGAAAAGGTAGAGAATAGTGTATGTGAGGTCTCAAGTCTACTTAAACCAGTGTCCCTCCAACAGCAGCAGCAGAATTTAGCAATTCCTCCTAAAGACATCTGCCATAGAGAATGTTATTAAGAACAAATTATGCTAGACTGACTAAGTCTATTCTATACTTTGAGCTACACATACCATGAACAGGAATCAAAAAGCCAAGGTTTATCAGTAGCAGTCATAATCAACCATCATTTCAAACTCTGCCATATCCATATGATTTTTAATTTCCTGCTGGATTATCGGAAATTTATCTTGGTGTTCTCTGAATTAATTCCCTTCAAAGACAGGCAAAAATGAGAAAGGCACAAAAACAATCACCTTTCAACTGCAACCAGTGTTCTGTATTACAAATCCCCTCCTTTCTTTGCCTCTAGTAGAGTACGACTTTTTTTTTTAATTTTAAAAAAAATCACCAAAACACCACACACAACAAAATGAACCCACTGATTGCACATTTTTTTCACTTTTTTTTTAATTGATTATAATATTATTACTGTATGTTCATGCACAGAAGTCAACACTGTATGTAATACTATAGGACTTTCAGGATTTCTACTTATGGAATTGTAAAGTAAACCAACAGTTTTCAAAAATAACTCCAAGGAACTAAAAAAACCACACTGTTAAGAAACTATATCCACAGGGTTTTGCCAAATAATGCAAATTTCTAAACTAAAAATAAAATCCAGACATTTTAGCATTTAAAGCTATTGCAGTTAAATTGTTTTTGGAACCTACCAATATTAAGGAAAAAACCCATATCTACACATGAATTTTCAAAGAAAATGACAAATTCAGAGCCAGAAAAAAAGCAGCTGGGACCACACTTTCTCTTGTGGCTCACCAAACTCAGCTCTTCACCTGAACTCTGCTAACAAACTAATATCTAATAAAAAAAAATTCATGAAGAGTTATGGTTGCACATATTTACTAACCACAAGTCACTCACATAAGACAAACATTTCAAAGTTGTGAAATAAAAATGTAATTTTAAAACAGGAGAAATACAGTCAAGGGCAAAAGAACATTAAAAATGCCCCTCTTCATGGACAATTATAACTGAACCATGAAGCAAGCAACTCTCCTCTTTTTCAGAAACACAGAAAGCCCTCTCAACATACAACCCAGTGTTCACTTATTAAATACTGAAGATCAAACTTCATAAATTCATTGTATCTGCTCAGCCTAGAACTACATGTGTCATTATTAGCATTATTCCCCATCAGCCATTCACAGCAGATACCAGCTGTGTAGCCCCACTTCCTTATTTACAACAACCTTTTATATATATTTTATCACATACTAGATTCTCACCTGTAAACTCTGAGGTTTTTTGTTGTTATATGTTTTTTATATGGTGCCTACTGTAGGCATCCCTCCCCAGCTCTGTACTTGTCTGAAGCAATGCCACTGCTCAAGTCACAGAGAGGTATCACTGAATTTAGTTGCTGTTCAGATCTCAGTCACACATGAAGCCAAAGCAGCTCTAACTTCTCTTGGGATGACAGTTCCCCCAAGAACAACAGTTAAACCCAGTTGGCTAAAATGAACCATGGGCACTGGGAATAACAATCCTTACCAAACACCATACTTTTAAAAGCTACTCAATAGGGGAAAAAAGCTTTTATGCCAACTACTTAATTTTTTTTTTTTTACTAGCCTTTCTCTTCCCTTCACACTTGTTAAGATTCAGCAGTTCTGAGGCCATGCAAAGTCTCATTTTGTATCCATTCACTCCTGGTACACTACATACTATGCCTGTGTACACAGGCAAGTTTGACACTTCAGAAGTAAAAAATGGACAGCACTCACTGAACCCAGTCCATGCACTATTTGCAAGCACTTACAGCTTTATAACTGGGCTTCACACCCTCGCCACTCCCATGTTAATTCAATTAACTGATGCTTTCTCTGAGCAGGGAACAGCTCTCCATACTGGAGAGAACTGGTTTTGTTAGGTGTACAAGTGGGGACCAGGTGAAGATCAACTGTTCTTAAATAAAAGTGCCCATAAATCAAACTACCCCTTGAAAGGCTAATGCAATACTCTGAGGTACAAAACATTTAACTGTGTGCATTCACTAGAGTAGGAGAGATCGACAGAATTATATGACCTTCAGTAGCTTATACCAAGAGCTGGAAAAGAGGCATTTGAGAGACAAATCTATGAAGCAAGGCATGTTAAGGAGTATTCATGCTGCAAAATAAAAAAAATAATTATAAAAAAATCAAACTCCCCAAAACCACAGAATCCATTAGTTGGAATCACAATTTTTCTGTTTATTTACCTTCTTATTAAGCCAGTGCCACAGCTTGTCAGTGGCAGGGGGAGATGGAAGAAAAGGGAAAAAAACACAACACAGTGGAAAATTATTGAAAAATGCAGTAATAGGGGAAAAAAGCAATGAGAGGCAGGCAAAGTCATCCACAGAATGAAAATGAAATTGTTCTAGACACAAAGGTAAATTGCAATAGGAAGAAAAGATCATAACAACTTCTAAAGCAAGAACCTGGGTTTTACTATCAACATGCACTTTTGAAACAAAGAGGGATACAACAAATACAAACAACTTTAATGGTATTAACAGAGCTATCAGCACTATCTGGACAATTCCAGTTTAATTACACTGAGAGCTACCACCAGATTTCAGAGCAGGACTTGTAAAAGTACTCAAAGAAGGGCATTTCAGCAAAACACCAAATCTTAACAAGAGATTTCTTTATGGCATTAATACTCCCATTCAGGCATTCAAACACTCCCATTCTATGCATTTCAAAACACTCCTATTATGTTAATTACTGTTTAAAAGATTTTATATGGTTTTTTGGTACCACATTCATATTAAAGCATTCATATTCAATAGCACAACACCAAATACATAATTAAGTCTGACATACACACAACAGCAAATTGTAGATCATATAAATGTACGGATTTCATGTAATTCTCCTCGCACTTCTCAAAAGCCAATTTCTCCTTTTGCACTAAAGTTATTTTTCTTTACTGATGCTCATCCACATGCTAAAGTACACCCATTTTAGGACCTAGTTTGTGTAGGACTACACTCTTAATTCTAACCATTAGTCATCAATTATTAGCATAATCACAACAGTGAAGAGCTTTAATATTGTTATTCATCTGTGTTAGAGATTAAGATCACATAAGTAAAGTTTTTTTTCTCTCTGAAAAAAAGATCATTGAATTCTCAGTAAATCTAGCATGTTCACCAGTTGCCAGAAATTATATTAGCTCCCAATGGAAACAGAAGGTAAGAATATTTCAAATTTATAAAAATCTCATTAATAGTTTTGATTAAGTTAGAAGCAGATTTACAAAGAAACATGAACATTAGGAAACGTGAAAATAAAATACGCCACAAAGCACCCACGTTTACTAGCTTTTACTACTCATGGAAAGAGTCACAGCCAGAGAAATCCATTACAAAGCTTCAAAAGCCTCAAACTGACACTGGAGAACTTGTTTCTACTTTACCTCTTCACCTATGGAATAACTTAACTGTGAAAAAAGGGGAAGTTGTTTTCTGACTCAATGACATACTTTTAACTTTACTTCTGCACTTTAAAACCTACTATCTGTATATGAGGTTCATTTTGGAAAAAATGTAGATCTCATGGCTGTATTGCTCCACTTTGCAATTCCGTACAAAATACAACAAAAGAGCCCTATGATTTTAGCAGAATGTTAAAAGAAATCTTTGGTATTTTTCTGTAATTTCAGCCTCTGGGAATTGGATGAGAAATACAGTAACCCGGAAATAACATTTTATGTCAAAAATAACAGTATTTTTTATTATTGTTTAAGACAATACCTGGGAGGCTCTACCTGCCTACTAGCTTACCAATACTGATGTTTAAGTAGTTCTACAAATGTAATCAACCTGCATTTGAAATTAGGCTACAGCTTAATTCTAATCTTCAAGACATCTAAAATTAATAAGGCTATAGCCACTTTTCCAGTATTTTATTGGAAAGCTATTCATCTAAGATCTTACATGTCTATGAAAGTATTTTCTAAAATAACCTAAGTACTGGCAGAGATTCTGCTTGTTTTCTGTGCTTGGCTAAACTATATGCTAAGCATGGTACCAGAAGAAATAAAAGTTAACTTTATCCAAAGTCCAAACAATGTAAACAATCCACACATAAAATTCTAGTGCACTATACCAAGAAAAAGCATACAACAACTACATGATTCACTCAAGTACACTAGAAAGCATGCATGTAAAATATTACTACATTCCAACAAGTAAAAGTCTATTGCATGCAGCTGAGCTACTGCCAATGCTGCTAAACTCCCTCACAAATTCTATAATCCAACTGTAGTCACCATATTGAAAGACAACAGTCTTCTTTAAAATACAAAATTATCAGTAAAGCGAGTTATTAATTCTTTACTGCTGATAAGAACACACATAATACCATATCTATTAAGTTTAAGACGGTTCAGTGGCTGACAACAGAAACCTACCTACTCTCTCCTCCAGGAAGTCTCTCACACCTGTCTGTTGACCCTCCATGAGGAAAAGGCACAGACAGGGATGAAAGAATAAGTAATGACATCCTATTTTCATAGTCAATATTTAAAGGAGACACGTTTAGATAGAGACTGCTTACAAAAAAAAAAAATGAAAAGCAATGCCCTTTCTTTTCTCTTGATCAGAATTTCTCTTCATTTCAAATTTCTCTGCACTTCCGAAATAAGCAGGGGTAAACGAAAATTGTGAAAGAAGAGAAGCAGTTCTTTTCTTGATGCTTTTGTCTAAAAAACAGATATAATCAATAAAGTTCAGATTTGCATGTGTGAGCAGTACTCACCCATTTCTCACAATGGGTTATTTTGCACACTATCTACACTAGCCTCCTAAAATTTGTTTGGGAGAAAGACATGCCACTCTAAGATGTCTTCCTCATTCTCAATACATTTCACTCAAATCTGGAACTATTTCCTAACTGGGCATACCATGTTTGCCAGCCCAAGCAGTACCACTAAGTATTTGTGTGAAACAGACCTTGTCAATGGCTTGTTGTACTTAGCTAAGAACCTCAATACATCCCGAAGCTAAGGTTCACTTTCCAATTAACTTAGCACACAAACAAAAAACCAAACCAAACAAAAAACCCAAGCAGATTCAGCTCCCATGAAAAGAAACTACAAATAGAATATTAAAAAGTCAAACATCTAATTGCAAAGGAAATGATCCCTAGGTCTTGGTTTCTCACACACACCCGTAACAGGTAAGATGTAACAATTTACTCCCCAAATTTCTATTTTTTGTTTGCATATTTTTTACTTCCTCTTCAACAACGCCTACTGAAGCTAAAACATTCAGTAATCCAATTTAAAAAACCTAGCAAGGATGTCACTTTCACTCCTCTTTTTTCCCTGTCCCTACAAGAAACATAACAGACAATATTCTGTGGCACTGCTTCCCAAACTCTGAGATACCATGCATTCATCATCCTACAATACACAGAATAAGCACAGCCAGTAGAACTTAAAAGATATGGAAGTATTAGTGTGATAAGCGTTGGAAGACTACATATAATCCCAGCCACCCACGAAAAATGCCAGCTGAAACAGAATTAAAATAGGCACAAATGAGGACAACAGAATCATGCAGATTATCAAGTGCCCTTCTTGTAATGGCTGGGAGAGCTCAAATTACTTTAATACATAGCACAGACTCAGTAGGAATATACAGGTGTCATCTGAAAAATGGAGGGGCAAAGGGAGGTGGAGAAATGAGTTGTTCCAACACTGTTCTATCTGTTAGACAAAAACAACATGTAAATAAACTGACCTTAAGTACATTTAAGCTGAAGAGTGAGAGGTTCTGCTGCACATTAAAGCCCTACCTTCTTTAAGGAGAAAAGACTTGCTGGAATTAGGAAGGATACTGTATCATATAGTTATGCAATACAAGGACACCAAACTTGACAACTCATGAAATAAAAATACATTCAATATTGCATCTAGAGAGTCTTCTTACTTACGGAACAAAACCTTTTTATGAAAAGCTTTGTATAATTTAAGCTTTTATCCCAACACGTAATTTCCACTACCTTTGGAAAACTGCTTTATTGTGTTCATAGCTGTATTTTGAAAGGTTTTTCCTTTTTCAAATTCTTCCTCAATGAACCCTGTGAAATCATTACTTTTTTCCTAGAGGCATTTCAATGCTTTTGTTGACCTTTTGTCCTCCATTCACCCATTAGATCCAGGCTTAAGCTCCTCCCTCTCTTGTAGGAATTCAGAGCTATAAACTGCAAGACCAATCTGCCAAGGTACAGATGCTCTGACAAATGTACTTACAGGGTTCAGCTCTTCAGTTATAGAAGCCCTAAGATAATGGCTTTTTCCAGAGCAGGGAATACTTTAACAACACAGTTACAGAAAGCACATTCTTACACACTGCCATAGCCATTACAAACAAAATAATCCATCCATTTACATGAAAACTTACAATTCTTAATGAAAGAAACTTTATAAACTTCATGGAGCTTTCCAACTCTGCAATTTGCAATGCAAATGTAGGCATATTTTGCACGGGGGAGAAGAGAGGGGAACACAGTAGTCTTATTCTATGGCATTTCCCAAATACTTTATACTACATATTTCTTCACTTAGAGAGGGAAGACTCATTGCTGTACCACCATACTACTGTGTGCAACAACTTTGCTTCCACACAGTATACACAAATGTGTCTGAACTAACTTGGGCCATACTTACAGAACACAACGGTCTGCTTTTTAATTAAATTTTCACATAAGAAGTAGGAACATCTTATCCTTCAGACTAAAGCTCATTAGGTTTAAATTCAAAATCTTTGTAACCAGGTAAGGTGACTGAACCATGAGAAGTTTGCCTTACTCAGATAAGGAATCTTATAAAGCTGATTCAACATTTCAAAAGTGACTTCTGTCAAGGTTTGCATGCAACCATTTAACATTTAAATTTAAATGTGTACTTAAGTGTGAATAGTGATAGAAGAGACATAATTTAAAATACACCATAAAACAGATAGAGTTTTACATGAAAGACATATTCATTAGTGACAGACATTTATCTTAGAATTAAAGCATCTCAGCATATGGTGAACAGAGAATAAAACAAACTTTCAAGTTAAGGAAGTAAGTAGAAATACCTTACTGTCAAGCTTTAGCATAACACTTCCGAGTCCTCTGATGGGCCGTGGAGCAAGAGCTTCCTGACGCTCCTTCACAAAATTTTCAACAAGTTGCCACCAACTTTTGCAGTGGTTTGCCATGAAGTTCAAAACTCCAAAATGAACCACGAATTTTTTAAGTGCCCAAACTGTAACCACAAGAAGGAAATTAAGTATCAGAGACTTCAGAGGAACACCACAAGACTACTTATCTAATCTATTCTGGAAGACCAATGAAAAAGAAAGGAACAGACTCTTGAGTTTTGTTTCCCATTAGAAATCACTTTCGGAATTTTTCAGTGATTTTAGTACTAATTCCCTCTCTAGCTTTGCAGCTGTGCTTATCCACATGGAACTCAGATGACAGTAGAAGCAAAGTGGCTGCACACTACTCAATAATGCAGCTAACAGACTTGAGCAAGGCCTGGGATAAGAAGGTGCCGCTACATGATTCCAGTACAGTCGATTTCTTACATATTCACACATACACCATGCCAAATGACTCCACATAAAGTTCCACAATCAGAACTTAACACCACGTTACACATAAAATAAAGTTTTCAGCCTAAATTCTTAAGTTTTAGGCCTTCTATGCTGTTAAAGTATAACTTTCCTTTAAGAACTGAAAGTACATCCTGTGGAATTTCACAGTAAAGAAGCATCCATTTAAATCTTCTATTGAAATACTACTGATAGATTTTGCTTTTAAACGTTAAAAAAGCTATTTGAGATTAGCATTTTATTTTGGCAACAAGGCATACTGAACTCCTTATCACTACATGTAACTTTACTTTTAATAAATCTTTTTTTCTTATTGTGACTATTCTCCAAACCAGATGGATAACTTACTGCCATACATGAGCTCCACAACAGCTGGCAGTACACTACTTCATCATCAAAAATTCACATCATGCTTCTACTTGGACATGTGCAAAATGACATACATAGCCAAAAAGGTTAACTTTTACTGCCTACAGGGCATTTATCCAAGTTTCACAAGAACCTATTCTCTGCAAGCCACACACATAACAGTTTATGTTCTTGTTCTTGTTTTGGAGAGCCAGTGCAACAATTTCCTGACATTTAGTTCACTTACCCTCTGGCACCACCATGTGGCAAATACGAGCTTTATTCTCTTGAAGAAACAGAATAATCCAATAATTTCTCCAATAAAATGAGAGGCAAACATACAGAAAAGGAGAAAATACAGTGCAAGTCCCAGCCCTGAACTTAAAGGCTGAAGTTCTGTATGATGAAATGCAGCTCACAGTCAATACACAAACTGCTGCTCAGCAAAGCCAGGTAAGCTTGCATTTTCCAAGTTGAACAATATACCTCAAATGGCATTCTAACCTTCCACTATTATTTAAGTGTTTAAACAGTATCTTTTACAATGAGTGAGTGTACGCTCATTGCAAAGGAGGTGTCAGGAGGTGCTACGGTCAATCAAATGCCTGTAATTATATTAGGATAAAAGGAGACAAGTGAGAAGAAGCTACAGGACTGTTATTAGAAAGCAGTGAGCAAAACAAGAAAAAGGCTGCATAATAACAAGTTCCAAACATCTGCAGGAAGCAGAAAATTACCTGAAGACAATTAAAAAAAAAAGATACAACAGAACAAGCAAGGAAGCAAATGAAAGATCTTAAAAAGAGACAATACCAGGATTTCCAGGCTCACATCACTGTAACAAAATGCTGCCAAGTGCTCCACAACGTGATTCATTGCCTAGGTTTTCAATTCATAGCAGCTCTTTCACCTTTTCATTTTATGGTATACTTATGGTATCATTTTTCCACCCTCTACACTAAGAAATTTTAAAAGACCATTTCACTCCAACTAAAGTACAAATGCATTCAAGGAAAAATGTTAATGGTACCAAGATGTTTCTCATAATCTAAATGCTGCTTTCTAGGAGTCCTCTTTACCAATAGAAGGAACTCTGGTGAAATTAATATCTTCCTAACGAAGTTTCTAGGGAGTTTTTTGGGGTTTTTTTTACACACTAGAAGCAACCTCTTTAAGGTGTCAGAAGTGCCTCAAGTTATAAGTCTCCTTAAACTCGCACAGTTGCAAGGAAACTTGCTTTACTAGCCTTGCTATTTTCCTTGTATTTTTACTATTACCTCTCTTTTAGCCATGCAGATTATCATCACTCACCTTCTGACATTTAATGTAATCCACCATTCTAAATTTGGTTCTGTTCATCATTATACTGCCTATTTGTAATATTTTTGTGATGATTCAGTTATATGCCACAGAAAAGCACTTCATGGCCCAGCGTCACTGCTAAGGCAACAAGTCACAAATACTTCCAAAATTAATTTCTCTTTCGGCATGAGTTTATTGTTTGGGTAGTTATTTTAGACCTAATGTCTGTCAGAAGCAGTATTGATCTGTATCATTTATAGATGTGCACTTTAATCTAGATTTGTGTGGCTCAAGCTTAAAACCATTCACTGCTGTCTAACTGCAGAACTGCTGCTTCCCTTTTTCCTCCCATGTAGGTGTTTCTGAACAGTGGTTAAGTTACTCCTTGACTTTTCAATGAACTAGCCACATAAGCTCTGCTTCTAATAAGTCTAAAATTTATTTTCTAATTCCTTTTTCACATGGGATTGCCATTTCCCATGACGCCCAGACACTAAAACTGGTAAGTTTCTTCTGTAGTAACTACAAGGTCAAACCCCTCTCTGCTCTTAGCCTGCATTCAGCTATTTATATGTCTTGCCATCACATTACCCTTTAGCTGCTGCTGCAGTGCCACAGCCAAAGGTGCAGCTGTTTCTTTCTCCATGCCTCGGAGCACACAGCCCTTCAAATCTGTAAACATGACCCCAAGTCACAATTTCCAGATGGACAACTAGATGGTTTACGGTAGCTTTGTGTGTTGTGGGCAGATCTCAGGGTTTTGGTAGCAGGGTGGCCTCTGGGGTGGCCTCCACGGGAAGAGACCAGGGGTTGTCTTGTGCCAGAAACAGTCCCAGGTGGCTCCGCAACAGATCCATCACTGGGCAAAGCTGAGCCCATCAGGCACGGGTGTGGTACCTCAGCGAAAATGTATCTAAGAAGGGGCAGAAAGCACTCAGCAGGGAGAAGTGGAAGGAACACAGTGAGAACAAGTGACTAGAGAGGAAGAAGGAACAGAGGGATGAACAGAGGCAATGAAAAGGCCAGGGAAGCAGAAGTGCTCCACAGTGGAGCAGACACACCACTCAGAGGGACCATGGCCTATGGAGGATCCATGCTGGAGCAGGTACACCTCTTGAAGGGACTGTGGCCTAGGGATAAGGAGAATCCCGAGCCTGCACCTCCCTAAAGGGAATGCAGCTCATGGGTAAGCCCACACTAAAAGACTGGAAGAGTGATCGGTTTTGTGGGTACTTGGCCACTAGCTGGGGCCAACCCACCACACTTAGTAAAAAAGAAAATACCTACATTTAAGTGTTAAATGCATTTTACAATGCTAAAAGCTAGCATTTTAACTGAAGTTTAGAGAAAATACAAGCAAACTAGAAAACTCATTTTGCTTACAGTAGGGGGATGGAAAGAAATGCCTTCCAATTCATCGCAGTTCACACATACTCCTAGAGCTCCCATCTTCCCTTTTCACTCCCACAAAAGAGTACAGGAAAAAGTGGCATCCAGTTTTAAAATAATGTCTTTTGATAGCTATCATAACTACTCCAATTCTTGCCTGATATATAGGAGAACAGATGTATGCAGATGTGAAGCAACGAAGCTAATTAACCTCAGAGCTAAAATTGGAACCAAATTTATCTTGTGACTTGTCCACAGAGCCCAGCAACCCATTTTTTTACAGAAATTAAAAGTTAACATGAGCTCTACTTCACTACTGAAAAACAGCTAAAATATTCTTCATTTATTGGTGCAAAAATATGAACAAATTCACATCAAGAGGAAGAAAAACTAACTGCTCTAAACCAGAAGTATTCTCACTATGTAAGGTATGGCACAACATTATTTCAGGTAACTACAACATTCAATAGACAAAGCAATTTAACAGAGTTGTCCACTACATGGTAACAGACGGTGCACGTCAATTTTCCTTTTTGAAGCTACAGCTCATCTTGTCTTAACAAGTCTTGAAAAAGTTTTTATTTAAAACTCATACAAGCCTACAAGCCTTTCCCTCCTGTTTTATTGAACATGATGCCAAATGTTTCTAGTAATTGGATTATTACCTGCAAAAGGCACTGGCAATAGCTGCACAATCCAAAAATTTAGCCAGATCTGAACAATGACAATGGCCCACACAAGAGTAACAAAGTAAATATCACTAGTTTTCTTTTTTCTAAGAAAAGATCCAATCTCAGGCCTTTGTCTGTTCCCAGAAGATGATGAAGAGGAGGAGGTGGAAGATAATGAAGCACGTGGAGGTGGAGGCTGATCACCTTCTGTTGCTCCTAAAACAAACACATGCAAACAAAGAAATAGAAATGATCACATCAATATTCACCACAAAACAGAATCTGTTCCCTGTTCCCGAATTACCTTTTTCTTTTTTGGAACGTGGGGGTGAAGGGAGGGACAGCAGCAGAAGGCTGTGTTTCTGTTGTTCGTTTTGATGTTGGGGTTTTTTCTGTAATTTCTCTAAAAGACTGAAACTGCCTAGGCATTGATCTGCATTTTGAAAAGCTAGAACAGGGCTGTGTAAGCTCTCCCACATCTTGCAACACCATGCCAAGCAGTGCTGAGAGGAGGACAGAAGAAAAGTTGCTACAGCCTCTAAGATGGCTCCAGTCACTGCAGGTAAATTACAAGCCAAATACATTTTATCAAAGAACCATAAAACCATGAAAAACGCAAAATATAATTAACTGCTAAAAGAAATCTGAAGTCTTAAAATAAATCTTTGACTTCCATTCAAGCACTCAAAAAGGAATCTTAGATTTGCTCACAGCTCATTTAAACACAACAAAAAATACAGACTATACATTAAAGAGAAAGCTTGTATCTTACAACTGTCTTACTACTACTTTTCCTGAACACTCATAACACAAACATAACACTAACATTGTCATCCTAAATTCCTTGCTCTGTGTAACAAATATTAGTAACATCAAGCACAAGTTAATGGATAACAAATTTTGTCAGTCTCTCACTCCTAAGTTAGCAAATAAGAAATTAAATTCAAAAATGTAAACTGATGTGTTAAAGACTCTATACATAAACAATAGTCATTTCATGCACAAATATTATGTTCAAATTAAAATTCTTGGATGCAGAACATGGCAATTTATTTATTTATTTATTTAATCTTTCAGTTGCTGGATGACACCAAATCCATCTTCAGCCACTCTATGTAAAATCTCTCCCTGAAAACACCAGTATTAACTTTCACTGACGCTCTGTGCTGGTGTCGAAATGCACTCATTTCCCACACACCACTACTTGGGAAAAGTTTGCAGCCATAGGGGAGGAACGCACACACAGGAAAACCTGAAAAGTTACTCTATGCTGAAGAATAAAAGGCAATTTACTATGCTGGTACATACCAGAGTTGGTAAACAACGAGCACAACTCTTTCACTGGACTTGTGTCACAGACACATCTTCTCCCATGAAGAAAAACTGTGTAAAAACTGTACTACAACATACTACAGGCGCAGCAGTCAACTCATGTTCCACACGTGTTTTTAGCTGCAGTGTGTCACTAAAGCCATTTCTACGCTAAAGCATGACAGCTAAAATGCCCCAAAAGGCAAGGCTCATTTGTCATACAGTAGCAGTAGGTGACAAACTGCATCCTCACACAGTGGATGATCACTCCTCTTTTGTTGCAGAAATCTGCACTGGTGTTCTACAGGTGAGTGGAACTACTTGTACAGCTTATGAACGCATCCCCCACCACACTAAGGCAACAATGCAATCCGACTGATTCACCCAGCTGGGATTGACACTGGGATGATGACAGAAACATCAGCTGGCTCCTGGTTATGTATTTGGTGGAACTTCAGAATATTCACAAAGGAATTACGATACGCAACCTGAAAGAAGGAATTCTGCAAGCAGCTAAGCACAGCAGAAGCTTCAGGTGGGGAGGTTCTTGGCAAATCAGTGTGTATCTCAATGGGATGACAGTCAGCCCAACTATACAAACTACATTTTGGAGAAAAGGACACAATTTTTCATAAGAGGAAAGCAAAAGTTACCTGTAAACATAAATTTTCCTAAAAAGACAAAGTATTTTGTCATATAGGAGAGGGTCTATGATTCCCCTGTACTTCTCAGTCTATATTTAATAAAGCAGAAGAGTACTAACAGAAACAAATGGATGCACTAAAGGAATACAAATCTGAAAAGCTGTATACCTGTTATAAAGAATTTTCCCCTTCAATTTATTCAACACTTCTTACTGTTTCGCTCCAAAATTAATACAATCAACATAAGAAGTAACAAGACAACAAGCAGAAACTCAAAAATTTATCAAACAGAAGGGAGCACTAAAAGCAAAAACAAAATAATAAGCTGAAGTCTATGCCTAAGATTAAAGTCATTCAACATTTTTTGCCCAAAAACTCCTTAGTACAGTCACCTTTACGAAATAAAAAGGAACATTCCTTCTTTTTGTAACAAAAAAATTGATTGACGTATTTTTGCAATGAAGGAAGATTTAATTAAATAACAGCAACAGTAATGTTAAGAGCAGTAACAATTAAAAAGCCTTATTTCTTACACTTTCTCTGTAAGCAGACTGTACACAGAATGCAAATCACATGCAAGAGCACTGAGGGGGTAAAAAAAGAAAAAAAGAAAAAAAAAGAAAAAAAGGAACAAAAAAAGAAAAAAAGGAAAAAAAGGAAAAAAAAGAAAAACTCCTAGGGTATACCAAGCCAAGAAAGCTTTTCAGAATGCTGTTCTGCAGCACTTGCTAGCAAAACGAAATTGTCAATACCAATGACCCAGTATTCTCCTCATGACAAACTCAGGCCTGCATCAGAACTGCCACTTAGATGACTCTTGTAAGCCAGTTCACAAAGCTGATCCACCCAGAAAACTACCGAAATTGCAAATGAAAAATGTCACCTTCTGCTGGCAAGACATGCTCTGCGAACCAAGGCATGAGTGCCTTGTCAACACAAACAGGAAAAAAAGAACTGTCAGTACAGTGATTTTGAGTAACTTCAGGTTCTGTAATATCCCATTTAGTGTGCTTCATGATATTTTGAGAGATGAAACCTGAAGAACACCTTTCTATTTTCCAACTAATGGAAGTATGACAGTCTAAACAGCTAGCACAATACTCAGTAAAGAATTCTACCAAAATCAGAATGTATGCTACTTCTCTGAACAACAACAAAAAAAGCAAATTTTCCAGCCAGTCTTACTAAGACCTGTTCTTTTCCTTACACAATATGTTCTCTGTCACATCAATTTCTTGCTGTCACAGAATTTTGAATTATCCTCCTCCCCAGTGAGAAGAAAATGAAACAGTAACATACACGGAAAGGCAGGTGTCTGTACCTCTGTGCAGGGTATCAGGTAGGAAAAAAGTGATTTTATTACTATTAATGAAGAGTCTTCAGAACAAGGTACCTGTTGAAGGTATGAAGGTACCCCTTCACGAAGAACCACATCTTCCTGTAATTTCAAGATAAAAATATTTCTTATGCTTTTTTCTAAGAAAACAAAGAAGTGAGGCCAAAAGGGAGCCTGAGAGTCATGACTACATTTAAGGATTTCAGCATCTATCATACCCAAAGCCAAGAAGACAGCAGAATCTTGCCTACGAAGAACTGCAGTGATATCTGCTTCAGAAATTGCAGACTTCTTCTTTGCTGTATACACTGGAAACTCTCGGAAGACCAGGAAGGACCTTTTGGATCCCCTGAACTGGTATCATTGAACTCCTCACCCCCAGTACTGAATACCAGTATTGAACAATAAAATATGGAAAAACATGAGTTTTCACAAAAAAAAAATATAAAATCAACAAAGCTTATATCCCTTGATGGTCTTTTAATAAACAAATTAAAGCCTGATTGTTCTGTAATGGATTTAATACAGTTTGGTTTTCTTGGAAAACCAAAAAGGTTGTAGGTCCTTAAGCCTGTAGGCAAAACCTTTTGCTGCACAAGAATAATGTTTCATCACCATTCACAAAAGATCCAAACCAAAGATGGCCAAAATTATGCTTAACATATCGCAGAACAGAAGACTAATTTTTGCCAGATTGTTGGAAAATTATTTTAACTGTTGTTAGGAGTTAAAAGAAAATTCTGTATTTGTTCTTTTTCTGCTGTGAAGGAAAACAAAAACAGAATTCACAAGACAAAAAAAAACCTCATCTGGTTTACTGTTCCAAGAAAATAAGTCAAAAAAACCATAAAAGACATGTAAAAGACACCTTTGAAAAACTGCTGTAGTTTTCTGTTCTTGAAAACAGAAGGGAAACGGTCTTAAAGAAGTGGAAAAATAAGAATTGGTAAGTTAAAAAAAAAACCAGTAACAAAATAACACAGCCACTTACATAGCCCATTTGTGGGCATCTGTTGCTTTTCCAGATTTCAAAATTCAGGTCAAAAAAAAAATCTAATTAAAAAAATTAAAGATTAGACACAGAAATACAAGAGAACTGTCACCATGATGCTCTGATCTCAAATTTCAGGACATACTTCCATAGGCTTCTATGTTTATATTGATGTTAGTCATGTAAAATGTAGGAAAAAAAGATAAGAGTAAGTTGTCTAAAGCTGCCCTTTTTAGATTTAAAAATTAAGTTTGGGAAGTTCACATTCTGTCAAGTCGAATGATCTTTTTGGTCTACCTGCAGGAAATGGACGAAACTTTTCAGCTTCCAGAGATGTCAATAACAGCTTAATTTTCTAGTATCATGTTTCATCAAAGAAATGATGGAAAGGTTCAAAATCAATGATGCACATCGGAACACTTTCCTTCAATAAGCCAGCTGTGTTATTCCATGTGCAAGTATCACAGGACTCAAGTAACAAAGTCAAGTAAACTCACTATAGGAAGGACTTTGAGCATGCCATAGTTAAAGTGGGGGTTTTTTCTCATTGCAATGCACACAAAAATTCCTGCAGTCTGTCTGTATCTGGTCCAGAAATCCAGTTATATAACATGTAACTGCCAACAAATCAAAAGGCTAGGAAAATAAGAGGAAAAAAAAATCACACCTTCCTTCTAAAAAAAACCCCCAAAACCATAATAAATCCTTCTAGTCAGGCCTCAAAAATGTACAGAGAGCCATATAAACTATCCTTTGCTAGATAGCTTTTATACTAGCATCTTCTTGTCATTTTTTTTAAAACAGATAAACCTGATCCACAATTTGGACACATTTTGGACAGAAAGAAGAGGTTACGGAATATTTTCAAATTTTTTCTGAATTCCCTCCAGTTGCATGCCTTTAAAGCAAATTCAAATGTTTCTTACAGAGTATTCAGTCACCTGAGGGTTGGGAGGAATGTTCATTATTGGACTCATCTTCTGTCATTGAAATTGCCATGGCAATTGTTGAAGCAGCAATGGAAATCATCTGACCAGGAAGCTCTGCCCCTGTAAAATATATACGTGCATGTAAGTAACAAAAAGCGTAAGCCTTAAAATGTTTTATTTGGTGTTAGATACCCACTGGAGCTGTCAGGCAGCAGAAATTATATGGCTAGACACTGTTAGTTTTCAGTATGTATTATATGCAGTCAATATGATCAAACAGCAACGAGTGCTATTAATTTTAGTATTACAATACACCTGCAGCCAAAACTCAAAACCAGTTATTTGCTTAGTGCTTTTCTTGATAATGAACTGCTACCAACCAAGACATTCACAGTTGCTGGCAGTCTGATTATTAAAAATTTTTATACCTGTTAATCGACTTTACTAACCAACTAAAACCGCAAGACAGGAAAAAAGTTTCCTTCATCAGGAACACATGATGCCTTTGCTTTTTTCAAAACTGGCTTGCAACAGGAAAAACCTATTCTTCTCAAAATCTAAACACGAAACATATTTTTAAGAAACTATTTTAAAAACAAATGAGTGGATATAGGAAACTTGCCGGATGGAGTTGTCTCGGTTTCTCTCATACTCAGTATTATAGGAGCTACTAAACCTGTATTGCTCATTTCTTTCAAAATTAGCCTCTGATTTCAAATGTCCTGGGCTACCTTCATGCCTAGAACTACATACTGAAATCTATAAATGCAAGGAATTTGGCTTCATAATGAGTCGCTACTTTGACAAGGAAAAGAAGCACCAGTCCATTGCAATCATTTTCTGTAAAGAATCCAAGATTCACTTCAGCATGAGTAAACCACTTTGAAACACACTAAACATCCTATAGCAAATTCTGGCAATCCACATGCTACTGAATTTACAGAGACACAGTCCAGATTATTTTATGTGACTTAAGTGAATTTTTGCCTCTAACAATAGAAGAAACAGTGACTTTTCCTTACCAGAAGACTCCTTTCCATTCTGCTGTTCATGCAACATGCCTACTGTCATCAGAACAACTATAACCAGAAATACAGGAATTCTCCAGGAACCTGCCACAGAAGCTGAAAGATACAGTGTTGGGATTTCTTTTTTACAAGAAAAATGACACTATTAATAAACTTTACATTTAGCAAAACCAAGAAAGTCAGCATATCAACCAAAGAAAGAAGTCATAAAACAAATAGGCCTTCTACATTAAAGAAAAGGAAGAACAGAAAACAAACATGAACAAGTTTCTCAATGAACAGACCAAGCTGTTACTGTTCCTAACTTCAGTGACTTCATGTTGATATAGAGAACAATTTTAGAAACAACATTCAAATTCACATGAAAATACACAAAAAATTAAAACATTTTAGATATCAGAGGAAAGTCATGTTCTCCCCAAAAATGTGTACTTACATTAGATCCCACAGAATGGGATTTTTTTTTGATTTTGGCTATTCAGCCTGTACTTCCAGCAAATACAAAACTGCCAAAATTTAAGCAAATGCAAAGCCACTACATAAAGCTTAAACCTTAGGGAAACATCCCCACGTGGTCAGAACAACCCCTGAAACCTGCTGCTAAAGTAAAGTAAATCATGAAGTACACTGTAAAACCTTCTATCATGGTAGTCTTCTACTAATTGCATGATACTTCCACCAAAAACTCTGATATGAGAATATAAGATGATAATCTATTATATTAAATGTGTAACTTAAGTCTAAAAGATTACTATAATCTTATATTTATATAAACAGATTATAGAGATTACTGGCAAATGTATTTTATACTGGTGATATCATCCTGACATGATTGTTGACTACTGATACAATTTTTTTTTTGCTTCTATTACTACTGTTAAATGCTTTTTACAGCTTCAGCCTTGGTTAATGGCAGGCTTCCAATAAAATATCACAAGTGAAAGTCTAAAGCCAGCCTCATGTGACCTCAGCCCTTCCTCACTGTCAAGAAGTACCTAGTCTGTGAATCACATAAGAGAAAACCATGGGAAGTACAAACTAGGCATGACGACTGGAAAACATGCTGCTCAGCATCTTGATGCCTTCCCATTCCCTACTCCAATGCTCCCTTCTGGACACATGCAGCCAGAACTACTGAGCAGACAAAACAGTCTGCATTTCAGCTAAGACTCTATTTCACAGATGTAGCAGAAGAGCAAGTGAGGAGCTTCGTTGACAGAAACCACAGTTATTAGAATAATAACTTCTTGTTACTCACCTAAGTGAAAGAGCAGCATAATCCAGACAGGAACAGAGACTGCTTTTAAGTAACGTTCAGTGCTTATATTCCACTTGAATGAAACCATCAGCAGGTAACCAACTACCAGTGTCCATATCTTTAAGAAAAAGATACACATAGGTATGTATACATACATCAAAAGAGAGCTATATTGTACTCGTGTATGTGTGTACACCCATGCACACACCCATAACTGCCCCAGAGAGAGAACTGAAGTCAGCTTCTAAGCCTTTAAGAAGCCCACATTTCAATTAATTACACGAGTTCATCAGCAGCACCTATGCGGCCACAGGGAGACAGAGCTGGCCAGCATAGCAGCGCTCATTCCAGCACAGAGCAATTTGCCAGCTCCCGTGCTTCAGTCCAAAGAGACAAAAGGGGGCTGAAGCCAAAGAATCCATTAGGAAGCACAACAAAAACTGCTGTTCCTCAGTGGTGTTGGTCCACAAAACAGAGATGCCTTTTTAAGATGCCTTTTTTGTTTTTTTAACAATAAAAACCAAGGAGACGGGAAGATGTCAGTGACAACTTGGGTTTGCTGCTTCTAACTGCCTTCTACAACTCCACTCATCAGATAAATCACAATACAGATTTGGAATTAAGAATCTGGAGATGATGAATTTGAGCTTGAAAATGCTGAAAAGGAAGAAGAAGGAAGCAGAAACCAGAAGAGGCAACAGGAGGTGAAAAGTTGCTACTCAGGAGAAGATATGAAATAAAAGTACTATGAAAACCTGTAAAAATTAAAACTCAGTGTTGCATTCTTAAATAACTAAAGACATTTCTAGCTCAAATTCAATAAACATTCCCTCTCCATTACCAGTTAAGTACACCTACAAATTTACATTATAAATCCATAAATCTCAATGAAGTTTTAAGAGAATTTCTATTAAGAGCATTTGCTGAATCAGACATCACTGTAAGAAGAAAGAATGCACAGGCAGAGACATGGAACAAGTAATTAGGCAGAGCACACCAGAAGAGTTTTCACCTCTTTACTCTGCGCTATACAACTCATGCTGAAGAGGCAACAGTCCCTGTGAAAAGCAGGTTTGTGTGACTATTGCCACATACCTAATAGGTAGAGAGGAAATCTTAACTGTACTGAATTGAGCAGACAAGCAGCGAGTGATAGTCCCTGATAACTTCAGAGGGAACAACTGCATATGCAAGGTAATTTAAAATCACTTAAGATACATGAACAAAGGTATAATCTTTGCACACTACTATTTCTCATCTAAGCAGATCACTCCAACTTTTCACTCATCCCTAGTTTAGCATCAACAAAGCTGCATAATGCTTATGGCCAAGTGGGGATGCAAGACAGATGCCCAAAACTAACACAACCCATGGACATCAAGAGTAAAGTCATAAACAAGCAAACACGAATTTTTACCAGAAATGCACAGTAGCACTCCTTTAACAGCATAGGTTTGAAACATAAATTCGCTCATAGCGCACTTCACAGCACAGCTGTAATTGCAAGAGATATCTCATCACAAGGATACTATCCTACTCCCTAACATCAGCCACATAGCATCTTTGTATGATAAATGTTCCAGGTCCAACCCAATTTCCTCTTTAGCTTTGACATTTAATGATAAATTACAAACAGGAGATTCAGTACGTTCAGTAATTTAAACTTTTGGTTTAAAAACAAGCCAAAAGTAGGAGACTAACAGGGTGTAAGCCTGTGTTTAACAGCCAACACAAACAGCCAACAGCAAAACACATTGCACTGCTTTTAGCCATGCATGTAGCTGAACATTATAGGGTTTAGGTATTTAATAATTTTTTTGTGTTGTAAGTTAAAATAATTAATCAGTCCTCATTCCTAAAAGCTTACCAAATGACACAAGTAAAAGTACTTCTTATTTCCACTGAACAGAGAGAAATAGCTTACTTTAAAATAAACCAGTCACCCTATATCAGAGATCAAACAACAACCTTTCCGAAGCCCTGTAAAAAGAACTATGTAGTCAACTGACTGGTGCAAGAAGTTTAATTTCAGCGGCACCATGGAATAACCAGCTCTTCATTGGTTAACGTTACGGCCACACACGTCCCTATGCTGCAAGAACCCTACACTACACACAAACTAGGGTAGCCTACTTCCAACAGTTCATAGCTGAAAGCAACTGACAAAGAAAATTAAATTAACACGGACTAGGATTTCATCCCATACTAACTTGGCAATAGCATACTTTTTTTTTTTCTTAACCCTTTAAAAGCATGTTACATAATCCTCCGACTGTTTTTCTGGATGGCCTCCAAAGATTTTGGCTGGAAAAGCATGGAGAATATTAATAGCCTCTATGAAGGACTATTATATGTCATTCTCAAGAACTGACATAATTGAAACAAAGAACGAAAGATACTGCCTACTTTCACTAAAATTAAACTACTGCAATTCTTGCACTGAAACTGTAATTGATAAGACTCCACGCTAAGCCAAAATGCCTATAAATTTGGTTTATAAGAGTGTACAGCTAACCAGGTAACTTATACATACACTTCAGATTTTGCAGAATGCATTAGCTATCATAAACTATTTATCAAGCTGAAGTCAGTTGCAGATGCCTAGCTTTCACCATGTACTCCGAGATGTTAAATCACTACTCAATCACAACTATTATTTACAGACATGCACAACTTCCATATACCACAACTTTGGGATAGTTTAATCCTGCAAGCTGCCCTTCTTCCTTCCCTCGCCTTTGTTGTCTTAACAGACAGCAAAAACCTCTTTTTCTCACATCTCCTCTGCATTTTGTAGCATCTCTCACAAACTGAACAGTGTTGCTTTGCCTTTAGACATGTAAAACTGCCTGCTTCTCTGAATAAATAGCTTTAAGACTGCACTGTAACTTCTTGGATTTTAACATCCATTTCTGTGTTGAAGTGGTAAATTTAAGAGGCAGATTTTGAGACATCTAAGGCAACTATGAAGGGCTTAAGTTCTCTTTAAATTGCCAACTGGAGACAAAATTACACCATAGAAAGATGCAGCTTTTATGTTAAATTCAAGCATCTGCTTCAGTGATTTTTCTTTGAAGTTTCAGCTTTGGAAAGCCTAGGATTTATCAGTGTGAACTATCACCAGCATTACTGAAAGTTTGTTTCCCCTTCCTGTTAGAGTTGAAGGATTTGAAAATCTGAGTCATTCTTTTGGCTTTGGCCTCATTTTTCAAGAACAAACTCTTACTACTCAACTTTTGACAACGTTTATACTGATTTATATTGGAGAGTGAAATTCTTTATTTACACGGTTCCCTCCCTTTTTTCCGATCAACAAGCTAACCTCTAAGGGGAAGGGTTTGCAGATGAGCACATTCAATAACTCACTGCTACTGAAAGTGGCAATTCATTGTCTCCTACTGCCAGCTAGGCAGTCCCACCTCTTCTGCACAACAGCTTCAACATTCATCCAGCCAGCTCAAGCTCCCTAAGCTCATAAAAAACCTACCTGTAATTCAGTTAGAGCAAAACAGGCTCACAGAAATATAACAGGCACCAACAACAGGGCAACCGAAGCATATGTCAGAAGTGCGATAAGCAAGAACAGCTTCCCACTGTAGAAGATAGCAAAGCTGTTGGAATGATTTAGTCTTCCTTGGAATGTTGCCCCAACAACTCAACATTCAGCAGCAAACACATTTCCCGCCTCCTTCATGTGCCTTCTCAGGCACACGGTGTGATTCTTGGGGTGGTCCTGTGCAGGGTCAGGAGTGGGATTTCAGTGATCATGATGGGTCCTTTCCAACTCAGGATATTCCGTGACTCTATGAACCACCCCACAAGTAAACACAACAGTGAACACTGAGAAGATGAACCAGCAGTTACTTTTTTTGATATACTGCCCTACCAACCTGCCAAAATTTTTCAGTTTTTAGCAAGTCAGCACCTACAAAATGGAGTGTTTTAATTCCCTCCTTTATTAATTGTAGCTCTACCCTCTCCCGTGGCCATTTTGAAATGATGTTTTTTTCCCAGGCTGCTCTTTCCCCCTTGGAAATCATACAGCAAGGTTTTTCAGAGTTCTGTTTATGTTTTCGTTTTTTTGGGGGATGTTTATTGAGCTTCAAATTTAAAACTGTTTGATGAAACTACAGATCTAATTCAAATTGCTTTCTATTTTCCAGTTTGTTTCAGCATTTTGACCAAAAAAAAAAAAATAGGCTGAACTACCTCATCACTTCCCTTTAATATCTTAAAACAAAATTTTCATTTGGAAATAGAGATTTTTATTAGTTTTTCTTAAAATAGAAAATCATTAAAAATATTGACTAAGCATTAACACAGCACTTTTGCAAACTTTTAAAACAGTGCTACAGAGCAAAGATGGTTGAAGGAGGTGATCTTATGACACCAGTTCACTGTTTCTACATCTTCCTCCTCAGCGGTGATGCAGACTGACAAAGAAAAACAAACCTACCACAAAAGCTGAGCAGAAGAGTGTTGGACTTGAAAAATGAAGTGGCACAAGGCATTAATTAAATGCACTGGTAAAAGCCAAACTGTGTTTGCCTTTGAAAATATCACAGCATTTTCTCTAATTGCCTGTTCATTTGAAAACGGTTTTCTGAACAATACAAAAGATAATAAGTAGGCAGGTGACAAATTATAAAAATGTCATTTTGACTCCAGTTTCCAGAACCAAAATTAATTTAATGTAGCTTTAGTGCATTTTCACTAGTACACAAGAGGAAACAACCCATGATGTGCAGAGTCTGGCAGAATAAGAACATGTAACTGCCTGTCATTTAGCACGGAGCCAGCCTTTGTCAAACATGTAAGAAAATACCCAAACTCCAACTAATCACATATTATTATAAGACTATTGTTCACCTCAGAGCAAAGACAATTGCCTCCTCCCTTCACTAAGGAAGCCTTCATTTACCTAAAGCAGGTTCTAAGTGAACACAAGTAAGTTATTCCTTGTCCCAAGTTCAAAGGACTAGAGCAGTGCAGCCATTCTGTTTCTTCTAGAACCCCCAAATGTGACATATACCCATGTTGACATTTCTGGCATTAAAACATACAGACTACTAAACCACATGAAAAAGAAACATGGTGTTTAGTGAGATCACCTCTTTTTGAAGGGATAAAAGTATGAACTCATAACTAGAACCCTGGCATGGGGGGAACTGACCATCAAAATCAACGCTGCCACACATGGGTTAAAAATTATTTTCAATGTGTCCTGCAACATTTCCTACACTGAATTTAAGAAAAAAAAAAAACATTAAATGTAAGATATCCAGAAGACTCCAGCAATGGACGTTGAGAATACTTCTCCTTTAGTACACTTTTCCTGTCTTGATTCAAACGTTACTTACAAGAAACTCATAACAAAAATGCTATTCAGAAATCAAACTTATCAAGACCCTCTTGCAAAAAGAGCACACCAAATTCTTTCCCTGCAGTCAGAGCACCACTCCTCTGACACACTTCATGGTGACATGTTTTCAGGAGATGGCTCCTCAACACACACAATTTCTTCACCTTCTTCTTTTATTATATAGAGCACTGTTAAAATTTTGCTGGACAGTTCCATAATGATCACTCCTTTCAGAGGTGGTAGAAAAAGAAACATCATTGTGTTCAACCAATACATATAAATACCAATAAATAACTAATATTACGTAGCATGTATCATTAGGCTTTAGGCTACTGCCAGCTTCAAGGCTGTAGTTCCTGCATATAAATCAGAACAAGCTCCTCAGCCTCCTCTCCAAGAAAGGTACCTCACTGCAGGCTCTCCCAAAACTGAGGGTGGGTATGGAAGGGAAAAACAACAGTAGAAAAGAAAACACTATCAATACCCCAGACTTTCCCTGCCTCTCTCCATCTTGTTTTTAAATAGGCCACACATGGTCTCTACACAGTTTATCTCTACCAAGCAAAGTTGTGAAAACAAACCAAAAACTGTGGTTTTGGTAAGATGTGTTTACAGTCAGTACTTGGCTGGATAATTCATAAGCAATGTATGGTTTTTAAGCCAAGACACCACAATACTGAAGAATTATAAACAGCAGAAAGAATACTTAAGAGCTTTTACAGGTGGTTTTTTGGTTTGTTTTTTTTTTTTGGGGGGGGGGGAGTTATGGTGGGCAAGTTTTAGAAACCTGAAAGCCTGCTTTAAGAACAAAGGGAAGGAAAAAAAGCCCACCCACCCTAAACCCTCAAAAATATAGAAATCATATGCACATCAAAAATCAGAACTGTGCCCTTCCCTTTACTAGAAGAGAAATTGCCCCATCAGGTGATCTTGACAAAATGGAGATGCTTTTTTTGCCCCCACAGGTGATATTCAATAGGACTGCGGAAGACAAACATCTCAGAGCACGGGACCCAAAGCGTTTGCCAGGAAGCCTGCTTGGAGAATTTCAGCCTGCAAGGGCTGCTTGGGGAACTGCTGACATTTAGTGCCAGCACAAATGGAGGCTTCCCTGGTGGATGTCTTTCACAGAATCCCTGATGGGGAGCAGACAGTCCACCGGCCAAAACAGCTAACACATACTCTAACAATATTCTAATATAGCAGTCACAGCAATGGTGGGCAATGGCGTTTCCAAATTTGCCCAGCACCCTGGTAAGGTTAAGACTGATTAAGTCCTCCAACTGCATGGAAACCCCCAGAACAACACAAGCTGCACCTAGTACAGTCAGAGATATAAAAATACAGTGACACATGTGAGTACACACTTGGGAGCTTGACCAATAACTTGTGACAAACCAAGAAAGAAAGACTGGCCAGCAGAGAAAGATTTTGACAGCCCTGTAATCAAGTTCATTACAGAGATTTCTGCTCATTACAATTACATCAAATTTAATTTACTAAGATGAACGTCAGAGCCAACACAGAGCAGCTGTATAATTCTTCACATCTGCTGGGATCTACAAACTATCCATTTTCCAAATAAATACTAGCATGTGAATTCTTCTTCTAAAAAAAGAAGAAAATATAACAAATAGCTGGCATGAGATGTATATTAACCTAATAGTAAAATGTCAGCCCAAAGTAGTTTGAACTCTTGCCACAAAGCAAAAGCATTTAGTTTTTAGATACAGTGCTGGACACAGGCATACTTCTGACAAAACTAGTGAAATTGCTGCAGCACAAAAGTGTGTAGGGCTATATTCACTCCACTATGGAACAAACTCCCATCCTTTCCAAGACAAAAAGATAGAGAAAAACATTCCCCTTCCCTAGTATATGAAACTGCAGTTTGTGCAGGGCCCTCTGCATAAGAATTCTGCAAATAACCCAGAGAAGGCTAGAGTCACAACAAGGAACTCATCCGGAATTTTTAACCAGCCCCTAGATTTAAGGCCCAGCAGCCAACTACATTTCTCGAGCAAGCTTCTTCAAAGATTATAAAGCCTGAAGGGAAAGAAAAGGAGACCGTGGAAGCACGATGCTTGTAGACTAACCTAAGATCTTGAACTTGTTCTTCAAATGCAGTGTTTTGCAATCAGCTATCAAACAATCTAGTGATGGAAGTACCTAGGGTTGCAAATTCCTGAATTGCAAGTGTTGTTAAGGACCCTGGACAGGAACACAGGCACTTCTGAATCGTCACTCATCAACGCCATGAATGGCTTTGCCAAATTTGAGGACAGCAGGACAAGAAAGCTCTTTAACATACTGGTGCCAAGATACACCTTACCACGTCATTGCCACACGCAATTGCTGCATTTGAAGAACTTTTTTTTTTTTCTGGAACTTAAGAGGAGAATTTCTTTCTCAGTACCATGGCCTAATAGATATCATAAAAATACCTTTAGTTACAGAATACCAAATTAGTATTCCAAATCTCCATAGTTCTAATGACAGGCATATCCACTCACTTCTCAGTACAGCAGAGGGAATCAGAAAGGGAGAAGACAATCGTGCACACAGAAGGAACCATGGAGGATTCAGAGCCCAGAGAAGACCAGTACCACGGAGAAACCGACCCGTAATATCCAGAATTCCTGTGCAGCTAACAAGCAGAACACATGCATGCAAACAGTCCTGCAACATAACGTGGCAATTAAAGGGCTTTAAAGTGCTTAACTGAAGTTAAAGCTGACACTATCAACTGATCCAGCTCAGGGCTCCTCAGCAGCATGGATAAAATTAAATTATCCTGCTGCAGCACTGAGATAATACACATCAAGTAACTGCAAAATTCAAAAAACTGGACTAGGAAAACACTGCAAAGTATACAGATGATGCCAGACCGAGTTGCAGTTACTTACAAAGGAAAGTCCACAGTTTTTTTTCTCCTGTAAGGCCCCAGAAAGAGAGACAGACAGCTTGCTTATAAAGCAACTGGTTTGCTTAAGGAAGTCTGTGATCAGTTACCTTGACACAGACTCAAAATCTTCCCAAGAACTCAAGTCTGAAGAGTTCTGGGAGCTTACTATCTTTTGTGCAGTTAAAATATTACAGGAGTTCAACGAACACGAGTTAAATCAGAAACACCAGTGCCAACCAGAAGGATCAGAGACTGCTAAACAAAGTTGCACTGAGCATGCACAGACATCCAGCAGTGCATTACAACCATAGTTATGAGGTTAAGAAAGTGCAGCTTCCTTCAGTACCCTTATATTTATGCAGTGTAAGTATGGCTTAATTAACAAAGTTTTAATAAAAGCCTGCACTTAGCCAGGTCAGTTAGTGTAGCAATGTCATCGATTCGTTAAAAATAAAACAGAGAGGTCAGTGCAAAAGAAAATCTTAAGCTTATCAAGTAAATTGTATGGCAACAAGTCAAAGCTTCCCACCAGTACCAGGTCATGCTTTAGTTCTGCCACTACTCATCTGAAAGTAAACATGGTAATATCTTGTCTCTTTATAAAGTGAGAATGTATCCCTGTCTACTCAGCCCTAATTATACTTCTGAGGACAAAACAGACCAGAAACAGGTCCTCTGACATCTTCCAGCACCAAATAAAGTCAAGAAAATCTTTTCCTCCACTGTTTACTTTCAAGAGACTAAACACATTCTCCTGTCTATTCTATTCACACTAGAGGCAGTGTGTCAAAATATTCTCTGTCAGTCCATTCAGGAACACTGTTACCCAGGGAAAGGGCGTACTTTGTTTAAAAAAATAGAGCAGCTTTTGAAAAGTCTTTGACACTAAGAGATCTGAGTATGCCAGTTGTACATCAGTATTTAACAAGAGTACAACTTGCTAATCTTCTGATCTTCCACATATTCACCTGCTTCTGATAAGTAGTACTTTTTGTATTTTTAATTTTAACTAACGAAGTGTAAAAGAGTTCTGCCAGAAGTTTTAACTATCTTACCTACTGAACAGAACACAAGGAAAAGTAGTCTCCCCAGGCTTTGTTACCATCAGTAACACTTTTAAGTTAAACAGCTTTACTTTTTAAAGTTCAAATTGAGTTGGTACTGTTTGATACTCGAAGAAGAAGAAGAAAACCCTACACGGTACACCGAGAAACAAGCCTTAAGGTGCCTTCCCCCACCTCAGGTCACTTGTGGAGCTCTGCTGCTATTTCACAACACTTTAAAACACACCTTAAAGCTCAACAAGCCTCGATGTTTGCACAAGAACTCAACCGAATCACCTCTCACTTAACAGGATCTCCAGAAGCGGGGCACGGCTAAAGCGCGGCCGCGGAACACCGGCACTCAGTCACTCACCCACTGGCTGCTGAAGTAGTCGAGCCCCTGGCAGATGATGCGGGCGGCCTGTGCCAGCAGCACCTGCACGCCCAGGGAGCTGCCCAGGCAGTACAGCCCGTAGAGCAGCGGCCCCCCGGCGCCCAGCAGCAGCAGGAGCCGCCGCCGCCGCAGCACCTGCTCGCCCAGCGCCTCCACGCCGTAGTTGGCGAAGCAGATGGGCAGGAGGACGGCGGCCAGGAGCACCGGGGTGCGGGAGCGGTGCAGACGGCCGAGCCAGCGCCGCCCCAGCGCCGTCAGCGAGGTCTTGAAGGGGTGCAGGAAGGTGCCGCAGAGCACGGCCCAGAGCAGCGGCCGCAGGAACGCTTCCAGGATGAAGTACACGAGCACGGCGGCGCCGCAGCACAGCCCCGCGAACAGCAGCGCCCCGGTGTTGTAGAAGGCCTGCTTGATCGGCTTCTCCAGCCGCGGCAGCGACATCCCCGCCGCCCCGCCCGGGCCGCCCAGCGGCAGCCGCGGCATGGCCGCGCCCGCGCCGGGGGAGCCGCCCGCCCGCCGCTCCCGCGCCGGAGAGCCCGGAGGGGCCGTGGCGGCACCCGCGTCCGGAGCCGCGGCGGGACCGGCGTCGGGAGGCGCCGCGGGCTCTGCGCTGTCAGCCATGGCGGGCACGGGCGCGGCCCGGGCTGCCGGGGCGGTCGTGCCCGAGGGCGCGCACGGGGCCCGGGCTGTAGTGCCGCCGCCGCGCCGCTCCGGGCGTGCGCCCAGCCCGGCGGGAAAGGGGCGGTGCCGGCCGGGAAGCGTGCTGGGAAACGTAGTTGTGCTCCGGGAGAGCCGGCGGCCGCGCCCTCTGCCCCTGGCAGGACCTGCCGGGCTGTCCCGGGGCCCTGACCCCGCCCGGTCACCGCCGAGCGCGGGCCGAGGCTACCCCGCCCCTTCGCGGCGTTTGGGAAGAAGGCGGCCAAAGGCTGGAGCATGGAAGAGCGCAGCAGCTTACGGCACAACCGCATCCCCATCCCAGAAGTGCAGCCCCTTCCTGCTTCGCTATACGCTCTCCTCTCCCTGCTGCTGTTCTAGTCTCGGGGAGCGGAACAAATTCGGAGATTTGGAGTGTCATTGCATGGTGGGAGAGCAAGACTGGTTAGACCAGCTGGAGAATTTTGTCTTGTCTGAACATGTTCTGGCACCAAATTATTTAACAAGGCAGCATCCGCTCTTTTACTGGCAAGCAGGCACACTGAAGAGGTAGTTGTTCTGTCTGGTTCTTTAGACCTGACATTTATGATGCTGTGTAGCATCAAATGCTATTTGCAAATAATCTAGAGAGGAGCTAATTTCCTGCAGCTGGCATACACACCAGACCCCTGAGTCCAGGCATGAGGGCAACAGCTAACATTTTACAGGTGGTCTAAATGCTTCTGTAATAAATACACATCGTCTGAGCAAGTTTTGCAAGGGCTGAACTCCATGACGTTTGAACGAGCTCAGTACTGGCACTGTGCTACTCAGTTTTCCTTCCGCGGCTTAACGCAACCCTATTGGTAATGCTGCCGTTAAACCCTCAGAGGGATCGTCCTCTTTCTTTTCAAGGAGATAGATCATATACTCTACATCATAATAAAGAGGTCACATACCACTGAACATATAAAAAGTGCACAGATATTAAAAAAAAGAAAAAAAATCAAATTCCTGTATATTTTCGAATTTACATGCACATTTAACCTTATGTAACTTCATGTTGGAGTCCACAAGGACTTTGGTGGAACATTTCTTGCAGGATGGAGGTGTTAAAAAGCTGAAATTATACTGAGCACAATTGTCTTTAACTTGTGAAGTAGGAATATACCTATTCATAACCTAGCTTTTAAAGGCAGAGCAATACAAAGAGAATGGCTAGATGAGACCTATCCCTACCATTATACCAAGGGTGAAAGGTAGAGGTTTTTCCACACACTTCATGTGACTATATTGCATACTGAAGCTGTAGGTGGGACTGGGCCCAAGCCAGTTTTTTGAAGTTTTGCAATGCAGTCCTGACTTGTCCCTGCAAAGCCTCTCCTGCCAGTTACACAGATGCTCACACTTGTAAAAGCTCCTCTGAGCTCCTTGTTTCCCATTTGCTGAATAGATCACGTGTAGGTTCAACAAAATGCTTTAATTTTATGCAGTGAAAGCACTTAAAAACCTACAGGCACTTTGATCCTGATGCTGATGAGGCATTACAAGCAGTTGTCCATATGAGAAGCTTTTATTGAACCTTAAACTGATACTGTCACTCACAGCCCTTTGATCAGATAGATCTGCCTCCTGGCAGGGTGCTGAAATAGGTAACAAGAATGCATTGCTACCTGAACTTTACTCTTTAGTTCAGAAGCCAAGCTCTAATGGCTCATTACAATACCTTTATTGCATTAAAATTCAATTAGCAAGTGTCAATTAAGATTTACCCAGAGGGAGAGCAGAGAGTTCCAATCCTTCTGTTAGCTAAACAGAGATGCCAGCCAATCAAATCTTCATAGGCACATCCTTACTCCTTTGATTTTTCTTAACAGACTCAGGAGCAGAAACAGAACTTGTGTTCTTCAGGAACAGAAATTATTGTCACCTCTTCGACTTGATTTACATAAGCCAAGGATCTGGTCCCTACTATTTAAGACCTTTCCTTTCCAAATATGTTTTTCACTATCCATTATAAACAACTAAACTTATTAGAAAGGGGAAAAAAACCCCAACAATGCAACAAAATAAAGGTTTCTAATTCATGTATTACCACAACAGGAACACTTAAGGACAGGGACATGACCCATAAACATCAGAAAACAATCTCTGATTCTCTTTGACAGCTGAGGGAGGATGTGTGATCTTCACAAGACACACCCCACCCTCTAAAGCTTAATTCCACAACAGATTTCAAATAGTGGCTTAACAGCTGATTTGAAATGGTAAGAGATTTTAGATTAGATACCTATTTAGGTATAAATTGCACTGATATATTGTGATTTAGGCATTTTTATAGCCGAAGATAAGTAGCACACCTCAGGCTCCTATACTGCCAGAAATTCTACAATAGTCTCTTTGATTGTATTTTTCCTATTAGTAATTCTTCAAAGGTGAAGAGGGCAGCAAAGGAATGCTTTTGTATCAGTGGAGAAAATACGTGTGCACCTAAAAGTACATGTGGTAAGTACTGACAGCCTTTGGTGCTCTCCTGTGTAGAGGGAAGTATTAAATCAAGTATTAATTAGTGAAAGAGAAACTTGTATTTTGTGTGCTTCTGCACTAGCACCCATGATTTTGTGCTTTGAACTGACACCTATTGAGTCCTGTTCAAGAGGTCAGAGACACCCCTAGCTCTTTATTCACTCGATGTGCAGTCAACACAGACCAAAGTTCCAAGCTGTCTTACACATGATACCAAAATAGTGGGCACTGAGGCGGCCACAAAGCGGAGGAGATAGACAATGCCAGCATTGTCTCCAGCAACTGCAAGTTAATCATTATTTACACCAAAAATAACCACATGAAGCTATGAAATAAGTCAGGAACAAAGCCACAAGGGGTCAGCACTGGCCTGTGTATTTAGAAAATAACTCCCTGCATGAGACACTTTGTTGTAACCTGCATTACTGAACATTTGGGAACATTCAGTTGAGGTTAATGTCACTTCATTAACTCACCTCAGTTTAATGACAAAGTAATTCCATCTTCAGATCAAAGAAAAATACTCAATGTGAACTACTATAGTTTCACTAGTAGCAGGAGCAAAGAAAAAAAATGTTATCTTTAAAGTTAACGATTAAGATATAAACTTTGCATCTTTAGGTCACCTGCATATACCTTTGCATTTTGGGCTAAAGAAAAAATTAGTCTTTTATGCAGCTCAACTAAAAAGATGAGAAGGCTCCAAATTAAATGTAATTTACAAAATATTGGTGAAAATAAAATGAAAACCAATCCTTGGGAACACCATGTCTGATTGTACCCAGTGATTATAGCAATGCCTGACTTTATTGCAGAAAACAACTTTGTTCAACATCTCAGTTAAAGTATACAAAATTATCAGCAGAGCTACACTTGAAGGATTCACACAGAAGACTGTGAATCTTGTTCAGTTAACAAGGGGAATGAAATGTATGGTTGTAAGGCAGAGCAGTCAATAGCAGCGACACAAAAACGTTAAGTCACTGGAAAAGGCATGCAAAACAGCACCAGTAGGACCTGTGGATGGACTAAATCCAGAGCACTATCTTGCGGGTTATCCCACACGATAGCTGTGTGCACAGAAGAAGAGCTGGATATAGAGAGATCTGAGTAACAGAAGAACGTTTTGGATGCATCAGGTTTGTGACAAATTCCTCACCGATCCGTCAGCAGTCACACAGTGCAAGACAAACAGAATATAATTTGAATCTACTTAAATGTATTTGGTATATTTGGTATATGCCTCTACTGATCATGATGGCTTGGACAGTGCACAAGTAGCTGACACACACCAGAGCCATCCTTTCCTGCAGCTACAGGCTTGCAGTAATACTACAAACACAACAAACAGACCACACAGTGTAAAAGCAATACATTTCTTGTTGCCCTGAGCCAACTCTTCTTCTCAGTCCACCAGTAAGGAGATAAAATACCTGCTCAAACCTGAGAGATCTCAGAAATCAAAACATCCCTGTTTGAGAGACTTCTGCAGCTGCTTTTGCTTGCTGAGTATCATGGCGCCTCCTCCTCTCTGTTGCCAATCTCTAATATAATTTCATTTCCTTCTTTTCTGCAAAAGCCTGTTCTGGCTGCTTCTGGAGCCACTCTGGCCAAGGAACAGGGCAGTGGTGACAGCAGATAAAGAACACCCAAATTTGTAATATTGCACCTTGATCATATTTGTATCAAATAGGTTACAAAAACACAGCATAGAGGTCACCATAGGAACCTCTAAATTCTACATACTTATAGCAAGGGACAATTGGGTTAATACTTGGCTAAAATAGAGATGATCACATTTACTTACAGCTTCGTTGTTATTTGCATGGTGGAAAAAAAAAAAGGTGGTCTTCTCACATCTGTTAATTTGCTACTGTGACCAGCCTCACTGACTTAAATGGAATTAGTCAGGCTAATAAATTCAAACCCATGGCATGGGAATTAATTATTAACACAGGCAGCAGCAGAGACTTCTTTAACCTCGAGACTTTTCCCCCCCTTTATAAATGCCACACCAGACATTTTCTTAGACTAAAAAGGCATTTATTGCAACAGTTTTAGAAATATTGTTGTCTGTCACTGTCAAATAGCTAACAAGGCTCACTTGAACACCAACATTTAGTATAAAACAGATGTAACAAAGCCGTATTTTAGGGCATGCACTGATTGTAAAGTAGTCCCGTAGGTCACTGTAATTTCATTATCTATTCACCCAGTGTTATTTTTGCTGAAAGGACTAGAGCATAAATACAAAGAAGTTTGGCAAATTCTTCTGGACTACAAAACCCCCGTTCTGCGCTCCTACCCAACCAAATGCTCATTGACTTCACACGGCTGCTGGGTATTGGCGTACAGAACGAAGCCTGGCATAAAGAATGCAGAACACCACTTAACACTATAGTTACAAGTTGCTTATTTGTATGTTTTATCTGTACATTAGTCTTGAGAAAGCTGAACAAAGTCAAAAGGTAGAGATGACATTTCAGGTTAAACCATTACACTTCATGTAATACGAAACAAGTGGCAAGAGTTCACACAGTTATGACAGCCTGCTTATTTGCAAAGAGGTTAAAGCAAACCAGACCTCAGGATATATAAATCAGAAATACCAAGGCATACTAGGCATCTGTTTTAACATAAACAGAACTCAATATGCTAATAAAATATATCTGCCTAAAATAAAGGCTGGGGACATCACACACAAATGTCAAGGTCCCACTATTTCATTTTTCTAATGAGTTAATAGGTTTGGAATTTAATCTTTGAATCACTTTGTCAAGACTTGAATGATAACTCCAGCTTTAAAAAAATCTATTGTGGTAGTTTTTTTATATTTCAATATTTATCATTTGTTTCATATCACCAAGGGTAAAAAACTGACAAAGAACCCATTGTTTTATATGTGAGCAGCCAAATATTTCAGAAGTAACACACCATATTCTGGAGTTAAATAACGACATTTTTTTCTTTTTCCTCCTAGGTTTAACTGTGGCATCTGTGCTTACTTTCCTATTACTCTAATACTCTATATGACAACATTCTTTTGACTTATTGAACTTATCCTTGTTTCAGCTTGTTCAGAGTAAAAAAAAAGTGAAAATAACACTGTAATAAGTCTAAGACTGTGAGGCTAATTTTTGTACTGAAGAAAGTGAAAGAAGGTGTATGTATAAGAACTGCAAACAATCCCCACACTCGTAATATCTCAGGTTTATATATATTTTCCTGGATCATTCTGTCTCCCCAAAATCAGCTAGCAGCCAGGGAACATGTAGAGTTCCGTTTTGTCTTGTCTCCAGAGCAGAATCTAGCCTTTTGTTTTTAGACTCTCTTGTATAATCTTGTATAATTCTCAGACTTTATATGCACACACAAATATCTTCAGCAAAATCACATTGCCTAAACATTAATTCTGTGAAGAATATTTTTCATTAATCTAAACCTTACAGACCACTGATGTGGAAAATCAGCAGGAATATTTTTATTCCTTGGCACAAAACCTAAGGGATTTTTTCATTTATTTAGCCTTCTGCCAATACCACCTTAGGAAATTGAACTGAATGACGTCAAAACTAAAAGAGAGATATGAAGCTAAATCACTAGTTACTATAAAATGTTCGCTTCCCTGAGTAAGCATTGGAGCCATAAAAGATTTGCAGCTGCTCAGCACTTCTGAAAAATCCAATTACTTCTTTAAAAACACAAATATGAATTTAAGAATCATTTAGAAACAGCTCAGAAAAGTACTGGTAATTCTGTAATGCTCTCATCTATAAGGAGTACAACACCTTTACAAAAAATTTCTTAAGAATGCCACGTTAATCTTGTAAGGACATTCCTAAATAGCCTCTAATTGCAGATCAGAACAAGCCTATGTGGAACAGCAGCTGATCTAAGATACAGGTTGTGAAGTCCTGCACTTATTCCAACCTCACATTGGTTTGGAAGAACATTCCTACTTAGGTAAGAAACACAGAAAGAGGGTGAAAGCAACAGTTGTGAGTGCCTTTGGAACCGTGTCAGGGGAAGTTCAGATGGGACCTCAGGAAAAGGTTCTTCTCTGAGAGGGTGGCCAGCCACTGGAACAGGCTCTGCAGGGAAGTTTAAGGAGCATCTGGATGATGCTCTTAGTCATATGGGTTAGTTTCAGGCAGTCCTGTGAGGAGCAGGGTGTTTGTTGGGCTCTAAGATCCTTATGGGTCCCTGCCAACCTGAGATAGTCTGTAAGTCTATAAGTGCTATTCAAAATACTTAGTAATCCAAGGAAAAAAAATCTGCCCCTTTCTTTACAGCAGATTCATTGCTATTGCCAAATCATAACACATATTTTCAAAGCAAGTAATGTCTTTTAAGTCTGCATTTTCACACCTATCAACTCCACAAGCTGCACACATCCGCTCTGACATTTCAAAATTGCACTGCTTGTGCCTCACTATCTGAGCCCAAATTAGTTAAATAACCATGTTTAAGCATATGTAATTTTATCAAACCTACTGTGAAAATAGAAAAAAAAATGTTACTAAAGTGATTATTTCATACTAATAAAAATATTTAGAAAAGGAAGGCTTACCTAGATCTTACTCTGTATTTGCAAAAATCAGATACCTCAACATACAAATTGCATATAAATAAATAGATAAGAAAAAAAATGTAAAAAGCTGGCATATGGTTAAAAAAATTATTTTCTTTTTTACTAGTTTTTGTACACAGGGACTTGACATTTTCTTTAAAATCTTCCAGTTAGAGCCATAGCTGTCCTGGCAGGTTGAGGGAGAGCTGCCCAAACACACTGCTACAGAAATATTGATAATGAAATTTTAATTAGAGGAGCTAATGTACAAAGCTGCTAAGGTAAGATTTAGAGCCCCCATCCTTTGATACTCAGACTGCAGCCAGCAGGGAGTACCTGCTCACTGGCCATTCTACAAACTGAGCAGGTACTCCCTGCTGCAGACGACTGCCACTACTGCCTCTGGGGTCTTGAGGGGTTTTTGTACCTCTGAAGGCCAGATCAAGTCTCCAGCTCTTACCTTGAGGCTTGACAGCAGAGGACATCTTGTGGCATAGTCTGACCAGTTGCCCACATCAGCCCTTACACAGCTGGGACCTGCCTAAAAGCCAAAATCTCATTCAAGTCAGACTCCCTTCCCATGACATCAAGTAATATTTGCTTGGATAAAGGGTGCCAGACGGGCGCTGCCACATGTAAACTTATACAAAAACAGAAAGTATGCCAAAACCATTCGCCTTCCTTTGTCATTCATCCTTACTACCAGTCTCTCCAGTCTTCTGTTCCAAACTGTTTGGAGTCACCAATGCCTCACTGTGAGGCGTTCAAGCAAACTGCTTTGCCAGTTTTGTTACATGCTGTGGAGTCAGGGTTGAAAGGGATCATACCAATTCATGTAAGCTATGCACATTCACAGCTCCATGAAGCACAGAAACACTGTAATATTTAAATGTATTTCTGATTTTATCGTAAATGTAAGGCTCTGTGCAAAGTCGTATTTTGTATAAAACACTAACACTTACAATAGTTACCTCTGAAAATAACTGATATTAGACCTTTTGTAATTCTCTGAAATACGTATTTCCTTCTTGTAAAGCTATTGCCAAATACTTTACTTTAGGGAAATTATTTGGAGATGTTAAAACAAGAGGAGGGTGGGGGGAAGTACACCTGCTACACAAGAGTGTGGCAAACCAATGAAACCAAAAAGTCACAAAATGCCATTTAAATGCTATTAAAGTTATGTAATTTGCATATAAACTTTAATTCTGCCTCTAGAGTACCAGAGGGTGCAAACTTCCTATGGATCCAGAAAAGACCTGAAAAAACAGACAGAGGTCTACTCTCTAAAATAAAAAAAATTGTCTTTTATGTAAATGTCTGATGCATTTGACAGATGAGAAAGTAAGAAGACCAAACGAAAAAAGGAAGACCTGTGTCTTCCCTTAAACTTACAGCAGTTATATGAGTTATAGCAGTAACTGAGAAATAACTTGAGTAGATATTTAGTACATGGAGGCAGTTGCAGGGCTCTTTTTTTGTTTCAGATCCAGGATATGGTGCCCCAAGTGAGCTTCAAGACCACTGCCTGAGTGGCATGCTGATGTACACCACACCAGTCATTCTCTAATCCCTGTGATGAAGATTGGGCAAGTCAGTGCCAAACACAGCTTTAACATCATTTAACCCAAACTGGGGGTTCCTTCAGATTAGGGAGGCCACAAGTGTTTATTTTCTTGCTATCCAAGTATTGCAAAACCAGTCAAGATGGACAAGAAGGCCACAGAGGGAGTTCAAACTTTTCTCATCAATATGTTCTCTTTCAAAACCAGAATATTTCCCTTATAATAACAGAAGGCAGCCTCACCCTGTGTTCAATGACATTATCAAATCAGCTAGGTGCTTTATTTTGAGGGGGGAAATCAATTAGCATCCACCTATACCTAAAAATACACAGTTATTGGATACCAGCAATGAAAAAAAAGAATTATGCAAAAAAAAAATCTTTCTAATTAATAATCACAGTCAAATTTCCAAACAACACCATACTCTAAATATGCCCTCTCTAAGCTCTATGCCTCTGTATCAAGTCACTGTGCAGCACACAATTCTTAAAATTAAAGCACTTTGGAAATGTGTTCTTTAACAGCTGTTTGGTCGTAATCACACTAGAGAAACAAAAAATTATTTGGAGAGGGAAATATCTGCCTCCTTTCCCAAAGCAGGCCTTTTCTTCTAGTTTCTGCTGGTACAAGTCAGTTAGAAAAAAAAATAAAACAGAAAATATTTGAATACAATAATCACTTAAAAATTACTTAGAAGACTGCTACATTATAGTAACTTTGTATAACAGGGATAAATCCCACTTTTCAATATTAAAAAGAAAAAAAAAACCAAAACATGTGAAAACCAAAATACCCTCCATGACAAGTTACTATGCCCACTCAAATGTTAAGACTTACCAAGTATCATACAAACTTACATACCGCGTTTCTCTTACAACCTTTTTCTCCTCAGATTTCATCCCAACTAGCAATTTCTAGATACTCATACCTTCTTTGTTTGTCAACTTGAATTCCATAGTCCTGATTTTCCCACTGTGAAGAGGAACTCTTATATAAACTCAGTGCTAAACTCAACCATCCATTTAAATGCCATTTAATAGATTGTTTTGCTGCTTCCTGTGGCCTTTTATTTCCTCCCTTTTAATTAGAAACACTTTATTAGGCTAATTAAGTACTGTGAAGCTTAGGTGAAAGTTTTTTTAGAACTGCTCATTTCTCAACAAGAGAAAAAAATGATCACAAAAACACAGCACACTGACAAGTAATCTGAAAAAGGAATAAAAAAATAATGTAAAATACTTTGCTCTTGCTTTAAATCCTGAATTTTAAACATATCCGACTCCATATATGTAGAAAGCAGATTGACAGCTGTCACGCAATTTTATCTTGGTATTATTATTGTCATCTGTAACATACCTGTGTGCTCAGGTCCAACTAGGCTATCCTAAATCCAGAGCTTTATTAAAGAAGAAAAGAGGAGCCAAACTGGGTTTCTATCCTAGTTCACTACCTTTAAATTATTAAATTAGCCCTTTAGTGGGTAATCAGGTAAATGGCTGAAACAGTAAATACCAAGCCATAAACTAAAGCAACCCTCAGGCTCTGAGAAAGAACTGCAGTATCTCAGCTGCCTACAAACTAGCACAAAGGACAAAGAATTTACCCTAATGATTTCTTCACTTCACCTGTTTGCTGAATGCAAAGCTCATGATCCAGGCTTCTGCTTATCTGCTCCAGCCAATCTTAAGGCTAAATTACAAAGCTGTTGTGGGCCAAAGCAGGCCTTATTAGGTGGTCTCTACTTGATCAGGTGATGAGTAAGTAAATCAACCTGAGAGAAGTAATTTATACTAAATAAAGCTACTGTATGCACTTTTAAAGTTCACTTCGTTCTGAATTTCTCTTCCCCCTCCCCAACTCTAGTCCAGTAATTTTAAGTGAACAAATCCTTAAAGACATCAATGAAAATATAAAATATTAATCAATCTTTCTTTTGAAATAGGGATAAAGTGTTTGTTACGAAGATAAGTTCATCTTCAATCTAATTCATATACCTTAAGCATAGGTTTGAAGAATTCTGAGCCTAAAAAACTTAGTCTACAAACATCAATCTGTGAATAACGATGCAAACCCAGCCAAGCTAGTTAACCATTTTATACTCCATGCAGCAATGAGACTAGAAAGGAGTTGCACTACAAATACTTCACCAGATTCTGTGTTAGAGTCCTCAAGTGTACCACATTAGATAAAACTTTGGCACTATTTAGATTTTAATTCTACTTAGGTAGAATTTTAATGTAAGTTGGAAAGTGAATGAGTAACCTTACCTAAGCACATTTGACTGCTACATGTAAATGTGTCATACACTTCCTATTATGTGAAGAACACAAATTCTCCACTCCAAAGTGAAGAATTCTCCACTCGAAGTTTTTATAATATTCTGTGGCTCATAAATACATTTTGACACTTTTCATCTCCATAATATTTAGCATTCCTCTTCTACTATTTACTGGTGATAAAAACAGCTAATGTGTTTCCTTTTTAGCTCATCTTTTTCCACAATACCTATATTTTAGCAGTGGTTTGATGAATGAAAGATACTGCTGTTCTTATTAATACCTGTCTTTCCTTACAAATAATCTCATTTATTTTTCTTTGTAAGATAACACCAGCTGCCCACAGTCACCTTTAACATGAACAGGATATAGTGGCATACAGCACAGAAAAAGAGATTACTTCATACTACTGCACAATTACTTAAAAATATACTTACATGTCAGCAAAATTACTGTTTTTTCATAAAAAGAGAAAAATTGGTTTAATCTATTAAGAGGACATCCTATGGCTTATTGGGAACTTTTATATTCTGCATGCTTTACACCTGGTTTTCCTATGTATGGAGAATTTATATTGCTGTATTCTCCCTTCCCCTTGTTTAAATTACTTTATTACTCACTCTTAAAAGAAGCAGCCATTTCTTTCAAAAAGGCTATTGAAACACAATAAAGACATTCATCACCTCTTTCCGTTGGAAGAAAAAAATCATGCTAATGCTTGAATATGCAAGTTTAGTTTTGGAAAGTACCACAGCAAGTACACTTTGATAAATATATTACAAAAAGAAAAAGAAATTGGGAGAACTGTCCACTACTTTTATACTGCTGTGTTGGTATCCAGATCTTAAGATCAGAAACTGCACTTGGAGTTGTGCTCTCTGCTCTAGAAGTACCAAACAGCATTACAGTGTTTTCCCAAATTTGCTTTTTTGAAGCAATTTGGAAGGCAATTTTGTTATTTGATAAGATGTCCATCACTAAATTCACCTAAACACACATACAGGCATCCCTCCCAAACACACCCACACACACACACATTGATTTTACAAAAGTCTCATTTTCTTTAAGCAAGTAATCACAACACTGAAAATATTCTCCTATGTGTTCACTGATTATTCTTAAATGATTTGTCACCACTCTGCCACTCAAAGGAGATGGTTATTTCACTCTTCTGAGAAGCTAACTATGTTCAAAAGCAGCTAGATGAGGATGGTGATGTGATATAAATTCCAATAGAAAAATGCACTGTCCATCCATATAGCCGTCCATCCTGAGAAACTTCCACTGCCAAATTCTTGCTATTTTCCATTGGTCATGGGGTTCCCATCAACAAATAGAAGGTCAGTGCAACAATGAGGAGCAAGCAGAATGGAGAAGAGAAGGTCTGATAGGCAGCCGAAGGCATGAAAATATCTTCGTACTTGTAAATACTGACAACACGCTCTGACACGGGTGGAGAGTCTATATCGTGACGAGTTATAGAACCTTTAGCAGGTAAGGGCAGAAAGAAACAACGTCAGATGCAATTTTTTCTGTGACTCTACCAAAGAAACAGGTAGGCAGACAGGTAATTTTCAAACCTACAGAAGCATGCAATATTACGCTGTCAGGGAGTAGGCTCATTTCTTTGCTTTCTGAAATTAAATTTCTGAATAAAACAAATGAAATTCAGGTAAACAACAAACATCCTTCAAAGGAATTAAGAACTTCTAGTTATGAAGTTCTTCTAAAGTCAGCTTTGGGAAGTGGGGATAGTAGATATATAGCCAAAAAAACAAGACACGTTGGACTCCTGTCTTTCTTTATATCCATTTTTAAGCCTCATGGTGCCAGAATTTTAGCTCACTAAAAAAAAAAAAAGGGGGGGGGGGAGTGCATGTCTAGCAAGAATCATGTTATGGAAAGACATTTATCAATCTTGGCACATCAGTTCTGTTGGTAACAGAGATCAACTTACCCTGGATTGCTGGACCCCAAGCAAACAGGTAGTACCAACTCAAGTGCAAATCTACGATGGTTTCTTCTCGGGGAACATACACAGGACGCTTGAATCGACACGTTACACGATTGTTTTCAAAAACCCCTTCCTCATCTCTAGCAGGATTTCTCTGGATTTCTTTAGCCCACTGACCAACATTATAGAAGTGCTGTATTCGGACTCTTCCGTTATCATCATGAACGCAAGCCATGACATCGTCTCCTCCCTACAAGGTTAAAAAAAAAAAATGGGAAGATGGAAAACAAAAGTGTCATAAAGCACTTCCTCATTTATGTATATAAATTTAATTCAAAACTAATCAAGACCTGGGACACTCCTTCCTTCTTTCTAAGTTATACATACACAAATATTTGTTCTCCTAACCAGGTGTCTTCAATAAGATTGAAAAGCACATAAGTGGGTAGCAATAGTTACTTACCCTTACTATCTCTGAATTCTCTTTTGGATCTTTCTAAGAGTTATTTACTTAACATATATTTGTAGGATATGAGATCACATAATTAATTGATCTGTGGAAGGCTGTTTTCTTTTGTTATTTGTGAAGTTCTGGGATACTGCTTCATAAAATGTGGCAGTCTTGAATCCCTGATGTGTACAAAATCCACTGCATCAAATCATGGACAGAAAACCAATACACTAGTGAGACAGAGGAAATAAATCTACTACATATGAGAAAATAATAGCATCAATTACACTAAGTCTTTTCTAATCTCTTCTCATGTTCACTAAAGGGAACATCACTCCTCCTATCTCTTTTATCTCTTGTAAGAAATGTTCAGCATGTAATAACAGAATACAATATACCATAAGATACAAGGAAAAAAGTAATCATATGTGCTTCTTCACTTAGCATAAACAGCCACCAAAGAACCAACACACAGAAGGAAGAAGGAGACACTTATTTGTAGAGGTCATTCATTGAAATACCAAAGCAGTTGCTGGAACAGTTACTCAAGGTGACGGACAAAGTGGTAGAGCACTCTATCACTCAGGGATGAGCATTAACTTCAGGAGTGCTATCTCACAGAAGCCTTAGCACCAAGAGCCATTAAAACACTATCCAAGCTGGATGAGTGCCACAGCTATCAGTGTTGTATTAAACACAGGCCCTGCTGCTCCCATACTCATCTTTTTGATATGTCATACTGATGATAGACGTGATGCTTGCTAGTGTGATCATCCCTCAGTTCTTTGTTATAGGGAAAAGAGAGAAAAAGCGTGTATTTCAGCACTGTGGGAATATTGCAATGTGTATTTTTAAAAGATGTGCCAAAAGTGAGGGGAAAGAGGGAATAACTAGGTAAAACACGTGCTTGAACAGTTTCTGCACCTTGGTGCTGCTGCAGACAACCTTTCCAGTCTCTGTCTTGAGACTACCATTGCTCTCCATAACTTATTTTCCAAGTTAACTTTAATACATCTAAGCACAAATCCCTCACTCTTAAGTACAAAAAGGCAAAAATAAAGCTGTTTTTACACTGAAGGAGAAAACTGAAAAAGAAAGAAAAAACCATTTTGAATATCAGTTAACAGAATGACATTACAAAATCCTGCCAAGGCACAAAAGCCTGCAAGTGGAAAAGCAAAATGTTATTTGAGACAAAGAAATAGGTCATAGGACTTTAAAAAAATCTATTGAGGACACAAAGTAGGTTTTTTTTCCTGAACTTCTGAAGCTATCCAGGCCACACCATTTTGATTAGGGCCTCCAAAGCACAGCTCATTTCTCACAGCTAAGCTGTTTTGACTCAGAGCCATTTTACCATCAAAGCCTGCGCATCCCAGGACACCAAAACATCCTGGAAGTTATGAAAAAGATGGAGTCAGCAGGGGAGCCAGAGAGGAAGACAGATGCTGGCTGGTTTAGCCCAGCTGACTTATGGGCATTACGACATAAAGAGCAAATTCAGAAGCAAAGCCTTTTACTCTACACTTCCTTTATTCTTTTTACCAGAAGCTCAGACTTAACCTGCTGCTTGCTGTGCCTGGGACAAAAGGTAATGCCTGCTTTCCAAGTGGCTGATGAGAGGAGGGCAGTGGGACCCTGGAGTCCACTGCAGGTACCTCAGAGCTACAAAATGGAAACACAGCCTGATAGCTTGGGGACAAATACTTAAAGGTGCTGAGCTGCTTTGAAAACCCTGTTGAGTACTTGCATTGCCAGGCTTCTAAACTCTTCCCAAAATTTGGCTGTAAAGCTGTTCTTTACATCAAAACCACAAACTATTTCTTGTGACATGAACTGTTCTTTATGACACAAAAACCTTCTATCCTCATTGTGTTTATTTACAGTGTCAGATTAAAACACATGTAGTAATGACTGAGAAGCACCTGTCCTCACATTTTCTATTTTTCATTTTGGGTCTGGTAAAAATGCTGTTAAGTCAGTGCAAGTCTTCCAGATCTTTTTCTTTGTAGGTCCTAGGCCAGGACATCTAATTCCTGTATTTTCTCAGACTACTACCTTCAACATTCCAAGAAACAGTCCTTTCTTTGACTTGTGATGTAGGACATAGGCCCAGTATTGTTTTATATACTCAGGCGTGTTTCTGTACATGAACACCTATACTATAAACTGGATTTTAATCCTAAACATTTTACCAGGATCACAGACAAAATATCTTTGCGTAAGTCACCTATTGCCCAGGTTTTTTGAAGTCCACACATTACATGCTTCTGTTTTGCTCATTAAAACTCAATGAAAAGTGAAGCTTTTGAATGAAAAAGTAAGTACAGGAACAAGCATAAAACCAAACAAAATAAAAACCTGGAAGAGAGAGAAGAAATTTTAACAAGACTGCTTTCTAGAGTATGTATGTTTAAATTAGCAGGAATCATTTCCTCACATGTTTGTGGTTTCCCTGGAACAACACATAGGTATGAAAGAAACACAAACATTTCCTAAGTTAAACAGTGAAATAAAAATTTGTATTGCTGAAAGTCAGCTGATTTACTGAAGAATAAAATCACTTGCTATTCAGTTTATGGTGTGTCTTTTGCCCAAATTACACTGACATAAAGCGCAACAGGACATTTCCATGTGAATTGGCTTATCCCTGAGGGCTTTTCTAATAAAAAGGCAAAAAGCTACTGGCATTCAAACATTCAGAGCTGAACTGAAATACTGTTGTAGTTCTCAGAGAAGAAGGGAAAGGAGATGTTAGGAAGGATAAAGCAGTTTTCTGTGAGGCAGTGCTCCCAGGGGGGCTACTGAATGGTGCTTTGTTTTCAGCAAGTCAGTTTTACCTTACATGCTCTGTTTCTCACCGATCAAATATACAAATACATATAAACCATTGATATCCTAGCATGTGAAAGTGTATATACTGCCAACACGAAGAACTGTACATATCTTACCATTTTCTTGTCTGAGGAAAATCCCACTGCCACCCAGCCATCTGTGTCAGCACTCAACTCAAATTCAACATCAGCACCTATTCTACGGTAGCTTAGGAAGTAGTCACAAGTCTCTGCATTACATCCAGGTTTACCATACCTAAACGGAATTAAATAAACATAACTTTTTCCTTGAAATTTCCTGCTATGGAACTTAATAAAGGTTTTGCAAGAAAAAAACTAGAAGAATGCATTTTGGTATAATGGCAGTAAAACATATATTCTGCTGGACATAAAATAGCATTAATTAAGTGTTTGCAATTATTACTGTTTTAGTGTAAGAACGTATAGTATTCAAACAGTACAACAAATAATTACACACAATATTACTCTGTTGACCTTCCTTGCTCTGGTTTTTTAAGTGCTTCATGAAAATACAAGAAATGTGAAGGAATTGTAGGTCCATAACTATGACATGTATTCTTAAATAAACTAGTGTCCTCAAATAATACAGCTTGTACTACAAAGAATGTTCTTAAATAATAAACAGTTATTAAAATGACTATGAAACACTAACCGAAGTCTCCAATATCATCAATCAGCATCTGTAAACATAAAGGTATCTACACTCTTATCTCAGACTGACCTGAAGCATCCCTTGGTTTTTCCACAGTCATCCACTCTGATTTTTGCAAACGGGTCCACAGGAGGAGCAGTAGGGAAAGGGTAACCTGTATAACCAGAATAAATCATTACTAAATAAAATACAAGGACTAAAAATCAATAATGCTAAAGAGAAGGTGTTCCAGTAGCATTTAATTTGCTGATAACTGAACTGTTCAGACGAGTGACAACTTTGTCACGTCCACAGTCCACTGCTCAGATGGTCCTGGATCCAGGTACCAAAGTAACACAAATAACTGAAAACAAAGCTTTTCTCAGGTCTCCTACATCCATCAAGGAGGGAGAAGAATGCTGGAGGGCAAAAGTTAATGTAAGGCAGCAGGACCATGGACTATTGTAGTTAACTAACAATTAGGGATCTCCGCTCAGCTATCTCTTTGTGCACTCGTAGTCCCCTCAGGGAATCCGTAAGGGAACTGACTCCTCCGCCATAAATGACAGCATTAGGTATAAATGCAGGCAGGGCACCAGATGCAGAGCTGTAGGAATGGATACTGAAAGGACCTTATAATACATCCTCCTTTATGAAGCAAAATAAAACACACATTGCAGTAAAAGGTAGGAGGGTATCAAGACAGGGAATTGCCTGCAGTTATGGCCTGCAATCACTTGTGAAGGCAGACACAGAAGAGCCAGACAATGAGAGCTGTGATTCCAAGCAATCCCCTGTCTGCTGCAGGATAGTACCAAAGAGAAAGTGAGAACATTTGCTAACAGACCTATTCAGTCTTGGCTTGTGGGAGCTGGTGGCTGTTGCATAAGCACAGGTATTTTAATAGAATATTCTTTTACTTAACCGGATGAAAACCAAAGTGCTAGCTGTGAAACTAGAAAGTCCTCTGAAAATGCTTCATTGAGTAGGCACAGTGCTTCGTTGAGTAGGAAATGAACACTGTAGTTAGTTACAGCATCAGCACACAAACTTTTGACCTACACAACTTTGGGCATTTGGGAGCCCTGATTCACTTCCCTAGATTTCTGACAATGGTAATGGAGAAAGTATGCTGAAAGCTGCAAATCACAACTCCACTAACTGTATCAAGGGCCGGGTAAATTACCCTGCACAAATAAGTTCGCAGAATTTCACAGCAGTGTGTAGCGGAGCATTACTGAAACACAGGTCACAGGACATGCAATTTTCTCACCTCTTACTTATTTTCAAATCCATTGAACACATGGTTTTCAATGCAGCATAGCCGCAAAAGTGGAGTTCTAACATTCTGCCATTTGTAAATTAAAAAAAAAAAAAAAACCAAACACCCCCAAACCCACGAGCACACTGTTTCTTGACACTTAAGGGCACCACACGTCCTTTCGAAGCCCACACACCCCAGGACTCCTTTTTACGCTACCAGCCCGGAAAGCTTTGCAAGAGCGGACGGCGAGGCGCCGCCGGCCGGCCCCGCTCTGCGGGAAGCCGACGGACCCGGCCCGGCCTCCGGCCCGGGGAGATGCCCGTGCCCGGGGATGCCCGCGGAGCGAGGCGGCGGCTCTGCGGAGAGCGGGACAGGACACCGGGCCCCGCTGCGGCCCCGGCCCCGAGCGGCAGCGCGGGCTGAGGCCGCCGGGCCGGCGGAAGATGGCGGCGGGCGCTGGCCTTCGTGCTGAACGACGCGCCCGCCGCCTCCCGCCCGCCCGGCCCCGCGCCCGCCCGGCCCGGCGCTCCCTCCCGGCCCCGCGCCGGGCTGGGCCCCTCGCCCGCCGCGCCCCGCCCGGCCCCGCCGCCCGCCCCGGCCGCCGCCGCACCCTCCTCGGAGAGGTAGCGCAGGTCGTAGAACTCGCTGGCGAAGGTGCCGTACGAGGAGTCGTGGTGCCGCGCCGCCTCCTCCCCGTGCTCCCCGCCGCCCGCCTCCCGCCGCCCGCCGCCCTCCTCCGCCGGGCTGGCGGCGGAGCCGGCCAGGAGCAGCAGCAGCAGCAGCAGCCGCCGCCGAGCGCCGCGGCTCCGCTCCGCCATGGCGGCGGCGGCGGGGCGGGGAGGCGGCGGCGCCCGAGCGCGGCTCCGCGGGGGAGCGGGGGAGGCGGCCGGGGGGATCCAGCCCCGGGGACGGGCGGTGCCGGAGGGACCGCGGGGGTGGGCGAAGGGACGGCGTGGGAGGGTGCTGGGGGGAAGAGGTGTCGGGGCGGCGTGTGCGCGGGGGTGCGCGCGGGAGCGGGATGCACCGGGAGCGGGATGCGCCGAGAGCGCGATGCGCCGGGAGAGGGATGCGCTGGGAGCGGGATGCGCGGGCGGTCACAGGCACAGCCCTGGCAGCACCGAGCCCTCCCGCAGGGACCGCCGCCGAAGGGTTGCGCGGTGGCCTTCCCTGGGTCACTGACTCCCCGCATCCCACAGCCCGCCCATCACAGCAGAAACCCCGCCGCGGGGACATGTCCCACCGCCCGGGCACAGCTGTCAAGGGGCAGTACCCAGCCTTCCCTGGCTGCCCCCGTGGCCTCGATTCACTAAAGCCTCTTGGCATGTGCTTCAAGAGGACGTGTAAATCCTGCTCAGTAATTGCCGGGCAAACTTAGCTGTTTTCCTGGGGTTTTTTAAAATTTATTTTATTATTATTATTGTTGTTATTATTATTTTTAATGACTTCTGAGAAGGGACTGGAGACCCAGCGCGACTTAACATTCTTTTCAGGTAAAACCTCATGGTAGTGAGCGTTCGCTATCTGATTGCATGTTCTTGTTTTGTATCTTATACAATGTAGCTGCAGCAATACCAATACACTCCAAACCTGGCAGGATTGAAGGAAATCCCAGGTTGCTCCCAAAGTTGTCTTGGGCTCTGGTATTTGATGCTGGACTTGCAGCTAGGCATTGAGGACACAACTGTGTTCTTGCTTTGCCGTGGTATCCAGGAGTTAATGGAAAAACCATGGCCTTTCATCCCTTGCATTTGTAAAAGCGGCTTTTTTTCTTGGATTTGGATTGCTGTCTTCTGGTTATAACTATAATTTCGTTTTTATATTGTTATGCATGGTCACACTGCCTCCTCTGAGAGTCTGGAATAAAATTCAGCAAAACGTCAGGGGGGAGGGAGGGAGAAAGAAGAAGACACAGCGGTCAGTAATCATCTGAAAATTAAAATGACCCTCAATTTAAATATTTTCTTTTTTTAGTATCAATGACTGCACTGAGTTACTTTTTGGTGGGGCACTGAGACTGCCCAAGACCTAGGCTGCATTAGGGATAAGTTCGTTCCCCTGGGCTGAGCAGTTGCTTGTCGTACCGAAGTGTGCTCAGCTGCATCAAGTGGAGGATGTTAATTCACATCTCCATGGTTTAGCCTGGTGGAGTAGCATGCTATTTCTCCCTGCAAATACAGGAATAGCCATGCAGAGGAAAAAGATAAGTTGCAAAAATAATTCCAAGTGCACGCAAATTCACCATGTTCCACGTAGCATATGGAAAAAGCCATAGGAAAGCAACAGCGAGCTCAGCTGCAAAATACTGAGTCTCTTCTTCCTACCTCGCTGAGCTTGGCAAACTTTAGCAGGCCAGTGGAAAACAAGCAAACAAATGGCAATAGAAAAGCCCTTATAAATCAGGCTAACAGGAAAGTAAGGCTGGAGCTTATTCTTTCTGGCAATAATCAACTCTGATGAAGGCCCCCTGTCTCCCTTTTTGAAATAGCTAGCCGAGGGTTGTGGTGCCTGTGAAGAAGCATTTGCTCAGCGAGGGAGCAGCTGTCAGCTGCATGCTGCTTTTTCCTCCCTGGGAACAGGCTTTAGCACACTGTGATATGGGCAATGCTTCACAGTTATCATAAACACTTAGGGTATTTGTCATGTATTGTTTGTGCCTACATGACACCTATCATTTTAAATCTGGCAGCTAAGATAACTGTCTGTGATTACAGTGGAGCTGCGCTGATTTTCTAAAGTGAAGATATGGCTAAGAGACTGACCTTCCTCCTAGTAAATCCTTAAAAATTAAAACTAAACACTCCTGGATTTTTTGTTGCTTAGTCGAACCTCTTGTGCTTGCCCGAAGGTTGTCCGTATCACAAAAATGGGTTGCTCATGGGAAGCAACATCGCATTGAGACAGGTGGAGCTCTAATGAATATCTTCAGTTTTCACCAGACGGAAAGGTCTACACTGCAACTAACAGCACTGCCAGCAGTACTGCAGGAAAGATCCTTATTTGATCAAGTAATTGAGGTTGTCATCAAAAAAAGCATTAGCAGAAGGAGCCCAAACTGCAATTGCATGGGCAGCCTTAACCCTGAACTTTCTGAATGCCGTATTTCTCAGCTTGCACGTGCTTGTAACGCCTTTCTTAGCGGCCACACAAACAAGCAAAACAGTTTGTGAGCCACGGGCTGGAAGGCATTGCCATCCTCTGACAGCAGGAGTCCTCTTGCTTTCACTGAATTAGAGATGTGGGCGTTTCCGCCACTTCTTGCACCATCGCCTCCTCCCTCAGGGGAATCTAGCAGTCAAATTCTTTGGATGATTAATTGCTCTAGCTCAGGCACTTCTGTGATGCTAGCACTCAGTCTGTGGGTGTCTTCCCAGGACTGGAGACCAGATTTATCCCCAGCCTATCCTTGAGGCCAACTGTGCCTTCTTTCTTGGCTGTTTTGTCATTCAAAGTACACCTTTCACATGGAGGCTCATGCTTTTTGGGGCCTTTGGACTAGAAATTAAAGTTTCAGGGATAAGTCATAGTTTATGTAACAGACATTCAGAAAAAAATCTTGTTTAGTTCTCCTGGTCATTTCCATCCAATCAACATGTACTGAAACATTAATATGTATCCATCAGTGCTGACTGAGAAAACAACTCCTGAGACAGCAGTTTTCTTACAGTAAATCTTTAGTAACCTGATCCAGAGTTTGTAATTCATATGCAGTTTTCTCAAACTCTTACAACAATCTTGTTCAATATGGAGAAGGTATCTACTCTACAAGTAATTTATCTTGGGCTTTCCTTTATTAAACAACAATAAATTGGGAAATTGTTGAATCATATGTTTCCATTAGTAGTCATTTATCCCATGCTCTAGTTAACCACCTGGGACTCTACAGAAACATGCTTACAGTGTTAGTTACTCAGACTAAGACATGGGAGAAAATACGCTAGGAATTTCTTGCAAGCAGAGCCTTTTCACAGTGTACAAAGCAGATTGATGATGGAAAATATGTCAAATGCCAATAGATGAAGTACATCTCCTATGAGAAACATGAAAACTAAGTGACTGCCCTAGAAAAACCTAAGCATTACAAAGGAAAAGGATGTGTGCTTTTTCTGAAAGGGGCTCATGAAAGAGATGAGTGAGCTTTTTGGAGGCATGGTATTGCTTCAGATCTTCTGGAGAAAGGCAAGAAAATATAAACTCTAAATATGCTATCATCCAAATAAAAACTGCATTAGATCATTAGATCATCTTTTGCTCAGCACTGGTGAATTTTTCATTTTCTGCTGCCACTGAGTTATGTATCTGGTCTTGCTTCAAGAGTGATAGTACCTTTGCAGCCATTACTGCCCACAACAGCACTCTTTCTATAAAATTAATCTAATATAGGAAAAAACCGATGTCTCTGAGCTCTTTTCCACAAACATAGCATACAACAATCTAAAGACTAAGTCCAGCAGCTTTAGACACTAAAACAGCCTAAGTTTTGCTTCAGTAAGCACTATGGACCCTTCCCAAGGTATATTATAACTTCAGCTTTTTCTGTTTGTTTGTTTGTTTGTTTGGGTGTTTATGTGTGCGTGTGCGTGTTGGTTTACGTCAGGTAGTTTATAACTTTTCTCCCAAGATTGCATTTTTTTACGTTCTGGCACTCTTTCCTGCCTCAGCTGGAATGCAGTTCTGAAAGGTATGTCTACCCTGAAAGCCAGGTCTACCAGATGGTGGCATAATGTGCACCAGGAGGTTGTGGAGCAAAACATTTCACATTTTTTTAAAAAGTCCTCCTTACAAAGAGGTTATTTATGGTGTTATTCTAATAAGGAGCCAAAGCAGAGCAGCCTTTTATTAGAACTTGCAGCAAAGGGTATTATATTGAGGCCTTCCTCTGCATAAATACCATTTACTGTGCAAAAATTGGCCTGGAGAGCAGAAAAATTCAGCTTGTATTAGCAAAGGGCTCATTTAGGTAGGAATGTTTTAAAGAGTTTAAGTAGCATGGGCAGAATTCAATTAATGCCACGTGACAATGTCATTTTATCCTCATTAGTTAAGAATTCAGAAATAAAGAAAAAAAAAAAGAGGAGAGAAAACCCTGTTCCCTCATGAGACTTCATCTGAAGAGTTACAATAAAAGTCCTGTAAGTTTGCCTATTGGAAAATAACTATTTAGAACAGTTTTCCCCCAGTCCAAATACAGATATCTCTGAGTCAAAATAATAATAATAATAATAATAATAATAATAATAATAATAGTAATAATGATGATGATGATGATAGTGCTGCCGTTTTCTTCTAGGTGAATGTAAGTGGGTGAGAGAAAGCAGCAGAGGAGCTCCTTTTGGCTCACTCCTCTGAAGGAAGGTGCTTTCTATATGTCCTGACCGAGGCATCTTCAGCCAGGGGATCCGAGGAACAGGGGCCTTGGCCCCTCCTGGATAAAGGCTACTGGAGGGTGTGCTTTGTTTGAAACGACCCACGGAAAAATTCCGGGATTAGGGCAGTTTTCCCTTTCTCGAAGGTAAAGAGCGGCCCCCAGGCTGCGGGAGCATGCTCCAAGTCTGGCTTTGGGATGGAGCGTCCCGGTCCACCCCTGCTGCTCCTAGTGCTGCTGCCCCCCTGCCCAAATACACCCAGCGCTCTCTACACTAATTTTTGGGCTTGGGCTGCAGGACAGGTGCTTTCTCTCTCTACCCCGCAAATGCAATAACGCGTTGCGTTACAGCGGCAAGTACAGCTTTGGGGTGGTTTTGAGGAAAGGGGGAAGGAGGGGCAGACGAGAGAGAAGAAATCGAGGAGACAGAGGTGAGTGCCCCCAGGAGACAGCCGGTTTACTCTGCAGACGATGCGGCCGGGAGAGATGGTGCCGGGCGCATCCCGGGCCGGCCACTTGGCCCCTGTGCCGGGGCATCTCCGCCGGAGCCGCGCTGCCGCCGAGCTCCGCCGCCCGCCGGGTCCCGCAGAGCTCCGGGGCTGGCAGTGGCACCCGCCCGCCGCCGAGCGGCACCAAGGCACCGAGGGACGGCGAGGTCCCCGAAAAACACACACCCATCAAGGCGGCAGCACGGGAAACGGGGCTTTTCCCTCTCTGCAGGCAGGAGGGGGATGGAGGGGACGCTGCCCGGGGAGTCCCTTAGAGCCAGTCCGGGGAGCTTGAGGCAGCCGGGGTCATCCCTGCGCGTCCCTGCCTTTTACCATCCCTGGATGCATGCAAACGGATCTGGGAGAGCCATCAGCCGTAAGAGTGATGGACTGAACAAGGTGCACATGCAAATGACTGGAAAACTTGTGGGACTGCAAGTCAGACTTTTCAGTTCTTAAGCAATAGCAGGGAAAAGGCTTCTGGGGCGGTAGGGTGAGTTACACAGCGAGGAAGGGAAATTCCAGCTCAAATTCCAGCTTTTGTCTCAAGCTTCCCTCCTTGCATGTCATTACCTACAGGCACGACCACAGATGGCGAAGCCAGTCCGGTGCACAAGTGTCTTCGCTGGCTTTAAAAAAAAATCTGTTCTTTTGTTTGCATTAAAACAGGGAGAAACCAGTTATACCAAAGGCTTTGGGTACCAAAGAAGTCCACACTAATGGAGAGAAGTTATACCTCTCAGCCTCGCTGCAGGCTTTGGTAATATCCTCGAGATGCATAGGAGTCTTTGAACCATGGATGCAGGGATGAACTAAACATAGAACAAGTTACTCTGATGTAGAAAAGATCCCATACATCTGCTAGTGTTATAACAACAAACAGCTTTGGAGATACATTGTTATATAACTGGATAGATTGTTTTAAATTGCTTGTGAATTCTGTTAAAAAGAGACATTTTTAATATTGTAATTTATGTAAGTTGCTACTAACATTTAAATTAGCAAAGTCAGATTTACTCCTTGCACAATCAATGAAGTGAGAGTTCAGTGTGGTTTATTTATCTGGAGATTGTAGAATACAGGAATGTTAATGAAACAGTGTTACTGAACAGAGCAAAACATTGTCCAAAAGACAAGGTTTAGAGACACTTATACAATTTAGTGTGGAGATAAAAACATCATATTTGAGGGTTGTTTGAGGAGAAGTTGGGGATCTCTAGCCACTCTTACACCTCTTTTTTCTACTAACTGAAAAAATTGTAGCGTTGGTAGATGGTCGGGATTTTCTAGTTTAGATCTTCATGTGACCCAAGCCATAAAGAATACTGAACTTGTTTTCTTGTTTCTACAGTGCAGGTATGTAATATATCCTAAGGTTAATTCAGTGTATTTCATGCAGATGTTTACAAGGATAAAACTAATTAAAAATAAGTATTTAACTGGCTTGTCTTCATTTGGCAGTCAATATGTGCCTGAAGGAAAGGTTTCCAATGGCCTATGCTGTGCAATAGCCCCTTCCTTTACACTTCAAATAAATGAGAGCATGTTATGAATTCTGAAGCCATTTCAGTATGTCATTAAGCTGATGCTTTTGAGTTTTGTTCTGGTGCTGTTGCTATGCCAATTTGAGACAGGAAAACAGTCTCTAAGCATTTACTGAAAACATTGCTCATCAGTTGGAAAAAAAGAAAACAGGGGGGAAAATCCAGACATCAATCTGGTACTTGAAGAGAAACACAAGCTCCCCTGTTCTGGCAGCCGGTTCTCCCACACGTACACAGAGCCCTCTCCCTGCCATTGTGAAATATTCACATATGTCAGCCACCCAAAAATGTAGCAGTGGAGAGCAAAAGAGCACCAAACAGAGGCTTTCTTGCCACTTCTCACAGGCAGCCACAGTGTTGCTGAGTTGGCACCCAACAGCTTTACCAAGCTCAGGTCACACTGGGACAACATTTTTCTCCATGAGAGTTGATGAGCACAAACCCTGAACACAGACATAGAAAGAGCAGTTAGACAATATTTACTGTGTGATAGAGACACTTTAAATCTGCCCTCTGAGTGTTCTTCTGGACATACCCATGAGAAATTAGTTTGTCCACTCCCTTAGGCTTTTGTGCCCTGGTCACATGTTGAAGGAAGGCGTTGCAGGTGGATAGAGTGTGCAAGTGGCTGAAGAGGTGATGTGATTTAATTGTGCAGGCTCCAGGCAAAATGGTAACTGTCAGGCAGGACCGGATGCTGCTATGGTCCCAGCTCTGGGCACCTCTCAAGGATAGAGTTAATGGTGTGTGGCACTAGGGATTGCAAAACAGCACAGCTTTTCCGTCCATAGTAAACAATGCTTCTCATGAAATGTCTCAGCATTTAGTTGGGGTATTTTTAGAAGCATTCACATTTGCTAAAACAACACAAAGAAAAAACCTCAAACTCATTAGAACTCTAATTTGTAGTGAAATATTAATATTGATAGTATTTTCAAAATGAAAGTCAAGAACAAGATTTTTGTTTTCTCATTTTCTTTAGAGAATCAGAGTTCTTCTTTGATTCTACCACTTCCTCAAACTCATGGCACCATATTGTCATCAACTGTTCTTATTATATTCATATTTATTTTGTTTGCCAGATCCAAAGATTTTAACAGCATCAGAAAAGGGAGTTTGGATACTTTGCTTAGTTTTTATACATGGGAAGTTTTACTTTTTATTCTCTGTTTGAAGAAAGTTCTCAAAACACAAGAAACTCCTCCTTCTGACCAGCTCTTCTCTAAAGATCCGTCCATGCTAAAGTTAAGGTTGCTGCAGTCACCCCAGCCCCTCCACCCCTCTCCCTGCCCTCGCATGATGACTCAACTTCTAATGACACAGTCACACATGGGTTTTTCCACAGCACCTGTCCCATTTGACAGCCTGTAATGAATGAAAGGGTTGAGCAATGTTTATTTTTATCTTCTCTTTTCTATTTGAGCTCCGCTTTGGGGACAACTGTCAAAAGCATAACCACTTACTTTTAAAGACTTGCCTGCATCCTTCCAGTTACATCCCCGTGCTTATGAAATTGACCTTCAGAACTACAGCTAAGCAAAGTCACAATTTCCTAGTAGAAGACTATTTTACTTCACTTTTCTGATTATGTTAAAGAAGAGAACCAGTAGCATTTTGCATTTCTCATAAGGGAACATTTCATCTTTGGGTGGAAAATGGAGCTCTTCCAGCTCTTCCACAGCACTGTAGTTTTAATAAAGAGAGTCATCCTGCCCCATTCCACAAAGGAATGCTGTTACAGGTATTGCATGTAAAACATTTAGCAAGACAGCTGGCCATGGGCCTGAGGGATGCTCACACGGACAACGCAGGCTGTGTCAACAAGCACTAGCTTAACAAGCATGTAGGCAGAACTGCAAAAATAAACACTTCTTGTGCTTCCTTGTTTGAACAATCGATGCTCACATCACTTTCCCTTTCCTTCAGTGGTTGTCCTCTATCATCAGGAGTCTCATTTCCTTGTGCTGCTTTCCTTCTATCTGTTCCCGTACTGGGAGGGTTTGACAGGTACCTGACCCAAGAAGGGGCTGACAGAGGGCCCGAACAGATGTGGGGTGCTCTTTGTAAACTCTCAGCACCTTCTGTTACCCCAAACTTTCCTCTTCAGTCCTGGCTGCTCTTCCCCTGGAAGCCCACCCACTTTTACTGCTAGACCTTTGCAGACAGAAGAACTTCCTCTGTGTGTGCACAACCACGACAGGCAGCAGCACACCTGTCTGCCGGCTCCAGCTCATCAGGTGTGCTGCTTGGCCAGCAGAAATAGCAAAGTGCATGCCCTTCCAGTATAAGAAACCTACAGAGAAACCTTTGCTAGGTGTGATGCTTGCACAGACAAGAGCATGAGTATTTTGATCTATTCCTCAAGTGCTTTCACTTCTCCACTTACCAGGAGGAGCAGATGGGATGGCCATTCAGAGGCTGTGCAGAGGACCAAACCTTTGGCTTTGTGTCCCATTATTTGTGGGAATAATGATTCCCATCTGCTTACATCAGTCCCTTTTTACAGACTAATTCCTCAAACCTCCATGACCGGGCAGTAGAGGAGTGATTGGCCACAGGGGATTGTATCATTCCTTATCCGTGACCAGTCATGGCTTTTGCTGGTGTGAGGGGTGAGCAGGCTGCATCATTTCCTAACACACACAAGCACCTGCAGTCCCTACTTGTGCAGCTGTGTATCCTTCAAGGGAGCTGCTCACCTAACCTGACCTTGTCAGATGCCTGAACTGTGTTGCAGGTGAGTAAAAAGGAAAGTGTTTCTGGATGCAGCCATGTACAGTGACTCCAGCTGCACTACATGCTGCTTTGCTTTCAGTGTGTGGCAAAAGAAAGTAGAAAGTGAAGTTAAAACAACATTTACAGTAGTTATCAGTGGGAAAAAGAGTAGGAGGCTTTATAGAATACTTCTTCTCCAGATATAATTCACATTCACATCTAAGCATGGTTTTTCAGGAACCTGCCCATCTTGCCTCCCTTTCCCCTCCCACAGATTTCTGCTCAGTAGGTACCACAGGGGTAAAGCAGTCTTTAACTGAGAGCTCTGTTCATTAGCTATCAGTGGTTATTGTCACAGGAGGCCCACAGGTGAGATCAAGGCTTCATTATGCCAGGTGATGGATCCATATAGTTGTCGCATGTGCCTGCTATGGGGCAGGCCCTGAAATGAGGCAGGAGGTCACAGCAAGCTTTGAAATACCAGCCCCAGCTGCTACCTCAAGGTTCAAATAAGCCAGCGCAGTTCCCCGGAGAGTGACATTACCAAAATCTCTTGGTGAGCTGACTCCACAGGCTGGAAGGGAAGACTAATATTTCAAATAAGTGGACTGGCAGAGTTCAAAGGGATAATAAGCATTTAAATTCAACATGAAAGACATCTTCCTCTATAGAGCTTTAGGATGGAATGTAGCCAGGCAGATAAGCTATTTAAAAGCCCCTTTAATCAAGACTATTAACATGGAGATTTTTGTCGTAATTAAAAATATCCTGCTATTCAATCACCTTAAAGAGAAAGTGATACAAAATGTAATTTATTTTTTCTATTTGAATCTCTTACAAAAGAAAAGCAAAAACATTTTTCCTTGCAGAGAATCACATTGTCATTAAAATTATCTTTGAGAGAAGATTCATTTAATCTATTCCATTGCTCATGTTTTAGCTCGAAGTGAACTATTGCACTTGTATTTCAACAAAAAAGGTAGAAAGCCTACATTTTTATTTCCCAAGTGTTTCATTTTCTGACCATAAGCAATAGTGAGACAACTTACAAGGAAAATTTTTCTTCTCACATATTTCCTGGTATCTCAAAAGATGCTGTAGAAAACAATGCCGTCTCATGCAGAAAACACACTTCCTTTTGTTTGGTTGTTTTTTTGTACATTTGGAAGTAAACCACATTAAAAGAAGCCTACCTGCTTTGCAGAAAGCAAAGCAGACAGAACAGTACCATGCACTTGTATTCAGCAAAGCCTTTAAGTGAGCACCAGAAAGAGATGACCCTTCAGGAGCTACAGAGTGCTACCAATGCACCTCTCTCCTTTCCTAATTTAGGAGCTCTAAGTCCTGTCTGCTGTGGGACTCCCCTCTTCCCTCTAAGATAGCTGGTGACTATTTAGCTCACAATGGTGAAGAACAGAAGAAATATTAGTAGGACCAGAGAAACTTTCACAAAGCAGCCACAGCAGGGGTGCTTCACAGAGAAACACGGCATCTGAATGGAAATAGGCAGTCCTTAGCAGGACAAGGGTTGCTGTTCACTTTGTTTTCAGGCAGATTTGCAGACCTGAGTGGTTACAGAGGAAGAGCAGCATATGGGACGTGCGTGAAACCTCACTGAGCCTCCCACGCAGTGCTAAGCCAGCTAGCTAAGAACCTAATCCTGGGCAGGGAAAATATCACCATCTGACAGAGCATTGCCAGTGTGAAACAGCATTTCTCACAAGCTGAGAAGCTGTTCAGTGGTGCAGCTGTGGTGAATCTGAGGATGTATCCTGTTGATCTCACTAGACCTGAAGATGTTTCAGGGTCCTTTGCTTGTCAAGCTCCTATTGCTTTGCACTCCTCAGATTTTTAGATAATGCCTTTGCTGTGAATCCTTCTTCCTTTCAAGCTGATACTGACTAAACTGGAAGATCCAGAAGGAGAACATGTGTCACAATATATCATATATATCAGATCAGTGCTACATCTGGTTTATAGCACAGCTGTGCACTAGCTCAGCCACATTGCTTTGTCCCTGGAACTTGGCTGGCCAACTTCTGCAAAAAGCCTTTCGTTGGACTGCAGAAAACTGAAAAATAAATTTGAAAATGCCCCATGTTTTTCATGATATCTTGAGCAGTGCAATTTCAAGGTGCATCTTACCCTCTCATGGTGTCCAAAATGATCAAACATCTCCTTACCTGAACTGAAAACACTGAAGCAGCTGCATAACCAAGCATCTGCTTGATAAGGTGGATCATCCCCATGAAAACACCCATCTGTACAGCTGTGGTGTAGGTGCCCTCTTTGAGCCAGAGAACATATGCTGAATGGCAGTTACCATATGAGATTGCTGCCTGACAGGGCTCTTCAAAGAGCAAGATCACCCTTCACTAAAAATGTTAGATATGTGTGTTTTGTCCTACAGATCTGTATGGATTCAGAGCAGCATCTACCTTTTTATAAGTAAAGAGCATCTGCATCACCATAGCTATTTATAAATTTCGTATCAGCTTTTCCAAGCAGGTGTAAACCACAGACATCATCTTCCTTTCCTTGGCAGCTCAGGCCTCTACCTTCACCCTGCAGAAACTTGATGAAATATGCTAATTTCCACCAGGCTCTATTTGTTCCTGTTCCTTAGCAGGTGTCTGTGCAGGCCACAAGCTGAACAGAGCTGTGCCAGCTTATGGCAGCAGGCATCAGCTGTGGTAAGACTGGCTTACCAAGCCTTGAGCACTGCCGTGTTCTGCCTTGTGCATTACAGGCAGCCTTTCCTTGAGCGTACATGTCTGGAGGAACAGAAAAGGCAGGACCCACCTGAGGTGCTTGGATGGTTCCTAGGCATTAAATCTATTTAGTCACTGCTTGAAACTAAATCTATTTGAGGGCTGTTTGATGACTTTAGTTAATTAAAAGACTTTTATTTAATGCTCGTTACTCTTACATTTAGTGAAAAAAAAAAGATTGTTTCCAATATTGTCTCTTCGGATAAGAAGAATTAGCTGCTTTTGCTGGTATAATGTCCTCTTAGTAAGTAACCAAGAAAGATTCATTATTGTCTCTTGAAGATAAAAAAATGTCAAAGGTATTAAAACATTGACATTTTGTTGCAGAGAGATCTGTGAGATAAGCCAGTAAACTGCCTGAAGGCAAGCTCTGAGATTACTCATCCGATTCTGTTGCTGTGATATGGCATTGTGGCATAAAATTGTCGTGAGTCACCCCCTCCCCTGTCAAGGTTCACACAAATGGCTGTGTAGCATTTATCATGGTTGTAATGGACTCAAGAGGGCCAGAACTAGAAACTGAGAGCTGTTTGTGGTGCTGATTTTCGTAACAAAATATGAGCTTGTTAGAATCTGTATTTTTTTTACCAGTGCCAAATGAAATGCTGCACATGACCTGATCAGATGATGCTGAAAAAAACCAGTGTTAAATCATTCAGGATCAGTCAGTCGGGATAGCTCAGAATTGTCTAAATGCCCTAAAAAATGATTATTTCTCCTAAGTTAATCTCTTTCCTTCCACCTATCTTTCCTGGTCCCATTTCTATTTTATTATAGTCCTTTCCAAGTGCATTGAGAAGACAAGATGAAAATAGCCTTGCCTGGTGAAAAGACCTGTTCTGTCTGTATGTCCAAGATGCCCATTCTTCTTGTTCACCTCCTGGGGACTGTCTGCTGTCCAGCTGTAGCTCTGTCCTTCAGCCTTGTGCTGGTGCCTTTAAGCTTACCATGGCCTATATTTCTGAGCTTGCTTGAGTTAAACCATGCAGAGGCAGGCAGCTGTCATCCAGCGTGTATCAGCAGCCTTGGTTTCTCTCTTTGCTGGCCAGCACAGCCTGTGGGATGCCCTCAGCTTATTTCACCCTTCCTCCAGGATGCCTGAAATTGTCACAGATCACAGTGGGACAGCCATTCCACTAGCACATTTGTTCCCTTTCTCTGAGTATATGTTTTGGAGGCAATAAATACTTCTGGGCTTTCACAAAAAGCAAAGCCAAACAAAACAGGAAGAATAGCTTTTTTGACAGTTCGGAAAAAGCAGATTAAGTTTTTTGCATTTCTTTGTTACAGAAGGTGGTAAGAAGTGAGCAGTAGCACTACAGTAATGAGCATCAGCTGACATTCTTTCTCCACTAACTTATGGCCTGGCTGGCACATGAACCAGTGCTAAAGCAGAGGGCCCTTGGTATCATTAAAAATCACATTTTCTCAAACACCACTTTTGAATTAGAATGGATTTTAAGATCAAAAATCCCATCACCACCATCGCTTCAGTCTTCACAGAGTAAGGAAACTCTGCTCAAGCTACATCAAGGCCTTACTACCTTCTCACTAACTCTGTTCTTGGTCTTGGTGTTTATTCTGGAGAAAAGATAAGTGACAGGGAACCTCGTTAATGTCTGTGAGTATCTAAAGGGAGAGTGCCAAAAAGATGGATCCAGGCTCTTCCTGGTGGTGCCGAGCAATAGGACAAGAGGCAATGGGCAGAAACTGATGCACAGGAAGTTCCACCTGAACATGAGGAAGAGCTTCTGTACTGTGCAGGTGACCGAGCACTGGAACAGGATGCCCAGAGAGGCTGTGGAGTCTCCCTCATTATTCAAGATGTGCCAACCCTCAGGTCTTTTTTCTAAGGAGAAGTGAGAACTCTTTCAGTTTCGAGTAGTGGGGTTTCTTCAGAGTGGAGGCAATGCTTTATCCTTCTAACATCCTGAGCAAGCTTGATGTATCTTGTGCCCACAGGAGAGGGATTTACATCAGTCTCCATGCCCCTGGAGCCTTTCAGCTGAGGAAGCTCAGCCCCCCAGAGATGGCAGGTTCCTATGCAGTTACCCATGCTACCAACAGTTTCTGTTTATTTTGGAGTGTTTTCAGCGGTGAGCCCTCTCCCTGCCTCTCAAGAGCCCAAAGACAAGGAAAGCCCATTCAGTAGGGGTGCCCTGACTGTGGGCTTTTGCTCAGACATTGCTGAGGGTTTCATTTGGCTCTCTTATTGCCACTCAGAAATGCTCAATTTTAGTGGCTCAAGCCTCCTTGAGACTTTTCAAGACAGCTTTCAACCACTCCCCACTCAACCATTCCCCACTTTTCCCTTGCTGGAAAGCAGACATAGCTGCTATGCTATAGCTCCTCTTCCGAGGAGGAAAGGGAATGAAAACAGCCAGATCACTCTGGTCTCTGCAAGCCAGGAGTCAAAGATACATTTTCATGTGGCTCACATTTGCATGGGAAGATCCCACAGATTCAGTTTGTGAAATACATCCCATACTCAGACTTTTCTCCATGTCTCCTCTTCCTCACCCAATGTTCAAACTCAATCCTTGATCTTGATTATCTATTTAATGCTCAAAAAAGGTATCTCAGACTATCCTTAAAAGCCTCTTGCCATGTATCCAGGTCCAGATGCAACCTGTGGGCAGCCTCTAGCTTGGAAGGGAGCCAGAACTCACAGCGGACCCATGCTGGTACTGGCACATGAGACACAGACGTAACCAGGAGAGGGATACCACCAAATAAAAACAGCATCTCCATCACAGCTTCCAGTTCTTCTCTGCGTTTCTGCAGCTTCGTCTGCTTTCAGAGTGCAGAGAACAGGGCACACACCCCATAGCACACCCTAGCAGAAGGTCAAAGTGAAAACAATCTCTTTTGGGCTTTATCTGCTTTTGGCTCTTCCTTCTCCTGAAGCCTGGTCCCTGAAGACACCTAACTCCCCCAGCCATCCCTCCATCCCTCGGCACTGGCCTCCTTTTGTCTTCCTGCTGAGCTGTCCTTCCCCATGGTGCTTGACAAACCTCTTCCCCAGGACTTCTGCCCCACATCCTGTCTCCACCCGGGCACAGCGGAGGAGGTCTGTACACTTCCTGAGTCACTGCAAGCCAAACAGGCAAAGCTCAGCCCTGAGGATCTGTCCAACCCTGGCCATGCCAGGCACAGAGAAGAAAATAACTCTGCTATCTTTTTCGGAGCAGGCTGCAGCTTCGTGCCTTCATTATGTATTACTCTTGTCATCAGCCAAAAAGCATGCAGGAAAACAGCCAAGCCTAGCTTATCAAATGTGCCTGGTAAGAATATCTTGTGACTTAAAGCCTTGGCACAGCACAGAGTACAGGCAAGTGCTTCCTCTGCAACTGTTTGAATTTTCCTGGCTATTTTGGATGGAGGCCAGGGGGACCAGTCTCACCCTGAAGCTGGGCATGTGTGAGTGTCTTGCTGAACCAAGGCCAAAATTCCCCTAGAAGAAAAAAGGCAGAGCTTGTATAAGCATGAAAATCAACAACAACAAAAAAACTTTACTCTCATTTCCATAAGGCATGGAAATGAGGAAAAAATCTACAGTAAATTAACCAGAGATGAACATTTGGATTCAGATTTCATTAGCTTGCACGTCTGGTTAAAATGAGGCATGATTTATTGAAAGCTCTAAAGAGGTGTATGGGCCTCTATTAAGTGATTAGGGAGAGGAGTCTCCCTCCTCCTCCAATCACTTTTTTTCCTGTTTTAATTTCATAATGGCCAGTTTGAAATTTCCACAAACACTAATGGGATCTGTTTTCCCTCATGAGAGCTCTCTCCACCTCTTTTGACAGTTGAAGATATGACAAGGTAGCAGCCTTTAGCAGAAGATTGTTGGCACAGCCCTGGGCACAGTCTGCCAGGATGGACTCGGCAGTGCTGCAAAGGGCAAGTCTGCCCTGATGGGGAAGATGTTCTGTACCCAGAAAGACAGCACAGCATTTATAAAAAGTCTCTCTTCCATATTAATGAAATGGCTTGCACTGAGTGGGCGTATAGCTAAGCTGAGCACCAGCTGATGGTGACATTAAGCACCTGAGGGTGGGGGTGGCAGTGCCCGCCATGGGATGCTCTGGGGAGCTGCAGGTGCTGGGATTTTTCCACCACCAAGCCCTGTTCTCCTGTCCCATCCTTGCCAGGCTGCTGGAGTTCTCAGCCGGCCCATGGGCCCCACATTTTATGCCCCAAGACTGCAGGATGCTACTGCCTGCATAGCCCCATGGCAGACAGGTAGGGCTAGTCCAATCCATTGCTTTCCTTCATGGCAATTCTGTGTCCCTAAATAATGTGATTTTTAAGCCTGATATTGTAAAATTTGCCCAAAAGGCAGTGTCCATCCTCCTGGGGGGCGGGAAACTGGTGGGGTAAGTTTCATGTCCCTTGTCAGGTGCTCAAGAGTATGGAAAGGTAAAGGTGACTCCAAAAAACCCCCATGTATGTCATTGTTTACTCCTAGCTAAAGTTCAGCCGGCAGCGTTAGGTGTGCGAGGGAGAAATTAAGCAGCCGTGGGTTTCATGTGGCAGCTAGAGCTGAATGTACTCAGTTACTGCTCGAGCCCACACAGTGAGGCTGTGGAAGAGATACATGCATAATTTATATACTTTTAATTAAATGGTAACATCTTTCAATATATTGAATTTACTGCAATTATATTTATCGTAATTACATTTATCTCTTCACACCCTTTGACCTACAGAAGCATCACTTTTTTTTCTTTCAGTTACAATATGAGCATAAACAACACTAATTGGACTTTAGCACTGGAGGCTGTCCCCAATGGAGAGGGCAGCACCAGAACAGGGATGCCCAAGGGCCACAGAGGGAGATAGAAGCTGCCCTGAGCTGACCCACAGCTTCAGGGAGCAAGTCTTGCATGTCCTAAAGCTCCTCTCTGAGGCTTGGATACAGTGTTCTTGGAAGGGTTTTCAAGCAAGCAAAGCTGTCCTGCAGGAGCTTTGTTCAAGCAGAGACCACAGTGCAGCCAGGGCTGTGCAAGCAGTGGTGAACAGGCTGGTGGGAACAGGGGTTTGGGATTGGCAGAGGTGGCCCTTGGAGATCAGCTGAGCCACCTCAGTGCTGCACGAAGATTTCGTTCAGAAGAAGGGTGTCCCTAGGAAGTAGAGCCTGGAGCTTTTGCCATTGAATGTGTAGGTAATGCATACAGCTGGGAGATGTGTCACCTCTGAGGAGCAGGCTGCTGAGACCCACCGTGGCACGTTCTTCTCTGGCGAACTCCCTGCTCAGCTCCCCACAGTCTGTGATGGGATCTACCGGGTGCAGTGCAGCGTCAGTGTCTGGGTCTGCTGGGCTGGGCAGGCCATGGCACAGCAGTGCTGGGGACCACTCGTGTGGGAAGATGTTTCAGGGCACCAAGGATGGGCCACAGGACTGGCAGTGCAGGGGTTCAAGTCACTGCACTAATCCAGTTTTTCCAGAGGGGGAATCTAAATCATGTTGCTGGGGAAGGATGGGAGATAGAAATCCCACAATGGGAGAAAGGGGGTGAAGAGAGGAGACATCTCCCTCTTCCACCACATCCCCCATTTCTTTCCAGTGCTTCAAAGTTTAGCACTGCAATATGGAGCAGCATAGCTAAAGACCTCAGTGACAGGAAGGGATAAAAATGTGGTCATTGCTACCACGCAGGATTATGGGGAGGACAGGGAGGCTGTAAAAATACCATGTCTGAAGCAAGAAGAAAGAAAGGAGAGGAAGGAAGGAAGGAAGGAAGGAAGGAAGGAAGGAAGGAAGGAAGGAAGGAAGGAAGGAAGGAAGGAAGGAAGGAAGGGAAAAGAGAAAGGAGGGAAGGAGAGAGAGAGAGAGGGAAGGAGCTTGGGAAGGAAGGTGACTTTTGTCACACTTCTTCAGGGTGCCTCCATTCACTAAGGCCTCACTGATAAAATGGAGCTTAAGCACCCAAAATATGAGAGCAAATTCACTCACTTCAAGGGTAGGGCAAATGATAATATCCTCTCATTAACACTACTCCTCTGTGTCCTTCTCTGGTGCCACAGAATAGGCAGGAGTGTCACTGAGGCTGAGCATTGTACCCACTGATATTTACTGGAATTGATGTGAGCCCCTGCAGCCCTGGCTGATGGCAGACCCTCACCAGCCAGCTGGTCTCTCATGAGAGACCATCTCATGGAGGTTTCCTGGTTGGCAGGAAAACCTGTTGTGCTGTAATGCCTGTTAGACACTGGACCCAGGACAGCAGAAGGGGAGGTGGGGAGATGAGTGAGACACAGAGGAAGAGTAGAAAAGTGCAGCTGGGGGAGCACCCACTGAGGGTCAGGGAAAGCAAGAGCTGGCAAGGGCCTTCAAAAAGGCAAAAGTTTTTCAACTGGAAAGCCAGCAAAGCCAGAGGTGCTTCTGTGGGAGGAGTGCTCACAAGGGTAAAGGAAGCAAGCACCCATGAACCAGTCTGTGAGTGAGTGCCTAGCAGAGGAGGGAGGAGGATTAGCAGGGTGGCATGGAAAGGTATTAAGGGGCTGAGAGGCAGGTCCTTAGAGGAGGTCCCTTCTGTTCCTGGTGGCTCGCAAATAACCAGGGCAAGCTGTCAGGAACCCACGCTGAGCCGGCATGTTGAGCTGGAAGTGGAGAAATGGGAGTGCTCTTGGGCTGCAGAGCTAAGGCAGCTCCAGCACTTCCCCTCCCCGTCTTCATGCGCCGGCAGCCTTGGTGGAGGTGCTTCTCAGGGGCTGTGCTCCTCGCGTTGCCACAGAGGAGCTGTGAGCCAGCGTGACAAGGGCACTGCCGTTCTCATTCAGAGCAAGCACGTGTGCTGCCAAAGGCACCGGCTGCAGCTCTGCTGCACACCTCGCTCTGTTCCTTGGGCAAAGGTTGGTCCTGTGCGGTTTAGTCAGCTTTGGAGGGCACAAGTTTGAAATGCTTTTGCAGGAGGGAGGAGTGATCAGTCTCACAGTGTTGCCTCTATCAGTAAGTCCCTAATTTTGCACGTCCAGGTAGAGGGCAGTTCACACTGACCTTTCTCCCCGGAGCCTCATCCGTCTACTCATGGCCTCACAACACGGACACAAGGCAGCATCCAAAACCTCCAGAGCCTCAACTCTTACGGGTGCCTCTTACGTACACAAGCACCACAGCTCTCAGCCTCAACAGCCCCAAACCCTCTCTGGGTGGCCATGGAGCTGCAAATATCTCAGCTCCCAACAGGGCAGTGCACCTCCCATCTTGGAGAACAAAGAAGTCAAGTCAGCTACAGCAAAAAATGTACCCGAAGAAGGACAGAAGTGCTGGGTGGTATTAGCACTCCTCCATCAAAAAACCCCCCACCCAATCCTTGTCATCTCATGCCAAGCCACCTTGTGCCCTTGTCAAGCCTGGCATTGCTGGAAGTGGGCCAACAGCCAGAGCAGAGCATGAGACAATTAGCACAGAAATCACTTTTTTTTGCTTGTTTTTGAGAGCAGCAAGGCAAATAATTAAAAAAAACATGATATTTGAGTTCTTCACATCATTGAATCCCTGGGATGCTAAGCATCACTGACCAAATATCTTTTAAGAAAAGCATTTTCTTTGTGGTTTTCTTGGATTTCCAAAAGAGTTTGCTAATGAAAGGCAGAGGGAGAACAATGCAGGAGGGTTAAGTTGCTCCCTGCTTGAAGAACTGAATAATCACTGTGTGAAACAGTAAAAATCCTTGTGGCTTTTATGCCACTCTGATGACAGAGCTGAGCACTCACTGGCATTATATAGCACACACACACACTGTAGAAATGCTCAAAATGCTCATTGAAAAATAACATAATTAGTATCAATTGCATATTGCTTATGTAACAAGGCAATTTTATATCTGCAATTTTAAAATAACGTAAAAAGGAAAATAATGTTTTAGGCAGTACTTGGCCATCAGGCTGCCCAGCAGGTGACAGTGTGGGTTTTTTGCTGCTCTGTTTTTCGCTGTTTTCCCCTATTCTCCTGGCCGTCATAGACCCTGAAGACTGGTGAGGAGACACCTCATAGACCATATGTGCTACTGGCAGCACGTAAAACGTGGTTGTAATGGTCAGGGTTGTCAAACACATCCGATGCCATAGCTAAATGGATCCTATTTTAGGCTTCTCACAAAAAGGGCAAGCCTGCCCTCCTCATCCGACACCAGGGGCTGGATGCTCCCATGCACCTGTCCTGGGGTGGCTGGGAAAGGGCAATTGTTGATCTTTTATTTCCCTCAGTCTCTGGTGTGTCTTCCTGTACATCTGGTCACAACAAGACCCGACTCTGGGTTTGCTGCAGGGTTGCCCTTCACGTCAAGTTGCACTTGGGCACGGGGATCCCAGTCCTGGCCAGCCCCAAAGGCTTCACTGTGCTTGGCAAAAGCATGGCTGTCGCCTTTCATGAAGCTTGGGGTCTCCTCCACTCACCTGCATCTGCACCCTAGTGGATGCCTTCCCACCCCCTTGCTGCCACAGGGTTTGTGCACCACAGCCAGGCTGAAACCATTGCCTTATTGTCCCCCTGCCCCAAGGTAACAGAGCCTGCATGCAAAGTCTGTTTTCTGCTGGAGAAAGCATGTCCCCAGAGATACAGCATTACTCTCAACGGCTTCACTCTCAGTCTCATAGATCAGTCATCTGATAACGAACCAAAAGATTGTTCAGATTTACATCTCTGAAGTCCCCACGCTTCTCCGTTGCAGCTGAATTCCACAAGAGTATTTGCTGACCTTTTAGTGCACAGCTTCTCATTCCACTGCACCTCAGAACACTGTTCTTTAGCAAAGACCTGTATTAAGGAGAATTAATTAACTAGGCTTGCTGTCTGGATAATCAATTTTCTTGGTATAAATTGAGTAGTGTTGGAAGAACGCTGATCTGTTGCTCCTCTGATTTCCCCGCACAGAGATTAAAAATAGAAGAAGATCCAGATGGAGAAATTGGGTTGGGATCAGATTCCTTCTGAATACAGAGTTTTGGCAACCTCAGAAAATGGGGTGAACATTGCTGGGATTTAATTTCCTAAGTGCACTGGGAAAGTTAATGTCAAAATGTCCTGATTTAGAGATCTCTGAAGGAAAGGGAAATGTTTCATTCTGAAGCAACTTTTCATTTAGACATTGAAAGAAAGGCAAAATCAAGGGCAAAAATCTGAGTGAAATGTTTTAATTGTGTTTGAAAAAAATTGCAGTGAACAGGCTTTGTTTGTTGTGGGTTTTTTGGTGGGTATATTTTTAAATTTTCCTTGATGGAGCAGTTTGACAACTTGGTGTCTCTCAGCCCTGTATGGAACATTCCTCCTCACCCCTTCCACTCTAGTAATGCTTTTTGCTGCCTTTTGAGCCCTAGAAGAAAGCCCAAAAACCTGCCAAGTTTTGTGTTTGTCTACCTTGATCCCGCCAGTGTTTTTCTGGCTCTGATATTCATCAAAATGTGCCCCACCTAATGACCCCACAAATGACTGGCACCCCACAAAACTGGATTATAACTTTAAGCTGGAGGAAACCCTCTGGGCTTTATGAAGAAATTCTCTCTCCATTTTTTCTTTGCGTTGCATTTTTTTTTATGATGGTGGATCAACTTCACTAGCAAGCAAATGTTTCCTTTAATTGGCATGTTGCCCCTTGCCCCCTAAATGACTGGTTTGACTACAAATTGCTCAGACTCTGTGATTTATTTTTCATTTCTTTTATTGCAGGCATGAATACAGGAACAGGTAAACAGCTGAGCCGTAAAAGTTTCTCTTTAGGCATGTTTTCAACAAAATGCCATCATACACTGTCTGATGATACACGCTGCTACTCAGATGAAACAAAATGGTGCTAGCAGTCTTGCTTTAAAGCTGCTTCCCACCACTCAATGCTGCAGCTGCCAAAAAAGCCTTCTCCTCCTCTTACTCTCTATCTTCCCTCCTTCTCCACGTCATCTACAGCTTCTTTTACGGCACTTAACTTTACAAAACACAGTTGTGAGGCTAATCTTACATGCAATTACAGATCAGTCTCAGTATATTTATTGCAAACTCCTTGAACATCAGGACATTAAAAAAAAAATAAAAAGAAAGAAAAAATATTCCATTGCATAATTACAAGTAGGTTTTTTGTAGCAAATGAACCAGAAATGTGTTCAGAAAAAAATAAATAAATAAAACCGAAGGCTATTTGTAAACAGTTCAAACAAAACATGTTGCTGCCTCCAATGAAACATTTCACTGCATTGCCAGCTCTGTTTCAAATGGGCACATAGGCATCCTGTTGCAAGAGAGTGAAGCCACGAACTGAAACTTTGGAGGAGTTAATTTTCAAATTTTGCTCTTCCAGGGTCTATGAAACATGAAAAGTCTGCACACACTGTGGGATCTGAGAGAGGTGTGGAATCTCAACCAACATTTCAAAAGAAAACCCGGTTGTTCCTTTTAAAAAAAAATAGTGAAAACAGCTGAGCCACACAAAAACAAAGCACAATTGGTTGGCTTCCATAAGAGACTGCAAAATGAGAAAATATTTAACTCCTTGCATAGCTATTTAAATGGCCAATAAATTTTGCTGGACTCACCCAAACATGACAACATCGCATTCCGCTGCTTAGAGACTTCACGCTGAAAAGCTGGGATCTGCTGACGGGGTCAGAGCATCACTCGGGGCACTGCGAAAAGCCGGGGCCACCCCTGCTAGGCTCTGCCAGTGTGGCTATAGCAGGAGGTGTCATCAGCCAGCTGCTCCCAGATGGAGCACAACTGTAGCAAAGCCTCTGTGCTTATGTCACTGTAAGGTGTTATCCCGGCTCTCTGCTCTCCCACAAGGGATAAAAGCTGTTCTGACAAAAGGATATTTCTGGTAGCTTATTTACACCTAACGCGCAAGGCTTTCTCCGGCAGAGCTACGCCGATCACAAATCGTACCTCGAAGCTGAACCCTGGATGATGCAGCTGAGCCAGCAAGGGTTTGCAATGTAGACCTAACCAGAGGGACGGAAAGCAGGATTCATCTCACTTAACTTTAATCAGTATAAAGGTAGACACTTAAGTCAGAGGCACCTCCGGAAGACAGTTCCTTTGATCTCTCATCAGGTGAGAGCCGGGCATTTTAATGTTAGATGAGATGAACCCTTTCCCAGGAGAGCTGAAGAGACAAAATCCTTTCAGCCACCCCTTCCTGTCACCAGTTCTGGAGACCATGCTTCAGAAGGCTGCTGTTCAAATGCGTTATCTTTACACATGTCAATGTACATGATAATGATAGCCTGTGCTGGGCTTCATGCTGCCACAACTATATATGCAAGCTCATTAAAGCTAGCTCAGATACTTCTGCACTATTATATAGACATACCTTCAGGCAGAGTATCCTTTAACACCTGAAAAGTTAAATTGTAGGGGCAAATCTGGACTATCTGCCCCTCTGCAATATGTTCATGTTGGCATTGTCTTGTTCACAGTAGTTTTGGGTAACAGGTGTCCTAACACTGTAATTCCCAACCAGAGGTGAGGCAGAAGTGTTTCTTCAGAGGATGTGAAAACTGAGATGCTGAAGCATGGCTGAAGAAGGTTCATAGTAAGAAAGAACAAGGTCATGACATTCCACAGTTAAAAGTTTAGTTTGATATCAGTAAAACAGTTTAAATAAAGCTCCATTAGACTGCAGAATAGGGAACAGTGGCAGCCAGTGGGTAAGACACTAAAACAAGACAAGGCAACATACTTGGAGTTGTTCTGTAGAAAACGTCCCACAGAAACTAAGCAGCCACATGAGCCTTTCCCTCTTCTCCTGGTGGGAACCAAAGAAGGAGGAATCTCTGCCCTTCTTCAGCTATCCCAGAGCATGCCTCAGCTATAAAGACTTGGCCGTATAAAGTACCCTTGGTTCACGTTTCTTGTTTTCCAGTTCTGACTATTTCAGCTGAAGAAATTTTATACAATGGGAGCCAAAATTATGCATTTAAAATAATAAACTAATAGACTGTTTATGGGCCAGAACACCTGATGAGCTGGTCGGACTCAGGCATTCAGTTTTGCTAAAGGCTTTTGCTTATGTGACCAGACTGACTTAATGTGGATAACTGGATCTGTTTTGCCCCCAAACCTGAAAGCATATTGTGGGGTTCCTAAAGTTCACTCCATGGCCATCAGTATGACTGAAGGGTGTGTTCAGATTTTTTTTCTGTTTGTTTTTTTTCCCCTTCTTTTCCTTGACAATGACTTTGTGAAACTGTTGCCAGTTCAAACACAATTGGGGGTTACCTAACAGGCAGAAAACCAGATTCAGCTAGAGTCAGCACTGTGCCATTCTCAACCTTACTTTGTTTTCCTCTCCCAAACCAGCATTTCTAGTTACAATTTTCTTTTATTTGTTGTTCAGAGTGCTCACTCTCACTTGGACACAGGCAAAATGTGCTGATGCTTCTGCCTCACCAATACCTTCTGGGAAGGGGTGAGAAAAGAGCAATAGGAAATTGCATTCTTTTGTGTCTGTGCGTTTACCCCTTTCTGATTTCCTCACAGGGATTTCATGTTCCTAACCAATTTTTTAAGAACCCTGGATTGATGGAGTGGGACATTAAAACATAAGGAACAGAAGTGTCCTGGCTCTGCAACTAGAGGGTGGACAGCATACAGAAGTCATATCCGATTACCCAGAAAAGTCACTGGAATGCTCTTAAATCTACAGTCCAGGTGTGTTTCTGTGGCTCCTTGTGCCCACTGCTCATGTTGAGCCACTTGGTTAAATTCTGTAATGTGATGTTCTACCTAACATTTGTGCTGTGTATTTTGACCCAATTTATGGCAACCAGAAAGTTCGGGGTTTGGTGGATTTAAATGGGAAACCTAATGCTAATTTCTTGTCCCAGCAAATACAAAATAGACAAGTCATTTTATACCTTCACACTGCAATCCACAGTCTTACGAAGCTCTCCAGAACTCTCATTTCAGAAAAACAGCAGAAGCTAACTCTGAAGGAAACCCAGTCTCACAGCAATCACTTCCCAGCCTCCACACAAACAAACTGCTTAAGCTGAGATAAAGCCATCATAATCAGTGCCAAATGAAGGGCAATCTTTTATCTTAATACAAATAAGAGAACATAGTGTACAGAGTAACAGAAAAATATACATCTTCAGCCATACAAAATGCGCAAAAGCTTTCCTGTTGAAAGAGTACCTTGTAGCTGACAGTCAGATGTTGTTAGTGTTCTAGACGACCCAGCACTACTGAACAAGGGGAAACAGAGGCTTTTTTTTTTTCCCTAGGAAATAGTTGGTAGCATTACCTGTATACCATAAATTCCCTCCCTGTGGCTGCGGCTCTGCTAGTGCTGGACCACCCACCCCACCTCATGCCTGAGATAGCTCCACTGGATGTAGAGGCTGCTTGGGTGTTGGAGGTGAACAGGATGTATAGCCAGGCGCACCCTCTGCAGGTTTGCGGGGACATACGTGCTGATTAGTAGAGTTAAAAATATGGGTATAGGCACAGCTATGCCATAAACTATCATTGTTCTTGTTCTTTAAAGTGACCAGTCAATTCATGTCAGTCAGGAAGGTGGTTTATTTATCCACGAAGGAAAAAAATTCTCCCTCTGTGAGCTACGTCCACACCGCTGAGGCTCTGCAACCTTCAGTGCTGGGGCAGAAGATGTCCGAGCGTGGGCTACCCTTAAAGCCTAGGCAAACTGGAGAAGGTAAAACTCCCCACTTACTTTAAAAAAGTCAGTATCAAGCTAGAAAGTCAGTAACAAATTGTTTTAAACAACGGATTTTTTTCATCCATTAATGGAAATACGGTAAGATTTAGCTGAAGGTTTAGGTCAAGGTGACAAACTATAGGGAGTACTGGGTGCGTGTATCTGTATGGTGGGGTGTCTTTCCCCCTTGCAGCTATTTATATCTCTGAGTGAAGGTTAAGGTTAGGAATTTAATAAGACAGCCGTTTATTCTGTGGAGACTAACAGTCCTGGGGTTAGGATGTAATAATCATTCTTCTGCTTTAAAAATGGTTCTTTAACAAATAGCAGTAGCTCATTGCAATTTTCAGTTGTACAAAATGACATATTTTCTATGTTACTATCAAAATATTCTGCATAACATTAATTTCTGTGCACTTATTAACATATGTACAGAACAGTGTTTCCCAATAGAAATCAGTATGCTCCTTGCTGATCCTCTTTGCCCTAGATTTACCAAAACCAAACCAGAAATTAATTGTGTTAATAGTATAAAATCTCAGGAGAGATAAAGGATTGAAGGTTTATTTCCCAGCAGCAAATGAATAAAGGAACTCCTTCAAGTTAGAGTCTAGCCGAGACGTGATTTTAACCAACCGTGGTGAATCCAGGCGAGCCAGGAATATCACACATTTTCCCGATGCATTATGTTGAGTACACAGAAGCAGAGGAATGTAAACAGACAGAAGGCACATGAAAGGCCCCAATCCATTCTCCATCTGACGGAAGTGCGAATTTCATAATTCTGTCATCAAGAGTCTTTTCATCATTTTCTCTCTCTCAAGTTCACGCCTCAGAGTCTCAGCGCTGTGTAATTAATGCACAAACAGCCAATTATGGGAACAACAATAAGTCTCAGATTTCAATTTAAAATAATTAACATTTTCAAAATACCAAAGGAGGGGAAAAAAAGGTCAGACTCAATTCAGTGAAAAAGCTGATAACTGATGGCTGATTCAAAAAAAAGTATCACTTTATATTTCTGAAGAGCAAACAGAGGCAAGAAGAAGCATATAAAAAGATCCACATGGCAAAACAGTTTTTAATTTCATCTAACCCCCATTAAAGGCTACTGGTTTCAAAGGAAGCTGGACTAGGACTCTAAAAATGGAGCAGCTACAGCAAATGCCATCATGAAAGACTACTGTTACAGCCTTCCGCTCCTTGGTGTGGTCTGATATTGAGGGATAGCTATATACATAGATATACAGATATGCTGAATTTACCACAGTCCTGCACATATCAGGATGTGGGAATCAGAGTCTGAAGTCCTTGCTCTCACCAATTCCCTCCAGAGCCCAGAGGCTTTGTAACCCTGGGAATGCTTCGGGTAAGTGATTCCATTTCTGAAACTGTTTACCATGCTGTTCTGAAAGTTATGTTTTTCACACTTGTAATGGAGTTTGGAGATTTAAACTGCATTGGAGAAACCTTGCAGCCCTTTTGTGGACAAGAAGGGGTAGAATCACCCACGTGTGCTTGAGGCATCCTACAGAAGCTGAGTTCAGCATTACAGCTTCAGAATTACATTTTGACTGGAATGATAAATTTTAGATGAGTTAGCAATGTTAAACAAGTGTGCAGGTGCAATTAACCAGCATCTGCAAAAAATAATTAACAACCAAAAATAGGAATTGACTATGAATCCAAAAGTAAAAAAGACTCATTTATTATGATGTCAAAGAAATACTTTTCTCTTCATAAGCCTAGGACTATTTGTGCTCCAGAAATACTGAGTATATCCACTGCTACATTTATATTCAGTAAATTATCAGCTTGGGAAGTTTAGCTTTGATTAAATTATAGAATAAGAAGTCAGCATGAAAAACCAGTAGGATGAAAGAATAAAAAACTGCAAAGAGTCTGCCTGTGGAAAGGTGGTATAGCTTGTTGTTCTTTGAGAAATTACAAGACCACTGTAGCACATTACTAAAAAAGAAAAAAAAAGAAAGAAAGAGGAACAAGGAAGAAAACCAATGCCTGTTTTTCATTTGGAAGAACAGACATTTCTCAAACTCAGCTTTCCCCCATGGACGTCTAACTTCAAAAAATAAATTGTAACAGCAATTATTAAAACAAAACCTTTGTGGTTCAGACAAAATGACTTGCCTGAGGAAAATCTGCGCAACCCTTTCTCTCCAGGCCATTGGCCACAGAAATGGTACGCTGATGGCTGCAGCAGTTAATTAAGGCAGGGTTTTTTTTAATCTCGGAGCATGAGAGTATGAGTTACAGGTTTTTCTTTACATAACCCACCTATTCTGAAGTAGTCAAGCAATAATCTTTTGATATAAGAGAAAATTACACTTTACGGTAACTATGACAGAAAAAGGGAAATCAAGCTGACTCCTTTAATGCAGAGAGCATCATAGTGTTTCTGTGAAAGAACTGCACGGTACCTGTCTGCCAGAGAAATGGGCTTATGCGACGTATATACTGTCTGGACTGTTGGAGTCGGTATAGTCTCTGCCAGAGACCTCAGGACGGGTGACGGAGACACCAGCGTAATCTTAGGAGATGACTGCACCCCACAGCACTGCAATTTGCTGTCTGCAAATTCTGCCTACAAAAAAAAAAAGTATGTAAAAGAACAGAAGAGAAAGAAAAAATTGTAAATTAGCTTCTACTGGTCTTGCCATCCTTCACTATCCAAATCCAAGCACTCAGTAACTAAGAACGAGAACAAATGGGAGGCTGTGGCTATAACCTCTCAGTGCAACCTCTGCAGATGCTGGACAGCCACCTCTTTTGATGCCTGGGGGACAAGCCTGATTGTGACATGCGCTGGGTGAGATGACACTGCACATATGGCACTGGCAGCATTCAGGTAAAAAACATAATCAGTTTGGAGAATTACACTTATCATTATTGCATTTTCCCTGAAAGTGATGCAGAATGTTGGCAACATGAGATTTCTGGAATATTCTTCAGGAATCCTATACAATTTCCTGGTGGGTCCTCTAACAACTCTGTGTTTTGTTAACAGCTGGGAGTCTGGGCTTTTAGGAGTCCAGGTTTTGAAATCTCTACCCCTTTCCCACATTTGCTAGCTGGAACATGCCTCAAGAGAAATATTCTTGCAGTATCCAGTGACAGGCAATCTTAAAGCAATATTGGAAGTGCAGATTTAAGACAAAGAGCAAAGCAACCATCTCCTGTCTTTCATGTGAGGCGTATCAGCGCAGCAATATTACAGCAAAGACTGGGCTACCCTTACAACCAGAGGGGGGGGGATCCCTAAAAATCAAACAGCCCTGTCTTGTTTTTTGGCATGGGCTATTTGTCATGCCAAACCACAGCAGCTAGTGCCTGTGGAGCATGTCTGACCATGACCTGGGAAGAACACAGAGCAACTGCAGTTGTCAGTGTGTCAGGACCATTAGAACACACTCCTACTAGTTGCAGCTCCATTTCATCCTTGATGACTTTTTCTTCTGGACCTGGTTCAGAGTCTAAGGCAGGGAAGAAGAAAAGTCACCATCATAAGGAAGCAGCTCTTTGAAGAGCAACCTTTATTTTTTTTTGGTCTTAATTATTTCTCAAATTCTGCAAGCCTCTGCAAGTGATTCACAAACATAGTTTAAAAAGTGGGAAAACTACTTGAGCCCAGTAAAGACTGGCTCTGTTAGGTTTGCTTGCTTATTGTCACTTTTTAACATGTCTAAACACATCTGTTATGATCCAAAATAACCTCTTAAGCAAAAGGAATTCCACTAATTCCACAAAATTAGTAAAATGGAAAAATGTAAAATCAACTAAAGAAACTCTCCTGTGTGCAAATAATGGCTAATAGAACATGTCCAAAATTCTCTGTCCCTCAGCTTTTAAAACTCAACTTTACAAGCTGCAGGGGTATGAAATTTGGTGTTCCTCATACAGGATCCCTGTGCTCCGAGGACTGCCAGATCTCACTCTATGGCATGAGAAGAAGACATCACTCTGAAGCTGACGTAAATGCTCCCAGCCTCACTGAAATCAGCAGAGTGATGACAAACTACACATGCTGAAGAATTGCCTGGAGTCCCATAGTGTGTTTGCTCTGGATGATTATTTTACAGGAGATATCCAAAGCATTTCTTTATATATATGTCTGATTGCACGGTACACTTAAGCCAAATATTTAACTGGTCTAAACAGATATATTGTCATTAACTTAGATCTATGTGACTTACGCCTGCCTGAGAATATGGCCATCATGCCTGCCACTTTTCCATGGAAATCTCTGAAATTCAGAGGGTTCCTGGCTTGAAGCTTATATTTAAACATTCCAGGTAACCAAGTCATCTAATTTTTCATCTGATCAAATCAACACAACTGCGTATACACCACCAAATTTGAAGCTGTACACGAAAGGTAAAACCTTCTAAATGTCACTCTCCATAATCCTTTTCCTGCTTAATAACATTTCAATGTTTTCTTCCAAGAAAAAAAAAAAAAGAAGGGAAGGGGAAGGGAAGGGGAAGTAAGGAAAGAAAACAAGACAAAAAAAAAAAAGAAAACAATTAACAAACATTACCATCTGGGTCTGTGTGTGGCTGGAGACCATTCAGAGTTAGATCTGCCTGCAAGTCCTAGTTACCCTTCCCTTACAGATCCTGCCTGTGGTGTAGCTCTCTTCAAGCCCTCAGCAGTGCATCAGGATGATCTGAAACGCTGCTGTGGAGAGACACCTCCCTTTGGGCTGGGACAGAGGGCCATGAAACACAGGACCAAATCCCACCTAACCCTCCTAATAGTTTTCTCATCTCTATGCGGTCCCGTAGGCAGCTGCTTGTTTGCCACAGGTATTTGTACATAACTCACTAAAAGGAATGTACAGGATCATGTGATGGATCATACATCGTTAGGTTTTTATTGCAATTGTGTTTTAAATATTTGTGATCTGGATTTTGCCCTCCACCCTGCCCAGGGGAATGGAAATCAATGGGGAGAAGACAGGATTTCAGAAAGATTAGTTTGAATTTTGCTTTGCTTCTTTTCTCCTGACAGATCATAACAAAAATTCACATTTGAATTTGCCATGAAATAGCCATTTTCTGCAATATGGAAATTTCTGTGGGTAAGTATATCAGTATACCTTCTGTTTGTATTTCAGAGTTCTGACCCCCCAATTTTGAAAATATGTATTATATAGCCCTCCTAAATTTTTCTTTCATCCTGTCAAAGACAGAAAAATAACGTCTGACAATCAATACTAATTAGTGGGAAAGTTATTTTGGGGGCGCATCTTTTGTTTTGATAAAGGAGTACTGTGAAAGACACAAGCACTGTAACTTTGGGTTAGCTTTTACCACAATTGTGCTGTCTGGACTTGGCTGACATAATGAAACATTGCTGTGGCATTCCTGTGTACTTTCAAATGAATTTTATTAGAGCTCAACTGTGGCACTTACACAGCTTGGGGATGCTAACCTATTTGGAGAAAAAACACATTTACATAAAAGCCCATGATCAGGTTTATTGTGAAAGAAAAGCCTCTTTCTTTAAATCATTAAATACAGACAGAACCTTCACATGACCCAACAGTGAATGAAGTTACTTATCTTGGATTATATGCCAGATATAGATTGCTGCAACCAGTAAAATTTAAGGTCAAAGTCTGAAATGCTTCATTTTGCAAATGTAACTTAAAAATTGTAAGTCATTTTACATGGGGTTTATAAGCAGAGTGTTTCTTAAAGACTAGTTAATTTTGTCATACTTTTTTTGCCATACTTATTACATAATGCCTCTGCCACTAAAGCAAGATTTCGATCGTACTTACTTTTTAAATTGTCACATAATTGTTTTCTGTTTGTATGTAGTTTACCTCACCAAAATCCCTAAGTCATGTCTTCTGTGAAAATTTAACAAGAATGTAGTTCAATATTGGATTCAAGCTCTTAGGTAAACATGGGAGTTTATACAAGGATACCATTGTAGTCACTTACACACTAACTATAATTCTTCTTTAAAATTCAGATGTAAATTCAACGAAAATCAGGGCCCTCTTTGTGATGGCACAGCAGGTGGTTTCAGGCAGGAGGCCATGCAATTGCTAGACAGAGGACTAAGTCTTCCCATTCTCTTACTGCTCCCTGTAAAGATGTTATGGAGCTTCACAAGTGTCCTCTACAGTCCTGAACTGAACAACATTTTGGGACCGACTTCATCAGTGCCGAGCCTTGACCTTTAACTCTCAGTCCTCTGTCTAGTAAGCAGCAATGTCTGAATGCAGGCAACATTTTGTATAATGGGAATATTTAACTGCTTCGTACTCTAATTTCTACTTGGAATTTATTTTTTTATTTTTTCAGGACTGCTTAGTGCATAGATTTCTGACACTTAAAAAATCAGTTGGAATTGTGTTAAAACACAGTTTTTAGTTGCACATTCTACTTACAGAAAACTGTGGTACTGTTGTAAAGGGATCGAAAAAAGGATTAGATGTATCAGCAGGGAATGTCTTTATCTTTAAAAAAGATAAAGAAAAAGATGTTACTTTCAGAGCATAAAAATGCAAAAAAAAAAAAAAAAGCAGCAAAGCATTGCAACTACAGTGACATATCCAACAAATCAGAGCAGTTCAGCAGTGCTTGGACCCAAAAAAGACCCCTCCAAAAATGCATACAGAAACCTGATGATGAATAGTCAAAGCATAAATATGAAAACTTGATAAATTAATTTTACCATGTAATTAAATCTGTTGAGCAAATACAGAGCTGGTTGCATACAATATATCTTCCAATTCTGTCACCAGAATTATTATTCCTTCCTTCAGCCAGCACTACATTTTAAGATATGCAATATAAAGTGCAGGAGCAAATTTTGCTGTACAGGAACTTTGTCTAAAGAACTTGTGCTTTAAATATTTCAGACTTCCAAATTTTCACTTACACAGTTGCTGCCAAAGACAAACAATCACACAAGGTGGGATCAAAAGAAAATCATATATTAAAAAACCACAGATACAGATGTTTGTTTCAGGCAGCTACAAGGCCCTGTGTTGAGAGGAGGGCTGTGGATAAAGGGTGACCGTTGCAGGTTTTTTGGAAAGTGCATGGAGACAAAGAGGAGAGAGACCAACACATCCATCTGCCGAGAGGGCTTGGTCCATGAGGATAGTCACTGGTGTGACCAAACCTGCTGGAAGTCACTTCTGCCTTTAAAGTAGTTTCAAACATCAGCTGAAGTTAAAAATATATCAAAAGCAGCAACAATCTCTGTCCCACTTCATTGTGAATGCTGTTTCTCATTATTTTCCTTTTTAGAATGCAGACATTATTAATTCATTCAGAGAGGACAAAATAGCAAATAAACATGAGTTTTGAACTGCACTTCATGCTTTCCCTTTGGAAAAATCACATTTTTCACTGTAAAGGTGTGTTTTCCACTTTATTACAGAAACTGCTGTGCATTGGTTTGTTATGCATGTCTTAAATCATAATCTACTAACTACAGCTACGCAACTGTTGTTTAATAATAAGGAAAGCTACCCTGAGGGCCCTGAGTCCCTGCAGGCCAAAGAAAAACCTGGAATTATGACATCAAATATAATTAAGTAAATGTACAGTGTTTATTTTGCAAATAAAATAACAGTAACATATTGGCTTATAAGAGTACCAAGGGAAATTAACAGCTATCTGTGGGCTCGCTTCTGCAAACATGTGGAATTCAGCTTAGCATTAATTGTCAGGCTTCTTACACCTGAGGGGTATAGATAGCAAAGATACAGTCAAGCATGTAAATAACTTTTTAACAGAAAAAAAGGTGCTTGTAAATCAATTACACAGGCGTAAATGAGCTAACAACTCTGCAAAGGAGAAATTATTTCAAATCATAATTTTCTATGCAAACTTATTAAAGGAAGTTTTACAGTCCTTTTCCAGTCCTATATTCATGTCTGTTGGCAAAGTGTATGTATGTCTGCTTTATTGCTGATTGAACCTGACTCACTGGACTGACACAATAGCTCCTCACTAGTTTGTTATGTTACATTATACCCAGAGCCAAATCTGGACAGCTGTAGCATGTCTCACTCTTTTGAGAGACAGCACAAACCCATGAGCCCAGGCTGACATTCTCAGGTTATGAAGGGTTTATAATATGATGTTACAGTACAAAGCACAAGTGTACTCAGTTACAAACACAATCTTTGAGCCAAACAGGGATGGGAAGCTGGCTGCTCGTGTGCAGTATGAGTTTGATATCCCACAGCTAAAATCTCTCTAATTTTGCTGGTTAGTCTCATTAAGGAAATGAAACACAGTTACTGAATGCAGGAAAGAAAAAATATGCAGAATGCTTGAGAGTCCACAGAGATTTGGGAGCAGAGACACATAACAGGAGTCAGCCTGATCACATCCTGTGACCCACAGCCGTGCAGAATACCCTCTCACAAAACCAGCACTTCAATCTGTGGATGTGCGTGAGGCCAGCCTATGTATCAAAACAGGGCAAGAAATGGTTAATCAGGTTTAGTTATCAGTGTGAGTCCCTCTCAGGGAGCTGTGCTCTTTTAATCTTGAGAATAGGACGATGTCGACAAATGAAAGGCTCTCTGGATTCTAAACCCCTCCATTTCTGGCCTTTTAAACAAATTGGAAAGAGAAATTCGGGAATAGAGGGGAAAAAACCCATACCTGTGTTCAATTTAAGAGTGACAAACAGAAACCATCCTGCATAGCCTTTAGGATTTACTCTTTCTTCCCCTCATATTTTTTTGCCTCTGAGAACAGGCCACTGTTACTCAAAAGGCACAGCAGAGTTTATTGGTTTGGCTCAGGCCTTCATAAGGTTGTTGCTGCCAGCTTCCATAGGCAAGGCAGAGAGACAACACTGTTGTTGCCTCTTCAGCATTGGCAAGAAGCTCTCAACTATTAATGGCTTGGCTCTTCAGAGTAGGAAGTTGGTACATCCTCATCCACACAATAGCAGGAAAAATCCCATATATTCAAGAATACTGTTCAGACAGATGATATGCAGGATGGGGAGACAGCAGTGTGGAAAGCGTCACTTAATAAATTGGTTTATGTGAAACTTGATCTGGAAATTTCAAAGGTCTTTTCAGCCAGGAATATACTTTGCCTACTTTGACATAACTGTCCTGCATGTTCACCATGGCCAGCAGTAGCAGTTGCCAGCAACTGGAAGGGGGAGGAAAACCTTGTGATTCCCACCCCACAAGGAAAGCAGCGTCATGGGTGAGTCTCTTCCTTACCCTTGCACTGGAGTTGAGTATATTGCATGAAGTCAAAAATCTCAGAGCAGCTCAGAAAGCAAAACAATTCCCTGACCAGAACCTAAATGTTATGCCTTCCCCACACGCCCTCTCTCCCTCCCCTAGGAGGAAGACATATCATACCTTTAAATATTTCCTAACTCACAGGGCAGAAGCAGACCCTTAAATTTTCCAGGGTGCTTTCTTCTTCCTGCTGTGACAGCATCAGCTGAAAGATGCCGCCTCAGAACTGAGAAAGGAAGAAGGGCAGAGCCAACTCTACCACCTACTTCAAAGCTGCAGTTCCTCCAGCCCCTGGAGACCTTCAGCAGCTTCCAGGCTTTACCTGGGATGGCACACAGGAAGGGAAAAGGAAGGGGGAAGAGGAGGTGGGCAGTTCCGTGGGCAGATCAGTCTCATGAAGGTGAACTCTAGCTGCTCAGAGAAGTAAAACACAGTAGCTGCCAGTGCGTGGATTGCCTATAGACCAGAGCGAGGTTTGCTGTCTGCTTTGGTATGAAACAAGACAAGTAACATCTTTGAAGTTTACAGCTGGGCACAATTCGTGTCATGGCAGATGGAGCACTAAGCACATCCACGTTGCTCAGATGGGCGTTTTCTGATACAGTCAGGCTCTTCCACAGGACCAAAAGGGACTAACTGGTGTCACAGGGGCTACAGAAATACCATGAACAACAAGAGGTTAGAGCTGTGCTCTCCTTAACAGCACAGACAGGCTTTTAAGTACAAATCTTGATTTCAAGCACGCTTGCTCTCTCTGCAGGAGTGCCAACAGTCATGCAGCCAAAGTCACAGCCATAAAACAACCTTTAAGGCAGGCCCCATGAGAAACTGTCAGGTTGCAGGGGCATGGCATGAAAGGGGAGTGAAGAAGGTTGGCATTCCAGCAGCATCTCACATGCTTGTTTCATAACCTGAAATGCCCCTTGCTTGAAAGGTCAGGGTGCATAACCATAGCAGAACTACTTTGGACAAGCAGCTCCTTGTCTGGAATATTTAGCTTGGCAAGTTGAGAATTTACTAAGCTTAAAAGAACAGTTGACTCTCATAAAAAAAAAAAAAGAAAAAGAAAGAAAAGAGAAAATAATAATAAAGAAGGAATCAGCATAGTCTCAGGAGAAGTCCAATGGTTGAATAAGCTTTAAGGTGAAAAATCTGAAAACCAGTCAGATATAACAGTCACATTGATTTTGTGGGAAAATGAGCAAAAATTTATTCCTCTGTGGATAATTTTCTACTAGTACTCAAAGATTCTTTTTGCATTATTAGCTGTCCATTGGAGTAACATATTTTGGAGGCATCTTTGGCACAGAAAGAATGAACAGCACTAATTTTCCTTGTTTAGACTGCAAGGGAGAATGAGGAAGGGTAATGGAAAAAAAAGACAAAAGGGACAAAAGGACAAGAACCTTCCCCTTTTCTTTGCATTCGTGCAAACAATTCTTCTGGATGAAATTTAAAATCTCAGTAAAAACAATTGCACTTTCCTGAAACACCTTTTAGACGAGTTAGGAGAAAAAAAGTGTAACTTTCTCATAAAAGCAAATGGAAGTGGAGGGAGATAAAGAAAGAGTACTTCCGTCAAGTTAATTGATATAAAATCAGCTAATTTGATATTTCTATCAGAAGGGAGTATTACAAATGTCCTTGCTCTGGCAAAAAAATACTACTTTTGGGAGAAGTGGGCTTAATTTGGATATGCTCCCTTGCCTTTGGAATTCACTGCCTTGGCACAACTTTCTTTTCTTCCACAAAGGTCCAGTTATGTATTCTGCTGTTGACACTTTGCTTCACTCCCACTCCCTGCACCTTGACTGGAGGCATTTGTAACATTATGGTGAAAAAGTGTGATCTCAGTGGGTTTGCACTGTCACTCTGTATACTGACCAAATGGAAGACAGACTTTAGGCCAAACACTTCACTGGATTCCCGTGCATTGCAGCAAGAAGAGGCAGAGCTGCTAACACCTGAGGCGGTGTCATAAATAAGGCCCTCAGGACACACATATAGCCAGAGGAGTATTCCATTGTGCTTTATTTCAAAGTACATGATGTAAGTTGAATACCATCATATCTATACAGCACAGAGACTTGTCTCTACTCTTCAAATTAGAAAAGGATGTCAGCTGAAAGATCTAGAGGACATTGCACTAGCATTTCCCAGTCCTGACATGTGATATGACTTTAAAAATACCGGTTAACCATTAGGCTTGGTTTCCAAAACCAGTGTGAAGATTCTAGGCTCTGCAATCTTGCAGTAAAGCTTCTTGTCTGCTGTCATACCATTTCAGTGGCTGAAATGGATAATGAGGCAGAAAATGTAAACCCAAAGAGTTTTTGGTATTTTTCACCACACAATTCCTACATGGACAAACAAATTCTTTTGAGTGGGAGCAGTTCCAGTCTCAAATGATTGAACACTCGGATTGTGTCAACCCCAGTTCGTGTCCTTCTCGTGTGGCATCATAACCGGCATGACAGGTAGGCATAATCACTGCCAGGATGCACAGGGCAAAAATCAGACCAAAACAGTGCAGCTCAGCAAACTTGCAACAGGACAGAAGCACAAATCAGCAATACTATTGACTAATTAGTCTTGGAAAAACCTGTGTGATGAACTATATGCCCTGATGAACCATACTTGATGCAAATCCCACACGTGTTGCAGCACAAGCCTCCTTCTTTTCATGGGATGCAGGATTTTTTCTAGTTTTTTAATAGATATCTGGGTGTCCATGTCAGCAGACAGATTTTGTTTACATACATTAAAGAGGGCACTTCTGCAGAAATGTACTATCGAAAACACTCTGAGGCACCAAATGCGAAGTTTCTGAAGAGGATGGGTTTCTGCACAAGCCACTAAGTCAGGGAGGAAGAAACTGAGCAACATGTTCAGAACCTCCCTGCCTACTGTCCCTCTCTCTGAGGAGACAACACTGGAAAATCTCCCTCATAGTTCCATCTGGTCTTCGGGTCTCCCTTTCTCATCTTGAAAAAAACTAGTGGAGACTGGAGTTCAAGGAAATATTTCCAAGAATATTCATTGACTCCTAAGAACCAACATAAGTGAATCCAAGTCTTTGACTCATCTGATTTGGTGTGAGTTTCCACAGGACCGCTGTACTGCAGTACGGAGTCCACCTCCCCACAGGTACTGCTCGATTCCTTCTGGTAAACTGAAAAAGCTCCACTTTGAAAGCTCCATGTTCATCCTGCAGGATCTTTGATGAGACAAGTTCTCTTGGGGCTCCCTCAAATGGTGAACTTGCTGTTCCTCTGCTCATTGATGTACACCAGCCCTTCTCTGGACCTTGCTGCAGGCTGAGTCCACCTGTCCTGGAACACGACCTGGCAACATACGCCGCTTTCTTGATGTCTCACCAGCTGCTTGTACTTTCCTCTCCATCAGGTATTTTCCTCCCTCTTCGAAGGACTTTGTGCAATCCTTCCTAACACAGAGGCATTGTCAGGAGGTGGCTATGTGGCTCCTTGACTGTGCTCTGGCGACTTCTATCTCCCAAACAGATGTCAAGGGAGTTCATGGGAGTAGAAGATGTAGAAGGTTCAGCCTCTGCTAAAGCTTGGCTTTGCTGCAGTTATAGCATTTCACAGATACTTTATGCATAGTAGTTTGTGGCTGCAGTATAAACTACACACTCTTTGCAAGGAGGTCTACCTAAATCACAGTAGTTATGATGCCCTGGATATAATCCTGAATCTTCATGTCAACTTCTGTAACAATTTGCAAGGGCAGCCCTACAAATTTTGTTGGTGCTAGTATCTTTTTTTGTGCTACCTTTAGGGATCAAGTACACTAGATTTTCACTCTAAGGATTGCAATTATGGGTTGCTAGCAAAGGGATTTCAGAGGTATTGGGAGAGCAAGAGGGACGACGGTAATAGTGTTATTAAATCAGTCCAGCATCTCTACAGCACACTGGAAGAAAATGCATGTCCTGGATAATTTTTACAACATAACTTTGCCTTGTGAATATTTTTGAGAAGACATTCTTCAAGAGAATACAGAATAAGAACAATTCAGATGTGACAAAAATGAGACAGTGTCCATGCTCTCACAGTCTTCAGGATTTTCAGTACTCTTTCGCTGGTGCTGTGAAGGCGAGCAAGCTTAAGCAGAACAAAACCACAGAATGGGTTGTCAGCCCAGTCACCATCCCCTGAGGAAAATGTGGCGAGGCAAAATGATGTCACAGTCTTGGTGTGTTGGCGAAAATGCAGACTAAAGATTGCAGCGCTTGCTTGGTCTGTGTTTAAAACACAGAAATGAAGCAAACAGAAAGCAGAAGGTACCTGCTGGATATGGTTGCTCTCCAACAGTTGCTGCATTAGTTGCATTGCTGGAACAGCTAGTGCGAAGTTACCTTTTTTGTCCTTTGGCCTTTACCAATGAAATCAACGGTGATCCAGTGGCAGGTGCCTACACCGCGTGCACAGCCAACAAAATCAAGTGGCATCTCTGCAGATGGAGGCTGTTTTCATAGAAGAAAGTCACTAAAGATGGATAACATGAAGAGAAGGAAATGAGTGTTGTGATTCCTGCCAGCTGAGAGTGCCCCAGGTAAGCCATATACTGCAGTAATCACACAAGGGCATGGACTTCGCACACAAGATGGAAAAGTGCAAAGCCTTTATTGCGCACCCAGAATTCCCCTAAATACCAGCACCTAACAAGATATCACATCATATAAACAGGAAAGATGTTCACCTCAGTGTCCCCCAATCACCTGGGGTATTGCACAGATATTACCTATTATGGTAATAGGTAAATAATACTCTATAAGGTCACAAACTGGGGGAGCAGGGTTTGCTGGTACCCGCAGAGTGAGGAAGGTGTGGGTCAGAGCTGGAGGTTTCTTCTTTTCGGCGGTTTTTTTTCCTTCCACCTGAGAAACCCGGATTCCGAAGCCCACCTTTTCCCTGCCCTGCTGCGAGCCGGGCCGCAGCCGCTTTGCTCCTGCTGCCTCTTGGACCCCTTCGCTACACTGTAGCCCGCACACCCTCGCCAGCTGAGACCTCCCGGCGCTCCCACTCAGCCCCGCAGTTTGCTACATCTCGTCTGCCCCCCGGGATCTGTGCTCGTCTCTGCTGCTCCAGCCTGCTGCTCCCGAGGGTCCGGCCGGACACCGGGATCAGCCGCCCAGAGGGTTTGTGAAGCTTTTCGTCCATCCTTTCCCGGGACCCTGAGCCGCTCCTGCCAGCTGTGACTGGAACTGCACCGAAGGGGGGGGGAGGGGTGCCCGACAGCCGAGCGGGGCTGGCACTGGGTTTGTGGTTGTGTTTGCTGTTACTGCCAGAGTTATTGTTGTTTGTTTGCCTTGTCTTACATATATATATATTAGTAAAGAACTGTTATTCCTACCCCTCATATCTTTGCCTGAAAGCCCCTTAATTTCAAAATTATAATAATTCGGAGGGAAGGGGGTTGCATTTTCCATTTCAGGGGAGGCTTCTGCCTTCCTTGACAGACACCTGTCTTTCAAACCAGGACAGTGCACAGCCAACAAAATCAAGTGGCATCTCTGCAGATGGAGGCTGTTTTCATAGAAGAAAGTCACTAAAGATGGATAACATGAAGAGAAGGAAATGAGTGTTGTGATTCCTGCCAGCTGAGAGTGCCCCAGGTAAGCCATATACTGCAGTAATCACACAAGGGCATGGACTTCGCACACAAGATGGAAAAGTGCAAAGCCTTTATTGCGCACCCAGAATTCCCCTAAATACCAGCACCTAACAAGATATCACATCATATAAACAGGAAAGATGTTCACCTCAGTGTCCCCCAATCACCTGGGGTATTGCACAGATATTACCTATTATGGTAATAGGTAAATAATACTCTATAAGGTCACAAACTACAATTATCACGTCTCATAGGTCCAACGCTGTCCAGAAACCCACAATCCTCTCTCAGCCCATCCCCGGTGACCTGGATGCACTCCCAGGGTCACCTCCGGGCCCAGGAAAGAGGTTCTCTCTCCGGCCCTCAGGGCCTATCTCTCTTCCAGCACATAGTGCACCCCAACAATATACTTCTCGATTTCACTGCCAGCAAGCAGACTGTACATGCATTTTGTACCAGATGGAAAAACTCACCCCTCACCACACCTGCTTATTTCTAAGTATAGACACTGATGGCTCATCACCCAATAACTGTTAGTTCACCATGACTTATTAACATGGGGACTCCGAACCCAGGAACATTCCCACAAAGGCTGATTAATAACCACCTGACACACTTGCCATTTTTAGAACCCTCAGGATCACACCCCTCTCTTGAAAAGTTATGATAGATTGGCACAAACAGTGTACTGCTTGACCATAGTCCAACACAAACAAATAGTTTGTCTCTCTACTGTAATCAACCTCTATTTGTATAAGAGAAAAAGCTGGCTGGAAGTCCTTAAGTGTCCAGAAACTCAACCCATCACAGTCTCCTTGAATGTCAGGATAGTAAGAAATACTTTGCACTAATTTTCTGTCCTATTTTTCTGGGCTATTGAGCACTGGCAAAATCCCCAGGAGTTTATACAGTTCATTATTGCAAAGGAAAAGAATAGCACAGGTAGATTAAAGTCAGTGGAGCTGCAGAAAAAAACGCTAAAATTACAAACTGGTGCACTATTTATATATCTATACAGAAGGACACTTGAGTGTATTTTCAACTTCAGCATGTGACCAGTCCCAGGGACTACTGCAGCCTTAATCTATACACGTGCCTACAAATTTTGCCGACCTCTCATGAATTTTGATCTCAAGTATGCGTAAGAATGCTGACTGCTGTGCTGTGCTGCAGTTGTCTCACTACTCTAAAAGTCTACTCTGAACTAAGCTTCTATAAGACAATAATAATTTCCCATCATAACATGTCACCTTTTCCAACATGCATTAAGGAAGCAGAGCATTGCTTCTTTAAATGTGGTGGATACAAAATTATTTGATCCGATCAATAAGACCAGCTGGAGTAGAAGCTGGAAGTCTATAAGGAGCAAGGTTTTGCTCAGTTTAAGATTCGTGCATGAACAAATTCAATCCCATAGCTAGTAAATCTTTTGTGATAAATGTTATAAATAAAACCTATTTATTCATAACCTCACACCCTTGACTATGAATCGTTCATATTGCCAGCCATCAAGCATTAAATAAACACAAAGATTCTGTCTTGACTGCAAGCAAAAACTAGTTGCGTTCAAACACAAGAGCTCATTAGACATATATATTTACAGATTCAAACACCTGAATTGTAATACTTTGCCAATTCAGTGCCATGAAACACATCAGATGCCTCTGAGTTTGTGGGATGTACCCCAAAAGTCAGTCTCCCAGTCTGAGACACTGCACTTAGGTATGCCCCATGGCTAAAGAGATTAGTCCCAGCCAAGGGATAATCCAAATCAATTAGGGCTACTAGCACATAACTCAGTTTGCCCATCCTTAATTACAAAAGAAACATCTCCTTTGGACCACAAGCACAAGTACAGAACTCTTCTGCTTGGCCCAGGAATGACAGCAGTTTCAATGCCAGAAGTCTGTTCTATCATTTGAGCAGAGCTCTGTTTCCGCATAATTTGTTTATTGAGCAAAAGATTGAGAGGATCCATTATTAAAGACATCTCTGTGAAGGCAACTGAAGAAGATTACAATGTTGCAGGGAACAGGAAAAGTAAAAGGGAAATGAGAGAGAGGCCAAACAATGACAGTCCTCTGCTCAGAGGTCTGCTTGTGGTATCTCTTCAAGGGAAGAAATACACTGTGAATAAAATGTCGTAGGCAGATCCTGGTCCCCAGTCACCAGCTTCCTGCCCATCCCAACAGGAGCTCACAGGCAAGCCAAACTGGGAGCTGGAGATTAGCTGTGAGGAATGTTTCCAGCAGCACTGCCTCAAAGACCCCTTCCCAGCACCATGTGGTAATGAAGGAGGCCAAAACGCTATTGTCTGGCAACCTCTGCTGATGTTGTGGTCCCCGGGAAGATTATAGTAACTCTTTCAATTCAGAAAAACCCTGAAGTCTTCTAAAATGTAAAAAGAGCCAAAACTGGTCCAGTCAACTTCATAACCGGGGAACAGTGAAGGTGCTTACAGCGTTTACTTTTAAATTTCTTCCCAAGGGCCCTGGGATTGCTGCAGGCTAAGACCCAGGATACTCTCTTTTCTTGGGGGAGGGTAAGAGCAGGGTGTTGTTCTGATTTGTTGTTGGGTTTTGGGTTTTGGTTTGGTTTTGGGGTTTCCTTTGCAATCCTATGCCTGCTGCTTTTTGAATGTGCTCTCTATGAGCTTAGGAACTAACTGTTCTTGGTGCAGGAATATGCCCAACTTCAGCCACACTACAGATGTAAAGAAAATCCTTTATCCACACTGCCTCAACATCCCTGCTCTTGAAGAAAAGAGAAAGCACAGTTTCTTCAGCCCTCTCTCCAAACCAGTAGCAGCAAGACAGGAGAGATCTGAAGGCCAAAATTGCTTTAGAGGCACACACAAACATGCGCTCTCCTGACCACAGATATTTTGAAGAGAACAAGCTTTGTCTGAAGTCTGGGCAGCTCAGCCACTGATGCAAACACATGGATTCTATCTGGATGTGAGCACTTGAGCTTCATCGCTATAAATTTTGACAGTTTGCTCAACTCAGATGCAGCACGTAATGAGCGCCAAATCATGCACAAATTCAGGTGGTCAGAAGCCCACTGTGCTTGGCACATGACGTCCCATCTCCAGCACTGCCAACAGGGCTCTCAGCAGAGCACGTGCACATGGCTTGGTGTGTGTGCCAGATGGCAGGGACAGCTCCTTCATCAAAATCCATCCTGGCAATATCTGGCACTTCGCCGGAAGAGGCCAGGTGACGTTCCACAGCACTGGAGCACTTGCAAGATTCTAGTCAACCTTTTGGCAAAGGACCAATAAATGACATTAACTTGCTGAATGAATTTCACAGAGATTCACTTTCCTGACCTCACCAGCTGTGTCTCCTAGAGAGTAGGGGATTTTTGTCTTAGTTTGCTGAAAATGAGGAATGCCATACCATAAAGCAAGCCACAAATCCACAATTCTTCCATAGTGATGGTTTTATGGACAAGTTCCAAGGAATAATTCAGAGAACTATGCAAGAACTGCTTTCTATTAATCAGGCTTAAAATGGTTGTACAGAATATCTTCCTCTGTAGAATTTTTCTTCCTCAGCTCAAAACAGTTTAAGATTTTGTTTTTCAAAGGGTGATATGAGGGATAATGAACAGAAGGGAACCGTTCCTACTGAGTTCATCGGTGTGCAATCCAGTTACCATGATAGCTAATAAGCTAGAACTAGGGAACTCCTATTTTCTTTCTTCCACAATTGAATTACAATTTTCTTCTATGATATACAATGCCTGGGACAAGGCACAGAACTGTGGAACTACCATAGATGTGCTAAGGTTTATGCAAACTTTGATTTTATCAGTTTGACTTACTGGTTATTCTACTATTGCCTTGTGCTAGGCTCTGTATGAAGTCACAGCAAAAGATCTGTCTGGATGTAAATCTCACAAGTCAATTAATGTGTTTCTGTTTCAGTTTTGCTTGCTAGTAGTAGACTACAGAAAATTAAATATATATTATGCTTCAGTAGAGAATTTACCCACTGTTGTGAATAACAGCAAAAAGAAGAGGATAGATCAGTAGATAGGCCACAAGAGAAAATCTCTGGTCACTTAGGTACCACTTGTGGTTCATCAAAAAGGACTGCTACTGCGTAGGAATTCTCACCAGAAAATGACTATTTATTCAAACGGAATGTGTTACGAAAGAAATGGTGCTGACTCAATTTTCTCTACGCTTAAAAAAAAATTAGAAGGTTTCAATCAGCACTTCGTCAGAGCAGTTTTTAGTGCCTAATTCAGAAATGACATTTTGGTTCGAAATATGAGCTCATTGAAATTAATAACCAAACATTACTTGAAAATGAACTACTATTTAATTTCAAATTGGCCTGATCTTTCTATCTACCCTTACTACTCTCTGACATTTGGTTCAGGATATTTTCCAAAATACAGGCTTTTCAAAGGAAGATGCAGACAACCAGTTTTTACTTTAATCAAAGAAGAAAAAAATATATTTCATATCAGTTCTGATTATTCAATTGCATGGCAAATAAATAAAGTTTATTTGATTTTTTTGCTGGTTTTACAAGTTGAGTCACCCAGCTAGTCAAAAAACAGTTCAGAAAGCAGATGTTCCCATTTTCTGCTGAAGCTTGGAGGCATTCAATTGAAATTCCACAGAACAGCCAAGCTGTTAGTATCACACTTGCTATCACACTGGAAAAATGTGAATTAGAATTACACACATATCAATTCATTAGATGGCTGGAAAGAAAACAAACACACAATAGTTACTCACTGGAGTCTAAATGCAATTGTCACTAATCACAGTGAGGAAGAGAGATTAGGAATTTTGTGGCTGCTGAGACAAAAGGAATAATGTATTTCTCAGGCCAAAAGAAAGGTGATCAACATGCCTTTAACAAAAGTCTTTGTGACATAATAGCTTCATCATTATACTTAACTCATGGAGAGCAAATGTAGAAAGATATACCTGGTTTCAGCCTTCCCACAGAAGCTGAGCATTTTTCTATCACACCAATCACTGTAGAGTGGAAGAGGAGACTCAGCCAGTAAAAAAAGTTGATGCTCTGTGTCTGAAAAGCCCTGTCTATCTATTGTTCACTTTTATTCTTCATAGGCAGATTTTACACCTGCTTTCTGCTGCTCAGAACATGAAACACATTTGCTTGAAAAGTAAAGCAACAATCTGAAATAGAAGACACTGACCAAAAGTATGATCGAACATATCAGATCTGATTTTCAACAATACACAGGTTATAAAAGATTTACTAAAGATTTGCCTTCTGCGCTTGCTGTAGGAGGTAGATGTCAACTGGTTTAAAATCTCTTTGCTTGCATTTACTTGATTCCTTTCACTTTCTCTGATGCTGATTTCAAGCAAAAGAGAAAGCTGCTAATGCCATGGAACGATCATGTTTTTTTGTTTTATGAGGAGGCAGGAGAAAGGGATTTCAGGTGGTTTTCTTCTTCTTTTTCTTTTTTTTTTTTTAAAGCTTCAATAATATTCAGGACCCTCAAGTTTTCTGACCTTCCTAAACACTTCTGAAGGGGTGGCAATCTATATCACTTCAGAGGCACTGAGAAAAGCTCTGGACTAAACATGATTAGTGCACTAATTGCATAAAAGGAGAAGCACACAGACAGTCTTGCAGTGCCCTGTCTGTGGTGTTTGGCAGATGCTCTTCATCATCAGGGAGCAGACTCCCTGGGACCTTGCCTGTCAGTTGGCCTCAAGTCACCATTACTGCAGTCAAGCACATCCTATACTCCCTCCCATAAACTGATCAAACTTTAAAGTAATTTCAACAACCTTCAACCACAGTACTTCCTTTTGGAGTAGCTCTCCAGAAGCTGCGCTGCTTGCAAATGTACTTTATCACTCCTACAGTCCTCAGGAGAGCCATCTGTGAATCTACAGGGTTTCATGGATGATTTGACCTAAAGCTAAGTAATTTTGTTTGCAGGGTTATTGTTCAGCCACAGCCCCACTAAGGAAGCTGGGACAGATTAAACCATCCAGCACCCATCTACAGAAATGTGCAGCTGTGACACCACAACTTCAGTCCTCCAGCTTCATAGGCAAGTCTGGAAATGGCCACTGGACCACCCATCGTACAGGCACAGCAAACGTCCCACCACTGTGCAACAATCTCACAGACTTTAGCTACAGAGCATTTTTCTGATTCTGTCTTTCTGCAGGCACACAGGTGGTAGAAGATCCTCCACTCTGCTGGTGTAAATATCTTCTCAAATGAGATCCCATCTGCTCAGGCCTGCTATGGAGTCCAGCCAAAGTCTTAAGTTCCAAGACCAGCTCTGCTTGCATTATCTGGCAGAAACCAGATTTACTGATAGGCATTTGCACATTTTATAACTTCTACAAATGTGAAGCAGGCAATTGGAATGCCAGAGGATGGTTAGGACAGCATCTTAAAAAGCACAAAAGGTGACAAAAAATAATTGTGCGTGGCAGAATTTATCACTTCTCCAGGGAAAAGCTTATGCCCTCTTGATCCAAACTCTCTTCTGACATTGCATCTTACCTTCATCTCAAGTTTTATAAAACGTTAGACAGTGGACCATTGATTATTTAAAAGCACTGAATTAGATGATACACGCCTGAACTTTTTCCATTTAACACCTTCCCCTATGTTTGGAAGCTTTTCTTGCTCATATACACATCATATCCAATTTATCACGGGGTCCACAGGTGCAAAGTCAGCAATGGATTTCGCTTTGTGGATCTTTTTATTTTTTGGAGAATTCACTTTCAGTTAGTTAAAGAAATAGAGAAGTGTTGAATCATCTGTCATATATCTACAGAGTGCACCAACTTGTTCTGCTCAGCATACAGATAATGGGGAAAAATATTTTGAGCCAATGAATTTAAATCACTTAAAACAGAGGAAAAATAACGAGTAAATGTAGAAGCTTACAGTTCATCTTTTAGCATTCTTCCATTTTGTTTCTTCACTGGCTACTTCTAAAATGGATGACTGGGAGCAAATCCCTAAAAAGCTAAGTAGCAGTCAAAGAGTTTTGGTGAATTTTAAACTAAGATTCAAGGTGCTGTCTCTGAGCCTGACACTCAGTTATCTTGCATGTTAGTAATTCAACAGACTGCTTATGAAACTGGCATCCACCAATAAAGCCCTGTACTTTGCAGAGCTACATATTAGTCACAGGTCCTATTTATAATGCTTTATGTATTCACCCATTAATCTGGTTGCCCAAAGACTATGATTGTTTTAAAATGTTCTAAGTCCCATCCCTAGTCACTGACATGCTTTATATAACCTAAATGATGCTCAGGTAACCCGCATTTGCTTGATGCAAGCTGTGTGCTCCCGGGAGCCTTACCCTGCACGGGCCCCCAAGCACTTCCTGCAAATCCCCAGCCAAATGTCTGGTGCTCAGTTTGACTGAGCCTTACAGTGCAGCCCTTTGCAATATGCTCTCATCCAGCTGATGCCCTTTTCTTGCAGCAGAGAAGAACGGTCCTTTGCAATATGAGTAAATTTAGAGTATTCCTTGAGTTCACAAGGAACTAGATTTATTGCCTGTTGCTGTCAGTTTTTTGTATTGAAGTTGCTTGCTTTAGCAATCACCATTCTTTGCTTTTTCTTAGTTTCATATGGAGTTAAAGGGCATGAACTCGAAACTGGGAATAAATGTGCATTTGACATCCTGCTTGCTGCTTTTACTTCTTATTTCTATGTGTAACAGACAAACTGCTTCTTTTTGCAAATTCTTTTGCTCATAATTGGCCATTACAAATACTGTTAATTGAGAATCTGGCTTGGAAAATAGCATTTTTTTAATATTCCCCTTGGAATCCATTGCATAGTTATTGCATCCAATTCATCTTATACTAAGAAATCTTTTTGTTGTTATTGTTGTTGTTGATATGAAGATGTAAAAGTAGAAAGCTTCTAATTCTGAAATGTATGACCCAGTCTTCATGAGTCCTATTTTTTCTTCAGTATTTCTTTCACCATAAGTAAAGCATTTATAAATTTTTCTCTGACTGAGCTGTTTTAAAGACCTTGGGGGCATGCAGAGATACTTGATCTATACTTTCAGCCAGTTAGATAGTAGATACATGCTAATGTTCTTATCAACTAGCAGTCTTGAATTACATTATAGTCACTTTTGTTTAGAATTCAATGGCAAAAGGACTGGTTATGGGTGTATTAGAGCTTGATATGTTTGCCTGTCTTCCACTGAAAAATTGGTTTACACAGAAAGTGAAAAGTTCTTCAAAATGAAGGCAAGAAGTACTGAACTCATTCCCACTCTGATATCTGGCTTATTGCAACCTTGCAAAATTGTCATAAATATTTAGCAACAAAAAATCAAATTAACTCTTCTTTATTAATATAACAAACATTAAAGGGGAGTGGAATCAAAAGATACTTTACTTATTTTGCTCTATTCACTACCTCTTGCTCACTATCTACCATCTACTGAGAGTTTGCAAGGATGTTTTACCACCTCCACTAAGATAGAAAAACTTCTCCCAGTTTCCCACTGAGCTGAGTCACTTTTGACCCGGTTACCTTCACTTAATTTCCAAAATAGTAGATTCTAATGCATCAAGTTCTGTACTCTTTCGGACTCCGTGAGATCACTTTGAATGAACAGGATTGCACAGTAATGCTATCACTAAAATAGAAATACTTGTTTCCAACTCATCCTAAATAAAAATAATTTGCATTACACTGAAAGCATTTATTTTTCATTTTTAAATTATCTTAATGGTAATTTACACCTTTTAAATGTTATATCTCTAGCTTTAAATAGGCAAGTAATTTTCTACTTTCTGTTTTCTGCCAATAGATGGCAGGTGAAGCTCTAGAAAATTATTCACTTGATACAGCATGAGATAACCTATGGTTTGAAAGTACATAGCCAGCTGTAAATTACTGCTCTCTGATACCTCTGTAGAAATGACATGACTTAGTCCTAGCCCATCCACCTTGCATAAACCTTAGTCTAAGTTTAGGAATAGCTCCATGTTGTATGTAAAACTGTTCTTATTTCTTTTGTCCTACTCCATTGGGTCAAACTGAAGTTTGTGCCCACTGGCTTGCTGTCTTGTTTGAGGAAGTATTGTCAGAGCAGTGTAGCTGCTGTTACATTCATTCAGGGTCTTAAGACTGAGCTTTCTGTGACTAAACAAGAAAGCTCTGCATCCATACACGTCACATATCACACCGATTATAAGCTGCAACAGAACAGCTTAAAGCTCAGGCTTTGATTTCCAGTTCCATAAAAGCTAGAAACACTAGGAGGGAGTGCAGGAGGAGAGAGAGGCTGGTGGCAGAAAGAGCCTACTACACTGACAAAACTTATTCTAATATACTTCATTAAGGATGCTCCTAATGTAATAATATAATTCTTTATATATGATGCTGCATTTTTTTAAATCCATTTGCTTTTTCTGAAACACAAAAGTGGGAGGGATTGAATCTTGTTTACATACAAGCTAAAAGCATACGGTGCTAAAAGTCACAACAGAGTGGTAAAAAAAAGATAAAGATTTTCTTCTGCTCGTGTTATAATGATTTTAAGGACAGCAAGTAATATGTTGTAGTCAATTAATTGTAGGATCTAATTGAAAAACGAAGTGTGCATAAACCGCAGGGTTTGAGGACTGCAAAGCACAAAAGGATACCTTTCCCTCTAGGCAATCTGCATTAGTAAGTGTACATTATTTCTCTTGCAAAATGATTTCCTGAAATCAGTCTGCCTCATAATTGCCCTGCTGTTACTGGCAGTCTAAGTATTGATGACTAAGTGACCATCAGAGCTCAGCTTGTTCTTGTATATATCACAGTATCTCCTCCAGGCTGACCGAGTAGACAAATTTGATTGCTCTCATCCCTGCATGGCAGCCTTGATGATTTCTATTAATTCACTCCATTCAGTAGCCCTTACATTTTTATAAGTTAATTTGGTTTCCTGAGCTCCACTTCTAAGTGTAATTCTCAGCATGTATTCCACTGTATTGGGTATCTTCCACTGTTTTGCTGGCAACAGCAGCAAAACATGGATAAAACCCAAGGTCATCAGGAAGCATCAATGGTTAGACATTGAAGAACGAAGATCATGCAGCTTAGTCAGTGACTATTAATCACTCTCTACCAGTCATGTTACAGAAAAGAAGGGAGGATATCTAAAGCTGCTTCAAATTAACAGCTCTCCAGTGAACTGGGGAAGTTTAACATCATATATCATGACCAAAATAAATTACAAAACCTAATTTTGGATGACCAATATAGGTGCCTAAGTCTTTCTAGTCCAAACAACAAAGACAAGAGAGCTGTTTGAAAAACCCTCTGCAGAAAACCCTTGACTACACAGCAACCTGACTTTCCATCTCTATCACCTCAGGCAAATACCCTAAATAAGACAACATGAATGACCCCTTCAGACACTGTACCTGTCACTGAATGTGAAACAAATGGGTGCAATTAAACAAATTCCCAAGGGCCAGGTCACAGCATGCAAAACCAGCACACAACCACAAACTTGACAGTAACACAATGCTAAGCTGCACATGACTTTGACCCTCAAATAACAGACAGCACATTCTATCACAACAGAACTATTAAATAATCAGACTGTCTCAAAGCTACTCATTTGCCCTTAGCTTGCCTTTGCTTGGAGCCTCTCTCCCTGAAGAGTAAACTTTTCATTCAAACCTCAACTGAGAGCAGCCTGTAGTCAGTGAAACTGCAGAGAAAGGTCTGTAAACAATACCTGCTCTGTAGAGAACAAGTTGACCTTTATAGATGTTAAACAAAACAAAATGGGTTGATTGATGCTGGGCAGTACCTGCTCTCCAAAATATTAAAACCAAGAAAGTCAGTGGAAGGTTAGTTTATGAACATACAGTGTGATAAATTATGTCAGTGGGTGGTGGGGTAGGGGAAGAGGAAAGCGTGATTTGGTAAAATATTTAGGGCAAAAAGCCTGTATCCTCAGCTGGAAAAGGAAAAAGTGTGTAATGCTCTAACTTCTGTTAAATGGAAAAAACCAACCAACCAAACAAACCTATGTTATCTAGAGTAGTCAGTTGCTGCTCCATGATTCATTTTTTTTAAATTCTGATTAACACAGTAAGATACGGTATGTCTTTTAGAGTAAGAAATCTATTTGTAAACTCCAACAGATAACTACAATTTAGCCACAAATGTGTTACTAATATAGAGAGGGACAATCTAACCTAGACAGAATCATGAAATCACTTATGTTGGAAAAGGCCCTTCAGATCACCAAATCCAACCCTAACCCAGCACTTGCCAAGTCCCCCCTTAAACCATGTCCCTCAGTGCAACATCCATGAGTCTTTTAAATACCTCCAGGGCTGTCGACTCAACCACTTCCCTGGGCAGCCTCTGCCAATGCTTTATAACCCTTTCAGTGAACAAATCATTACTAATATGCAATTTAAGGAGTAATTTGAGGCCGTTTCTTCTTGTCCTATCACTTCTGATTCGGGAAGAGATCGATACCTACCTCGCTACAACCTCCTTTCTGGTAGTTTCGGTTTCAGTCTGCCTGTGTCTTGTCAAGCCCCACAGCTCTCATCCAGCAGTAACAGGACACAAGCAGTTATTTACAGACAACTACAATACTGTCTCTGAAGCAAAAGGCACAACCCTACAGCACCTTTCCCATACTGTAAGCTAGGACCTAACCATGTAGTGAAAGCAATGCCCAGGACAGAATTACCTTACTACAAAAACATTTATGCCCAAAACGTAGTGTTGTCCTTGTCAAGGTTTTTATATGCTTTATCCATGGTTTCTAGAAGACAGCAAAAATGCCTTTGGACAGCAGAGGAGCTATCTGGCATTAGAGTTATTTGCAATGCAAGATGACTCGGAAGAAGTTAAGGATCGTACTATGATTATGCAAGAAATCTGCTGAGAATCTGAGACGAAAACATTGAGACCACTGAAGTCAAGAGGCATTTTGACTTCAGTGGGATCGGCATCTCTCCCTGGCTTTTAAGCAAAAGTAGAAATCGTCTACCTCCAAGAAAAGAAGTTAATAATCAACACATTATAGACAATTCTGTCTAAAGTGAGGAAGAGCACCCTGCTAAAGAAACATGAAAGTGCAGGGACACGTCTTTGGATTGGCTATTAGGTAAGGTCTGAACAAAACTGTGGGGAAAAGAAATGACTTTTCAGACAACTCCCAAAAGCAAATCTATGATCACATTAGGAATCTGTGTTAAAGGGACAAAGAGACTTGTGAAACCAGTGCAGCAATGTGTAAAGATAGGAGGGAGAAATAAGAAGTTATCCAACAATAAACACATTCAGAAGATCAGCCATAACACTTGTTGATGTGGACTGATTTTCAGAGATTCTGAGCTGAGTTTGATGGAGGCTCAGGATCACTGAATATCAAGGAAACTTACTTTATTCCTGTGCACTAACACACCACATAGTATGCGTTACGTTTTAGCTGTGGACAAATTATTGAAAACTTTTACATTTTCCTGGTTACAAACTTAAACTATTTACCATTGGTGTGGCCTCTGTGAAATCCATCAGGAGGTCACCTGGCTCCAAAGCAAATGTACTTCCAGCATCTGTGGAACTCTAAAGGCAAAAAAGAAACCCAGCATTGGAAAAAAGAACTGTCTAATTTCTGTAATTTTGTTGGTCATTTTTGTTGGGGTTTTTTAACTTCTTAAAGCACAGATTGCCAAATGGAGTTAAAATTTCACACCATGTTTTTTTTAGGTATGGCTACTCAGGAAAGAGACAACAAAAGTATGCACCTTTAAAATCAAAGTGATTAATCCTGATCCACTTCCCCCTAATGCTGATGAAAAACTTATGAATTTTAGTTGGATCTTGAAGCAGGCTCTAAATACTTCCTTACACAACAAGTTCAACATATCACTACAACTCTGCATTAAAAACTACTCTCAAATGTAGAATTACTCCATCTAGGGAAAACCTGTTACTCACAGCTCCCTCCTACCCTTCCTGAACCCTCTCCCAAGTGATGTAAGTTCCTCTCTTTGTGTGTTACCTTGCCACCGGGCGAAACCTGTGTTTGGCCTTCCGATGTTTGTGGTGTACACGTTTTCTGCGACCCGGGAGACGCTGAAGACACTGGTGTTGATGCTGCTGCTGCTGCTGCCAGTGCTGGAGGAAGATCATCTTCATCACTGCCATTGATAAAAACAAACAGATTTTCTCATTAGAAAATGCCACCAGACTTTTGACTGCACTTGTGTCAGAGAAGGCACTGGTAACCTGTATGTCTGCTGTAGTGGTCTGAAGTGAAGCTCCATTTACTCTTCCTTCTGTAATGCAGCTACCTTTTCAAGTAAATTAGATTTTTTTTTAAGCATTAAAAATTCCTTAAAAATGGATTGGCTAGGTACCTCTCATCTGCAAATGGAAATCTTATGGTTATTAGGTGCAAGTAGCATTTCTATGGATTATGTATATATGCATAAATGGACTGACTAGATATTACTCCACTTTAATGTTTATTCTTTTCTAAGGAGGCTGGCAGCATTGATAAGAACAGATATAGTCACATCCATCCATGGATCTGACTGCTTCAATGGCTTCAGACAACGGTAGATTTGACACCCATTATGGAGCTAGTCTGTGCTGCTATTTTCAAACTGTTTTCAAGGAATTTGATTGACTCCAAAAAGGATGTCTTTAGAAACATTCTTGTGAGGGTATCTTTTTCCTGTCCCATTTATTCTATTTACAGAGAAAACATTTTATATAAGATGAGGTTGCACGCTTCCCCTGGGCTTTAGGCCGTCAAGCTGAACTCTTTCCATCTCACCTACAGGCACTACTAAATGAAAGACAGTAAAGAATGCTATACCTTCATTTGCTTTTGCAGAACCCCATTGACTACAAATCACTGGGATCAGTCAGCCCTGAGTCAGGATGTTTCCAATTGTTAATTGCAATTGGATGGAGGTAAACAGAGTCGTAATTTGGCCTACGGAAGCCTTATTACTGGGAATGATGTGCGAAAAGGAAAGACTACAGATTGACAGTTTAATGCACAGTGAAAAATAATGAGAAAAATTACTTCTGCTCATAAAACAGCACCAGTTTTAACTACCAATTAGGTACTCACAGTGCACAGAAGCCTGCCAGGCCAGCTTGACAGATACTTCCAGAACAGAACTGTACTTGATTTAGTGCCACTTGAAGGCAGCGTGCCTGGGCAACACAAAAAACTTCAAAACTATATGACATAGAGGTTACACAACCTTATGGTAGGTTGCCTAGCAATGTTTTTTAATTATGATATAAAGTTTTGGTCATTAATATTATCTTTTTCAAACTTCATTTTTTATTTCTTCTGGGTAAGGATAGAATCCAGCACCACAGCATGCACAGTACACAGGTTTTATGCTGGAAAGAAAATGTGAGATCTTTCGGACCTGTTGAATAGATATTTTATTAACATAACAAGCCCAGAGCTGGGCTGTTGACCTAGTTAATCTCTCTTTCAGAAACATGTAGCTGACAATTTCCCAGTCCTTGATCCCCACTCTCAGCAGGAATACACTGGCACCCTCCTCATCCTTGCTGGGTAAAGCTGCTCTGGTGTATACAAGGAAGTGGAAAAATAAGGGTTATGGTCAATTTATCAGCTGTCAAGCTATCAGCACAGTAGCTGTAAGACTGAGAACTGGTCTTCACTGTATTACTTCCACAATAATCCTTCACTATTTCTTCACATTTCCCATATTTGTTTTCCAGATACAAGATAATTTAAATTGAATAGAATTTGGGTTTACAGCCAAAAATTGCGGCCTGAATTTTTAACTAGGTAGTCTTTGGCCCTACATATGGCCGCAGCATAGGTGACACCTGTGGTTAGATGTGTTTATCTGATGTTCCTCACACCTAATACTGGACAACTGAAAATACACATGAGAGCAAGACATGTTCAAAACTGTTCATCAAAACTTCATCAGTCAAAAAGTGATTCTGTGTTTCCACATGCCATTCTTGGCCTCTTGGACAAATTCCAATTTGGCTAATAGCTCATTTTTCTCTTAGCTTCAATTTGACTCATTCTTCTATTTCTTCTCATGAATAATTTTTCAGTTTTGGTAATGCAGATTGTTAAAAAGACAATGTTCTTTACAGTGAAACAGAAAAGAACTACATATTGATATTTATTAGAACCCTTTTGAAGAGACGGAAAAGAATATTGATATATATTTACTGACAGACTAAAAGTTGCCATTCCACACAGAAAGCATACATATGTTTTCTTCATCAAGGATTTGGTATTCTTGTACTAATAAGTTTATGCTGACATCATCCCTTTTCCCCCAAGTTTCTGGTGGCCTTGTCTGTCTTTTCATGGGAGGACAAATCAACCCGGACTTTCACTTCTGCTCAATACCTCACATCCCTAGGGACTTTCCAGTGGAATGAATTATGTGTAAATGGGATGCCAAAGCCCTGTAGGCACAGATCACTCTTGCCAGGACTAACAGAATTCGCTTTGCTGGCTGTAGCTGTAGCCGGCTCAGCAATTTCTTCATGTGACAGATCACAGAGAGGGCGGGTGTGCTTTTTGAGAGGGAATGGCTCACTGCACAGCTTGATGCCCCAACAACTAAAGACTGCTTTCCTCATTCTGCAAATGGGATTGTAATGAAGCCGACAGAGCAGCTTGCTCCAGCTCACACCAGGTCTTTGACATTTCACGTGGTAAAGAGGTTTTTAATTCCTAACCCATAAGCTCGGGAAAAGGTGGATGGCCTGCAATTGGTGGCCTGCGATTCAAAGGGTTAGCAACTGCACAGGAAAGGCAAATTCATTTTGTATTAAAAGCTTGAAGATTCTCAGTGATGAAAGGAATGGTATCAGTATAAGATCATTATCATGTAATTGCACTCATGCCTTTCAGAAGGCATAGCTAGAGCAATAATTAGCATCCCCTTTCATTTTCAGCTGTAGTAGGCAAAACCACAAAGATAGTGCTGTATGTTACTCACAAACTGTACTGCCTCGTTAATTTCCTCACACGAGGAGCTTTAACCTCCTGCTTTTCTGTAGGGACAGTTGTTGGTGTAGCTTCAGGTCTCACTGGAGCTGGACTTCTAAAAATAGCAAGAAAAACATATGTCATACAGGCTCTATTTAAACTACTTCAGGCATATCAACAAAGTTCTAACTCATCAACACTTGTTTATCTTGCAAAGTGGCAAGTGCCCATTGAAGTTCATCCTTTTGTTCCATTTATAGTTCACAGGCCAGTGTGCACGCACAGAAAAGGATGTGTGAACTCACCCTCCTGTTCTGGGCATACCATTTATAGAAACAGCCACTGGTTACAAACACAGAGACTATGTGAAAGACCATGTGGAAATGTCACTGTTTCCAAAATACCACATTTTAATAACAGACCAGCAGTTCAGTCACATCAGAAATATTTTTACAAAACATATGTTTAACAAAAACTACTTTATGAATTCTGAAACCAGTTCTGCTTAAAATAGTTTTTACCTGAAATTAAACATTATCCTTCCACATTTGAAAGAGTAGCTCAAGGGAAATGAACTAATGGATTTGATCCAAGAAAAATGATCAAATCTTTTCCTACTTGCTAGAAAAAAGCAAAACTCAGACATATTTCAGATGCTTATTAATGTGAAATACATCTGCAGAGCTCCAGCAGAGGACAGATACGGCAGTGAGGAGGTCCACATGAAAGAATCTTCTCCTTAACCATTGATCAGTAGAATTAACTCAGGCTTCAATACAAACATCATAAATAGTAAATACAAGATCCTCGTGACCTTGGGAGGAAACCATTTCAACCATGAGCTTGAGGGGCATGAAGGCACATGAAACATCTTAAATACTGCTTTTATTTGAAGCAACAGGTTATGATTAAATACACTATATGTGTACTATAAACATAATAAATATGCCAAGCATTAAAAGAGTAATTGGAAAGTCCTGATTAACAATTTGTGAAGTGGTATTCTGCTATCTAATCTGAAGTCAGATTCTAAATTAGCAACTTGAGCAGCCCTACTGATTGCTGGTGGGATTGCTCATGCACTGAGGTACATTCCACAAATGGCAAAAGTTTTTCAAGTCTACTTGCATTGTATTAGCTTTCTAAAGCCTTAATAATACACGCATGTTTAATCTTCACAATTGAAGATCCCTCTGATGCCCCTGTGTGTTTTAGGCTTCATTAACTCTCTTTGATAACTTCTTAACCTGATGTCCAGCCACAACAGAACCTACTGAGATGGCACAGCCTTCGGGTTATATATTCAGTTTTCCTAAATGTTTTTAGTCTTCGGAGAGGTCACAGAGCATAAGATGGAACAATGGAAAGTATTAAAGTACAAAGGGCATAAATAAATCATAAACCCAACTACTAGTACCACTTCTCATGAAACAACTTTTGTTAATTATTTCCTGCTATTTTTTCCCATTAATTTCAAGAAGTTAGTAAAGATAGCAGTAAGATTCATCTGTTTCCTTTTCCCCAGTTCAAACTTCAAGGTCAGTCATTAATATCACAGATTTCTCAATGACATTGATGCAGAACAATCCAGCCAGATATGAAGACCTTTTGCTGAGTTTGTTAGGCTGTTAGGCTAGCAAATAAGGGGAAGATAAGCAAAGAAAAAGCAAAAGCCCAAATCATCTGTTTTAGTCTTGAATTCAGTATATCTGACCTGGACATCTGTGAATCAACACCATTATGGAAGCTCCTGAGGTCATTTTCATGAAGTCAGACTTCAGATTGGAAGACAACTGTAGCTCTTCTTTTGCTGAAGCAAAGGTAGCTTTTGACTACTGAAAAAAATTACTAGTTCAATTTACCCAAAGTAATTTCCAACTGAAGTCTGACATAAGCAGGATAAATATATTAAGACCCATTAAACAACCGATAGTTAAATTCTGAAGGGGTGTGAATGAATGCAATTATGTCATTATTTTCAGTTCAAGTATATTAGCTGACATTCTTGCTCTGTATGAGTGGTCCTCACAACTTTCCAATAATTTTGTAAGAGGGTACCTTACAAATTTTAAACCTTTTCATCAACTCAGTGAGAGCAGAAACAAAAATAGTGGTATAAACCGCTTGAGTTGAATAATATTTCCTCAAAGTGATAGCAAGCGATGCACTAATGCTGTGAAGGCGTTCAAGAAATAGCAGAGTGTAGAACAGGAAAGCTGGTAACAAATCTATTTCCAGTTCATGGGTACTTCAAATTTCTCAAGACAGCATTATAACCTGTGATGAAAGTAAGTCAGTTACTTTCACACAAAGGAAGATTTGCAGTGATAATTTCAGCTCTTTTATTGTTTTATTTATACTCTTTTATATGTTTCATTTTACAAAGCCTATACATCACCTTTGGAATACCGTGGTTTGTAATTTAAAGAAAAAAAAAGGGGAGAATTTGGGGCTTTTGAAGCAGTTATTTCAATTGCCACGATCAAATTTTTGTTTGAAAAAATGTAGCGTGATTTTGTAACTGATGACTTCAAAGCAAATTATGAAACTCACTAATACATATGAAAAATTTTAAAATTCTAGGTCTGACTTAGTGCTGAAAAAAATGTTTAATGTGAAAAATTGCACTCAACTGTAAATAAAATATTTGAGATATGAACAGCACCTACTCTCTAAACCAATAAAAAGGTGAAAAATTTATTATTTTCATTTGAATGCTGCAGATTTTCAAGTGGGAAAAAAATAGTCAAGTAAACATTAGACACACCTACTCCTTTTTGGTCGTTGTAATTGCTCAGATGAACTTTACTTCTGTTTTGTATCACAGCAGTAAAGTATTTCACTCACTTATGTTGCAAAATCAATACCATTTTAAAAACAAAATCTTCTTTCCCATTATGATAAAATTTTGCCATAATTTTTGTTAGTGGCTGGAGGCAGCGACTACCTTTCCTCTGATATTTGTCAGGCCTCTGGTGGGGACACAAGCACCATTTATTGCACATTTTGAGAAGCTGCGGGTTAGGTAGGATGTAAATTTAAGTTACCTCTGAATGAAAAGGATCTGTGGCAATGCCTCTACCCAAAGAGGCCATTAGCACAAGATGAAATGTTGGACTTGTTCTACCAACTGCAGAGCTGGATTTTTGCCCTCATTAAAACCTTGGTAGGTTACCTCTTTCCACACCAGACAGAAAATTCCATGACAGCTCCTGTTTCATCTCCAAACACTCTTCCTCAGTCTGAACTTGCTCAAAACTGTTGCTACTCTCTCGTCAGCAACTAGATACAAGAAGTACTCAGCTTGATCAGCCACAGAGCCTGATCTGTGTTTTAAAAATGGCAGGCTTTTAATATCACAGAAACTATTAAAAAAAAAACCTCATTGATATTCCAGAAAAAGAAGCAGAATAACTTCTGTTATTATCCTTTGATTTCTACAGCCAGAATTCTTATATGGAAAGATATGATTTTTGAAGAGAAGCCCTGTAATTATTTCAATTATTTAAATAGAGTGATTATGTGCAGATATCACCATTTCAAGTTTGTAGTCCTACTGTAGTCCTGTACAAACTATATAGCTTGAGAAAACCCCAAAGTGTTAAAGGGTCAGTGGGACTCAGAATTAAAATGAAAAATAAAATGTACAGTGTGTTACAGTTCCTTTAGAAGGCTCTTTTTCAATGTCATTAATTCATAAGGTATCTTTTTCCTGTAACAGTACCCAACCGCTACTGCATACAAATGAAGGTACTGAAGCAAGACAGAGTTACTTAATGACCTGGCACCTTACATAAAAATCTGTCACTTCCTGGTGAGAATGACAATAACAACCACGAATGTCAGCAGGCAGTGGCAGGTCATCAGAAACTGCCTGTGCACTGAGAGCCCCGGCACACTCCTGAGCCACAGCCAGCACGCTCTCCTGAACTAGCTTCAGCCTGTTTCACAAGCCTGCACAGCAACACTAATACGACCTAGAGAGAGATCCCCCCCAAACCCAAGGAATCTGTTTTGTTCTCAGAGTAGCAGCCAAGAAGGTGACTGAAACCAAAACTGCTCACAAAAAAAAAAAAAAATTACACACAGAATCACACACAGAATCACCAGGTTGGAAGAGACCTTCAAGATCATTGAGTCCAACCCATGCCCCAACACTTCAGCTAAACTAAACCATGGCACCGAGTGCCACATCCAATCTCTTTTTAAACACGTCCAGGGATGGTGATTCCACCACCTCCCCGGGTAGACCATTCCAGTACTTTATCACTCTTTCTGTAAAAAACTTTTTCCTAATATCCAACCTATATTTTCCTTGGCGCAGCTTAAGACTGTGTCCTCTTGTTCCCTCAGTTGTTGCCTGGAAAAAGAGACCAACCCCCACCTGAGTACAACCACCTTTCAGGAAGTTGTAGAGAGCGATAAGGTCACCTCTGAGCCTCCTCTTCTCCAGGCTAAACAACCCCACTTCCCTCAGACGTTCCTCATAGGGCTTATGTTCCAAACTCCTCACCAGCCTTGTTGCCCTCCTCTGGACACACTGTGGATCATTTCAAGTGACCACAGACGAACACTGGTTTAGCTTGACTCTTCCTTGGGGACGGAATGCATGTGCTGAGGGACTCAGAGTGTCCCACCCCACCGTGGCCCAGTTTGCAGGGCTGAGGCTGCACTGCTCCTGCACCACCCCTTGGTGTACCATGGCTTCCACAGACTGACACGTCTTCCTCGTCCCCTGCTTAGGGGGCTCTGGGCAGACCTCCATACTTGTTTGAAACGTGGCAAGTGGGCCATGTGGGAGCAAATGATTGTCCACCTAATAAACTGAATGGCATTAAATAACTTCTCTTATGCTGGAGGATCCAGTTCAGGATTTTAAAACCACCAAAGCCTGCTGGGGGAACACAGCTCCTGCATTTGTCTTTAACAGGCTTTATCCTCTTTGCTTCTGTTTGTGCCTATTTTGTCATTTGGAACAATCCCTCTCCCTGTGTCCTCCCAGACTGATGCCAAGAGATACAGGCTAAAAGCTCCATGATTTACAAGGATACAGCCATCTGCATGAACATTGACCTGCTTTCAGGTGCTGACTCATAGAAAAGGAAAAAAAAGCCCCAGAGGCTGATTTTGGCTTCAGAACTCCATTTGAGTGGGAATATGATAGCGAAAATTTGGGAAGGATAAGCAAGGAAGAAAGGAAAGAAAAGGAAAAATATTTGATAGATGCATTTTCTTGTATACTGAAGACATAGACTAACAAGCTAAGCAAACACACACAAACACTCAGACCTTTCCTAAGTCTGTGCTCTAAGGATTTCACACATTTCTTTTCCAAAGGTCATCTGAAGTTAAGAAACAATATGTTCTTTTTCACTTTGATAAGGCAGCTTTTCTCAGAAGACAGGTTAGCTCTTCAAAACAGGATTTGGACATTTAAAAGCTACTGCCAGTATCAAATTTTCTGAATAAATATTTTTTTCTTCTTTTTACCTCCCTTGCCCGCCCCCCCCCCCCCAATAGATTGAAGATGTATAACAAAGTTCCTTGCTACAGATTGTGTACTTTCCTTATTCACCACTTGAGTTCTGTTTCTTGTAAAGGAAAAAATTCCCCCCCTTCCCTTGCCCTTATCATGAAAATGTATGTGCAGTCTAGACAAAAATACAGTACTCCTGTGGTCCAACAGATAGATAATGATGATACAGAAATTGTTCTTCTCCCATAGCTCGGGCTAATGTCAGAGGTCAACATCTGGTACCTAAAGTCAAACTGAGCTACAAATCCTACCCCTTCTCACAGCAGCCAGAACAGCCATGGTGAATTCTGTGGTTTCCAAGAAGCCTAGGCACAGTTTAGGGGACACAGGACAGAGCCAAAGAAATGCAGCTCAGCTTAACCTCATCCGAAAGGTCTGAGTACTGCTCCTTGCTCTGTAGTTCCAAGGTTAAGAATACAATCACAAACAGTTCATCAGCATTTGGCTTCAGGCAATGGGTCAAAGAGGTCTTTAATACTCAGAATGAAGTCAAAGAACATACCTAGGTGTCCTATCTGCGATCTTTAATGCAGACTGGCATGCAGGGGCTATTCAAGAGTTCAGCTTGAAGCTATGACTTTGACGCAGAAATTACTGGGTGAGGTTCCTGCAAAAAGCTAGAGCAGTAGATCCATTAACCTGTCAATGGATTGAAGCCAGGGTGATGTGTATTTAGGTACTTGGTTTATTTTTGGAAACATTGACTGAAATTTTTCAGTTGGAGAATGATTCTTTATTATTATTTTTTTAAGGTAAAGATTGAATAAAAAAAGACGAAAAAGAAGCTTTTTAAAAGCAATTCAAATTTGTTAGGAAGAAGCCAACACAGATAATGATTTTAGTTTACCTAGAATATTTCACAATACATTTAGAAGGAGATAATTAAATGTAGTGTTTCAGACTCTGCCTCACAGAGTTAACTCCATTCTGAGTTTAAGGAAACACAGCCTACTTGAATTCACTGAAGTTCATGTCAGATAAGACTAAGCAAATAATTCTTGATCAGCTTCAATTCTGAACTTCCTGAAACTTCTTTTGTCTATATCTAGTTTTCTATGGAACTGAAGTCTTCGACTTGAGGAAACAAGCTGCCCGTAATCATCCAGGTGACATACCAGGTGGCATGAAAGCTACCCTGACATTCACTGGCAAGCATATGTATAAAAACAGATACTGAGGTGCTAGTTTGAGATCCTAATTGTGTACAGATTAGGGAAACATCGGTACACTTTGCAGCTTGCTTATACAGTCATATTTCGAGAGCACCTGCAGAGAGACAGAGTTCTCCAAAAAAAATTCAGATTCAGGTTCAGACTGCAGCAGGTATGTCAGCAGGATGTTAGCTCAGATAGCAAAATATGACCATTTAAAGGCTAATATAGCTTGTGCAGGTGAGAACAGAGAGGGAAAAGCACAAGAGTGCAGACATTACTTTGAGAGACACTCCTTCCTTGCGTGATACACGCAAGTTATATTTTAGAAGTATCACTTCGGTCAGAAAAGGTGTCGGACATTTTTGCATAAATAGAAAGGCAGCCAGACTCAAAACCCAGTGCACCTCAGAGGCACAAGCCACAGCAGGTTAATCACATTCTGACAATCTGTATAAGCAAAGCTTACTCTTCACCGGGCATTCAGAAGAGCGCCTGAGATTACTTCTCCTGATTCATCTGCACCCTGTAAAACTTGATATAATTTAATGTTTTCCACCCTTCTTTTCTGGTGTGCAGCATCATCAAGCTCTACGAAATAACATTTAATTTTACGTTACGTGTTGAGCAGCTCCTAATGTAATTAGTCTCAATGTAATGGCGTAATTTGGTTTTGGACGGGAAGATTTACAAAGAAAATTAGAATAAATGAATGCACAAAGCACCAGCTGGTGCTTATACCTACTCCCACATAAGAAGAATATTGCTATTTGCAATCCTATGAAAGATGAGATAATTTGGATAACAAGGATCAACAAAGGGTGATGCAGCAGTTGGTCTAAACAGAAAGAAATCCACAGACAAATCCTGAACCATGTGGGATATAAAGCCTGCCAAAGCTGGCAGAAATCTAAAAGCATATTTTAAGGGAAATAAATATTGCAGTGCATAAATGTACCACATGGTGCATGACAGCAAGTGGCAACAGCAACAAGAACAGTAATAACTGACCGGCCAACTTGAAGGCTTCAGATGAAGAGGGCTCCTGACTGACAACTGAACTTGTGTTTACACTTTTGATCACTATTTTGAGTAAGAGGCTGTATAATCTCCATCCTCCATTGGGAGGTTTTCAAAATCCAGCTAGACAAACGGCTGACTTGATCTAGTGTTGGTGACAGTCCTGCTTTGAGCCCTCATAAAATGAAGCCTAACATGTAGCAGATGAAGAAGGTATTAGTGTTTACATGTACTAAACGTATCATATCTAAGCTTTCCCAAGCAGCACATGAACATGGAGAAAAGTGTGTATTAGCAGCAAATCCTGTTGCTAGATAATTCCTGTCTTACAAATTTTACTTCAGTTGCTTACCCAGCTTGTTTAACTTTGGGCGTTTTTACCAACGTTTGTACTGTTGGATTTATCCCAAGATTAAAGTTTAGTTTGGCAAACAGGCTATGCCCAAGGACAGCCAGTATTTTGCCTTGTCCAAAGCAGTAGCAATTCCTAACATCCAGACTATTTTGGTGTAATTCTTAACTCTGGAATTCCTTAAGCCAGTACAGCAGAGTTATACCTGGGCTTGCATTCAGGCATGTTTGAAGAAACAAACAAAATAAGAAAAGTTCAGACCTTTCTCTTAAATACAGTCCAAATCTGTATTTGTGAACCTGCATGCACATGCATACAGGTATCCATGCCATAGGCTTGTCCAGGTGGTCACAGACAGAAAGAAAACATACTTCAAAGAGTTTTCAGGAGAAATTAGTGTATAGACGCTGGGGAAATTGTACAGATGGTGCTTCTGTCTGGCAAAGCTTTGAATAAAAAAACAAATTCTGTTGATGGGGTTCTGTGGTTAGCCATATATTCCTTATATTTAATAAATTAAGCAGGCTGTCAATTATGCAATATATTTCTGGAAAGAAAGTTCAAGAGTTTATCTTTCTAGCATCCATCCCTTTACTGAGAAATGGGTGAGGTTTATAAAAAGGTGAAAAGTTGACTTTGTGATTCACATTCCCTTGTTATGCTGCAGGAGAGAAACCTCTGTGTCTAAATCAGTAGGCGGGACAGGCCCCTGGTCAAGAGGAAAGTGTGACCAGAGGTGATAGGAAAGCTGCTGACTACATTTTTCATTTTTCTGTTTTGCACAACACTATATTTCCTTCATTATACAAATGTTTCTGGAAGACAGCTGGAACCCTGATCTCTCAAGGCTAAAAGAATCAAATACAAAAAAATCTTAGTTGGTAGAGGCAGGGGATGAGAGCCTTATGAAATCTGTATTTAAGAACATTCAGTAATCTCAAACCTGAATTACATTAGATATCTAATCAGCAAATTCTCCCTCAACATTTCTCCCTCAACACTTCCATCTGGACACAGAGACAGATACCTGGGTGTAAGGAATTCTCTAACAGACAGGAAAACACCTCTGCTGCTTCCTCATAATCCCTTCTGGATCATTTGCCACCATGACAGGTTCTTCTTTTACAACACTAAAGAAAGAACTGATCAGTTAGAAAGGCTTTTCTAGCTCTATTGTAAGATGAATTTGTCTTGTTGGTCTTTAACAGGACTGACATGATCACCATGAGCTTGCACACTTGGGCTCTACATCCCAAAAGAAGTACCATTAAAAATCCTTGCAAAGTGACTGCCATTACAAACTCCAAACTGAACCAGTGTTGACACAAACACATTTTTACTACATGCCTTAACAAAGCATGCTTCAGCATGTGAAGTGGTAACTGCAAACTAACTGTATCTCTTCTTCATTCAACACAGACAGCATAAAAAGCAAAAAAAAAAAAGTGAATACATAAATAACACTTTTTTTCCAGGTATTTCTTCTTCCAAAACCCAATGTTCTGTTCTGCCTCGTCCAAAACACATACAGCCCAGCGGTACAGCTACTAGTGTATAGTTACATAGCACACATTACTTTGGTGTTGGAGAAAACGGGTGTGATTTCAAATCTATTACAACAGAGCTGTAACAAACAAACGTCTGACCCTTCTTCGTAGGATTCCTGTGTTTTATCAAGGTAACTCGTGGCTCTCCTATTTAACCTGCTAGAGAAATTCCCCTCCTGTTAGCTGCTCTCATTTTTCTTTGTTCAGCTGAGAGCTCTGTCATGTGCAGCCTGGATGGATCCAGCTGAGGCTTCCCCGTAGCCCCTGTCCAGATCTGCTGCTCTGTTATGGGTTATCAGAAAAGCAGCAGGGTCAGCAAGGGGAATGTACAACTATGGCCCAATTCATAGTGCACTCTATCAGTCCTAATTGAGGATTAAAGAGGATGTAAGCTAGAGCACTGCAGCACGTATTGGGTTACTGAGTCACCAGCTTTTTCCTCGTTTAATGTTGGAACCAGCACTTGAAACAGTCTGGGAGAAAAAAAAATCCTATCCAGAGGAGGAAAATCTATAGAAACATGCAGCACTGCTCTCCAAAATCAGGGATTGAGAGAGGACTGTAGTCTGCTGTGATCCCACATCCTCCTGCACCTTAATCTGTTGTGTATAGGTTAGCTATTATCAGGAAGATCAGGAGACAACCTTGCACTTCCAGTCTGTGCACCAAATGACAGAGCAAATTTAACAAGGTTTCCCCTGCTTAAAGGTGACAAATTAGTGCTATTTCAGCTTCAGCTCTGATTCCCCCCGCCCCCCCCAATATTTAAAATTACTTACATAAATAAGTGTTTGGAGTTTGTAAGACGGCACAGAAAACAGGTGGATAAACTGCCTTTAAAACAAGACAACTAAACTGACAACTTCGCATAAGCACAACAGTATCCTGAGGCTATGCCCAAGAAAATGACTGGAGACTTATTTGTAGCAAAAGTGGGTATACCACACATACATATGAGTAATTACTAGTTGAACCAGAACTAATTCTACAAAGAGCTATAGCAATTGTTAGCCAAATTGAGTCTGTCATGGCAGATGCTAAAATAATTGCTCAGGGAGATTACAGGCCATATCCAAGCAGTTAATTCATTAGAAGTGTAATATTCAGAATGGCAATGGAAGAGCAGACAAAATGGTAGCAAAGAGAGCACAGTTTTTTAATCAAACAAGTGCTACTGCCCTCCTCTGTCATCCTCTAGTTCCCTATTAGTATGAACAATTCATGCTTCAGTTACTGATCGAAACTGCATATGTTTGCTTACTAGCTGGCCTGGACAAATTTCCCTGTGTCTTGGGTTTGGAAAAAACAGAGCATTTTTTAGTGTTTTGTACAGTCATCAGTGTGAAAAATACACGAAGTCATTGTCCCAGCTATAAATCCCTCACATGAAAAGAGTGGAGTATTGTTAAAAAACTGTGACAGCTACTGGTTTCAACAGGCAAGATATTTCAGCAAACGAACAGTCATCAAAGATTCACAGACATGTTGTTTACAGAAATGTCTGCATGGGCACTTGCAGGAAAAAAAATGTATTCCATGTGGAAGGGTTTTTTACAAGAGATACTTTTGCTTGTCTCTGTCAAAGAGAAGAGAAAAATTCCCAGACAATTTGTCTCCAGTATGAACTAACCCTTGGCTCTACTCAGATGCAATTCCTAGCAGAGCAAAGGCTCATTTATGTCCATCAAATTCCGCAAGATAGAGGTTATAGAGGATGTTATTGGCAAATAGGTCACATGCTGGCTGGCTGCAAAGGCGCATATATCCCTGCAGAAAGGGTAGCTGCTTGAAGGAGAAAGAGAATGGTTAGACATTGGACTTATTTTGCATTTTTTCTCTGAGTTCTGAATGCAGGCTGTTAAAATTGGTCTATCCCTTAAAACTGGTTAAAATAACATCCCGATTCCCTGAACATTGATTATTTGTATCTGTGCACCTCCAGGACACGGCAATAAAAGAATACCATTTCATTTGGCATAACTGACTGTAGAGGAAATTATGCTTGACATAACACAGATAAAAATGAATATTAGAAAAATATACACCAGAATGCTGCATACCAAGAACTCCAAAGTGACTTTTACAATTTTATAAGCTTGGTCGTGTGTGAAAGAAAACAGTGAAATTTGCTTTGCAGCCAGGTTACCAACCTTACCTCATGCTGAATAGTACTTTGCATCACAAAGCACACCATTTATTTACAGTTCAACATGATGCAGCAGGAGAAAACCTATTCCAAAATGTGGAGCAAAAAGGCTTTTCAACAGATGTTATGCAGAAGTTCAGCAGAAGTGATTAAGGAAAACAAGTCTGTAGCCACATTCCCAGTCACACAGAGATATACAAATTAGGTTCTCCTGAACTGCTTCTGGAAGGTACAGCAAACCAACAAAGGGTGTTGTAGCAGAGACAATGTATTAAACTCATTTCTATTAAACAAAGAAATAGGTCACTGTGCAGTGTATGTGATGAATTTTATTAAGAAAGAAAAGAACTTTCTTAAGGAAGTTTTGTGGAGGTCTAAGAAGAGCAACGTCACAGGAGAAAAATGGGCAATTCTAAATATCAAACAGACTTTACAGCCTCTTGAATAAACAAATGAGAAAATCATGGCCTATCAGGTGAGAAATTTCAGCTCTGCAGGGCATCCCGAGATGAGAGACGTGGGAAGCTGGGAATCACAGCTGCACTGCAAGCAGTGCAGGCAATAGCTTCATCTCTCGTGTCTCCTCCTGCCTCAGCACCACCAGCCATCCCCACCATTCTTCTCTAGGTAGCTGCTTTCATTAAGCAAACACAGCAACTCTGCTAGCCCAGTCTGATCAGAAAGGAATTTCTGAATAAAGTGGTTTTTTAAGGCTAGTGCAATTTTATCACTTTACAGGAAAGATATACATTTGAAATAAAGGTTGACAAATTTTCACCACTGTGTTTCTTTTGGAGTTCAGAACGATTTAATTTGTCAAATATAACTCATTACCCCCCTCAACTAGATTTTTCTATAAGGTGATTAAATGTCTGCTTTCTATTGCAAGAGTCACCACCCGAAAGTTATAAAACAATATCATGAGATGACTTGTGCTCCAGTCCATATGTATATCACATATACATGAACACATATAAAAAGCAGATACACTGGAGTAATTAGCCATGCTGTAAATCAGTAATATTTTTCCCTCAAACTCTCCCCTCAGATTTCCACACTGAAGATGTCCAAAGTGATGGCACTACCATACACACAGAGGCAGGTGATTTCCAAGTGCTCCTGCTGTAACCTCCTTTCTAATCACCTTCTGGGATACAGCGCACTGTGACACTCAAATAATGTTTACAATTAATATGCCTCTTCAAAACAGCCACTCCAATAAAGAAAGACTATTTTCCTCTATCAACAGAAGAAAAGTACAATCAAAAGTAGTCACTACTGTCTGCAAATGAGCGGTTTTTCTGAAGGCTGTATACTAAATGACTCTTCTTCTGCAACAGACCTTGCACAAATCAGGAAAATGCAAACATAGGGATATTCCAGTTTGGACACCTATCACATTTCTGATATAAAAGTTATGAAAACTGACTTATTTTTATAGAAGCTTTTCTAAGATTGTCACTAGACCTCATTTCTTACCCAGAGCTTTTGTCATTTGTTCAAATATATACACTCAGTCTGATCTTTAAAGCTGAGCTTTTATCAGTTCTTAAACTGTATCTGATTCGTATGTATAAAATAAGCACCATTCTGACAGCCACCTTGTCCTCAGGTCATTGCATGGTGAACTTCACACAGCAACCTGGAGACGAGCAAATTGAACTGTGACAATAGGTTGAGATAATGTTTGGGAAATGCCTCATTACATCATGCATTAATTTTATGTTTTCCCTACAGACAAGAAGCAACAGACCTTACATTAGGGTCCTGCAGACTGGAGGTCTTACTGGGATTTACAAAAGAGGTCTCTTCTTTCACAGCCTGTTAAAAGAAGGAGCCAAAGTTTAGTACAATGTCCATGCACTTAGGATAATACAACTGTTTATTAAATAAATATTCCTGTAAGCACCTCAGAAAACTGCAGTATCCAAAATGCCTACTCTGCCCAGACTTAAAAGGCATGATCTTTCTGAATTTTCATCTCCTACAGCTGAGATTCACTGTGCTGAGCTACTATGTACAATGTGCAGGGCAGTAGTGTAAGGAAGAGATCGGTACTGGAGGAGAAAGAAAGGAACACTGACATTTATGGTTCCTCCAGAAAGCATTTGAGCAGAAATCATACAAAATCTACACAGGCAAACATACTGTAATTGAGCTGTCCTTTCAATTACAATAGAGTAAATATTTATGTAGCCTAACTGAAATAATGATGCCAACTTTTCATTCAGTCTTTGAGAACCTAACTGAAAAATGTGATCCCCTACATATATTCACACTGTATGCACAATTCACAGAAAATCTCACCCACTACTGCTCTGTGCTAAATTACAGAGTCCTGTCTCTCATATGCCATTTGTCTGTAGAGTTGAAAATATTAGTATTGCAAAATAACTTACATGGAAATTGCTTTATCACCTAGGAAATGCCCAATCCGGGCAGGTGTTGATATACACTTCAACTGAGATGCAGTATTCCAAAATCCACGTGTAAATGCCGGTGTGAACATAACACTGACCTCCCCTACAGAAAATACCGACTAAAGAGACAAGAGTACCTCCAAATCAGTCATGGACTTCTCAGACTGTGACATTTGCATCCCACTACATGAATAGAAGGGAACTGGAATGGTCCCACGACAGAGGGATTTTACAGTGTTCAGTATCTGAACCACAGTAATTTGAGGCCATAGGTCCAGATCGAATTAAATTTAATGTGTCAGTCTAATCCTCTTAAAAAAGGATGAAACAGATTTCTTCAAATCCATCAAATCCAAATCAAAGGATTTTACAGACATGTAAAAATATTGTAAATGTTGTGTAAGACCTTCCATTCAACACAAATTGATATATTCCATTTGAGGGTACCCATAAGAAAAGGAAACAAAATCAAAGCTGAGTTTCTTCTACAGCTTAGCAACAAACTAAAGTAAAAATATCAGTAGGGATACCCAGTGCTTGGGGAAGTCGCGCAAGCTGTGATAGTTTTGGCTTTGTTTTCCCCTTGTGCTGGAGGCAGCAAAACCCTCATTGCCCCTTCCCAGATCATTATTTACCAGATCATCAGCTGTGGTGGGGAGAGATTATTCCAGCTTGTACACACAATTAACTGTATGGGCAATTAAACTGGAACCACTGGAAGCCTGGCAGAAAGCAAACTCTGTTCTGGGCTTATTCCAGCCCAGGCAAGTACCTGAGGTGATGGGTTTGAGAGCATTTTGAGACAAGTCCCTTAGGAGGAAGTTCATCCCTTCCTATTAGAGTTGTTGCACCTTGGATATTGATACCAAACCCACCATCAGCAGAGAGGGGACCCTCTGACCCCATCAGCAGGTTTGTTCCTCTCCTAGGGGGCTAGTTTACACAGAGGAAGCTGGTTTACAGGTAGGTTACTTGGAGGAGAACAGGACCAGCAGTAGGTACTGGAGAAGCTTCCCTCCAAAGTAGTGCCCTTACATCTTTGGGGTTAATCTCCCTCAGGCAGAGGTTTCCTCAGTCCTGCACAAATGCTCCAGCAATTAAGGAATCAGATAAATGTGGGACATAATCACACCACCACCATCATTGTAATTCAGCCACCAAACGTTTTGCTGCTAAGGTTTTCAGTGAATTAGTGTCACATCATGAATCATTTCGGTACCAGGAGAGCAATTTAAAAATTTTAATAAATTTGTAGCTTTAAGAAATTCAGCTCAGCTTTAGAAAACTTTTTTTACTGGTTTTCTAGTAGCTCTGTCTAGCATAATGTTTATTCAAAATCTATTGCTTTCTTGAAAGGACAGAAAAAAATTTTTTAAGGACTCAAGAGAAAGCATTGAAAATCATTCTTTGTTGGCATAGATGAGCAGTGGAAGCAATATTTCTTTGTGCTACAGAAATTATAATGCTTTTTATAAAGCTGTTTGGTTTCTGAAAGCTGTAAACATGAATCCAGCTGTCAGAAACCTAATACAAAGTCTCTTCTTCCAAACTGATGTCTTAACAGTATTTTATTGTTAAGCCTGTCAAGCTAGCTGCTTATTATGTGTCAAATTGGTTACTTTTTAAAACTACAAATTTTAGTTTATTCTAATTTTCACCAAATTAATTAATCTGCATTTTAACATGCACTTGAACACAACAATAGAAAAGAGATCACAGAGATCAAGAATGCAATGCAGGGGCTGTGACCAGTCATGAAATTATTAAAATTCCACCTACTTAAATGCTATAAGCCATGGATCTCATTAGCCAGCTGAGAGGGCTTCACTGTGTTAGACCCTTGGTTTCTTCTCAGCTCTGTGACTACATTACTGCTCTCTTTTGTCTTCTCTGCATTGGAAGGCTGTGAATGCTGAAAGCCTGGCTGCAGAGAGATTTCTCAGTTTTCTGACAGTGTCTGTGTGAAAGCCTTGCTTTCTCACGGACGCTATGGGAAAACAGTTGAGAGATTTTGTAAACTATGATATTGTTATGGTACCAAGGAGAAAATATCTGAAGTAAGTGTTGTTATGTTCAGCCAATCCCTCTGGGGGGTGGTTGGTCAGTGAACCAATAACCTTATGTCAGTCCAGCGTGTTAGGGTATATAAGCGAATCTGTAAATTAATAAAGGTCAGTTTCTTCTCACCCTAAACCGTCCATGTCGCTTTATTCCTCGGTCTCTGCTCGCGAGCGACAGAAGGCTAAGCCTGCATCTCAAGAAGTCATATATTTCATATTGCAGCATGACCAGTGTTCTCCGCCAATGAGGAATTTCTCTTGGTACTCATTTTCTCCATTATTACTCAGGCTCTAGAGATCGGAAAAGACTCCTGTATCCACAAGTAAGCACTGCAGAGCAGTGAGCAAGTAATCCCACTCTAAACTGTAAGGAGAGAGGGAGCACACAGAGAAATGGGGGGGCCTGAACAGCCTCAGGTGATGAGGCCTGCTGCCCTCAGGGTGCCATGGAGTGTCCATGGGCAGGTACAGATTAACAACGATGGGCTCATTCTTCTCACCTTACGCCTCTCCTCCCTGTCTGTGGAAGAACAGGCATGAGAAAATGTTGTACTTGCAAATCTTTCTGCAAAGGGCTTCAGCTGTCACGAAGTGTACCACCCTTGCTTCAGTGAGGGCTTGTTGGCTTTTGGGTTGTTTGTGTGTTTCAGAAGGAGGTCAGTAAGCCATCAAGTGGCAGCCTGTTGCTTTTATTTTTCTTCTTAACACTGCAAGTCACACTCACAAACCACAGGAGGATTTCCTCAGCCTTACTGAAAAGACATGACTGTAGAGCAAGGGTTATGCTTGTAGACAACCCTTACAATATAATTCCCAGATGGTTCGCCTTCATTTGAAAACAAGTGCACCTGCTGGGGCCAGGATTTGTGTTTCCATTGCAGGATGCCTTCCAGCAATGGAGCAAGAGGGTTTAGCCGAGGGTAGCAGGAGGTGCCTGGTGGGGAACATACATAGAGAGATGGGCAGAGGCTCTCATCCACTGAAAGCCCAGCACTGTGTAAGAAAGAGGCAGAAACAAAGCATGGAACTGCTTAGATCTTAACTAAGGCAGATTCTCCCCTTCCACAGAGGCTGCTGCTCTGAGGGAGAGATTTCAGGGCATAGCAGACCTGGAAGACTGATTTATACAGAAGCAGATTCATTTAATAATTACCCAAAGAGAAACAAGCTACTCTTCTGGCTACCAGACTGCAAACCAAATTAAAAGTTGATACATATAATCCATCCACACAATGCCATTCTCTTTTTTTATCTGTATCAGGCCCAGGGCAAAAGAAAAATCATTAATGTTCTGATTTCATATGCCATTAACTTTCTGGATGGTGTTAGAAACAAAGAGAAAGAATTACTTTATCATTTTAAACATTACTGTATACTGTTTAGGGACAAGAAACATGACTGGGCAGCAATGCCGTTGTACAGGCTCTCTTCACAGACGATTGCTAAGAAACATGAGTTCCACGAATGGATGAAAAAAGGAGAAAAGTATCTAAGTAATATCAGATTTTGCCCACAGCTCTCTAAGCCATTTACCTGTGGGCAGCCTGGGAGTTCTCAGACTGCTTTTCAGTCAACTCCTGAGCCCTGCTAATCCCGGCAGCTGTCTCGGCAGCCAGGCCCTTTGGAGCCTTAGAGAGGGGGCGGATACTCCAGGGATGCTACACCAGACTCTGCTGAGCTTTCTAGAGGGGGTGGAAACACTTTCTGGCCCATGGGAGTAATCCCATGCATGAATTCATAAATCCTGGTGGCTGGATTTGCCTAGTGAACAGCAGCTCCTTCAATTTTCTTCTGAAGAATGAGTTAGCCCCAGGACAATGGAGGACAGAACCTTAAAATGGGAATTGGTTGCACTAGGCATGTACCAAGAGGGAAAATGCAGTAAAGACAGAATTTTGGGTGCAGCCCTCCGTGATTTTGCCTCCAGTGGGGCACTGTGCAAGGCAGTCTGTGTACTTCCTGCCTCAAGCAAGTGCCATGGGGAGCTAGTGCCATCTGTGTCTCTCCTCCATCACAAGGGGCATTGCTGCAGCTCTCACCTCTACTGATCCAAAATAGCAATACCTTGGATAAGAAAAAAAACTGCATGAAGAATCAGATCACTGCAGCCAAGGGGGAGTGTCAGGTTCTCATCTGAGAAAGACAAGGATCTAGAAGGCTCATAGGAAACATATGATGGCTCTTATTTAGCAATTTCACAAAGTTCTCAGTTGCAGAAAGGAAGGGAGAGAAACAAAGCTTTCACATGTTTGGAGATCTTCAAAGGTAAGGAAGAAATTACTCTCACTGCAGGGCCTTGAAATACTTCTCTATCTTGGCTCTTTCTGAATCTGTAATGATGCTAAGGAGGCCTGAATCATATTTGATTTTTCAGCTCTTTATCAACACTTTTATCTTTTGTTAGCCACGCCAAATGTTGGCTGATCTCATTAGATAATACCAACTAAGGAACATGTCATCAGGAAGAATGTTCTGCCAAGGTAAACCTACCTTGGTGATTTAATATGTCAAATGTAACTTTTCAGGCAGAAAAGCATGATGTTTATGTCTCTTGGGAACAGACTACTCTGGTTTTTTCCCTCTGAATGAGACCTGGCACCATGGGCTCTGGCAGGGCTCTTACACATCAAGGCAATTAACAGTACTTGTCTCATCATGTACTGGCACTTAGAGACATGCCAGAGAGGAGACACAGCTGACATACCCTCAGTGTGCTCTCAGAGTCTTGTGACACCGCTGCCACACTTGTATCCCAGGGAATAAGCTGAAGATCTCATCAGTTCCCACATTCTGTTTATGTAAATCCTCAGTCTCCTTCTGTACTTCCAGCAAGGCTGCCACATCATTTCCTCAGTTCCTTCTCTGATTTTGAGGTATCATTGCTGACACACTTCTAATGAGCTGCCATGTATCATATATTCATCACACACAATCAAAACCTTGTATTTTTATACCTGTGGCTCCATCAAATTCCTGTAGCCTTACTTTTAAAGTTGAGCAAACCTGTTTCCACGTAGCAACTGAACACAGAGAATTTGAAGCTGAGCCATTTTTAAATTCCATTGTTATGAACAATTATAACTGATGCGATGTTGCACTTGCTGCTGTTCCAGCTGAGAGTTCCAGTGCAGTCGCTTCTTTTTACCCAACCTGAAACTTGACAGTGAGTTTATTGCTCATCCAAGTGGGTGACTAACAGCAACAGCTTTAGCAAGGAAGGCACAGTGTACATAAGGAGCTGTGGAAGCTTCCCCCACAGCCTGAACACCTCAGCTGTGACCTGTTATACTCACATAATTTCAGTTCTGATCTCTGTGCAAAGACTGTCAAATTGTGCAGCAGCTCAGTGCTGTGAATAAGGACGGATGGAGGGAGGGAGGAAAGAAGGAGAGGGAAGCAAACTGCACCTAATTCATGATGGAAGGAGCCTGAAATGTTGGAAAAGCTGATCCTTTCAAGGTACTTAAGTCAACATCTAGTGAAAGCTAAAAATTCCTCTGGGGATCCAGAAGGATTTGTTTAAGTCCTATTATAAGAAAGATCGCATATGATTATAAATCCTCAAGTGTCTTCCCTTCACCTACTCTATTTTCATTCATGACCTGATTAGGGTTTGAATCCAGATCTCCTTAAGTGAATAAAGCTCCAAAGACCCAGCTTACATAAAGACAGTGAATTTTTTCTAGAAATACATGGCAAAAGCATCTGAACTTTGAAGACGACAAGTCCTTACACCAGAATCTTTCCTTAAAGGAGACAGAACACTAAAAAAGACACAGAATCATCAAAAATGTAGCTAAAACAGACTAGCACTGTGGATCACCTCACTTATGCACCTTTTCTACCATAAATAATGCATAGACCCCAGTCTCATTTACATTGCAGCCATGGCTTGCATCTGTGTAGAGAGCACAGGATGACACCGATATCCTGCATGAGCTGAGGTATTTTCTGTACCACGGTCCAGTCCTTTCCTCAAGGCAACTCTAGACAGCACAGGCAACCTGCTCTTTCTCACATATTTGCAATAATTAAGGCAAAATGACATGATACTCGGCCTGTACTTGTTTCTAGGACAGGGAGAAAAAAGAGAGATGGCTATCGACCTGGCCTAAAAATTTACATGTGTATAGGCTTGTCGAGAAAGTTAGTGTGTGAAAGGAGTTAGAGGACTGAACGTCCCTTTGTTCAGCCTAAATATCCCTTTGTTTACTGAGAATCAAGGCAGGGGAATCAATGGCTGGAGAACCCAAACCTGGCTCATTGAAGATACCTCTCCCTGGCCAACAGTTTCCATTGGGGTTGAGAAGGGAGAAACAAATGGGATTTTGTATGCTCTTTGTAAGGAGCCTTCCATCTCCAAACCACCTTTTCTCACCACCTATTTTCTCAGCAAACAACCCATAATGTTCGGTGAGGAACAGCTCAGTAGTAATGTCACCTCTATTTGTCTTCTATAAACTGCACTGCAAAAATGTACCTGCAGAACGAGCTTGGCCTTCCCTTGTCGGCAGACAAGGGGAAGATGAGAGTGATGCAAAAATCAGCTGTAGTAGAAATCTGTGAGAAATGGGATCCTTCCCTGTGCTAACCTGCTAGACGCACATCAACCCGAGGATTTAGGAAAGCCTGGGTAACAGGTGCAGAATACAGACACCACTTGTGGATGACAAACTACTAGAACACAGCACGCACTGCCTGCCAAAATAAAAAGCCCTGCTGAGATAGCTGTACATTTGCTCAGGAGCCTGTGCTTAATTTTAAGGATAATTGGGATTTGTCCGAAGCCAAAGTGGATATAAATAGCAAGTGAAACCTGCAAGTATCTTTCTTTCATCACTTGGGCCTTGAACTGTTTGGCAAAAGGGACTCTTTGTGATACTAACAAGTCATGTCTGCTCAATCACAGCATATCGGCACTGACTCATGCAAGCTGCAAAGGGGTTTTAAATGCCAGGGAGAGCTGGTCTTTTGTATTCTGACAGCTCCTTACTGCTGCTTTATACCACTCCCTCTCAAATGGAGAGTCTGGAATATATATGCAAAAAAAAAAAAAAGATATGTCAGTTGCTTCACAGTGTTTAGGGCTCCCCTGGAGCTTAATTATGTGGGAACTCTGACATGTAGTCTGTCAGCTAAAAGGTGGCAGATCCCTGTGGCACAGTTTGAGAGGTGTGTTGTGAAACATTACTCATGTGCTCTCACCCTACAGGTAACTGTATGGCATGCCCTGTGCAAACCACAGGTTCCCACAGCTGCGTGTGGGTTCCTTGCATTTCTCACCTCTGGTGTCCATGGCAGTCAGCTCCTAGATCCAGCTTCCAGCACTCCCATGCACACTGCACTTTTATTCTACCTTTAGATGAGTGGCACATAAATATTCCCATCTTCACCAAATAAAAAAACCAACCCTCACTCATGTTGGTTTTCTGCTGCTCTATAACTCTAAAACACAAGCAGGGCGGAGTGATCAGCACCATAACCTTACAAATTTTCGGTCTCTAAAATCAGGGCTATAACTATGGGAGATGTATTGTCCCCTAGAAATGCAATAAACAGCTCTTCAGCACAATTCTGAAATGAAGCAACACAGAGATAATATTCCAGAATATATTTTCAAATGTCTAGCATCATTTCCCCTGGTTTCATTTTGCAAATCATAAGCACTGGAACAATTTATTTCTAAGGCTCTCTCTTGTGTTGGTGCCTAGCTGCCATAAAAAAAAAAAAGAAAACTACAGAAAATTTCTGTCCCAGCTTATATTTTCCATTTGCAAACATTTACTCCATTCTCCGAATTAACAAGGAACAGCTTCTTCTTCTACTACATGCAGGAGGTGCTTTCATAAACTTGTCACATCCTGATGTTAGTAGCATATGGTATTGAAAGTATTCCTACTGCTTGAAGGGGGAGCTGTTACAAATATTTCAAGCAACAGTTTGTTAATTTTGGATGCGATCCTATAGTGCACCAACATTTTTCTCATGCTTTTAAACCTAACCATAAAATGAAGATGCCCCATGAAGTTTCAAAAAGGATGAGTTAGACCACGGATTTTTGGGGCCCTTAGAAGAACATTTCCTTTCAAATACCATGAGCATAAGACAGAGTGTTTCTTTCTTCTTCCTTTTACAGACTTTTTTCTGCTTCTCCTCATTTTTTTGTGCTATCACAAAATATGGGAATAACTGTGCTCTACACAAGGAAAAGCAAGGATGACTTGCTTTACAACTCGAGGAATATAGGCTGTGCCTTGCAGAACCTAGAGACACTTCTTGCTCTGGCTGCCTAGTAAATTGAAATATGACAGTACAAAAAACAAGAGATGAGAAATTGGAGTGCTACGAATAAGGCCAGAAGGCAAGACTTCTCAGGGATGTAATACAGAACTGGCATCAAAAGACAGAATTGGGCAGAGGATAACATCATTAGTCCTCCAGATATACTGAGCAGCAAGATATGTCAGATGGGGTCAAAGAGGGGCAAGATCACAGCCCTGGGGGAATACATTGAGTTAAATAGTTGTCTTCCATGAAGAAAACTATTCCTCATCTGCTCCCTCGAAAGGCTGCTGTGTCTCTCAGCAGGGTAATTCCATCCCAGCTCACTTTTCCCAGAAGATGACTGAACTGGCACTGGGAAATGGCTTAGCTACTGGTATTCAGCTAGTTGTTTGGGGGACTGGGGGCAGGTAGAGAAGATAACTGCGTGGTTTTATGGTATTTGATATGCTGGTTTATCAGGTGGTCCTCCTGTAGCTGCCTTCCCTTCTCCCATCTTCTAGATGATAGATGTTGTGTTTCTACTGATTCCTTCACCATGAACACTTTTCCTACCCTTTTCAGTGCTTATGTAGTCACAGCTTCTTACTGTAACAGCTGATCATTGCCTGGTCTCTGCCTGCTTGTTTTTGCAATGTATCTGAGAAGGGTGACCTTTCATAATTGACAGGAGAGGAAATCAAGTGCAGAAGAACTCATCTCTAGTTACACAGGCAATTTTGTGGATAAGCAGGTAGTTGAATGAGGATTTCTAAGGTTAAGGTGACTTCCTAATTTACTGGCTATACATTTTAAACCATACTTTGTTAGCACTGAAAGCATCAGAGATTTCAATCTGAACCGTATGCTGTCATTTTTCCACAACGTATGCTACGCTGCAACAGTCTTCTTTACCTTCCTTCCCCTGAAATCATAAGATTTTTCTCATTGAGGCCAAGTCTACAGAGATCTTAATCCAATCTGACTTTTAGAGCCTGTGAAAAACAACACAGGCAAGAAGGAAAAGAGGAATGCTCAGTTTGCTCTGAAAGTTATTTACAACACATCAGCAGCTAAAGAATATGGTTACGGAAGAACAAGCAACTCAGGATGTCTTCCCTTGGAAGGCCTCAGACTGAAAAATTAAGGCAGGGCAGGTCAATTGAGAGATGCACACGTTAAGCACACTTCCCATCTTGCCTTAATAATGTTGTATTCTGAATGCAGCAGCACACACTGCTTCCAGCCTCTAACTATCCAGTCAAACATCACGATTAAGCATATTCAGGAGAAAATACAAGTATGAGCAGTACACCATAACATCCTGTAGAAAAGGCACACAGGAAAAACAGAGGGTAAACCCAACGGCAGAAATACGCTACATAAAACACTGTTGATATAACACAGAATTCAGAGAGGTGAGAGAACTGCTTTAAGCAAAAACTAAAAGAAAAAAAACCACCTAAAAACTCCTTCCTCCTTATGCTGCCAGATTTATGGTTTCTGCTGTTGAAATCTAGGGCAGTCAGAATAACCAAATTTTGATACTTCCTTATATGTAGCTAGACGAGATGTAATCTAGGTCTCGAATGAAAGATCTGCCAGGGAACAACAAATACACAAAGCTGATTGTTAACAAAGTCCTTTGCAGGGCAAGTTGACCTGGTCTGTTATTGTGAAAAGAAACAAAACAATGGAAATACCAATGTAATATGTGTTCAAAGAGAATAGTGTGCTCAAGAATACCACAGGAACTGGGGATAAGAATTACAACAATCTTTCAACCTCTATATTTGTTCCTAAAACATTGTATTTGGCTATAATTTTTGGTTCCAATGGCATTATCTTTTGTCCACAAATTGCACTTGAAAAGAATAACACATTTTAGGTTTCACTAGATTTACTTCTGATTGGGAAAACAATTTTTTTACAGTCATTCTATTTTAGCATCAGTTTTCAGTTGCATGGCATCATTAAAACAGTGTTTTTGAAACAGGATGTATCTAATGTAAACACTAACTAAGCAGTGAAAACAGAAGCTTAAAATTTAGTTAAAAGCACACGAACAAGCAGGAAAACAAACGATTAGCTAATATTTCACACTCAGACATCTAAAGCCAATCCCCTGAAATAAAGGTTGAATCTGGATATACCGATATTATCACTGGAACAATCTTAACCACAGTTTCCATGAGTAGTGGGTAGCCTCAGAAAACTCCAGAGGTTACTCTTTCTCAGCTACAAAGTAAGTAAAAGCTACAGTGACAAAACAGAGATTTCCTGAGGCCATCTTTCCTATTTTCTCAGCCTCTCTCGGCTGTATTAATCATGTCAGTTAGGATAAATTTCCTGCTTCCACCATATCAATCATTTTGAGTTACCTGAAGAAACTGCAGAGCAGTCAGAGAACACTGTGCCAGTGTGCATACTTGACTAAAAATAAGGTGCTTCCTCAGGAACTGTGTGATTTTGGAAAACTGGCGAAAGCTATGCCAAAATTAAAAAACCAGGGTATTAAGCACAGATTACCTGGGCACCTACTCTAAAAGCAGCTTCCACTTGAGCTTTGAGGATGTTGCACTTCAAATGGTCAGGTACAGATGAAGGTGACACAGGGGCATGAAGAGTCTTTTCCGGTACCTTCTTTTCTTCAACCTGTATTTAATAAAAAAGCAGTGACATACATTAGAAAGACAAGTTCATAAAATGATCAAAGGTTAAATTTTTACTTGTAATAACTTGATTCAGCAATACTGGCTAAAACTTCCATATTCATACCCTGATAGATACATCTTAGAAGTTTTCAAAATATTTAATGACTTGATACTATGTTCAAGACAAGAATAGCCCCAGGGAAGCCTGAGTAATAGAAGCAAGAAAATGATGTGGAATGAAGATACATTAAAAAAGCCCAGCCAGGCCCTGGAGCAGTTGTTCAAACCTGTGATCACTCTGAGGATGCAAAACATTGTCTCAAAATATCCCACGGCGGGCAGAAGAGCAAACAACAAAACAATAGAGAGCACTGGCTTTTTACACCACCCTTAAAATGCAAAGCTTTGCAAATTTAGCCAGAGAAATGTGAAGGAATCTCCACTTAATTGCAAGCTAAGCAAAATCTCCTTAATCAGAAAGAAAATAAAAATCAAGAGAGTTTAAATATTGCTGATGCTGCTTCCACTTGGTGTCAATCCTTTACCTACTCAGCGATCTGAATCAGAAATTTTGGCCTCAGGACAGCTAGTTTAGTGCCCTGTTCAAACATGACCTAAAGGTTTTGTGACTTGAACAAACTATATACAGCAGAAATGCCACATTAATAAACTTCCCACGCAGAAAACAAAAAGAAAGACAACGTAATACTAATATATCAACAAAGAGGGTATGAATGAGACCAGGATTGTAAACACAAGCTCTTAAACAATCCAACTGTAATATGTAACATATTTTTAGAGAATAATTGAGCAATGGCATAACAGCCATTGCAAACTTCCCTATTCTTCCTGGAAGTGAGCCTTGAATTACAGATGAGTAACAGCCTAGATTCTGCATTCATTTTCTGCTCTCGTGGCTGAGAAGGGTGAGTGGTTGTATATACCCAGACAGAACAGATATGTAATGCCGTCATTCAGATTTCAGCCCAAACAGGTACAAGACATCAGTACACCAGGTCCAGTGATCCTTGAAGTTCACCTCTGTCAAGTATTTCAGGACAGAACCAATCATTTTTTGCCACTGAAATTACCATATGATTAGCCCTTTAACTTCAAAATCTGTCTCCTTTTTCCTTCCTTCTGCCCTCCCCCACGGCATCCCACTGGCTGATGGTAACTACAGTCTTACTGACTCTTTTCTCAGGTCCTTGAGCAATCACAAATAGGAATATCAAGATTCAGGGGACTCTTTCTACAAGTGGAGCAAGTCACAAAAGCAATTGTGTTGCCTGAGGAAACTGTTCAGCAAACACCAGGGAGGGAAAGAGACAGACCGTAGCAGAACTCTGTTGAGACTGCAAGATATTTATGTGTAAGCAAAGTTGGTCTATCAGCCTTCTGCATCCAAAATGCCATAGCTGCCAGGTATGATTTTGAACAACTGTCTGTTAAAGGACTGCTCATCATGAGATTTTTTTTCTCTGGCAAATTTCTAATAATTCTTACATGTTTATTTGTCAAGCTACATTTACTTTTTTATGAGGAAGATATTTTTGGACTTCCCATTCTACCCAGTCTCCTCCTAAGGGAAAAAGAAGATACATAAAATGAAAAGTGACAGTGTCTAGCTGGAGCAACTTATGGAACTGTAGTCATCTATTCAGTCTTGAATATAACAGCAGTTCAGCAAGTATACGAAAAAAAAGAAAAAAAGAACAGAAAATCCAAACACGAAATATTTGATTGCCATAGGTGTCTTTTCTGGGATACTCACGAAGCTGAGAAGTGGAGATAATCAAAAGGACAAAATTATTTGTAAAGAAAGCACAATTTTTACAGCACCAGTATTCTTGGTAGACAAAGTGAAATACTATACATTTTTAAAAGGCTGTTTTTACTGTCAACTTTTATGTGTATTGATTTCTAACAGCAGAAAAAACAACACACTAAGAGGTGGCATTTCTAAAGGCCATGCAAAATCCCGCCTTTGTTTTAACACTGTATACCAATTAAATAACATTTCAGTCAAGCAAGATTAAACAACTGTATTTTACTTGCTATATCAGGACAACCAAGGCTTGTTTAGGAGACAAGCTTGTTTCATAACCTGAAATGTTCCCAAGTCCCATCCCCCTGTTATTCTGATGAGTATAGATATTTTTCAGTCCTATTGTTCTTCCTCCACTGCCCAATTTTCCCACATTGACCAAGAGGAAGATAAAAGCTCCTAGGGCTGCCCTTTAGCTGGGAACCCTCAAAAGATCTAAATATCCTGCTATATTCAGTATTGTGCAGATGACTTCATTTAATGGAGATCCCCAGTGTGATATCTGATGTGCAAGTCTCACATGGAGATTCTTGAGAGGTCCAAATGGTGATGGTGGCTGACCTGGCTGAAAGAGGAAGCTGCTGCTGGAGAGTGCACACTTCTCAGAAGCCATTCCTGGGTATTCAGTTCCGCTTTAGTCCTCGTTTGGGTCACACTTTGAGGGTTTCACCTTCAAGCAAGCAAAATTTGCTTTGCTTGCACTGCAACAGGAGCAGCAGCACCTTTAGTGACTGGTCACACATGAAGAGCAGACATTGCTGCAACTGCTGCTTGGCCTCATCCTGCTCACCAGCTGCTGAGCCAGCAGCCAAAGGCCACTACGTCCCCCTGCCCCAGTGCAGATGCTGACTGCACACAAAGCACACGTGGGGCTTGGGACTGCTCGGCCTGACCCAGGCCTCCTTTAGCTTCTGAACATATGTCAAAGGCCTCTTTGCCAGCCTGCCTTGGCAGTGACAGCCTTTTTTGCCACAGAGCAGCACATCCTGCATCATTACTGAATTCTGCTCTCCCACAGCTGATGAGCTGAGACTATGACACAGAGTCAGTGGCACTGAGGATCCAGATGAAAAGTAAACTCTAATCACAGAATAAAGCAGCACCTCCCTATTGCACCTAGACTATTAGCACTTCTAAGCACCTATATAAGTTCTTATTTTTCCTTAATGTCACTAATTTTTACATATAAGCCCATTCATCGCCCAATTTAACTCCTAAATTATAACTGTCATCAAGAATGCAAAAGAAAACAAAATATTTCACGGCTACAAAGACAGATGCAAAATCTTCCGTGCTTCATTTCACTAGTTTATAAGAAAATAAAAGATCTAAAACCTGTCTGCATTAGGAATCTCCACATAATATTGCTACAAGAACAAAAGCTGTACTCTAATTTATTTTGCTGTATAATAAAGAAATTTTACATTTCCAGAATCCTCACTGCTCGCAGCATAAAGACAGCAGCTAGGTATTCATCTGTTGAGCCAGGCCGGCAGTTATTAACATTTTGTTTTCATTGATAAACTCAGAGTGTTCTATTTGGAAGTGATTAGAATGCTAAACGTGGCATGATGTTAATGAATCTTCCTATTTTATAATTTTTTATTACACAATCCAAAACAATCTTAGATGCCCCTTTCAAGTGAAAGTCTTAGAGTCAAACTTTCATTTGAAAGAGATAATATTCTTGCTTAGAATTGCAATTTAAACTCATCCTAAAAGGTTTAGAAATTAAGAAAAAACCCATTAGGATACCTGATAGCACTCCAGTTTTCCATGTCCAATTCTGCTGATCTCAATAACAGCAATGTGTTCACATTGTTTCACCACTAATGCAGAATTTTATTTTTTCATAGGAGAACACTAGAGAATTGCATTTAAATGGAAAAAGTCAAAGAAGCTCAGAAATATACACATATAAAACTAGAGGTATTTTTTTCTTTTTGTAATTGAGGTCTTACATTTGCTTTTCTCCTCCCAAACATTTACTTTAAATTCAATTACATTTGCTGGTACTAGAACTGAAGGCAGATTTGTAGAGTGTTAGATAATGATGACATTGACTTTGGTTTGCAAAGCTAAGTGAATATTAAGTACACATAGAGAATATAAAAATAGTTGCGTGAAACAAAGCAATATCACTCCTGTACATAACATTTCCATGCTCTGCTTTAAAAGGTTGATGCTTTTTCCCACATCAAACTTTGTACCAAGAGCAAGATTCATGACCTTGTGCCTCTGTGAACTTATTGATAGTCTCTTCTTAACCAAACAGCATGTTTAAAACATGTGTTTGACTGGAGGTAACTGAAGAATAGAATGAGTATTTTCTTTAGGAACTTCTATTTTTGTCGCTAGTCATCACTACTAGTGAGGGATTTTACCTAGGGAGGTAAAATTTTAACAAAGACAACACAAATATATAGGTTCTGAAAGCACAATAGCTATGTGACGTTTCCTGGGACTCAACTACATCTGCAAATGGGCATGGAAATCTACAGACTCTTTTGCCCCTTTTTCACCAGGAAATGTATTGCTTTTTTTGCCATGTGATAGCTAACACCAATTACAAACAGATACCGCAGTGATAAGAGCTGTACAATAATGTGTTATTCCTATTGAGGCAAAGTTTACAAGCAGAAACTGCATCTTCTTTATTAGAAAAAAAGTACAATTGAAAAAACAAACAAACAAACCCCTCATTAAGCTGTCAGACACAGAATATTTTCCTCAGGTTAGCTATTAGTTGGTCTAATGAAAGATACAACTCCCAATACATCTTGTTATGCTTATATCCTCGGAGTAACCCTCTTTAATTCTTGGTTTCAAATTTATTTTATAAAATCCTATTGCTCAATATTATTAAATCCTACCTCTGCCACTGCTAGCTTCATGACAGTCTTACTGGACCATGGTAGCCGTGTTTCCTGGGATATACCCTCTGATCCATGTATCACACAGAAGAGTCTCAGATACATCAACAAGGTGAGTTCGTTTTGTGGGTTTTCTTAAACTACAAATGATTTTTGGAACCACAATGGCTTTAGGCATTGCTGCCATGCAGGGAGCAGGTAGTTCCACAGATTTTTGCAGGTGGTATCATTTGGAAGCAGACAATCTGTGTAACTGGGCAGCCCAATAACATATTCTTGCCCTGCTAGCAAAAGGTCATAAGTTTCGAGCAGAGTTTGCAAAGATGTTAAAGCTCACCAGGGTGGCTCTGTCTGAACCTTTCTCAATCTGCCTGGAGCTTTGGCCTACTAAGTTTAGCTGTAGCAGCAATAATTGTTTATAGAAAACAGTAACACCAGTATTCTTTGTAGAATAAGGTATTTATGACTCTAACACAAATATGTGGTTTAAAGCAATGTAGGGCTGATATGAAAAGAGGGGCCTTGAGAAGGGAAGACACAGGACATGGTGTAGAGCAGCGCTGACATGGAGTGATAGCGCAAAGGGCGCAGGCTGGCACTGGGGACCCATGGCTATAAACAACTCACCAATGGCCAGTTAAAGTGCAGACCTGAACCTGGACAGAATTTGGTTTGGGGGCAATGAAGAGAGTGAAACCATAATATAATAGCATATATATGTAAAAGCAGCACGTACAGTAAATTTGGGTGTAATGTGAGGATGTAGATCAATGAAGAAAGAGCAAGAAGTAAAAGCTTAATTGAAAACATACAAAAGGACCCAAAGTATACTGTAGAGTGAGGAGAAAGAAGAAAACATGAACATGACTGGATAGAACATTGGCACAGGCTGCCCAGGAAAGTGGTTGAGTAACCATCCCTGGAGGTATTTAAAAGATGTGTACATGTGGCACTGAGGGACATGGTTTAGTGACTTGGCATTGCTGGGTTAGCAGCTGGACACGATGGCCTGAAAGGTCTTTTCCATCCTAATTGATTCTATGATTCTATGATCATCATAATTCCCCCCCTCTGACCCCACCAGAATGAAATCACCAATCTTAGGACCCACGAGTGTAGGTGAAAGGGTGAGCATGACACCAGGAAAAAAGGTAGAAATTTGAAATGTATTATTATTCTTTCTTTTTACACAATAATTACAGCTGGGCTAATAATTACTAGACTCCCAAGATTTCAGAAATGCTAACAATACATTCTTGGCTTTATATTATACACACACACACACACACACACACACACAAAGCAACAGGGGATGGGGGAACACATTTTTCTAATGAAAGGCTTCCAAGAAGAAAATCAGAAATACATTCACAGCTACAGCACTTAGGCTTGTCTGTCCTGGAGATTAAGGAGTCTGCTAGCACCAAAGGGCATGAACACAAGTTGAAACAGACTTTCATCGTTCAGTAGGTGAACAGACACATACACCATACCAAACAGCTCTGGAAAAAAGGTTGGACTCATCCATTCATCATTCCCATGAGACGAAGTTTGCTGTAGCAGACAATCAAATTAATTAACTGCAGAATCTAATTTACCCAATTTCTTGCTAATTCTCCTATGGGTCAATTATTAAGCCTGACAAATTCAAGCCCGAAAGCACTTTGCTTGAAAAAAATAACACTTAGCAACAGGAAGGGAGGGAGTGAAAACTGGGACTCCACAACAGATGTGGAAATGGTTGCTTTTTTTTTTTTTAATCAGAAATAGAGTAAATGAAACAGCTTTGTAAATGCTTCACTGGTTTTATTTAAGCATAATATTTTGGAGGATGCAAGACTAGGCGATAAAAAACACTTAGTAGACCAGAAATCAATGGAGTGGTGCAGGCGAGGAGTTAACACTTCATTTTTTTGCCAGAAACTAGACACATTGAACACTCATTAAAATCTGTTTGCTGCTGGACTGAGTAGCTAGTTAACTGCCATAACCAAAGGAGGCCCCACTCTCAGTTAAAAATACTCGTCACGGTTTGGGGTTGTTCAATCCGATCTAACCTGCCTTGTTGCCTTTGTGCTGGGCAGTGCTCTACAGCGTTTCAGCCCAGAGTTAGCCCAATATTTACAGCATGTCCCTCTCTTTCACCAGAGAAGCCATCTGCTGAGGCAACTCCAGGCTCTGCTCAGAGCTCAAAGACCTGTGGTTTGTTTCTTTTAGCTTTGTGAGTTCTGTATACACAGTTCACCAGGATCTAGGTCAGAAAATTGTGCTTGAAGAAGAAACCACAAGCGAAGGGCCAAAAGAACTTCAGAATGATTTGTTGGTCAAAATCCATAGCCTGTAATGTAAGGGCCAGGATCACTGAAGTGCTTTCCAGTGGTGACTCTGGGCCTGTTTCAAGAGCATGTACAATTTTCAGATTGCTAAAAACAGTAATTGTAATAAATTTTGAGGGACTGGCCTCTTTCGCATTCACATGGTAACCACTGTTCATGGGAATGCTGCCCAGTTCTTAAACCCAAACCCTCTGTGACTGCCAGGGGAGCGTCTTCATTAGACAGCGCATGTCTCTAGCCTTGCCTTTTGCTGAGCTTCTGCCAGAAACAGAAGCATTTAGCAGATCCTGGTGCTCATTACAAGACTTTTTCATCAGCTAAACTTTGACTGATGGCAGACTCATCACAGCAGACACAGGCTGCATTTACTGTGCAGCTGCATTTATTGTGAAGCACTGACTTGTTATGAAACTGAGTTCTGATAATTAGTCCTTAAATAAATAATCCATCTGACTGTGGACAAGATTCTAGAGCTGTCAGGGCAAGCCAAAGAAAACCATTAATTATAGAAGAGCTGAGTCCTCCCTCCACAGACTTGCAGCGAATATGAACGAGCGAGAGGATCAGAGATCAGGCAGAAGTGGCAGGGACACTATTTGGATTATTTGCACAGTATGATGGAATACAGTGTTTTAAGCTTTCAGTTTAAGAAAGAGGACAGACCATAAATCTACTAATTTTGAAATCACAGGGGGTGCCATTAAGATCACATCTTCTAATCTTTTGTGCAACACAGGTCGGATTGGTTTACCTGATTGTGCACTGTGGTCAATGTGGAGAGAGTCCTTACACTTCCTCACTTTGCCCCCTTAAATATGCCAAACTGAGCTCTCAGAGAGCTCAATAGTGTTGGACAGTCCTTTAAAGCATATTTTGGACATGGCATGAGAGTGAATGTTCTCTGCTGGGGTTCAGAGTATCAGTAATCACATCTGAACTACACAAGTCCTCTCGCAAGACCAGGGTATTCAACAGATGAGCCTGAGATGGAGAATTCTCTTTTGGCAAACTATGTCAGTGTTTAACAAGCTTTTCCTATAAAAAGCTGTACTTATTACCAGTTGAGAGTATTTCTAGAAGATGAACTTGAGAAATGTGCATAGGAATAAAAGGTGACTTCCTTCCCATTTCACCCCAGTTTGTTGACTTAATGATTTATCTTTTTAATTCCTGCTTGAGCCAGACAAAATAACAACCGCTCACAGGTGAAAATCAAATATATTTGGGAGAAAAAATCTAAATCTAAAATATTCCACCTTCCTCTGTTCATTGAGAAGTCTCCAAAAATCATGACACAGGTCATTACCTCATGACTACATTAATAAGGCATAAGGACTGCAGTCCATATCTGAACTATACCACAATCCTATGACAAACACTGAACATGGTTCAAAGAAATCTTTATGATAGAAAATCCACTGCATTATGGAATAAATTCAATTAACTGTAATGTTGAAAAAAAATTCCAATATTTAATTTTCTCATTAGAAACACCTGGCTCACTGATTTTCAGCCTCGACTACCATCTCCTGGAATCTCTCATCCAGAGAAGAGAAAGATTCTGCTATATAGATATACAGTGCCTTTGTGCTTGTATTTTGGTACAGTTGGTCATGTCCTCTTGGATTTTAATTTCCCTAATGCTTATTGAAGTAATATCAATGATAAAAGGCTGTTTGTAAAACCAAGGTAAAGTAATTTAGTTGAGTTCTCCCTTGAGCTGACAAAAAACCTCTCAAAATACCACCTTTCTTTTAACAGGTCTGTACAGACTCACTGGAGGCACAGACCCACCTCTTTTGAAGACAGTGGCAATGCTCTCATTGACTTCACAGAGTCCAGCTCAGGACCTATGTGGCTGCAAACCAGAGATCCTGGTCCCTGTGGCCCTATCCGGATTCAGACCAAGGAATCCCACAGTTCAGGCACAGTGGATTTAGCCTCACGTAGATACAAGGAGCCACCAACTTGCTGATCTCTGATCTCTGGCAGAAACAGCAGGACATGGCTGTTTGGCCACCCCTGCAAAAACTGTCTCATAAAACACCCACTAACATCAGATGCCAGGGGGAGTTTATGGCATAACACGGACTCCTCATGTAGAAAAACAAGATTTTTTTTTTTATCACTTAAAGTGTTGTTATTTTTTTACAGCTCTGGGCTGCCTAGATGACTAACTCTTCACAACTAAACTAAAACTATATCATAACATTGTTGCAGCAGCTTCTGAAATTTTAAAAGGCAAAGCTGATTGAAATGCTAAATCTACAAACCAAATCCCAGTCCCATAAGGAGATGGAGAGAAGTGATTAAAAAGCAAGCCAGCTGAAGATGAATGTTGATTTGAATTGGAGGTGAAAAAGCAGCAGATTTTGAATATGAGGTGACAAGGGTGCTCTGGCATATATATGTAAAAGTATATATTATATGCTATACCTTGTTCATGCTGACGTGCAGGGCTGGCCATGGTCCAACTACCTTCACACTCTCCGCTTCTATTTTCTTCAGATGAGAAGTTTCATCATAAAGAAGGGGAAGTCCTGAGCTCAGTTCTAAAAGGATGCCCAAAAGAAAGAAAGAAAAAAACACGGTCTGAAGGGAGGCTACAGAAGAGCTGCAGAGCAAGACACTCAACTGCATTTGAAGAGACAGCGGTCGGCAAAGCATCTTCTCTGTAAGACCCTCTAAAATGTTTCATAATTATGCCTTTCAGGTCATTTTGCCTTTTTCTATTTAGCAAACAATTCCTCCCCCTCCTCCTTCTCACCCACCCTTTCATTTCAGCAGAGCTTTTGCCAGCTTTGGGCTAGATATTTCCCTCCTAACCTCCCCCCCGCCTCTACCCCGTCTATATTCTAAAATTTAGTTGACACCAGAGGGATTATTTATGCAGCCAAGGTGCCACTCTCAAAACATGTGATGTGTAAAGAGATCAGAGTATAGCTTTTGGCTTCTCTCAGACATCTTTATTTATATGCCAGCCTCTTTAAGACTGTTGTCAGGAATTTGCTGTGCTTTGTCAACAGAGATTTTGAGCAAGCCACGGACACAGAAAGACAAGGAAAAATACTTCTTCAGATAGTCCTGAAAGGTCTCTGTCAACATCTTGGGGATGGTGTGGCATATATATGCATATTTGCAAGTACTCATCATGTGATGATTTAACTAATCTCTGTGTCCACCTGTATTTCTTTTTGCCGTGGATTCTAGATAATAACAGCTGTGAACAATCCGGTTCTCTGGAGTCTGATTCAAAGCCTACTGAAATCAATAAAAATCTTGCACTGACTGCAGTTTGGTTTGGATCAGGTTCTTAAGCTGTCCTAAGAATATTAAATATTACTTACTCAAAACCTGATTCTACAGCTGTTTAAATATACATTAAGGGCTTTGCTGACTAGAGACAAATTGCTAAAACCAGTTTATAGGGATATAAGAAAAAAGCTGGTTTTGGCATTAGAGAAACATTATCACACCCTGAGGTAATAATGTCCTAGAAAGGGTTACAATATCAGCATTGACCTCCTCTTGGTGGTCTTTCATCACAAGTTAGTGTTGCCAGAGTTCAGCATTTCTCACATCACAGATGCTTCTGTGGATATGAGACTGTGAAACTGCCTGATACTCTGGGAATAAATTACCACAGCCATAAAATAAGACATGATGATAGGGTTTGTTTTTTTTTTTGAAGAAACACAGCCATTCTATTTTCCTCCTAAGAAAGAAAATGGAGGGGGGGAAGTGCCTTATTTAAATTACTCAAGTTTGCTATTATTTAAGACTGATTTTCAAGGTGGGGGGGTTTGGTTTTTTTAAAGGGAGGGCTCTGGAAGACAAGCAGGCCAGTTTAGCCTTTTAACTCAATCTCAAACAAAAGAAAAGGCAAAAAACTGAAGTCCTACAAAAGGCATACGTTTCTTGAGTCAGCATAAAGTCTTGGCAAACCCAGGCTTTCATTCCAAGAAAGGATCTGGCAACACTGTGGTTGTTCAAAGTGCTGTTTTCAGCCTGAAACTCAGCCTGCGTTAGACCATTCTCTGCTCAGGGTTATGCAAGGTCTTTTTTAGCGAGCGGTTCAGGAATAAAGGATGCCTCCTTTTGAAGTGATAACCTGCAAGCTCAGCCCAGAGTTCAAGAGGCAACCTGGGTCCCCTCTTCCCGTTCCTCATTTTCTGTCATAAAAATTCTGTGAGCTGCACTGCGTACGTGTTGGCATCTGCTCTCAGCGACAGCCCCAGCTGCTGCCGGTGAATCTGCTCGTGTGCACCTGGTAATCCATGCACGACGTTGCCATGCCAATCAGGCTCAGCAAGAGGCTCACCCTCTCATCCCTGTAAGGCCAGCTGCTGTTGCATACAGTGGGACTGGGGCTCTGGAACACGCTGGGGGAAGATGTGCTGCACCACAAGATGTGATGTGTGTACGTTAGCTTTGAGGTGAGGAGCAGCATTGCGAGTACAGTACTCAGGCTGAGTGCAGGAAAAACAACATCTTCTGCTGAGCTGCCTTCATAAACACACTCATCAGATTTGTTTCACTGGATTTCACTTCCTCCAGTAATTGAAGTAGACAAATTACTTGGAATGTGAAAAATCAGGCAGGTCTGGCCCGGGTTTTTTGTCTGTTTCTGTAACAAAGTCCTGGGCTGTGTGTTTGCTGGGAAACATGCACTAGTATTTAAAGGGAACCTTGGCTGGGCATACTGCTGTTTCCCTCTCTCCTGCCCATGTCCTGCTAATTGCGCTGGAATTTTGGCATTTCTCAGAATAGATGTAAGTGGAAGAAAGGCAGATGCTTTCTCCCTCTCTCAGCCTGATGGTGGGTACATATCAGTGGGTGACTCTATGTTCCACTTCAGATGAATTTAAAACCATCTCAAAGCTCAGTGATGAGTCCAGTCCATAGCAACTGGAACAAGTCACAAAACACCTATGGTCCCATGGAAAAGCACAAGGTAGGTGGAGTGCTGGTGTCACCTCTGTCAGCCTTATGAGGAAGTTTCTGCTAGGATAGCATATTCCCCCCATGAGACCTTTTTGCTCTTCAGGCATTTCCACTTGAGATATTTTGGTCACAAGCACCCTCTTTCCTGAGAGTGTCCCCAGTTTAGTGACCACTTACTTCCTAGAAACACTTTCCCAGCACTGGCCTTTTCACACAGCCTGGAGCCAGACATCAGTCCCCCATGTCCTCACGTTCCTGAGGCAGACTGCTGGTAGTGTCTCCGCTCTGCCTGGTTTTTTCTTGTCCCACACACTGTGCCATGTGTGCTGTCCCCAATAACCAGCCAATGGCCAGCATGCTCCTAACCATTTCAGTACATGCACTGCCAACCTTTCCCACAGGATCTCTACAAGTATTTTCTCAGCTGAAATAGCCTGAGCAGCATTTTAATGAAACCATTAAAAACAAACCAAACCAAGTCCCCTGAGCACCAACCTTGAAAAGGCACTTAGACCTATCACCCCAAGCTGCAAATGAGTAAGTCTGATTCTGTTTTAAGGGAAGTGCTCCTGCTCAGACTGCCACTGCTCTCACAGCATAAACATGCCAGATGTAACCATGGACTGGCTTCTCAAGGGAAATCAGCTTTGCACCTCCAGCTGGATGCACAGGTGCCACAGGGGATCAGCGATGGGTTGCAGTGGGGCAGCACGGCAGCATTAAGACACCCAGCACAGGGCATGCACAGCTGCCTAAATAGCTCAGCTGGGAGCAGTCAGCATGGCTGCACCACAGCCTCCCCTCCGAGGTGTCCCGTCCCTTTCCACTCCCTTAGAGAAACTGGGAATTGGCATTCAGTGCTACTGGCATTGGGCAGGAACCAGCACTGATTCTCTTCTTCTGCATCAAATAGTTAGCGTAGACCAGCTTTCAGCAGACAAAGTGAAGGGAAAGGTAAATCTGTCTCCAGGAACAGGTGTCATACACACCTTGGCTGCTGAAGTCCCCTCCAGAGCATGGCAGCTGCCAGACAGGCCAGAGCGGCTGCTCCCCAGCAGCAGGGAGAGGTTTGGGGGAGAGGGATCACCCTTCCCTTGCCTGGGGGAGGACATGGAGCCTCCTGGGCCCCAGTTTCATCTCACAGGTAACACTCACTGGGCACAAAGAGAACTGCTCCTTCTGTTTGCTCTTGTGTTCTTCTAGGCTTTTTCTAAGGTTATTTCTGCAACAAGGAGAAGCAGGAAAGCTGTGGGACCTGAGAGGAGATAGAGTGCTGGAATAAACACCCTGTGCTGTGTGGTTTTGCTGTTTCTCTAATTACCTCCTGTCGTGCAGGTGGGCCCATGGCAGGGCTGTGGGGAGCTGGAGACCAGCAGCACCGCTGGGGCTGAAGCTGGGGCACCGGGAGTCTGACATGGAGTTGTGGGCTGGATGGAGGGAGCCCGAGGAGGGGGCCGGGGGAAGCAGGGCCAGCAGTGCCCTCTGGGTCGGGACACTCAGCAGCAGCATAGCTGGCTCTGAATGAATTTCCTGGCATGCTTCAGCTCTAATTTGGGAAAGGAAAATACGGGCTGGCACACCCCCCAGAAAGGCCACCGCCTCCCACCGTGCCAGGTTGACAGCTGGGCGAGGTTTTCCAGCCCAGCCGTGCCAGCATCCCCCCCACCGCCCGTTCCCGGCCGGCATCCAGGGCAGGCCTGTGCCCAGCCGGCATCCAGGGCAGGCCTGTGGCCGACCTGCCGAGGCCCAGCAGGTGGAGGGCCGGGCGAGCTGCCAGCAGCCCCACAACAGGGCGGGCTGCCCGCCCCTCCTGGGCGGTGCCGGCGGCTGCAGAGCAGGGCCGAGATGCGAATACCTGCCAGCGGCACAGGAGCATCCAGCAGCCTGCTCTGAGCCCACACGGCTGTGCCAGGCAGGGGGTGGCCACGCTCCATGTCAGCCCCATGTGCTTCCCAGCATGAAGGTACACTGGAGTGCAGTGTACACTAAGTGGAAAACAACACATCTTCTGGAGGTTGCTCCTAAGGGAGTAGCTTCATTGAAAGCCCCAGCAAGCAAGTCACGTTGCTGCTTAGGATTCCTTCCTTAAATGTCTACATTGACTTGCATTTTATTTCTTGAGCTTCTCTCCTAAAAACTGTCTCACTCTCTTGGGAAAGAAAATTAAAGAAAGTGTTTCTGAGCTTCTGAAACAAAGTCTGATTAAAGTGCTTGTCCAGGTGGGTGCCTGTGCAATACTGCTGAGGTGGGACAGCCTACAGTCAAGGTCACCCAGTACGGTCCAAGACCCTGGTTTCAGGAGTTTGAAAATTGGCAGATTAACTGACCAGGGTGAAAGTTTCCATAATGGATAGCTATCTCAGAGTGATTTACAGTCATGAAGGCAGAAACTGAGCAAGGGAAAAACTCAGTTTCCTAGAGACAAGGAATATAATTGATCATATCTTGTTTTGCCCATCATTTGACATTCTTACACAGCTTCAGCATCTGACACACTGCAGAGCGCAGAGATTGTAAATCTGGAGAGCAGGAAGTAGCACTGCTCAATGACAGGGATGTTTCTCTTCCAGTTCCTGTGTAAACCTACAAATATTTGGCCAAGTTCCATACCCTAAAAATGCCTGTACACATTCAGCAGCAGAGACTTCCACCCAAACTCCCAGAGACTGCCTCAGGAATGGATGGGCTTCTCTCCTCTTTGCTTTCTACAAGCCAAGAATTTCTCTGCTAAGGAAGCAAGCATATTCCAGTCTTGGTAGGTAAATCTTGTAATTGCTCCCATTACCCAAACTAAAAGCAAGATGCTGTATGTCCAGTGTTCCAGAATTTCTGCTGCCTGCACCCAGATGAAAACAAGATCCAAACAATGAGGGCTGAAGGCCAGCTGGGCAGATCAGCAAAAGACAATAGCAGATGAGGGTAGGTTTGTCAGACTATACCAAGAGTAACAACGAAAAAATAGCCTGTGCCAAGTGGTTAGGGAGTCAGATTCTGAGACTAATGGGGTATTTGTTCAGCTATGGAACACCCATCTAACACCAAATCCCGCAACCCTGTAGCAAAGCCAGGAGATTGCAAATCTTGTCTCATTTGCCCACGCTACAAAGCTAGCAAATAATAACAAGAAGCACATTCTTCAAGGAGGAAAAACGAAACGTGCGTTGTTTTCCTTGCCTTTCCTTTGCCTCCTTGCCAGACACAAACCTGCAAGCAGCACGGTTACTGAAATGACAACCACTGCAGGGGACTTACTGGTTGGGTTTGGAACTGCAGAAACAATGTCCTTTGTGTCGGGAGCAAGGGCACCGTAATTGGCGTGGTGGTGGTGATGCCGATGGTGGTGGTGGTGCCTTGCAGCCATTTTTGTGGTATATGGAGTGCCACCGTTCTCCTCAATGTTGAACGGATGCAGATCGCTGTTGTTCAAGGGATAGCTACAAAATAAATTCAGTTCAAATTAGAGCAGTAAACAGTAGCACCAGTTGTACTTTTGGAGAGACAGAGTGAAAACTTTCTTGGGAAAAAATGCACAGCTTTTTTGTAAATAAAAATTTTAATGAGGTATACCCCAAATTTTTAGAGTTTTCTACCTCCGTGAGATTTATGTGGTGAGGAAAAATGATGCCTCTGCTTGTTGGTATGACTTTAAGATCAGAATTATTTTTGATTTTATACACTACACAATCTCTGCTAGAATCTTTCCTGGGATAGGAAAGTCATCAGGCAGAAAACAATAACTCCTTTAAAGTGAAATTGCCCGAAGAGCAGACCAAGGAACAGTCTCAGAGCAACACTACATGCCTGAGAATGTTCAGGTCTCTAAACTTATGGTGCAAAACAGGTAAATGAAAAAATTCTGACTTAAGGAAAAAATGGAGAAATAAAGCATTTTACAGGAAACAACATACAAAATAGCACTTGGTCAAAAAGGAATTGTACCTGTGCTGGTATAACTAGCTTGGGTTTTCGTGGGGTTTTTTTTTGCATGTGTTTAGTTAGGAGATTAACTATCGTCAGTCTACAATATATGGCAAATGGGGACACATTGACATTTTAATTCATCATCTCTAACTCAGAGGTAACAAATGACACTGCTGCTTTACTTCATTAGCTTTAACTGATGCTGTTTCAGTTTATTGTTTGAAATTACGATGAATTTCTAGAAACACTATTTTCTCTCCATTCCAGCAACCAAAAAAGATTGAGATAACTCTACATAAATGCTGCAAACGACTTGAATGTGCTTTCCTCAGAGGAGTGCTTAAAACTTTTATAAGGTTTTAACTTATTCTATAGTAGTGCATTAGACAGTAGTTGCAGTAAATCAATTCATTTCAACAAAAGATGAATCCCCTGCCTATTTGAAATATGCTAAAGAAATTATATCTTCAGCTGCAAGGGTTTTCAGTTTTGTTTTATTACTAACAGCAGCCGAAAACCTGACAATATGAAATGAAGGCAAACCGAATAATTAAAGGAACAATGAATAAATTATACCTAAGATGCTACATATGTTCTCTGCAGATTACTTAGTGATTCAAAGCAAAATTAACCAGTCATCTGCAAATAAACACATCTGCATCATTTCCAAAGTTATACTGAAACACACAGCTTGGTACATCATTAATAACCACTGTCTTCTGAGTAACAATTTCAGACAACACGAGGTTTCTGACTGGGTACTAATTGAATAATACTTTTATGCTGGTTACTTTTTGAAAGCAGGAGGCGGGGAGGGGAATGTTGTGTATATTAATCTTGGCAGGTTCCTTGCATGTAGCAACCACTGCCAATAAAGGCACTTCTGATGCCTTTTCTGCCTTAAGGAAACAATACAAATAGGTGTCTGATCCACAGGGGACAGCTTTCGCGAGCTCAGATAATCCAGGACTGGTCTGTCTTTTCAAACTACACTATATCTTTACTGCTATAATCATATCAAGCAAGTGCCTACAGGGGGAAAATGGTACAGGCTAATGAGATTGCACACTAATTGTAGCAGCTCTCCTGCACTTTCCCTTCAAGGGCCTTGGATTGGTGTGACATTTTTTGACTGAGAGGATAGGTGGTTTTGTTCACATGGTTAAAACCCTGATGGGAAATAAGATCAGTTTGGGGCTGGAGCCTCAGCACATCTTTTTTTTTCCCATCTGATTCAATTTTTTTCAAGACACAAAACTCTATGTGCTTGGGAGTTTCTTTCATTTCACCCACTGGCAGCCTGGTTTAGGAGATTTTCAGTTGGTCTTTTCAAAATGAATCACACCAAATCCTTACACTGACTCCTCATAATGCTATGGGCCCAAGGTATCTTCCATGCTGCAATGGGAATGAGCTGAGCAACTGAATGAGCCAACTGAATTGCCCTCTGGCATGAGGGCAAATATGCACCAAATTATCTAGAAGTACTTCTTGACTGTCCAGAGAGGAGAGTAAAATGTAAAATGTAAAAGGCAGGGAGACCATTACATCAAATAAGTGAAGAGCTAGCCCAGCAAAGCTGATGTTCAGCTATGCACCAAAATCCTTGAGGACAGCAGGTCACAAAGCTCCAGACAGAGTGTCACTACCGAGGCAGAGCACTCTGATGTGAAATCCCACGTCCAAGCTGCTGGCCCATGTAAAAGCACGTGGGCATCTGCACTCTTCTAGGGCTGACAGCAACTGAGAGACGTCGAGGCAAACTCATCTCAGGGTCAGCCAACTCCTGCACTTCCGATGCATGTGAGGTTGGGCATTTGCACGGATACCTCACTACCAAGGAGTTACTGACCAATCAGAAACAACAGGCCTTGCAGCAGCCCCAGAGCCTGCCAACTAGAAAAGCTGACAGTACCCAAACAAAAATACCAAGAGTAGTCCAAATGCCTTTTTTGTGTACTCTCTCATATATATTTTAGGGGCACATTGGACTGCAGTTTCTACAAGGTATGGCATCATTATTACCTCATATCACATCTGTTTTTCACTTTTCTGTTCTTCCACTGTCTTAAATACAGAGACTTGACACTTTTCCACTCAATGCATTCTTTTGTCACTAACTTTGCTTTTTATTCCTTTCTTCTATCTGGCTTACCTGAATGGAAAACATGCTTATGTATCCTTCCCAATCCACTGATGTAAATAAATCACTACTTTCAGTGAACCAACCTTTTGACCATATCCATATTCCTGATCTCCAGGAATTTATACTTGCTCCCCAGATATCAAGTAATGCTCTCAGGCTTTGTGCATTATGTGGACAGGTAGCAATTTTCATCCTTCCTCTTGCACCTGCCTTCTGGCCATCCTCATATGCCAATGCCCCACCTTTGGTTTACTTTTTAATCACCAATTGGCTGTCCTGCAGGTTTCCTCTTTCTCTGCTGTTATTTACCTGTGTGGCTTTCTCAACAAGCTCTAGCTGTTTCTTATACACACAGCTCCTGTCCTTCAAGGAAAACGAGGCAGGGCGCTACAGGCAATCGTGCAAAGGAAACAAACATTTCTTTCTTCTTTGTCCCTCACTCAAGAAAAAGCACTCCTGAGGATTCAGTTTCTGGAGGCTGAACCTTCAAAAAAGCCACTCAGTGTTCACAAGAAGGTTAGTACTGCCTTTAGCCTCAAATTCACATTAATTACTTCCTTCTGACCCAAAAGGCAGCACATTGAGGAACAAGGCAAATAACGTGTATCTACTAATTTCCTTTTCTATTTTAAAACTTTTATTTACATTACTAGTCCTCTGTCTCAATTTTAGGCTCCTCACACGTTACCCCAAAACCTATTTTCAGTAGACATTCTTAGATTTCATGTGCTCCAGTCACCTACTGGACATCAAACCATGTCTCTAGTGTACAGTTCACACACACAACAACAGTGGTAAGAGGACATAGGAAAATGGGGAACAGAAAAGTTTTTGAAAGCCTTCAAAATCAAAGTACACGGGCCTGTGTTACCTGAACTGAACCTCCAACACCTGCACTAGCAGAGACTCCATGACCCTCCTGTGCAATTGATTTCGGTGTCTCAGCATGCTTACACTTATTTCTTTGTTTATTCTGTCTCCTTTACTCCAATTTAAGCCACTATTTTATCTTCCATCCATCACAGACACAGTGAGAAGGTTATTTCTGTCTACGGAAGCCTGTATTTTTGAAAATGGCCCTTTACATCTCCCCTCAGAGTCTGAAGAGCTCTGAATTCCTCAGTTGCCCCTCACGGGTCACACATTCCCTACAGCTCTGAAACATCTTGCCATGCCTGTCCACCCAGCTTCCCCCTGCTCTGCTTCCAACATGTGGTGTTCAGAACTGGACAACCCACTCCAGCTGAGGCTTGGAAGAGGAAGGGTTGCTTCCCATGTCCTACAGGATCTACTCCTGTTTCTACACCGGAACATGACATCTTTTTCTATATAACCTGCGATTGTTGACTCATATTTAACTTATGATCCTCAAGAACATCAGATCCTTTCCTAAACTGGCCAGGTTTCCAGCCCCACAACCTCAGCTGTGACACATGTTACTCCTACCTAACAGCACAAACATTCCTCCTGAGCTGCACCCTAATCTTTCTGGTGTGCTAAGATCAATACCCGATCAGGACTTTTCTCTCATCTATGACAGGCCTGGTATGCAAGGACTCCCATTTTGGTGTAACCCGTGAGTGACAAGGGGTTTTTTACAAAACGTAATTGCCTTTCCATGCCATCCTCCCAGTTGCCATCCTCAGTCTCCTGTAGAACATAACTGTGTAGCCCTGCAGAAACATCTTCCACCTGTGTCCCAGAGCAGGCTTACTCCTGCACCCTGAGCATGCCCCTCTTTCCCCACTCTTCCTCTAGGCATCTCCCACCTGTCTGAAGTTACACTTGGAGAACAAATGGTGGGGCTTTCTTCTCTCCTCTCCATGGGGAGGCTGGCGGGGCAATAGCAGAAAGCAGGCTCAAACAATCGTGCCTCATGGATGACTCTAAGTGTTTAGACCTTCCCTACTATAGCTGAACAGTGCCTTAAAAAAATCCCAGGCTTCTAGGTCTGGTTGTGATAAGTAACCTTCAACAATTACCACACCCACCTCTATTTGCTTTGAACATTCCTCCTGCACCAAACCACTGCAATTTTCCAGTATTGAAAAATCCTCAAACTTTCCACTAACATCTTCACAACCACTCTTGATCCTCCCCCATCTGTAGCTCAGAGCAAGCCTGGTGGTGATTTGCACAGGTTTTGGCAGCAAAAATTCACACTGCTGGCTTTGTACTGAATGTGCTGGGAGATGTATCACCCATCGCCGTGTCACTACAAGACCTTCTCCAGCATCAAAATGGGCTTCAGACGTGCTCCCAAATGGCAGCCAGGGGAAGTGCTGCAGAGCCTGTTAACATATATGTGTATTGATGTGTATGTAATGAAAGCAGCCATTGCATGTGAAACTACAGTGTGGCAGCTGGGGGGAAGAGACTTAACAGCCATGCTAAGCCAAACATTCATTTTTGGGTTTATTATCTCCCTTTATTGGGAGGAAGGAGGGTAGACTTTGGGTTAATTCCCTGCACCTGCATCAAAAGCAGTTAAAAAAAAAAAAACAAACCAAATAAACCACAATGAACTTTTAGCCAAACTTCCTTTAATCATATTTAGAATCTCACATACCACTTGTTTTGCTAAAGCATGGCAAGTGGCACAGAGAGAGAAGGAATTTTACATTCTCTGAAAATGTCCCTGTGGAGAGGAAAGAAGAGGGAATGAGGGGCTAGGAAGAAGGCAGCACGTAAATGTGAGTATCACTTAATGGCTAGGACTATTGGACTGAAGCAGAAGACTTGACCCAGCGTTACATGAGAAGGGAACACAGACCATAGCAGGATGACTGCAATAACAGAGAGAGGGTGAACTTTTATTTTGCAGCCAAGGACCGGGACATATAAAAGCAATGAGTATTCCTAAGTAAAGGAAAACTGGGATCGCTAAAGCTAAACCTATGTTGGTTTTTTTTCCTGCACCATGTAACCAAGATCTCTTTGCTGGCCAGAATTGGCTTCCTGAGCTGTGTGGAGTGTAACTAAAGCTAACAGTGCGGTTACACTTCCATGCTCTGCTCGGACATCAGGACAACACAGCTGGCCCATTTGCTTCCTTCAGGGAAGGCATGGAAAACTGTGTTGCAGATATCTTTCCCTGCTGCCATGGATGATCCACAGTCCCCATCCAATCCTAGGGACACCTCAGAAAGCAGAGTAGGCAGCCAGTAGCCTTCTCCCAGACAACCTTGTAATTAAAGAGAGAAAGATAATGGGGAAAAAATATATTAACAAATGGTCTCAGAAGCCTGTTGTAGGATGCAAGATGCTGAACTAAGTTTTGAAGCAAGAGTAATCTGGAATTCTCCACAAGAAGAATAAAGCCTGCAGCAAAGCATGTTCTAATAAAATACCAAGGAACAAATCTTGACCCGATAAAGACATTGTCCTCATAGATTTCACCTTATCTGCATAAAGATCATTAAAAAATACTGTCTTGCAAAACTGTCATGCAAAATATGCCCACCGGGGAACTAAGCTTGCTTTTCTTAATTTACAAATGGTTTTAATTAACAGTAACAATAGCTAATGATATTTAATCACCTGTCAAAAAAAATTCATTGTCCCAGATGTCCTTGTAGATGAGAAAACTCTGAAAAGCAGACATAAAATTTTCTAAGACCAACAAGATCCTCCCTCAAGTCTGCTGCCTTCCCCTTTCACACAGAGGCAATGTATTCCTGTCTTTAGGAAATAAAACAGCTTGGGGTGGCTAATCTAAGCAAGCTAGCTCAGGTTAAAACAGGAGCAAAAATGAGCAAGGAACTGAGGCCTCTGAAGCAGCCTGCAGCTGATCTTGGATTGCTAGCCATGGTACAGCTTTTCCCACCACTTAACCTATTAAACAACCCAGGTCCTGTGAGCTAAGCACATCTCTGTCTCATCTCTACTGTGCTCAGTATCACATTGCTGCCAAAGGTTGTAGAGAGAAGCAGGCACAGGCCTGAGGCTTAGTTAAGAGAGAAGAACATGAGAAATCACAGGATGTGACAGAAGAAGCTGCTGGACATAAAAGATGAAGGCAGAAGCAGCCAAAAAATCTTACAGATCCAGAGGATTGCTGGAATTCACAGGTACTTATGGTAGGGCTACATGAGCAATGGCCAAACACCACAGAGCTCTGAAGGGGGAGTATCAGGGTTTCTTGGGTGAGAACAGGGTCACAAGGTCAGCACTGTCTAGGAAACTGTATCAGTAACTCTGTAAGGTCCAAACTACCGAGGTAGCCTTGGGAAATTTGGTACGGATTTAGCAAAACCGGGAACAATGCAGGGAAAAAGCAGGAGTAACTGTGAGGAGACAAGAGAAAGGAAAGAGGAGAATTCACGTGCATCAGGATGCACATGAAAAAGGTGAGAAAAGTGACCAGCCCCACGTAAGCAAGCTGCTGGTCAGTCTGCTTGGCTGGTCAAGCTCTGATCACCACAGTCCAGGGCATCTTCTCAACTGCAGTCCTGTTTTCTGTGGAGGTGTATGCATCGAGGATGGAGCTCTGTGTGCTGCCCTGCAGTTGTGAGCTGCTGTTTGTGTATGCAGGTGCTGCTCAAGGTGCTGCCCTTCAGCTCCTCTGCTCGGCAAGGCTGGCTGAGTGGGCGCTCTGTGAGCATTTACATCTCTGGAACGAAGGCTCAGCATCTCATCCTGAGCTGTGAAGCCTGGAACTACGGCAGCCTTGCATCTAGCAGATTAGAAAGGTGTAATCCCTTTAGCCTTGAAGCCAATCCACTGGATTTGGCTTCCCTTAGCAATATGCTCCCATCTTACAAAATCTCCTTTCTGTCGCCGTCCTTACTAAGCTAAAATTCCTTGGGAAAAAAACTTGTTTTAAAAGAAATTAATCAAACTGTGTAATTTTCACGCTTCTAAATTATTCTGATTCTGAATGCTGCTAATGCTTTACAAAAATAATGTGCTGTCTTGTGAATTTTCAGTAATTTGCCATAACTTTAAAGGCCAGCATGAACACGACTGACTCCATTGCCACACAAATGACTTCTTTTTAGGTTATAGATTTTTGCCCTTTTAAAAGACAGTATTAACAGGTAAAAGTAGTACAAAATCAATCACTTAGCACAGCAAGGCCTCTCTTAATTACAAACTTTCAACCTCTGCCCTATCTCTGGGCAGGTTCTCACTTCAATACTTGGGCAACTCATCAGACTTAGAGCAGGAAACTGCTCATTTTACCTTTAAAGCCATTTTCAGGTTTTTTTTTTAAAGTCAGAAATTGAGAATGAGACACACACATTAAATGCAACCATTGAAACTGAAAATGAATAATAACAAATAAAGGCCTCCTGGGCTCACAATTTTGATACAGAAGCAGCATCCAATTTTACATTCAAGTTCCTTGAAGTTTGCTTCAAATCAGCCTTGCTACTGATTCAGAGAGCCCCAGGTGCTGAAGACACAGACACTGAAATCACAAAGCTCCCTTGCCTCTTTTATTCCTCTTCTCCATTCCCAGAGCTTCTAGCAGAATCCATTGCTTTTCATTTTCTAGTTCCTTTCTTTTACACATTACACTGTTAAACTCTGCTTCTCCTAAACCCTCTACTTGAGCTTTTTATCTCCCTGACCGATTTTTTTTTCTGAGCTCTTCCTTCCTGTTTGACTTCTGTATTCCTACTGATGAGAAAGACTCAGCTTGGAGGCACCATGATGCTGGCTCTGCTGCTTGCCATCAAGGCCTTAATCTTCAGGGCCTTGGGCCCTGGAGATGAAAAGAAACAGCTACTCTGTCATCTGTTTAGGTACAGAGTTCATTACTATGCAATTACACAATTTAGAGAGCACTGGAGATTCATTAATGATTTGTGTTTCTACTTCTCTAAGGAAGACAAAATTGCAGAAATTGGTAATGGCAGGTAAACTACTGTGATTATAACTCCAGCACAGAATGTTATGGTTTAGGGAGGAAAAAGTAACTTATAAATAATTAGCTTATCCGGAGTTTAATTGCATTAGATCAGTACTTCCTACTTCTAATTAGGTGTGGCTGCTTCTTTCATTTTCATTGTCACTTGGAAAGTAGAAGATGTTTTTCATTGCCTCAGTTAGGAAAAAAAAAAAAAGAAATAGTGTTTTTTATAGGCCATCAACATAAGACATTGGTAAGTCAGGAACTAGAGGTTTTCCAAACTGTTCCTGTATGAAACATGTGCTCTTGTGTAATTCAAAACTTCATCTTTCATATGATGAGCTGCAGACTTTGGTGTTTGTTTTAAAGATAAAGGTCATACTACTAGTGCTACAAAAGGAAAAGGAAGAGGAAAGGTAAGAGGAAAAGAAAGAGCAAGACGAAAATGGAAAAGAAAAAAAAAAATCAAGCACATTACAAACTTAAAAGATAGTACATTCACAGTGGAAATATAATTGTAGTGGCAATTTGAAAACAGAACCCTAGGGGCATTTCCACTGGTTCCCATAGCCTCAGCTCAACATTTGTCTTAGTTTTAAACTGGCAGATTCCTCAGTTCTGAGAGGGTGTGATGATTAAGGCAGTCATCATGAATGCTTCTTCTGCTAGTGACTAGATTTCTTCTGAAGAGATACAGGCAACAGCTCATGGAAAATAAGGTGCCACCAAACCCAAAGGAGTATCCCACAGTCATTAGAAAGCTGTTATGCAAAAACCACATAACAAAGTAGTAACATTGGATCAGGCTGGTGGAACTTCTTATCTCCACCAACCTGTGCGCTAAGTCTGCCAAGATTCTAACTGAAGGGAAAAAAAAAATCACCATCTTTAGGAAAGCTGGATGGAAGACAGAGGGGTTTTTTTTAAAAAAATCTTTTCTTCCTGTTCAAAACTGAAAGTATATCACACGCAGAAATTAAAAGTGCTACACAAGTTATTACTGACATGCTTGCATTTTCTGTAGCAAGACACTTGTATCTGCAGGGGACAGTGCACGGGGAGGCCTGACACGTGAACTTTACAATTAAATTCAGGTAACACTCATGAAATAGACTCTTTGAAAGTTGTTTTGCTTTAAAGTACAGTCATGAAACAGTCATTACTAAGCACTTGAGAGCAGCATTTAGTCTGCAGCTTTATTACTGGAAATGATTCATATCAATGGAAGAACTCCAACTGGATTATATGTTGGGGTTTGTTTTTTTTTTGTTTGTTTGTTTGTTGTGGGTTTTTTTGGTGATACAGTGGCAACAAGAGCAACAGCACATACACTGAGGAAGGGAAACTCTTTGGCCAGTCACCTCAAGGTTGAACAGTAGGTAGAAAACAAGGGAAGCCAAACAAGGTCTTCATGATCACCACACACTGCTTTGCCATGTACTGCAGGAGGCAGACAGAAAAGTGTGGCCCACCTCTTTACATGTTTTTTCTGATCTGATTTGACCAGGATTGGTTTTTTTTCCAAAAGCTGCATCTTTCTATGTGCCTGCTGAGGAAGGAGGACTGATTTTCCTGCAGGCTCTTCGACACTAAAACTTGGGGGCAGAAGAGCACTGTGAGTTTCCAAGCATGTGCAGTTTGACTGTAACGTAGGAAAAAGTATTTATTCTGAAACAGTTCAAAATCTCCATCCTCACAATGCAGCACAAGTTTGGTTAGGGTGCAGTGTTAGTGCAAGCTGGCTCTCGAGGTTTCATGGCTAGCACATGAAACTTCTATTTTAACAAAAGAAGCCAGGGTCCTGGTGGATCCCTTTCAAAGCACAACACACAGAGGCTGAGGTCAATTAAAAAAACCACATTTCCTAATTTAAGTCCATTAATGCTGGTCTGTAGCAGCTCTGGCACCAGCAGTCTCTTTAGCTGCCATTAGGAAAGCTGCAATGACAGCATTCCCCTTACAAGTCTGTTTTCCTTGGTTCTCTGCTGCAGAGTAACAGGAAAACCACTCATTGCCAACAGTCTTTCCAGAGATCTGCCGTGTCAGGTTAGATGGATGTGCATCAAAACTTCTCTCCTTTGAGGCAGGTAGAAGAAGCCTGCCTGCTTGATACACAAACTGAAAAGATTCCTCCTCTGAAAAGAGATGATTGCAGTGCTGAACGGTCTTTCTCCTCTCTCTCACAGAGCCCTATCTCGCCAACTTTGATGCCTGAGAAGCAGGTGATATACTCGGTTCCATTTTTCCCCTGCCGCCTTTGATGTTCCCCAGCTCATTCCTTGCCAGCACCTGAAGTTCCATTTTCAAAATTACTTGCAAGCTCTGACACTCCTTCTCTTGCAGGTTGAAGAGACATCTTCTGCAGCGCTCATCCAGTGGAATAGAAAATGACATTTTACATCTCCAGGCCATAATATATGCTTTTTTGCCATCCACAATGTGAGAAAATCCTCCTCTTGGTCAGTTTGCATGAGTTCAATGATAAATGCATCCAGAAGGACTTAATTCTTTCCTTTAAGTATGCAAGCCCCTGACTGCCAGCTTTAGAAATGCGTTATAAAACCTGATCCCTTTGTTCACTTTGCCTGTGACTCACATCAGATAGAGAAAAATAGCTGAAAATGAAAGTTTGAAGAGAAAGCCCACACTAAAACAATATATTGAAAGTGACAACACTTTCAGTATTGTGTTTCAGGTATCATATTTCAGTATTCAATATTAGTCATTAGTCTGCATGCCAGGGCCTGGCTGGGGCTGAAAAGTGATATATTTCAGCTGCTGTTACAGATGTGGTGTCACAGTGTCACCAGCTTTTCGATTCCCCCAGCAATTCCTGGGGGAGAGGACATAGGATTACAGTTATTACACGGTAATCCCCCTCCAAATCCAACTACACAGAGCGCAGAGCCAGGCCTGAGACCTGCCAGGGAAGAACTGGTTTCCAGCTTTATTAAATACAGGAGGAAGGTGTGCAGAGAGATGATCAAAAGATACCCTCAGCCAGGTTGTATCAATTAATTCTCCAGCACATGGAAGAAGTGATTCCATGTTGGACTTCAGATCAGTGTAGTTTCTCCAATGCCGATCACTATACTCACACTTCCCCTCCATCCCCCCCAGGATGATGCAAGGATAGTGTTTATCACCTGTAATCAGATTACAGAAGTTTCCAAGTGTATGCTGGACTTGTAAAAAGAAGGTTTCACACAATGAACACACTTCAGAACAGGGTGGATAAAGTTTGCACATGCAGTTCAATGAGTACCCCTGACAACACGTTTCATGTGGATTAAGAAGGTGGTACTTCCTTTAGGCAACTTTCAAAAGCTTTTTTTTTAAAAAAACCCCAAACTTCCCTGTGTATATTTAGAACACATTTAAAATGCGTTGACTTAGAACGGCTCTGTAACATGATCTTTGGTAAAAACTGTGCATTTCCTCATGAGGAACTCCTAGTTAAAGTACTACAGGAGTGTATAGACACTCACATACCAGGGCCATCAAGTTCCTATATTGAGTTTGTGCCTATGAACTACCAGAGGACTCCTGCAGCAGCACAAATTTAAGATGTAGTATTGATTTATATTGCCAGAGCTTTCCCAATAGTTTAAACAAAACTTGCTGCTATGTTTAACAATAGACTTAACCAAACGTTTTCCACTTTTCTTCTCTCTCCCTTCCCTAATGTAATCTGGTTTCAGATGCAGTGTTTTGTGTTGCTTCAAACAAAAAATTGTAATGTTAGCATCACAAGACCTGTATTACTTGTTAAAAACAAACTGTTGTGAGTTATGTCTGTGCTAATTTTAGGGAAAAAAAAAATGCCAATGTGCTTTTTTATCTTTAAAGCAACTCTTTTATACTACCCTGTCCAGACAGAGACCACCCATATCCACCTTTGCCCAGGTGACGTAAGCTGCACAGGCCACAGCAATGCTGGGGTCAGAGAGGACACAGGTAGATATGCTCCCTCTTCCCAAGTGCATCCTAGCCCATTTGCTACAAGAAGCCAACTACGTCTAGAGGAGGAAGGACAGAGACATTGATCCCTTCTTACCTAGCTGATCGCTCTGTGACTTGGCTGGCTCAGATTCCTGCAGACAGCAGGGAGGATGAGGGATGAACAAGTGAAAAGGGAGTGCAGAATGTGTGGGCTCCTTCTCCAGAGAAGCAGAATGATAAGTACTTCCCTCGAGGCGACACACACAAACTGCAGAACACACAAGGCCCACAGGTTGTTCTCCCCCAACGTGCCTGAGGCATTTTAACACGTACAGGACCAGTCAGGCCTTGTGCTGTCTTTTCTTGCAGTCTGTCAGGGAATAGATCCCTCCTTCAGTGTCCCTTCAGCAACAAACCAAACCACACATAACACAGGATGAGGTGAAACACTGGCAACAAACCACACGGAAGCTGACAAGGCTGTATGACGAGAAAGATACTGTATTATGAATGTAGGTGTGTGAACAACAAAGCACCAATGCCCCACACTGTAATGTGAGTATGCAAAAAACCCTCCTCCAGAGTGCTTCCAGAGCAGCAGCCAAACAAGACTTCTGTTCCAGTGGCTCCAACAAAGTTTCTGTTTCTTCCTTTCTTAAATAAAGTGTTGCTGAAATAGAGGAAGACTGGTCTGGGGAAACCAAAGTCAGCCTCTGTGATTACACACCTCAGATTTACTCTGGCATTTTCACATCTCAGTGCACAATTGTTTTATTGTCTTCCCCTCTCTACAGATTGTACTGGAAACATCGATCCACCACAGCATTAGTAACTACAGAGGAAATCAGGTACAAGTATATCTAGCCACACTCCCCCAAAATCTTTCAAAAATAAATAATGCATCATAACCAGATCAACAAGGTCGACATTTTTTATTTGTACTTAGCACATACAGGAAAGATCAAAACAAATAATAAAAGATAGCATTTGTAAACAAATGTATTTCACAAAAAGTTATAAACTACCAAATTTGCTCTGAAAAAATTCATTATAGCCATTTATAAATGTGTATTTATCAAAATCAAGTTAAAAACTACTTCATTTTGAAAACATCCCAAATGAAGATTCATTCATTCCAACAACTTCAGAGAGACCACAGATGTAAGGCCTAACTAAAACAAATGCATGAGTGAAGATGGCACCGTGATTTTTGGTTTAAAGATAACAAAAAAGTCTGCAAGTGATCAAAACACCAGCCAGTCTCATTCAAAGTCCTAGGTCTGTAAAATATACATTCAACTTTGCAAATGTCTAACTTCAAAAAAATAGAGCTATTCCACTGGAATGTCCCCTTTTTTTAATGTACTGATTATATGCTGTGTTTTTGAACCCACTCAGAGAAAAGTTATCAGTAGGTAGTTTCACGTAATTAGAAAGTTCACTTCCATAATCACATTAAAAATAAGACGACAGCAGCACCCTTTCAGCAAGGATTAATTTTTAACATTCTTGCCTTTATAGCAGCAGGTATGGTTTTGGGGAATGCAATCAATATAATTAGTAAGTAAAAAAAAAAAAATATATACATACTCTGTGAAATTTATTACAGTGTTCTTTCCCTATACTTGTTTTCAAAGTTAGGTAAGCACCTCTATTTTTTTCTGCAGAACATAAAAATTAGAAACAAATGACATCCAAACCTATGACTGCCTCAGTAGGCTCCCTCTGTTGGTGGCCCACAAGCCAATTTGATTGCCAGTATGAATTCTGTTTTTTCCTCCCTCCAATCTCCTATTTGTATGCCAACTAAAAAACAAGGTTCTTAAACTTCATCTATTAATTTGACTCAAAAGAAACAAAGTAATAAAAATAACTAAGGCACAAATGTCTGATCTTCAACAGCAGGCAGAGGGTAACAGATTTGAAACCAGGGTACAATGTAAACCCCAGAAGTATTTCTGGTCTCGGGGCACTGAAAATTCTTACCAGAATTGAAAAAGGTTTTTCAAGATTTTTTTTTTTTTTTAACAAAGATATGGAAAACACTTTTCCCAAGAATGTCCACGAACACTAAACAAGGATGGATGTACATACAAAGACACACACTTTATGCACAATACACTTTGAACATACTGCAGACAGACAAGGACCATGGAATGCAATGATGTCTAAGATGGCAGGTGAAATGAAGATGGCTCTTTTTCAGAGTGTCGTCATGAGTTTATCTTGGTACACCATGCTTTGGACTCCTCCTAAATTCTTCTGGTTCTGTTCCTGGATATACCGTAAATTGCTGTCCTCTCCACTTGTGGGGGGTTTCCAATAGGGCCTGTCATCATGATAGGGTGGCCTGCACCATTTGCACAGTTATTGGTTAGTGAGGAATGGAAGTCAACTTAGGAGTGCTACACAGCAACATGAGCTCACCCTGCAAGTGCTAAGCATGCACATGGAGCTAGGGCACGGGAAGGAAACGGGGACAGACCTACAGCTCTGACGCAGAAGCCACTCAAGCAACTGGGAATCTTTTAGCTGATTTCAAAAGGCTTTCAACCAGAGCTCAGTCATTAAAAACCCTCTCTGTTTTCAATGTTACAGACAAGCGTAGTGCATCAATGCTCTGGAATCCCAGGGGGTGGTGGGGAGGGAGGAGGAGGCTATAGGAAAACTAAATTTGTACAACAAACAAGTAAAATAAAACATATCATGCAAAACGTTGAGCTCATGAAAGTACATCCTTAAAGTGCAAGGGGTTAAGAAAGGCAATCCTATTATGAATGAAAATTGCTCTTCTGTAGCTGTTGCCATTCCTTTGGCACTGGTGCAGTTAATTAACACTAAAGCAGCCTGTAATTTACACAGTTGCATTTTCTTAAGACCACCCCCAGTCTACAGTTAGTACAGGTAATTCTCCGAGACTTGCAGAAGTACTACAAGGAAAATACCTTTTTCCTTACTTGTTCATTACTTATTGCTGCTTAGAGATATTAACTTCAACCATTCCTACAGTGTTCCCTGAATCGTTGCAGCGGAGTGGGGAATAAATGAAACAACAATTTTGAACACTATGTAGGAAACCACAATATTTAACATTACCTTATTACCAAATTGAAGCTGCAATTATTATATATACGGAAGAAATTCTTTTCTGTGAGGGTGGTGAGGCACTGAAACGGGTTGCACAGAGAAGCTGTGGATGCTCCATCCCTGGAAGTGTTCAAAGCCAGGTTGGATGGGGCTTTGGGCCACCTGGTCTAGTGGAAGGTGTCCCTGCCCATGGCAAGGGGTTGGAAACAGATGATCCTAAAGGTCTCTTCCAACCCAAGACATTCTATGATTCTGGTAAGTTTTTTTATAGTAGCAGAAACATAGGCAAGGTTTAGATTTTACCTTTTTGTGGATATACTCTTAAGTTATATAATGACAACTGTTAATTGGAATTAACAGAAGGTTAAATATTAAGCTAACTGCAAACAATTTTACTGAAAGAATCTGCAAGCAATTTCAGTGAAAGAATTTTACTAAGAAAACTGATACACAATTCCACAAACTATTTCACAAATTATTCAACAAAAGCTCTAAACACATCATGTATCGCACAGGTCATTTCAGCCCATGCCCATTCTAGACTTTCATGCCCAGCAGAAAGAATTTTATGCATCTGTAGCTGTGATCTCAAGTTCACAGTCAAATGGATTAAGCTTTTCCAAATTAAGCTATCCAAGATCTTCAATGTCCAATTCTTTCACTTTGACTCCAAGTTAGAATAACTTGAAACTTCCACTTTAACTGCACATTTAAATGCTTCTACCTGAATGGGACAAAAGTTCTAAGCACCTTTTCTACCAAGCTTCTATGACTAAGCTTTTAAGTATTTTTTTTTTTTTACAGCCTTACAAGCCTTGCTATAAAAAAGCCCTTGTTCATATTTCACTGACCTTAGTCTTTGCCCAGGCAGTGGAGGGGCTGGAGGGGGAGGTTGTCTACACACACTACAATACATTATTGTGCTTATTTCAATATCACTCTGCTCCAGGGTGAACTATTTGGCTTTAAAATGTCACGGACTGGTATCGTAAGTGATGGAATCCTTAGAAAAATTTCAGCAAAACCTCAAATGATTTATAAAATCATTAAGCTCTCTTGGCAACCACTCTTTCATAATGTGAAATTGTACATTTTTAAAGCACTCATAATAAACTGGATAAGCAAACCCTAAAATCAGGAAGACTCCTGAGCCTGAAATACAGGCAAAGTTCATTACCCAACTTCAAGTCTTCTGCTTCTAGCATAAATTTAGTATCTGCTTTACTGCTGTGTGCAAGGAATTTTGAGATGACAATGCCTGTCTGCTTCTCTGCCTAGTATTTCTAATATTAAATACACTTGCCTTTTTCCTGCATTCTCAGACTCAAACTCAAGACCAAATTGTCTTTTCATTCATTTTAAGCTCAGCCTCATCCCCAGAGCCTGCCCACACTAAAAACAAAGTCTACCTATTGTAATGTAAGAATATAAATGTTAGGTAAGGTGAAACAAAGATTAGGGTATTGGTATTTTTCCCTAAAGATGGTAATTACTTGTCTAAAAAGCTGAGTCATATAAAAAGGTTACTTTTTATTAGGATAAAAAAGTGGCTGGTTTTTATCATGTGTACACGTATAGACACGTATCTACCAGCAGGTGCATGCCACCAAGCTGGTTTTAATTGGACTGAATTTTTTCCAAAATTTCTTTTCACTCAATGTCTCTCATCACTAGCTACAAACAAAAAAGTATGCGAGAAGATAGCACAGCAGCACTTGCAGGAATATTTTTGTGAAACAGTTCTCAAAAAATCAGTGTTATAATTTTACTAATTATCTGTAAAGTGCTTGATAAATTGTTCCATGTACTTGTCATTTTTCCATATACATTTCTGCAAAAGATGAAAACAGTGCTCCACTGCAAGAATCTGACATTAATAACTTAATTTTACACTAAAATGAGTTTCTTCTTTGTCTTAGGAAATTAAATGCAAACAAATACTGATCAATTTGCAATTAGTTTTATGGAAGCTACTGAGCGTCTCCCTATCCAACATACTCCCAACAGAAAATTACTAACGCTGTATTTCAAATTTTGAATTAGAAATCAACTAGAAAAAAAAAATTCATATTCCAAAGCAAAGTTTAAACAGGAGTTATTTAATACTGTCTGTATATCCCATAGCTCTTACTTCCCTTTTCTTTTTCTGGGCAGAGAATTGCCCAATACGGCCACCAAAGCTTCATACCAAGTCAGATAAAGAAAGAAGTAATCATCTTTTTTTCACAAAGTGAAGATTGCTTACCTTACATTCACAGGTGTGTGTGGGTGCCAGTGCGGCTGAGCAGGATGTATATTAGGATGATACTGTGGCTGCAAATGAAAACATTGAACCTGGTTAAAGAAAACACATAAAAGCTCCCTATTAACTTTAACCTTTTATTTTCCTGGGGTCATGAGGAGTATGTTCCCGGTGTACCCAAGAAATCCTACTGCTTCGGACCTTCTCCCATGTCATTGAGCACATACGTGAAGCCTCTTGGTGATGAGCCTGCTCATTAGGACACGCTAATGGGAAGAGGCAAAGAAAATTGCTCTCCTGTTTGACAGACAACCTGGCACATCTAGTGCTTCTCATAGAAAGCACATCAAAAAAAAAGTCAACTTTGATCAAAGGTGGGGAATAAGAAAGGTTACTGTTACAACAGCAGGCTTCAGAAGGTCACCTGTCTTTGGTGACAGCACTTCCCTCTCACAGCCACAAGATCTTTAAGAGAACTAGTAAAATAAAACCACTACTGAGAGTTTTAATAAAAAGTGCTAAGACTAAGTTCTCATGCACATACAGAGTTTGGAAGCTTGCTTTCTCAGTACCACTGACTGTCAGTAGCACAGATGGAAGCCAGGTAATGTTTTCCCTGGAGTGCATAAAAAAAAAAAACCCAACAAGCATTTGACCAGCAATGAACTCTGTAAGTGTTGTGATGAGGGAGATAATTGCAACTTTGAAATTGTCACGATCATCCAATGTGAGTGGCTGCTCTAGACAAGAGCTTGCTCATAGAGCAGTCTCCTGGGGCCCATCACATTCACAGTCCCAAAGGCTTTAACCTTCACAGAAAGGCAAGGGAAGGGAAAGAAGACGGCAAATAGAGTGTACTCAGCTTGCAGAGCATCCAAGAACAGAGGGGGAAAAAGAGAGAAGAGTGCCTCCACTTTCTCCTTAACCCCAATGTGGTGCTGTTTATTTCTGACACATCAGAAAATCTCACCCCAGAGTAAGGAAAAGGGAGCAAAACAGCTGTACAAATTAAAAAGAGCAAAAATATTTACCACTAAATAGGAAAATGACAACATTTTCCACTGTAACTGTTATGCTCTTACCTGGTAGTTATGGACTTCAGGAGTATTTTTAGCACTAAGAGAGAAAAAAAAATTGCTTTTATGTACTCAATACATCTATGTCACAATGTTTTTTAGTTCAGGGAGGTACAATAGAGAAGTAAAATTCATAGTCTTAAGGACATCATTATCTTATTCAAGATGTACACCACAGCAGTTAACATGTGAAAGACGGGTGTAAATTCTTTTTCTTCACCTTACATTTAAAAAACAGGAAGAAATGATGGTTGATAAGCTAGCATAATAGCAGTGAACAAAAAGGAAGTATGTTTTACTTTAGTCTGATTTCAAACATAAAAACAATAAAAAATAGATTAAACAATGGAAACAGGCATTCCCCAAGAAGAATCTGGTGATGCATAATGAGACATGCCAAAGCAATTCATCCCACACCAGAGAATCTGTTTCTACAAATCCTAATGCAGATTGTCTTCAGAATCCTTTTAGCCCGAGAACAGCAACTGAGAGGTAGAGAGAACTTGGGCAGTCACTTACCACAGCTGTGCTGCTTTCACAGGATTGTTTGCTTAAAAAGAAACAAACACAAAACCTTAAGACAAGTGAAATATCAGCCATTTTGCAGCTCTTGTTATTGGGGTGTTACACTGTGGCTAAAGTGAATCCTCACACAGTCACATTTGCACAAAAGTGTTGGAATTTCAAGTGCAGCCCAGTGCTTTCTAGCAATCCTGTGCACATCATAAAGTACAAGGCAGACACAAACCTCCCTCTGGTCCTGCAAGAGTTAAAGCCCTTCAGAGATGACAGCAGACAAGCATATTCTTCCCAAATGCTACAAAAGGACTTTTGGCAGAGTATGTTCTGCACAACCAGACCACTTCTTTTCTCACCTTACTGTAGTACCATGTCAATAGCATTGAGTCCCTTGGAAATCAGAAACCACACCTTGCAGAAATTTTCACTATCTTACTGAAACCAGAGTGTTCACAAAGCTGGTAATGGCCTGTGTCTTACCACAGGGAACAATGGTTGCCAAAACAGCCCATTAGATGGGAATCCTGGGAGGCACTGAGTAATCTTGAGCAACAAGGTCTTGGCTTGTGCTTTGGATAGGCTGGAAGGAATGGTGAAGAAGGCAGCTGAGTAACTGGGATGTATCATCTCTTTTTCATGGCAGTGCCTGTTTCAAGAGCACTGGAAAGCTTCTCAGTGATACAGTGAAAATCCAAGTGTCTGCTGAATGCAGAAAGTTAATGAGACACTGCAAAAGTCTCAAAAGGAACAGAGCTAGGAGAGAATCCCGCCCTTGTGGGCTGCACTTAGCTACAGGCCTCAATGGCCAAAAGATGCATGAAAGATAATAATCTACAGAGAGTTTTTGCATTAACTTAACAAACATGCTGTTGAGCTCTCTAGAGGGAGATCACCTGGGTATGAAAAGTTCTGACTGGCTGCAATGGACAGAGAACATAATTAAGCACAAGCCACGCTTTCTCTCTTCTCCCTCCATCTCACAGACACAAATAGAGAAGCACTGAGACACAGGGCATGACATGCAGGTCTGTCAGATCCCGTTATGGTAAGAATTAAATGTAAAGAATTCATTCTTTAATAATAATAATAAAATAATTCTTTAAAAATAATAATAAAATAACGCGCACTATATAGCTGACTCTCATGTCTCACATAACAGCATCGCACAAATTTAACAGATTTGCATTTCAGTTAAACAAGCTCCTCCCATGTACTAAGGAAGGAAGCACGGGAAAGAGTTACAGCCCCTAGAAAGCATGCATGCTTTTTACCCTTTCTCCCCTCACTGTAAATGAGAAATAAAAATGTCCCCCTAATACCACAAGAAGCTGTGCTCATGGAACTGTGGTTTATATTCTGGGAATGCAAACGAGTGCAAAGGCATTCTAAGGGAATGTCAGCTCACCCTGCTCCATATGGCAACTATACCTGCAGGCTCAAGAAATACAAAATTTGAAGGGGGTTGTCCTGCAGTGCTCCTTCCTAGGCTTTTCTACATGGAACAAAAATCTCAGCTCAAGTTTTTAAGGACAAATTACAAAACCACAAGGGAAATCAATTCCTTTTCATTCCATCTAAATTCAGCACATCTCAATTCCCAGGGCAAGTTAGCTAAGGTCAGAGTCTGGATAGGTGAACAACATGTCATTACAGTCAGGAAAGCAGCAACAACTGCATAATGAGACTGCTCAATAACCCTAAAATTGTCTGCCTAGATAAGCAAGTCAGTGAGGCTTTTGGACACTGCTCCACTCCACAGGACACTAGCAATTCTTCAAAAGAACATTACATGCTTCCCCTTACTGGGTCTTCTGCAACTTTTCCTTCCTCCTCAAGAGCAACAAAAGAAACCATAGGTACCTCCTCCATAGATGGGGTGGAAGAATTAATTGTAGATAAAAACAGAAGATCGAAACAACAAACTCTGGCAAAGAAAAAACCATGCACATTCTGATTTTTTAGGCGATCTGACATATTTTTCTTTTTATAATGTGGAACAGATGTCCTGATTGTAATGTGACATTTATAGGAGTTAATGGGACACCTGCATGACCGATTCAGTGACCACATGTATAAAAACACTTACCCTTATAAGTGGAATGCCTTCGAGAAGGGTATCTCTTGCTGGGCCTTCTTTCAAATGTACTAGTTCTGCGTAATCTTGTCCCGTGTGTTGCTTGATATTCTGTCCTCCCACTTAAAATACAGAAATAAACAAAGTAAGCTAGTGCCTTCTTCTGGAAGCTGTACCTGCTCCTTTGTATAAAGATAAATATAGTGCTGTTACTTCACTAAATACCTGAATCTGAAGCGTGATCCCAGCCTTATGAAGTCGGATCTACTAGATTTACTATTTGCTGGGGCTCGCAATCTGAAGAAAGCATGGTGCTCCACTGCACACTTCCACAAGTGTTTGCACGTTTTGGCACTGTCTAACCGGAAAACAAATGTGTGCTCTTGCTCTCTGCCCTAAATGCAGAAACAAAAGCTTTGGAAGTTGGCATGCATGATATTAGTTATTGTCCTTGGTAGGAGAAACACAGCCTGGGCCAACAGTGTGCTGAGCTTCCCTTGTGTTCTTACCAGCCTGAGCACACACCACACTTTGTTGGATCAGGCCCAAGTAAGGGAAAGAAGTTACCTGTTCATCATCTTCTACAACCACGAGCGTTAATTTGCTCTTTTTAAAGTCCATTTTTGTGATTTTAGGCCTAAACACAAGGAGCAAAAAGAACAAGATTAACAGAATATTAAAAGAATTTTATTTCAACAACTATTTCACATTTAAGAGTGGTACTTCTAACCAGGTCAATCTGCCTTCAGATTTAACCTTCAGATTTTAAACTTTGTTGATTCAATTAAATATTACAAAATACAGCCAAGATCCCATTATGCAAACGAGAAAGATTTAAGCATTTTCACAAAAAGGAATATGACACAAAAGCAGATTACCAAAAGAATAAGCCTATTTTGTTGGCTCCTTCAAAGATCAATATGCCTGTTGGTGTCAGTCCAAGAGCATATTCACAACCATCTCTTCCCTGCAAGCAAGTAGAGAATAAATAATCAATCTGCCATGAGCAGTGTAAATCTTATTACATTGCAAAATCCATAGGTCTTAAACTAAACAATAAGGTTGGCGTATTTTTTTAACTTTCCAGAGCAGAAGAATACACATCTGTACTGGGTGCAAAGTGGCGCATTTTGGCAACAGGAGGCTGCAGGGTGCCCTCTGTGGGAGGAGGCCACGAGCTGCTCCAAGTGGCTCTGAGATCCATGGAGATGGACCCACACCAGCACTGCACCCAGGGGAGGCCACACCTCAGCTCACCTGTGTGTAAGAGCAGGCAGCTCCTGCCAGGGGAAGGAGACACAACAGGGAGAAACTGAGGGACATGGGAAAAAGCATGTGGAAAGGGACACTGTGGGAGCATGGAGAAGCACCTTTGGGAGGAGTGCCGCAGGTGGGAAGTATTTCTGAGGGACCATGGCCCACGGGGCAACCCACACCAAAACAAGGACACCCCTCAGGGGCTGACCCACAGCAGGGCAGGGACCTCACACTGATAAAACAAAACATCCCATGGATCTTACCTTAACTACATGCATATCTACACCATACATTTCAAGCCATTTAGCTTTGTTCAAGTAGCACAATTCAGCCTGCGCTGGGCTCTTTCCCCTATGAACATAAAATTCATACTTCATGGTCAAAAAAATTTGTCCACTTTAAATGCTTTCAAATTCCTTCCCCTAACCTTTCCTTTGTGTCCTCAATCTTAATGACACTAAAAGGTATTTAAAGCTAGCTTATGTTTTCACCCTCTTCCCTCCAAATGAAAATAAATCAGAGGACTGAAAATGGAAAAAGGTCTAAAACTGCCAATAAGGATGAAAGTTCAGGTAACATAGCATCACTGAAATGTACCATATTTATTAACAAATGACAGGAAAATTAGTTTGCTACCATCCTGAACACAAAATTTAAATTTGAATGAAAGAAGGAGAGAAAGAAAGAGATTTACTTCCAACATAAACAGGAAGAAGACCTGACTCCTTAAGTTATTAAAAATAATCTAAAAAAAAACCAATAAAAAATTAAAACTCACCCCACCAACCTTCCCTAAATTACTGCTTGCTATTTCTAGAGAAGGAGAGGGCTCAAATCCTTTTTATAATACTTCTCCACCAACAAACATAATCCCTATTTCATGCCTTTTGAAAGGATTTGACTTTGGAAGAGAAGAAAATCTGCTGCTAGAGACCCCACTCCCACACAGGTACTCTACCTGCACTCTTTCCATTTCTGAAAAATGTCAAATTCCATTGCTTCGGTCTGGTTTGGTGCAAACCTGAATTCAGACACGAGCTCTGGTGTGTGCTCAGGGTGCTCACACTCTCCCAACTCAGCTGAAATCAACCAATTGAGAAGTTAAAAATATAAAGTTCTTGGGATGACCAGAAACATTTAATTCCATTATCCCTACAAAGAAAAGGATAGTTTGCAAGTTCCTAAGCATGTTGCAGAATGCACTTGTGTCAATGCTTTAAGTTACCACCCCATCCCCCCACTCCTGGCCCCAGTAAATTCAAACCAGATTTTACAGCAGAAGTCAGATAAACGCATTTGCAGGAGCAGTGTAAGGTTGTGGTACAGAATTCTGACATTCAGGAATGTTATGACTGAGCCAGCTTAACTAAAGCTGCTTCTCTGGATTTTAAAGCACTTATAGGAAATAAAGTTTCTACTAAAAACAATCATCAATGCATCTTCTGTTTTAGAAAAGTTTACTTTGAAACTTCCTCTCATTGCATACTTTTCATTCCAAAACACTTCCCATTCTATTGCATGCTTTGTTATGTTTCTGTTCATGTCAAAACACAAAGGGAATACCCGGTCTCATGAAACTAGTGATAAAGCTGTGTGGTTTTTTTAAGTCACAGTGGTAGTGTAATACTCAGATTAAGTAATTTTTAAGGAAAAAAATGCCGAAAATTAACATAATTAAGGTGTCACTTTCCACTTACACGCTTAGGCTCTGGTATTTTCTTTCCTAGGAGCAGAACACTTGCCAGCTCCACTGAGCTCAGCCGGAGACGCAAGTGCTGAGCATTTCAGCGGCTGACGCCCTTAACCGCCTTGTGTCTGTGACAGCTCTGCTCCTGGAGCCTCTCAGCTGCACAGGGAGGCTGCAACATCACTGCCTCGGGACTGTGTGGCAAACACCAGTGGCAAATACACTCTTCAGCAATACCGTGTTGTCACCTGACATACGACGTGATTCCCAACCAGGCCTGTGTCAGTCCGTGTTTCTTAACTGTTTACTACTCTTACTACTACCACCAAAATAAAAATAAAAACTGAAAAGCATAGAGGGAAACTAAATCCCTTGAAGAAAACAGTTTTATGGCTTCAGGGCGCTTTTACACTTAACAGCTGCAAAAATTTCATTCACAGACAGACTTCAAAAATACTTAGCAGGATCCATCAGCAGACAGGAAGTTACATTCAAAATCCAATCTGTTGGCTGATAACACCTACTAGGTGGTTTTGAGAACTTGAGCTTTGCTGAAACATTTAGCAATCCTGAGGATATTAAACAGACTGAGTTCACTGGTCTTCATTTCTAATTACTGTCTCACACACTCTTTTTTCTCTCAACAGTAATCTTCCATAGTGAGTTACAGTATTCTTATCTCTGTTAACGAAAAGGACATATAGATATCTCAGCTCTATGGCTGTTTCATCAAAGCTGAAAGTCTATTTCACACAGATATTTTTAAGAATTACTGTCAGTCCAGTCTCCAGTATACAAGAGGGAGCCACAGCAAACACATTAGCAAGGACTTCAAGGGGGGAAAAAAAAAGTAAGGATCTGAAGTTTGATGTGTGGCCAACCATCTAGTGAAAACACAGGAGATTTCTCTACTACTTAACTGAGAGAGAAGGTGGGGAATGAAGTCTGACCGTGCTGTAAAGAGGATGTGTAGGGATGAGAAGAATCATGAGCTTGTATGACAAAAGACACACAGGGAAGCTAAGGCAGTAATATAAGGTAGGAGAAAAATATCACCCTTGTTTCTCCATAGCTGAACTCACTGTTTATTCACTCTCAGGTGAACAAACTATGCTATCTTTTTGATCTCTAAGAAACAGGTCTTCAAGGTAGGAGTCAGTAAGAGACTTGCCAGCTCCCTGCACAGAGTTGGAGGGCAGTGGAAGAAGGGGCTGTCACAGACTCTATGAGGATGCTGTCACTTCCGCGGTGGAACTGCACTCCCCAAATGGCTCAAGAGCACTAATATTTTTCAATGCAAGGGCACAGCAGAGGACCCATCTCTTCATTTGTGGTTTTATGACATGCTTTGGCATGCCCCTTCTCTGCCCTTTATGGGGAAGAGGGGGTGGAAGGTGGGGCAGGTGTTACATAGCACATGTATATACATTATCTGTGCTCTTCAAAAAATAACTGCATAACCTGAGGGACATTTTTAAAAGGATGTTTCCTAGAAAGTTTTTGAAAACTCCAAAAATATATTTATTTGTAAATGTATGGCTGATTCTTTCATACAGAGAGGAAAAAAGGTTGCAGTATCCCATGAAGATGTCTTATGATTAGAACCGAGAATTGGAAATCTGAGAAAGTATTTTCCTTTTCAATCTAATTAGCAGCTTCAAAAGTACATCTGGTTAAGCATTAAGACCATACAACACTAATGAGGCAGTTAAAAACTTACTGTAACAGTGATAACTCAAGTTTGATAACTTTTCTGCAGATAATTCCTAAGTGAAGCATAATATTATGTATCTGCTTCACAAGTTACCCCATACTACAAACCAGCGTCACCTGCTACAGAATTTCCTTCACGGGACTGGCAACAAATCAACACTTCACGTTTGAAAGATGATTCACACAGAACACCAACCTTGGAAACTGCTATTGGAAACCAAAAATTACTGTAACAGAAAACTTCCTCGATAAAAAAAAATAGAAGTATGAAATTTAAAGCTGATCTGTGAAGACAAAAGACTTTTCTTTCAGTGAGCTCAGACTACTAATGCCTAAATAGCAATTTATAGCTTTTTCTTCACTCTTAGGAAAGGCACACTAAGGAGCAAGACTGGATTTTACAGAGTAAATGTAACCCTCTGAGGAAGGAATAATTGACATTTCTTTATACTTTTCTGCTTAATTACATTTCCAATGTCAATAAAATATAGCACACTTTAAACCAAAAATGCTTATTACTATATATGTCAGCAAAGAGAATGAATTAGTTGCAGTAATGAAATAATTTTGAACAAGCTTATAGTAATGATGTCAAAGTAGTGGAAAACTGAAAGAAAAAAAAAAAAAGACAGCAAGAAAGTATAAAAGCATGTTCCCACAGACAGCATCAAAGAGTATTAGTTTTGGTAAATAGCTGGACACATCATAAACATGATGGACAGCTATTGTATTGCATTTACACAGTAATCACAGGTGTCAGTAACTACCCAAAATGTTGAGGCATCAACCTATTATTCTTTGCTTGGACCAGATGTGAGGTTACCGGAGTTTCTATCAGTGAAAACGTAAGCAACAAATCAAATTCGGGCTCTGTGTTGCCTCCACCTCAAAAAGACAAACGGAGTCTGCCTGCAGCAATCTTTGCACACCTGACAATCACAGTCGTGCCAACAGGTGCAGCAAAACAACCCACTGCCTTAAGACTTACACCTGTTCCTGCTTGGAACTGAATTCCCAGTTTTGCCTGTCAAGTCCATCTAGAATCACTGAGTTACTTCCAGTGCTATATTAAACTAAGACACTCTGCCTAAGCACTCCGTGTGCCATGGCCCAACCACCAGTGAAACAGGAAGAGAATTTTCCAATTAATTTTGCTGCTGATATGCTTAGAATGGTCCCGCTCACTGCACTTTCTTTTAGAAAAAAATGAACTTGATTTGAGCTTCATTACAAAAATTTCCTCCCCATCTGCAAAACAAACTGCCTGAAATGAAACAAATATTTGTATTAACATGCTTGCAGCAACAAAAAACCCCACATTGTCCTACAATAACCTAATGAGAAACCCAGTGTACTGGAATTGCTTTTACATATTGAAATCCTTGCTCCTGCCACAGCAGTGATCTTAGTTCTTACCTTCCCATGTAATTCTCTCCTCCCCAGTACCTGCCACTCCCCGCCCTCCTGCCCTGTACCCATCTCCTGAGTCACACACTGTGGAGGCTTCCTCTCCCAGGCACTGTTGAGGCAGCAGGAAGCCCATGTTCACAGGCACCCACCTCCCACAAACTGTGTGAAGGGCCAGCTGGCTCTTCAGGCTGAAGTGGTAACACTTGTGAACGCACCACAGCTTCTCCCTCAGCGGGGAGCTATTTTGGGTCCTTCTTGCCCGAGCAGGTCTGGGTTTCCAGGAAACTTTTGTCTAGCCATGCTTTAGAGTCTCCTTCCCCGTATCAAGTGTGCTGACATTGGCTCATGTAGCTCAGAAGTTATGAATGGAGGCAAGGCAAGAAAGTGGTCTCCCTAAAACTCTTCTCCTTGGGTAAAAGAATGGCATTTATACATGATCAGTGAGAACGCATTAGTAACAAAGGAAAAGAAACCAGTAGGTGAGTTTTTCAATAAATTAAGACAAACCACTTTCAAAAAGTTGCATACCTTGAAGACACAGAGCTGCTAGCTCAACAGCAGTTTCATATGGGCATTTCAGTCTTAAAAACAAAACAAAAAACCAAACTATAAAAATCATGTCTCTTGTCAGTGAATTCCTCTTGCAATAAAGCTAAAAAGGAGTCAGATACAAAACCCAGAAACATTAACTTCCACAAACTACAAATGCTATGAAACATCCACAATTAATTTTTACTTGTATATGATTATTTCCTAAGTTGGTACATTCTGATTAGCATTAAACGTGATACACTTCACTATAAAACAAGTTTGAACTAACGGAGAAAACACTAAATCAACTAAGGAACCATTTTTACTTTAACACTGTATTTTAGAATATATGGGTTTGAGGTTTTTTGTTTCTGTAATTAAAAAAAAATAGAGCAGGTGTGAATATGGGTCAGGGTAAGACTATAAACACACAAAATATTCTTGTAGAGTTGACCTGAACAAAAAGTGTTGCACTTTCTCATCCTTTGTTTCACCCACCATACTGGAAAAAATGTGGCAAGCCCAGGTTAACATTTTCCAGTCATAAAACCCAGGACAGTTTTTGCTCTCTTTAAACATTTCCATCACGTGGTCAATCCATCAAAATCTTTCCCTATTCTATTTGTCAGTAATATAGTCACAATACACACAAAGTCCTATATGTCTGTATTCTAAAGAAAAACAAAATGCACATGGGACTGTAAATCATGCTTATAATCTGTGCATGAATACCATAAAGAATTAAAAAGATCACACAGTTAAGGTAAAATTTAAAATCACTGGGAGATTAACTATTATAAATTCTTTAAATTACAGCTGCAACTGTAAAAAGGTACTTACTTCCCTGAAAGAATGTCTTGCCGGAGCTGTAATACAAACAGGTACCTGACAAATAAAAATTCAGAAAGTCAGAAGTAATTACAGTGGCATCCTTCTAGCTCCACTGGCTGGAAGAATACCCCAATTCATTGAGTAGTAACAGCAATTTGAATAACTGGCTCTTGACAAAAAAAGGGCCTTTGGGATCACACACATACACCCTGCAAGCTTCAAAGCTCCCACAGCTTTCACTAAAATCAAAGAGAAGAAGGTTTTTTGTCCACTGGTTGTGTCCAGGACATTGTCCAGCTTTGCTGTTTAGGATGTGCTCTATCTGAGCATACACCACAGCAACCTAAATGTTACTGACACTCCAACGTTCTCCTAAACTTGGGTCTTACCTAATTCAGGCAGGAATCGAACTACAGTATCTAGAAACAAAACACAGATAAAGGCACATAGGCTTCAGGGCCGCCTCCTCAAACACAAATACAGAACATGGAAAAGTCCAAATTGGGCAAAAGGAAAGGTTCACACCAAAATGTCACTTAAAAATAGCAGGAAAGTTCTGAATAAAAGAAACCCGAATTCCATAGAGCTCACACATTTATTTAATAAGCCAAGTAGGAATTTACAGCCTTCAAACTGCTGTAGTATTTTAAGCTGTTGCTTTGCTAATCTTCAATTCCAGGCATGCTTCACTGACACCACTGAGAGCCGGGCTCTGAGGCATGCACAAGTGCCACAAGTCATGCAAGGGGTATGTACAGGACAGGAAGGCACAGGCAGACTCTGCACTGCTCTGGACACTGGGGGGTGAGGCTTGCAAAGATGAGAGACTCGAGAAGAAAGCATGAACCCCTCCTGAGAGCCCAGTAAAGCAAACATAAACCTCTCCTATCTTTACAAAGGATGCTAGAAAGACAAAGTGTTTTTCATCACAGAGGATGTGCAGTGAATGTGGAGAAGGACAAACAGTTGGAATCAGACAGGGAAACAGAAATGAAAAGGAAGATTAAGATTTCTCATGATAACACTAGAGCAGAATTAGATTTATCCATGTTAGCTCTCTGTCACATCTCTGATTCACATACTTGGCTAATACCTGACTTGCTAATCGAAGCTGGGTATCTGCATACGTAGATTAAGGGTTGACAAGTATACTTCCTGTTCTTGTTGATAGCCCAGATGATTCACAATCCCATCAACTCTTCTAAATTTGCAAGAAAACTCTGGGCAGTGCTCCTATCAGTGTCAGGTGGCTCTGGTGGGTAGGGCTTACTCCTGTTCCTTTTCTGTGCGCAGGCTGACAAGCACTGGCACCTCAATTGTTGCTACTCCAAATCAGCAAAATACCTTAGAAAATTCTCCACAACACACAAGTACAGACAAGATTCCTCAGTTGTTTTTATAACTGAACTAACTAATCAGGTCACACACAAGTGACAGAAGATGTCTTCCAAAATGCACTGGATTTCAACTGTGGTGTTTAAACTGAAAAAAACCAGAGTGGGTGAAGGGTTTTGACACTTCACAATTCTGTGCTAATTATGAGAAAGTGACGCTTGTAGCTTCACTAGAAATTGAAGTTTGCTAGAAAGCAGATCTCCAGAAGGAGTTTTGAACACCCCCTACCTGGAAAGTTCACAGGTACTGTTAATGATGATTTTTCTTCCACTTGGAATGATTTTGAGTATATAGTTATTAATCTTCACTTTGTATTCAACATGCTACATGGAAAATATGATCCAACTAGCATAAAGATTCTTAAAAAACCCCATGAATTATAAGAATTAAAAATTTTAAGAATTATAAAATTCTTAAATTCAAAATTACTTTCCCCAACCAAAAAAAAGAATTGCCCCTATTATTCTTACACAGTTTCAGGGTGGTCTTCCGTCAAGCTTATAATTGAAAGAAATTGTTCACAACACTGAATATTTAGCTGACTAAAGTGTTTTTCTAATTAAAATAGTCTTCTGAAACGTCACCTTTCAGCAATAATTAGATCACAAGGCATCAGAGGTTAATACTTTCAGACAAAATGTCTTACTTGATCACAGCAATGATCACATAGCTCAGAAACAACCTCACAGTGACTAGGATCATATGCTTCAGAGGATTAAGCAAGAAATCTTGTGGTAGACAGTAATGCAATAGTTTGACCACAGGGAAAATGTAATACTTGTCAGACATGCACCCTGATGTATGAAGACTTACATCAATTTCCAGAAAACACATATTATTCTTACTAATTTAACTGCATTTTCTCATTAGAGATGTCCATAAATCATCCAGATTTCTGGATTCTCTTAAGATCTTATACTCAGCTACATAAGTGACACGGATTTCTATAAGTTAATTATACATTGTATAGGAATATGCCCTTTTATTGAATTATCACTGCTGGACTAAATTGATAACAGATATTAAAGACTCTATGTCTACATCATAAGGTGGTGACAATTAGCTCTGTAATCTTGTCTCAGGCAGTGAAAAAAATCCATGGTCGGCACAGCAGACAGAGAAGGAGACAGTAATAATTTGCCTGCAGCCATAAGTTTAATGTAAACATCACATGCACATGAACTACAACAATCAACCATCTCTAAACACCTTAGGCTGATTAGGAGTACACTGATTATTGCCAAGCAAATTAGAAGACACAGAAAATGCCCTACGGTGAGAGACAGAACAAAAGAAAAGATAAAATAACATTAAGATAGATGACTATTATACAAAGAAGACACAAAGTAAGCAGATAAGGAAGATAAGTAAGCCCTTTCCCACAGCTGCTCCTTTCTCAGTTCTAAGAATATTCTCTAAATCACACCAAGGTGCTACGGACCCAGCAAGGTACAGGCCCACAGAAAACGGCCCAGCAGATTGAAACAAAAGACTTCCAGATATTTGCAGAGTGACTTTATACAATGCAGGCTTTTCCTTCCCAGAGAACCACAGGAAGGCAGAAGCGATTCAATAGACTGTTAACCAAGAACTCAGGCTGGACATTCCCACAGTTCTGTGGCCTTGGTACCATTATTAAATCACCCCAAAGTCTCAGGGCAGGAGGAGCAAAGCAGGGCACTGGCATTTTAGCAGGACATAATGGAGAACACTCTCAGAGGATGGCAAGTATCAAGGGCAGGTGTCTCCCAGCTGCAGCTCTCCCCACCCAACACTGCCTTTCTTTGCCAACTTCAAAGTACCAAAACACAGCATCTCCTACACACTAACACACTCGGAGAGGCCCCTGAATGGCAGCCAATAAAAAAGGTGATGTTTCTCTGACAGTAGGAAAACACCAATGAAGGCAGATAAAATGTCCACTCTTAATAAGAAAGCTCGAATCACCTGCTTACAGTACCCCCACGTGCCTCAGATGTCTTAACTACCCCGTCAGGCATGCACAGCTCCTACCTGGTAAACTCCTCGTGAAGGTTGTTCGGTTCTGACGAATAGTACTTAATTCGAAAATGCAACGTGTACGGAGGTCCAACTGCACAGGCACAGATTGTAAATGGGGAAAAAAGGTTTATACTCGCTGCAGTCCTGCTAAGGCAGAACAGTCTCCACACCTCCCCACAACCCAAGAAACCCGGAATTGATTACATTTTTCAAATTCCTCAGAGAAAACATTTAATGTTTTTTTAAATTTAAAAATGCATGCAATAAACTAAAAAATACACGATTACCACACACTTTATGACACTCATTAATTCAAATTTACCAAGGCAATAGTCCATTTGGCAAACACATTTTTGTCCAAAGAGGTGTGCCCCACAGCATGCTGTGAATGACAGTAAATTCCAGATACACTGCCTGTTGCTGGGCCCAGAGGGGGATGGAAGGAAGAGGGAAGGAGAGGGTGATACTCCTCACCAGGCACAAACCCTACTCCAAACAAAAATACCTACCACCCAGTAGATCAGCTTTCGATTCAAACACATGAATGAGGAAAGGTAAGACAAAAAGGGTGAAAAGTGCTGGAGAAGACTCTGGCAGACACCCATGAACACAGAAAGCTAACAAATTCCGTGGAGTTGTAAGAATTGTGTTTCCTAATGTGAGAAGGTGAATGCTAAATCTGACTTTCTACGTAACACAGATAGTAAGAAGTTATCCAGCTACCATGAGACTGTGACCAATGCATCCTTATCTGCCTAACCCTCATCTTCTGACCAACTACCTCCAGATGTATTAATTGATGGAAAAATTACTTTTCCACACTTTTCTAAGGTCTTCTGTAACACCACATCAACATAGTGAACACGTGCCTATTAATGATCCTTCTACTAAATGACAGGCAGCTAAAATTCAATAATTAGAGCTTTAATTCTGTCTCCATGTACAGCTCCTGTAAGTCAGGCTACAGCACCCTGGGCTCACAGTTAGGCACCACTGGTGAGGTCTGCATAGGCGAGATAATGACTTGGAGAAAAGAGCAGTGAGCAACATCCATGGTGAAAGAGGAACTCTTCACAAAGCATCTGCTGAATGCAAGGTAAAGGAAAATATCCTGTTGTGAGACAGACCTTTACAACACCCAACAAATTGCTTCCCTCTTTGGCACTCCTCAGAGCCAGGATTGGCCAAATTCTTTTCAAAACAGGCCCTTCACAGATTAAACACAGACAAAAGCATGCAACTAAACTGGCTGAAGGTGTTAGAGAATCACTGATTTTCCAGGAGAAAAGGACAAATCTATTTCAGGAAGTACCGCTGCAGATCAATTAGTCACTTAAGGTAAAGCAATCTGTGATGTGATGAAAAGGGGAGAGAAAACCAAACAGCAAAAACTTTACCTACAGCAGCTATCTTCACCATGGATTCTAGGAGGCTGACACCCACCCACCACGGGGTGACACCAAACTATCCTAAAGGCCTTTGAAGAACTCCACCGTTTACAAAAATCATCTAGATATTTGGGTACTTATCAAAAAGAAAGGCAAAGCGCCACTGAAGCAATCAGGACCCATTTCTGTGAGGTCCTGCAAGGGGGTCAACGATTTCCTTGAAAAATACTACATTTTAATCTTACAGAAGCCACGTCTTCAGTGGCCATGACTGTTGCCAACTGCAGTACTGTAACAAAACACATTAATGCCAATGCTCTACTGTGCCCAAGCCTGCAACCAGATTATCAGAAATCCAGGAGCTACTTCCCTGCCTTAGACAATTTTCACAGAAGACTCAGTGGCCCAATCCAACCCAACCCCTCCATCTAAAACCACCTTTGATGAAACAGCAGCTATTTCAAAACTACATTTGACAAAACAGCAGGTATTTCTGCTAGCTTTACTTCTAAAATAATAATTTGGAAAAAAAAATGAAAAATTAGTCATTACACAATGAAGTATTTTCCATTCACTCCCTGAAAAAAATTGCAGGATATCTGTTCTGGATCAGAAGCAGTGACAGGAACTGCGATCTGTGTCCAGGCAACCTGATTTCACAGATCAGACTGAAATTACCTGGCAACCTACTCTGCCTCAGACAAACAGCACATGTTTAACAACGGCTTCTGAAGGCTGGGCTACTGTTTAATAACTGCTCTTGCATTTAGACATAATACAGTCAGCCAATTACCCATTAAATTAAAACTATTTCCTAAGACATATTTATTCCATTAACGGCCATATTTAGACATTCTCTATCATGTTCTAATACACGAAGTTCAAATTCTCTAGGAAGTAACAAAATAAACAGGCAGAGACATAATACTTACTTTTTATTTGCTTCTTAATGAATTTTGAATGGTCCAACCAGTGCTAAAAAAAGAAAATCCACACTTAAAAGCAGTTCCATTTCAAGATTTTTTTGACTCCATAAACTGATTACAATAAAATTTAACAGATAAAAATATCTTATAAGGAAACATTGCCATATTTATTTTCTAAACTTCTGCACATTGGTAAAAGTGTTTATTGGCACATTAAACAACTTCCCTTCTTCCACATGGCAAAGCTTGATTTATAGATTCATCAGTACTGCCAGGGAAGTCACTCTTCCAGAGAAGAAACCTCAAACTCCAAGGCCACAAAGCAGTGGTGTGTAAGAAAAGCATCCTTTTGTCCCAAACCCCTGAGTTTCAGCCTCCTTTTAACTCTTGTTTCATGGAGACCCTCCAGCCCCTGTACTATCCTGCCTTCCACTGCTCCATAGCCAAGTTTTTTTCAAGGTAAGGACAGAGACTTAACCCCACTAAAAGCATTTGGGCAACACTGATGTATACCCCAACCCCTCCTTTTTAAACTAAGGCAAAAGATCTGGAATAGATGCAACAATGATGACAAAAACATACGATTCCCAGCAAAGTTTATGCACTCTCTTGTCAATATAAGTTGCATCTACAGAAAGGCAGCAATAAACACAATCTGGTGCAAATTTAGCTACAATCTTTGACAGTCTCTGCTCAATGTCCTACAGAAGGCTGCAATCTGATTTGAAGCAACTCCATGTAAATGCTTCTGTCATGAAACGTGATAAAAGAGTTTTGGATTTCCTTGAAATAAATGTTTTTCTATCTCTATATATATTTTAAGATTATAAACTAGGTGCTATGAAACAAAATCTTAGGAAAAAAAATCCTCTTCCTTCTTTCCTATTAAAGCATGAATGTTTTCAGAAAAAGGATAATCTCTCAATGACTACTTATCATTACACCAACACCATGCTACCATAACAAAATAAATGTGCAAAATTATTTGTTAGCTAGCAATACTGGCATTTATTTACTAAGTCTGTTCTAAACCAAGGCAAAAATTTATTTATCACAGGTATAGATGAGTACAGATCAGAAGTCCAACAACTTACAACTCTTAAGGTAAATAAATCTCACAAGAGGTAGAAAGAGAAATGGAATAATGATTCCGAAGGTGATTTTATTTACAGGAGACTTGCAAGACTCCCTTAGGTGAGGCTGCCAAGAAATCCATTCTTAAAATCTGAGAAATCTTTATCAGAATGGAAATAACACATTACAGCAGCTCATTTAACTACATTCCTTAGAGTTGCAAGCAATTTACTTTGCCTCTACTTTGCTCTCTTACGAAAAATTACAGCTTTGAGAAATCTCAAATTTTTCATAAGGAAAAAAATATCAACATTGAAAGTCTGCCTTTTTTTTTTAACTGAAATTATACAAGTCTGTTACTTTCACAGCTCCAGGGCAGATTAATTTTTTATTCTTCAACTACCTAGCTACAAAAATGTCTTTCTGCTCAGTATTTATTTTGGATAAAGAAAAACCACTCAAAGACAAATATAATGAATCCATTACAAGAAAAGTTTATCTTCATGTAAAAAACATCTATAATACATGTCCAAAAACTCCTGTTACTACCATTTTCTGGAACAAGGACTGCACAACCTGAACTATAGTAATTCCCAATGAAAAAGCAGCTGATAGTCCCTTTCTTGGCATGTGGCCTTTAAGGTACATTACAGCTCAAATAAGCACAAGTTTCAAACTGATTATTTGCAAGTGCAAATACTTCAAATAATGGTTAAAAAAATACCTAACAAGACTCCAGGAACTACTTGTGGAGACCATTAAATGACACTACAGCTTAGACAGGAAACTATCATCACTCTCTGTCCCTAGGCAGGCAGAGGCAGACTGCTCCAGGAGATAAAGCACAGCAAGCATTAAAGCCACCCCTCCTCAAAAGCAACAGTGAGCTGCTGTCTTACCCCCACCCCACACTGCATATCACGTGTGTGATGTGCCACCACATGGATCATAAACACAGATACGGAGGTAGGGCATGGACTGACAGTGTTATCGGCCCAGAGCTCCCAGGCCTGGAAGTTTTCATGCAGATTTATGAACCAACACCAATTTCAAAGTCAGATATTTTGTACAATTTCTGTGAAAATCAGGCTGAATTTTAACACTTCTTTGCCTCAGATAATGTCAGAGGGCTTCTTCACGCTGTGTACCACACCAGCTTTCCAAATGTCCCTCTGAGCTGAAAAAAAATCATAGCACACTAGCTAAAGCCCAAAATAGGTTTGGGCTTGGCTCCATACTGCTTGCTGACTCAATTAGAGGGAAGTGGAAGCAATGAATTCTGAAGTCTCACTAAGAAGCCGAATAAAACCAGAGAAGCCTTGCTCTCTCAGCACCTAAGACTGTAGCTCTGCCTATCTTGTGCTCCAGCTAAACAACTGTACATCATTTCAGGATCTGGACTCACCACAGGAACTTAGCTACGGATCCCACAGTGTAGGACCAAAACTGACCACACTCATTTCAACCACACACCACCATAATCCCTGTATCCTGTCTGGACTTGGAAGTATCAGTGCAGAACAAGGAGGAGGAAAGGGATTGATTGCTTTAGGACTGTGTTATGATAGGAAGACTGTGACTAAGCTACTTTACCCATAGTAAGGGAAGAAAAACCTGATCGAACTGCAGGTAATGAGGATTCTGTGATTATGCTAGAACAGAACAAGTAGTTCACTTCCCATCACCAGCTGTAGAGACCACTGTGGTCCCTCCTTTAATTCTGTCAGGTAAACTGGAAGGTCAAATGCTGGATTAACTTCCATTTATTCCTCTTTAATCTCAGTAAAATTTCTTTGCTCTACCAAATGAATTATGCTTCCTATGGTATTAACTGACATTACACAGTAGCCATTGACTGGGATTCATGTGTTGAAAACACACACCAGTCAAATCCACATGAAAGAAACACCATTTAAAAAAATAATTTCTTAAAATACTGGAAGCATGTACTTATCTCAGCATGCTCTCCTACTGATCACTCACTTTATTGACGTGAAGAGGAAAAATAAGTACCTCAACATTTCCTAATGGTAGCAGCCAATATTTTCTCAAAATAGACATACAGCACAGGAAAGAAATATTTGTGTCGAGATACAGCAGATAGACTACAGCTGCTAAAGCAGTCAACTTATAAGGACCACATGACTGCCAAATGAAGACTGAAAGGAGGATTACCACAGGCTGACACAATCACATCACACACCTGAGCTTTGCAAATTCCACCACCTCTCTACTTGCTTCCTAAAAGAATGAAAATTCCTTGTCTTGATTTATACAGCCCTCAAAGGCGACCTGAAAAGGAAAAAAAAATTGCATTTGACCCTTTCTGGTTTGCTGTCTTTGCTAGTTTAAAATGCATGGAGAACATCTTGAGTAGACTGTTCTCCCTTATGCTTATTTATATATTTAACTATCAGTAAGAGGAAGCGCATTTTTACTGGAAGTTATATTTGCTCTCTGAAAAATACTGGTTTTGTGCTTTCTCAAGCTGCACCTGGAGGTACAAGAGGGAGACTCATGCTCAATGATCACGTTCAGAAAAGAACGTGTGCTAAGCAAAAGCTGGCACCTTTAAAACCAAAAGTCAATTATCCCTTCAACTGTGTTCTTGCTTTCTGGTTTCCTAGGCACCTGAATCCTATCAAGCTGCCTGCCATTACTCACACAACCTTCTAAAGCAGAGAGGTTTAAAATGTGTGTCTCATGTGGAGGAAGGAATCACCAAAAAACCAAGCCAATAAAAAGTCTAACCACCAAACCACAGTTTGGGGACTTCTCTATATTTACGGATTCAAAAGGGAGCAAAGGAGCAAAAGACCTCTTTCTTTTGCAGGTCACCTTTCAACATTATGATGGTAGTAGTAGAAAACCAAATGAGAACAGGGGTCATGTAGAAACTCAGGGAGTACACAAACATATACTTAGGAACAGGATGATCTCCCAAGACTTCACAACTTAAAGCAACGAGCTATTGCTCCTCATGTTTTTCTGATCCCTCCTAGAAAGTTATGCTCCTCTTGAAAATGAAGGCTCACCTGACTGGTGACCTCAGCTGCCCACTGAAAGGCTGTAGAGAAGATGAAGACCAAGACTTCCCAGCAGTATTACATGGCAGAAGGATGAGTGGCACCAGACTTGGGAGAAATCCCAGCCAGACAAAAAGACTGTCACCCTGAGGCTGTTCAGACAAAGCACAGGTGCCCAAAAGGACTGTGGAGCCACCATCCTTGAGGGTATCAAACATGACTGAACAAAGCCCCAAGAAACCAGACACAACTGAAGTTGCTATGAGGAGCTTGGATATACACACCCCCTTCAACAGACAAGACTTGCAGGCATCTTTCAAGATGCTGCTCTACAATCCCACCTACCCGACTTGAAAGAAAAAAAACAAAGGAATGTACCTTTTACTCAAACAGCATTCACATTATAAGACCAAGCTGGGATTAGTGAGGTGAACACTTTGCGTTTGGGCTCAGATGAGACCAAATTTTCACAAAATACTGGCAGGATCTTACTACAGGAGTTTCAGCCTCAGTAGGTCAGTATTGGTTTAGATCCTCTCTGGATACTGCTGTCAGCATCTTGTTGAACAGGGCACAGGCAGAGTGGTACAGTAACACATCAACACCGCTGGAGGTGCGAGGACCAACCTGATCCAAGTGCAAAGTTTTATCAGTTTTCTAAGCTGTCTCTGGCCTGAACAAGTCCGACCAGTTGCCCTCCAGCAGCCCCATTCAAGTTCTGCAGTTTCCACGCATGCCAAGTTCTCTCCTGCCCTGTGAAGGGCTGCCACCTCCCACAAGTCACATATGGTGAGATGGGGCAGGCAATGCAGGGTGCAAGCAATGCAAGCAACGCTGTCCAGCAGCAGAAGGGCAGATGGAGCTGTGATAACAAAGCTCTAGATTGTGATCTTGGGAAGAACGAGGCCACAGATGCTAACTCCAGAACCCTGAGGGCACTGGTAGGCCTTAATGGCTCTTTACCGGCCCTGTGTGAGACCTCCAACCACATAATGCACGGCATTCATGGAAGTCTGGCCTGTCCCAGTCTGAGTCAGCACAGAGACATCTCAGAAGCATCCTGATAAATGATGCAGTTTAACTGCAGACCACAAAAACTAACCAAGAATAATGGAGAGATATATGGACATCCTTCAAGACCATTAGCCTATCCTAACTCATATACATATGATAACCACAGGATATTTTGCTTCACAGACCTGATGTGACAGAAGTAAACCACAGAATTATATAAAAATTATATGAAAAAGCTTGCCTTGTCTAGTATGTTTCTCATTAGATTTACTTTACATACAATGAAAGCCGATACCACTCCAGATCAATTCTAGCAATTAAAAGCAAGTTACTTTTAATTTTGATGCCTGTGTCCAAACATTCAAAAATAAACTGAAGAGACTTGTAACAAGTAGGCAACAAACCTGACTAAATCTGTGGAAGAAAACTGAGAAAACCACTTCAGCTTATGCTCCACCCACACACAAAGACAAAAGAAACCAGCACAAACTGCTGTCCTGGAGAGAATTCTTTACACTCAGGAGAGAGGTGCAGAAGCACCACTGACAGACAGTATCACAACCACCTGCCCTGTATGGCTGCTTCTCAAGGCTGTGTCAGAAAAATGTCCTCCTGAAACGGCAAGTGCTACTGGAAGACTAAAGACTGGAATTTGTTAGTGTTTTGGAGTCTTCCACCAAGTGTTCACAGACTGCAATATAGCCTTGGACAGCCACAGCTGGAAGTGCTCCCCATCCATCAGGTGCTCTGCATCGCTGTGGAGTCAGCCACACTGCCTTTGTCCAGTTACTGAACTGGCATTGCCACCACTGCCACTATTAGAAACTGAAGCATCAAGTGCTACAAGATGTTCTACAGCTTTTGTGACCCTCCATCTGTGACTGGTATTTTTCACTCTTGGCTACAATGCACAGACACACATCCTGCAACAAGCACAGTCCCAAAGTGCTTATCATCCAGAGGAACAAGAGATTCAGGGAGGGGAAACTGAGTCACAGAGGAATTTCATAGCTTATTCATGGGGGAAATAGTATGTTTCTAACAGTAGCAGAAAAGGAAGCACTTGGCATTATCAAAATATTTACCAGTCTCCCTTCTTCCCCACATCCAGTGTATTGAACAACAAGGCTTGTCCCTAATTTCTTCTGCTTAATGAACACTTGTAGAAGTATTAAGAAGTACAAAAGGAAAAAGACTTCCTGATATCGCACTATGAGGCTAATTGACTGGTTTGAACTGCTCATTTTTCCACATCCCTCACATCTCAAGAAGCCACAGCAGTAATATCAAAAGCAGCAGTTGAAAAAACCTGACCAATGAGCCCTTAAAAAGAAAATTCAGATAGACAGAGCAGAGGCAGTCATAAAGCACCAAGGCCCTACAAGTCTCTGACCCAATACCTGCTGAAACATCCAGGAGTCTAGTTCTCGATGTGTAGAGGAAACAAAGGCACTCATATTATTCTTTGTTGTTCAGCTTGCTTCCTACCCACCCCCCAGCACTGCTGAAATCCTTTGTTGTGAGTCATACAAGATCCTGCCCTTCCCAGAAAAAACTGGTCAGAAGGCTGCCTTTCATAGAGGTGAAGATCTCAGTGTCAGAATCAGTGCATCCTGATACACTGCTGCTGGTTAGGTCCACCCTGGGCAACACAGTTCTGGCCGTGTTTTTTCCCTCCTGTTTTTGTATTTGGAGAAATTGCTTTCATGAAAGCCTGTTTCACTTCTGCACAACCTTCTCCATCTCCTCCCTCCATTGCCTTCTCACCTCTTGCATCAAAACTCAATTTAGAAACTGGTCAATACTGAGAAGTTCAGATGAAAACATGGTTTACCAGGACAACTCACTGCAGGTTGGTCCTGGCATTCATGTCCCCAGGGAACCCTGGTCCCCACCATAGCCATGGGCACCTGCAGGAGGGCAGAGGGTGTCCTCACACATCAGTCACACGCTGTAAATCCAGTGCTTCCCCACATCCCAGATACACTGGGTGCAACCACACACCCTCAAAAGGCTCAACTGGCTGCAGAGCACAGCTGGGAAAGGCTGTTCCATATGGGCCTTCTTTAAGCTAAGGGGTCTCCGTGACAGTCGAGATCAGACATAAAGGACTTAAACCACTTAGAGGATCACTAAAAGAGACACGTGTGAGAAAAGGGGCATTTCAATACTTTTGCTTCCACACATTCCCAGGGATGACAGCAACTCATTTGCACAAGCTAAGAAAAAAAAAAAGAATTCAAAGATTTATCTTAAAAATTCTTCCCCCTCAATTACTCTGTAATTTTTCTTGTGAACAGAAACAAAATCATGATGGAAGCAAGCAAATTCCAAGCTAATAAACATGGGAAATCCTTCAGTTGTGAATTCCTGTAAAACACAGGAGGGGCTGTGAGGGTATCCATGTTTTGGTATCACAGGACAGAAAACTGAAACAAAGAGCACAACTGTAGAAATGGAGATGTCTATGTCTTGAGAGACCTTGTAATACAGAGCTCACAAGGAGCTATTACCCACAGAAACCCTTTTTCTTAAGATGATTTGGAATAAGAGACAAAGAAAGGACACTCCTGGACAGGAAATGAATAAACATTAGCTATCAACGGCCAAAAATAAATGTCAAGTACCCAAACTAACCACAGAATACGTTGCACACAACCAGGTTCTACAAAGATCAATTAAATACTTCCTCACGGCAACTGAACTTCAGTAGTATGGTCTCCCAAGATTTTATTATTGCTATTCCCAACCTCAGCTAAAGCTTTCAAGGCCTCCTGCTTTGCTAGAAAACACACACTGTGGTAAAAGTAACTAAAAACCCAATAAGCTTTACAGGTTCTCTAAACCACTGCAGAGACCTCCTCATCAGAGTGACACTCTTCATTCACCCCAAGCACTACATCTGTGTTGAAGTTCTGTAACAGCTGAATAAGAAACTATTTTCTTGTATTAGAGTATTTCTACTTCTAGAGTTAATAGCAAGTAACTCAAAATACAACAGTACACTAAGATTTGCTGTAGAATAAACTATTAGATGATTATCTACATCCTTCTATCCTTCTACACCCTTCTACATTCTTCTGATGGATGTCTTCAAAGAGCACAAGATACAAACTAATGTAGAGTTCACTGAATAGGCATTACAGTATTTTCTGCATTACTGCTGACATCTTGCTTTTTACAGCTTTATGAGAGGGTTTTTGTATTAAAAATAAGCTGTTCAAACAATTAAAGTTTTTTCTCTTTCAAAGCAGATAAGCTCTAATCATGATTTTGTTTTCTAAATCACAGCTATCAACACTGCTTGTCCCAACTCTGGCAAGGTTACAGGACTGCAGGAAACACAGTGCACTCAAAAGCTGCCGGCCTTGGAGCACACAGAAGCAATCTCCACTATTCAAAGACTATTTTGTGCTCTGTTATTTATAATGGTGGCTTAAAGTTGTTTAGCCCTTAACAATACACACTAAAGACAAAGGCTTAGAGCCTCAAGGGGTTTACACAACTTTAATCTCCAGTCCCCTACTTGCCACTGTGTGGCTGGGGCTGGCACTAAGCAGAAGCCCATGGAGGCTATGCATTAATTGCTGTGCAAACGAAAATAATAGGTCACAAGTTCAAAACAGACAAGGGAAGGCTGTTAAAGCATGGAACCTTTTGGCACAGGGTGCTGGGCAAGATAAATGTTTGTGCCTTGAAGTTCTCTGAGTGCTACTCTCTGCCCAGCTTGAGCCAGACCAAACAAAAGAGCCAAGTAAGAGCTTTTGGCCTTGCACTTCAGTGAAGGTAAAGAACTTTGCTTTCAACACTTCTCTTAATTCAGGAAGCTACAAGCCTACCACCAAAGCCCTGCAACCAGAGTTGGCTTATTTTAGCCCCCCCAACAGCTGTTCACAGCCCTTATCCCTCTTGCAACTGTAGATGCATGATGTACTTCCCTCCTTAATACAGAACAAAGAAATGGCACACAAAGCCAAAACACTTGCATGTATAGGCACATTTTAACCTGAACACCAGTGAGAGAGCTACATACAGAAGACATTGCTGCTCACATCTGCTTCATCTTTCTTACCAGTTAAAAGAGCCCTTCAGTTTTGCAAACATACAAGAAAATGAGTCTTGGCTTCTGATCTGCCCTCTTTCTTGCTAAGAAAGGATATTTTGCTCTCCCTTTCTGCTTCTCTTCTTTCAAAACATTATGGAACTCCTTGCTCAGTAACTATTCCTAGCTATCAAATTCCCAGTTGGATGATTTGACAATCAGTGACAATATAATGTGTTCTTCCCATTATGAGCAGGCTCTGCTCTATTAGCTGTGTCCGTATAATCAGGTCCATCATAAAAGTACATACAATTTATGTAATAGAAATTTTATCAGGAATACACACTAAACTTCCTAAAAATTCCAAACCCATTATGGACATACTTCATTCAAAACATAAATTTCCAGTGATATTAACTTAAATTAACTTAGACATCAGGATAATGTTTAAACAGATTAATACCACTTCTCCTCAGACCCACAGATTCCCTTCTTCCAATATCAAGTCATTATAATTCCTGGATAGGTTATCAAGTTATAATAATTCATTTTTGTTGTTTAAAGTCACTGGTAAAACACAGATGATAAAGCAGCTGCTAAAACACTGATCCATCCTTTGACCTAAGCTTGTTAGAGAATAAAGCTGAGAATTCTGGGATGATAAAGTTAGAGCCTACACTTCCAAGATGTCAGTACTGCAGCTACATTTTCCCATTATCTTATTATATTATCCCAGAGAAGACATCTGCTGTTGCATCAGGGAAAAAACATTTACATACTGACCAGAGAGCACTAAAAGAAACACTTATTTTCCAAGTCTGCATATTTTCTATCCACAGTGCAGGTTTTTGTCAAACTGCCTGTTCACAAGGAGTGAACAGACAAACGAAAAGATTAAATATATGGCAACACAGTGTAACCACGATGTTGTAGTCTTTTAACTCTATCCTACTAATATATCTATTTGGATCTATAAATATGTGGGTTTTTTAAAATTAATTTATTTTACCTGTAGATACTGGAGGTCTTTATATAGAGAGAAGGAGAACTTTTAGCTAAAACCTTTTGCTATTGCAAATGAACCTAAACCTACAAAGCAACATAATCTGTGCATGGAACAGCAGAGAGAGTAGAGTTACAAGAAATCCTTGCTTGCATAACATTTTGAATACCATGAGCCTACTAACCATAAAGCACATTTTTCTTTACCCACATGCATTTCTTTTTCACTCGTGTGCAATCAAGTCACGTGGATGTCATATAAAATGACACAGGACTCATTCAGAGGATGTAGCTTTATGTGCAAGAGCCAAACATGGCATCACTTGTTTCAGCAGTACATCCCCCAATGCTGACATCTCTCCATGGCACTGCACCAGCAATACATTTATAATAGGTAACACAAACTACTGCAAAACATAAAAAACAACTGAAGTTATACTTACTGTAATTTGGGAAGCATCCATGAATTGTAGGCCAAAGTAATCCGTTTCTACAAGGTCCAAATGATACACAATCTGGTCAAATAACTCCTGTCCCTTTGCATTTTTCTGTAACAGAAAAGAAAACTTTGTTTTTTGGTTTGTTTTTCTTTTTTAACTGGTCAATGTGAGTTTGTTTGGGTGTGTTTCTTCTCAAGTTCAAATGTGTGAGAAGAGATACACAAAGGAAAATAATAATGAAATGGCAATTCCATTTATTCAGAAGAATTGCACTGACATTTCTTTTTATTTTCCTCAGGAAATATAGAGTGACATGCTGCTCTTGTCTGCAGCTATTCCAACAAGATCAGATTTCACTCTCAAAGAAAATTTTCAAAGTTCATCATAACTAAAAATGTACAAGAGAAAGGAAAGGCTTATGTCCTACAAGTGTCCTAACTCACAGAGCCATTATTTTATACCCCAGGAAGTCAGATTCTCCAGGAAAAGCTTGCTTGATACTCTGCCTGAAATCTGCTGGCTACCAACAGCAACTGCAGTCATGCAGTGCCATACCACCACTGAAGCTGCAAAATAAATTCTGGACACCCTGAATACTTGAAGAGCACTGTGAAGAAAATTAATGGGATTTTATAGGAATCTTTCATTTATATTACCAATTGCCATCATATTTACAGCCTTTAAATGAAGAAACAAAAAAGGGCCAAAAAAGCTGTAATTCTTACTTGGCATGCCACCTGAAACATGCAGGCATGCAAATAGAACTAACAACTAAAACCCCAATTATTGACTACAGTTACGTTTAGAAAACTTAGCAGATCTTAAAAGTAGGCTGCACTGGCCTGGGTACTCATTTTGAGGTTAAGAGAAGTACTTAGATAAGACATTCTTCAACACTAGAAAACCAAAGTTTGAAGATTACGGTGGGTACAAGGAAAAGGCAATAACAAACCAATTTTTCATGCAAATCCTGTTGAGTTACTTGGAGAAGAAAGTTTTCAAGTTCTTGAGCAAAAACACCCCTTGGCCAAAAATACATGAGACGACCATAAATCTGAGTAGGAGACTGAAGCTACAGCTACACTTTATACAGGGAAGTGCTGATCAGGATCCACTTTTGTGACTGCTGTTCCTTTTACACCTTTAAGGATTTTTTTTTTCAATTTTTATTTTTTAAACCTAACATATTAGGCATTTCCACTTCACCCCAAAACGTAGCAAAATTCAGAGTTAAGCCTTCAGTTCCTTTAGTTTGGCCTTCTACACAAAGGCAGCATCAATCATAACACGCGGAGCTCCTGTTCAGGGTTCTAAGCTCTCCAAAATCAGTCGTCAGCAACAGACAAGATAACGAGTTACAGCTCTATTATTCCAAGAAGGAAAAGCAAGTTCAGGTATAGGCAGCAAATTTTATTTAAGTTGTATTTTGGGGGTTTTTTTAACTAACAAAACAGAAGCACAGAAATTGAATCATATCAAATTTCAAGAGCGGCATAAGGACCTCCATTAAAATAAACCACATAAAAGCTTAATACCAACATTAAATTATCATTGTAAGATACTGTTTCATTATTTTGAGGGGGGCAAGAGGTGGATAATAGACATTCTTAACCGAAGTTCAACATTCTGTTAAAAGCAGATGAGAATACAATGGCTTCTTAAAACAGTACATTGCTAAGAAATCATCTTTACTTGTACAGTAATTGTTATAAACTGAACAAAATGTATCCAGAACATATTTTTTCATATGGAGTAAAATCAGCACTTGTTAAAAGAAGTCAAACCAAAGCACAACAAAATTTAAACAGATTCTGCTTAAATGAGGGAGGAGAAAACCCTCAAAAGCAATAAAAAGAGAAACAGCAGAACATGAAATATTCACTAATGTAGGAAAAATGCACTTTATGCCCTACTCTGCTCATGGTTGCTTGCTTTATAGCATTAACTACCAGTACATGTTTACCTTCCACTGCCACACACCCAATAGAAACCAGAGAGAGCACACTCCACCTTCTGTACCCAAACAGTAGTTAATGTTTAACATGTGTTACATGCAGAATAGCTCTGCACTGCACGGCTAGACCATAAAATGCAGTATTACATACACAGCTTACAGGAGATTGTAACATTTAACTTGTCGCTAAATGAGCTTTCCCAGCAACTTGTACCACTTAGATGATAAAGCTGCTGCAGCCAACAAGCTGCTGACAAAAAACTTTCTTGAGATGTTGCACTACAGGGGGAGATAAAAGCGACTAATTCCTTTCCTCCACTAACAGTAAAGGATAACCTGTTCTTTATTCTGCCTCATCACTGACTGACAATCCAGGGGTCAGATTGTGGACTGATAAATTAATGTGCACTGAATGAAATGGGTGGAATAGACAAAATAGAAGGCTTTTTCCTTAGGCATTACATATCCATGATAGTGGTCTCTAAAGCAAAAAATGTCTGTATTACAATAAACTTTCAGTTTTCACGGTCTTCTTCTTCTCCCCTCCTTCCAGACAAAACAGTAGCTAAAAAAAGTTTCCCCTTTCAAAATCTGGTACCACATAAAGACAAGAGAATGATTTTGTACAATAAAATTTTCAGAGTACATCTAATAATCTGGAATTTAATAACTCACACTCTCTCTACAGACCTTCAACTTGCACTTATTTTCTGAACATACAGCTAAAAAACCCAAACCATAAACTAAAAGTATTTTACAGTCATACCTTGCTAGACAGATGGTTCAGAACTATCAGATGTAAACAGCCTGTATAACTTACATCTCACAAAATGAAGTACATGGCAACAAACATTATGCATATACTATTATATAGAGTTACTATTCTGTTGATATGGAAGTTACTGTAATTGGGAACAGTGAAGTAAGAAAAGTTGCAAAACCTTGGTTTGGTTTGGTTTTTTGGATTGTTTTTGTTGGGGCTTTTTTGTCCTTGCTTTTTGTTTTGGTAGGGTTTTCTTTTCGGTTTGTAAGTTTTTGTTTGTTTGGGGGCTTTTTTTTGTTTTGTTTTGAAACAACAATTAAAGCATGGCCAGTTTCTGGTGGAGTGTTCCTTGGAACTCAGGAGAACTTGTGTGAGCACCACGAAACCTCACAGGCAAGCACTGGGAGGGTGGGCGTGAAATGCTCACAAACAAAACTACAGCTGCAACCTAAGGTAAAACTGAATTAGCATGAGGCAGGCACTTGAAACAGAAAGACTGAACTACACGTGCAGACTGGGAACCTCCCTGATAACGAGCAATCACTGAGAGAAAGGAAAAAAAAAAGGTTCTTCTCATGTCAGTCATCCCTGTTCCACCTAACAGTCAGGTGCGAGTTTTGTCCACTCTGTTTCATGAAAGCCCTTCTCAAATAACCCCCCATATCATCTTCCTTGGGATCGTGAATCACAGAGAGAATTCTTAAGTTAAATGAGGACTCACTGCAAATCCTACAAGAACTCCAGTTGGGACGGGTATAAAGCACCTTGCACAGCCACAGTGACAACTGCATGGCCCACATTTCAAGTAGGCTACATTTTTCGCTGCCAGAGAGCTCCCAGTCTCAGGGAATCTATGGAAATTCTTGTCAGCTAAAACATGGCAAAACAAAGATTTAGCCTCTCTAATTAGATACTATTCCAGACTTGACAAGGAAATAGGCAAGAGGTTTTAACGTGCTACTGGTAGACATGAAGGAAAGAGAAAATTGATCAGCCAGGCACATTTTACACCAGCTGGCTCTGTCTAAACAAGCTGATTAGTGTTGATTTTAGCTATTCCAGAGCTCTTTAAAAGGTTTTTGCCAAAGGGCATGGAAAGTGGACATACAAGCCAGAAAAGTCTAATTTTAGTGCAGATACAGTGCAAGGATGCCATTGATCACTCTCAGAGCACATACAAGCAAAGCTGGAGAGCTTCTGCCCACACCTTCCCCAAACTCAAGTGCAGTTACCTGAACCCAAGCGGAGAGACTGAAATTGTTGAGTCATATTAGAGAGCTCAGACTGCAGCGCTACAACAAACTATTAACTGATTTCAGAAATAGCTGAAGCACTGCTTGGGAAAACAACCTGTCAAATAGGCCAAGAGGTACATGAAATAGTCTGCAAACTGACAAAATGACAACCAAAAATAAGGAAAATAAGCTATTGCCAAGAGAAAAGTCAAAGCTAATTAGCTTTCCAACCAAAGCCAATGTGTCCCAAACTGAATAGTGAGTAGCAACAGCAATGAGTAGATAGGGCAGACTTAGCTTCTGTTTTGAAAGAAAGCACAAGATTATGTATTCTACAATATGTTAAATATTTTTTCAGAGTGGGCTGCTATGGTTTCATGGTCACTGACTCCAGGTCTGAGCTTCTAGTATATTCTTAAAGGCCCATTTGTAGCTAGCAAGTTCCACCTCCACAGGCCTGATACTGTCCTGCTCTGAGGGCACCAGCATTTCCCCTCCTTGGCATCTCCTCAAAACAAAGTAGCTCAGTATGTTCTGCTCATCCCTCTTACACCTGAACTGTTATTAACTCAATTTCAAAGCCTACAGCTCATTTTCAAATCTAAGGCTTTATCTGTTGGCCATACTGCTTAGCAGTGAGAATTTGCTTTGCCTTTTAGCAGTCACTGGCAGTGCTATCTCCCAGTGTTTCAGGCTAAACATGCATAAAAGCCATCTGTGCTTCTAATTAGCCTTGACTCCTGGTGCTCAGTTGTCATCAGTCCTTTAACTTGCTTTCTTCTGGATAGTCAAGCCCTCAGTTGCTGAAACACACTCAGCTGTACTGAAAGCAAGCAGTACTTCCACAGGTTTAAGCACAAAAATGCAACTCTTCTGCATTCTTATAAATCAAGAGTATCTAACAGCTTCAACCAAGGACTTACTGGAGGCCATGGCTGGGCTTGCAGAAGCTGCCCTGAAAACCATGTTATCCATCCCAGCACTGCTGCTATAGGTGGTATGGTCAAGGTCGGCCGCTTGTTTTCAAATTCCAGTTTGCACACTGCCATCCAGAGAGGACACTCTGGCAGAGGGCACGCTGCAAACTAGCCATGACCTTGGTGCCTGTCCCGCCCTCCCCTCCAGGGGCCTAATGAGCAGATTCCTAAGAGTGGGGAAAGAGTTGCATTTTTTGTGCTTGAAATTATGCAAATACTACTTTCTTTTCATAAAATCAGTGTTCATTGAAGAAAAGCAAGTTATTTCTTAACACATCACACTTCCATGAGGCTGGCTAACTTGCTCAAGCTACAAATGAAGATGTCATGTTATTTTCTTACCAGCCAACCATTGACTTAAATTTTCAGTTCTGTCTACAAGCTCACTTGAAAATGTGACACTGTTCAAATAGCCATTAAACCTCTCACCTTGTCAGGGCAATAACACCAGTACTGCTTCAGAGCCTGCTACTGCATGCAAATGATGTTTAAATGTAGTACAGACAATAGAAACAAGCACCTTTGCTGAATGTGCCCAGAAGAAAATGCAAGTGATGACGCATGTGAACTTTTATCTGAAGGAGAACAAAATTCATTTTAGCTTCTTTGAGAAATTAGCTGAAGACAAGAGCCATAATCCCCTTAACTTCCCCTTGCATAAAAAACTCAAAGCAACAAAAAATGTCAAATGCATACACATACCACCAAGCCCTCAGCCCTTCATCAGGAGACAAAAAGATCCCATGAATGGTATTTACTTATTATAACCTTGAAAGAACAAACATTTTGCTCCCAGTCATTTCTGTCAAGGCCCCAAACTAAAATTGCTATTTCCTAAGCAGAAGTGGCTTATAAGCAAAGTTAAAGAACCCCTCAAAAAATGACAAAACACCAAAGCAAAAAAAATCCCAAACTCACACAAATAATAAACCACACCAACAAACCAAGCTGCTTCCTTCAAATTACTCTCAAAGCCTATCATAAAAGTCTCAAAAACTAGAATTCTCACAAGTCACTTCCCATCAAGGGGATAGAGGGAAACTCAGATAAACACATAATCACTTAAGAATATTCTCTCTGTGGGCAGATTGGCTGACAGTGCAAGCAAGCTGGGTTCCTGGAACCAAGATGCCAATGAGAATTCGAAGACAGTCATTAAGAAAATAGAAATCCCCAAACACTGGGTATAGTAAATCTCACTATTGCTGCACAGCAGCATTTCTCAACAGCAGCCAGACTTTCATCTCTCCACCAGCTACTGGCAAGAAGAATCAGTGTTCACTGGAGGAGAAGCCTGAGCAAGAACAAATAAATAGATCACCATATTTTATATGTACCAAGTCTCTACATAAACCCAAATGGCACTGGGCTTCTAGTCAGATCACAGTACATTTACCACGCTAGAGTGACATTGGCCAAGTCTCTTGCATCAGCTTATGCTTTCTATGTGTTATATAAGGACAGTAGCTCGTCAATAAAAAATAAAACAAAAAAAAATTAAAAATGGCCCAACAACAAAAAAGTAACAATAAAAACAAATAAACAAAGCAAACAAAAGCAAGAAACCCAAACCATGAAGAACTAAGGGAGGGGAAGAATAATATGTCATTTTCAAGCTCTGCAATAGGAATGAAGAAAAGATTTTTCATTATTCATAAAGTACAAACTCATTAAGATGAATTAAAGATTGAATTGGCAGCACAGCATTAGAGAGAATATACAGAAAATAGAGCAGAGAAGGAATTACCTTAGATGCAAACAATCTCTAAAGAGTCCAAACCTACGCCAAGTAACCCACTGGAGAGACTCCTATGTACAGTAACACAAACATAAAATGGATTCAGGAAAGTCAGGTGAGATTTGAAGGGTGAGTATAGGGTTTCCTTTGCCTTTACCACTTCACACATGCCTGCTTCCAGCCACTTCCTTCCCCACCTCAGTCACATTCTGTCTCTTCCTCAAGTGGACAAGTAAACCAAATTTATACAACAATCTGAACAACGCTAACTTTTTCTGAAAGTTGGTTTTGCACAGTTGTTTTCAAAACAGGCACTTTCACTAGCTGAGTTTTACAGTACAGCCCTTCAAAAACTGATTATAGTAGCATATCCAGAGGCTCAGAAGTCTGTTTTGCTGCTGAAAAAAGGAGCAAGAAACTACTGTGTCTCAAGACCTACATTATCTGGAAGGGATAATTTCACCACTTTCCTAGTTTTTTCAGAGAAGATGGGACTGTCCCAGGCTAGACACAGCTGGTTTCAGCCATTTCCACAGCAGACCCACTGACCACTGGTGGTGGGGGGTAGGAAGTGGGTACAGAAGTCAGGAGTGAAGGAGTGGATTTGAGTTGGGTAAAGAGTCACCTTTCTCTTGACCCATGAGCCTTTTTGTTCCCTTTTTTTTCTCCCTATCTTCTTTCCCCATCCAGCAGACTGAATGAGGGGGCTGGGTAGGAGCCTGGCTGATGGCTAAGGCTAACGCACTGCACTGGGGAAACCCTTATGCAGGGCAATTTCACATTTCCATCAGTCATCTGAAGGGCATGCTGTCTTTGCAAAGCCTTTAATCTCTCCACAAGTCACATGAAGGGCAGGCAGGTACTACCGTGGTGGGTGCCCTATACGTGCAATTACTATTGTCAACATTATTACCAGCAGTGACATTTTTATTTTATTGGACTCAGATGAAGGTGAGATCTGCTCATTGTCCCTATCACCTACATGTACTACTGGCAACACAGACCTCTTCCCTAGAGAAAAGCACTGTCAGCACTTCTAAATGGGATCCTCAGGCAGCAGATAAAAGCTACCATCAGCCACAGAACAAAGCAGTAAAAAAAAACCCAAAAACCTTACTTGTAACTTTATGTTCAGGAAGTCTGTCTGGACTCCTGTTATTTCAGGCACAGATAGGTACCCCACCACAACTATACACTCAGAGGCACAATAAAAAAAAAAAAAGGTTATTTGTATGTAAAGAAGATTCTTTTTCACCCCTAGAATGCCAGCTCCCTCTCCTGACCCACTTGAAATATTACATGCCCCTCAGGTTCAAACACAAAGCCGAGGAAACACAAAGTAGCTAGGATGAGGAGAACAAAAACCTATGCTAAGACTTCTTAACCTACGTGATTTCACTCAAAATATAATTTACAGTTCTGCATTCCCGGAGGCAGAGGTATTATTTCATAAAGCTAAGCTATGGGCGTTGAAGTGGAAGCCACCTCTACAAGACGATACCATCAAACACAACACAATGTTACGCTTTAGGCTTCCCTTGCCCATTGCCCTCCTGCACAAATCACAGTGGGACAGAGGTGCCGTTTTGCTGGAGAGCTAGAGAAAATTCTAGGTCGTGAATTCAAACTGTATTTGAGAAATAACATGGAACACCGGCATAAGTTGACATTAAAAAGAACAAGGAGAAAGAGGCAAGTACTACCAGAAGAGAATCCCGGGAGAGTTTAGCAAAGGCTGCACTTTCTTATGCTAATACAGTACCAAGGTTTCAAATGACAGCTTCGCTTTCTTATACACCTGCATTTGAATGCTCCATGAGTAGGAAGAGTTTTAAACAGAAGCAATTGTACAAACAGAATTTTCCATATAGACACATCCTTCAGACACAATTCACATGTATGGGTGCCTGACTCAACTACTTCCATTTTTTTTTTGACTTGTTTTTAAATAGGACACATTTATGACTGTCTACAATAAAGCAGTTTACCAATAAGGCTCTACAGTCAACCTTGCTTCAGCATAAACATAGCTCAGACCTGCAGTAATGGCCAGTCAGACACACAAGCAACATGAGTAGTTGTACTTTATATAAATTAAGGCTGCAGGGTTCCTGCTCTCCCAGCCAGACAAGTCACAGGTTCCGTTCCTGACTCCTACCCAAGAGGTTTGTCAGGGCAGCTGAACGCCTTGTGAAGAACTGGCTACAGAGGGGAGTTACATCAGTTAAACATCACTACTGACTCAAGCTAACAGTGCTTTCAAAGCCTGACCCCACACAAATGCTCACGGATGGACCACACAGCAGAGCCTGGCACGGGCCTGGTATGCCAAAAGCTGCTTCCTAACCCTGCTACCCAGGCAAGGAGGAGGCCACACAGCTGTGCTGTGGTAAAACCTAGGACAGCTGCTCTAAGAAGTGGTGTCTTACACAACGCCTTATAGATTGTCGCTTTTCAGTGCACAGAACAGAATCCCCACCACCACCTGCTGACCTGTAAAAGCAAAAAGGTGCAGATTCCTTTGGTAATATCACATCATGTATGCTGCACGAATTTATTTTTATTTATGTCTGGATAAAACAAAAAGTTCCTTAGAACCACTCCTTTCCTCCAGCGTAAAATTGCACACCATTTATGCCCATGTAATTCACAGTCAATTATTTCTATGTCTTTTTTTAAACTTAAATAACATATACTATTTGTGGAACTTTTCATAGCACAAAATTAATTCCACATGCATGCTAACATTAGCATTAATTACCTATATTAATTACCTTATAATGTGCTAAACCTTCCATATAAATCATATTTATTATTAATCACCCTGGCAGTTACAGCTAGTAAAAGAAGTTCAAAGATGTGAAACAGAAGCAGTGACCAAAAAGGGAGTTTGGAACTTGAGGACAAAGCTCTAATGTGCTCTTTTCCTCAGAACCTCTATGGATTTAAAAATGCAAAGAAACTCTTTTTGAAGTTATTTATTCAGACAGCCAACTGACTTCAGTACTCTTCACTCTTTGTTCTTTCATACACTAAGTCATAGGATAGGACCTCTCCAAAGAATCAACCCCAATTATTTCCTTTTCTCTGAAGAGAACCAGAAATCCAGAGATTCAGAAAAGTCAGTAAAACCTCTTAAACTGCAGGTTTATAATCAGCAGATTTAAAAACAGAGGAAGACCAGGGAAGTTTGCCACTAAAAATATTTCATTTAGTGGACAGCCAGGAAGACATAATTCTTTTTAAACACAAACATAATTAGCCAAGTATATGCAATTAAAGACAATCACTACAAATTACATTTCTTTCTAGAAAGACAGAATATGCAAGAGGAAAAGCCATGTGGTTTTTTATTAAAACAACTTCATTAGAACAATTATAAAAAGGTTAGAATAAATAGCAGTTCAAGCTTATAGAAATCACCTCTCTCAGATGATGCTACTGCTCAGTTAAAACTAACAGCAGACCTAGGTTTATTAAAAAGAAGTTTAGCACTCTAGTCTTCTCACTGCTGCGAAGGAATTACATGAGAAAGATAAATTCTCATCATGCTATAGTATTTAGCTTCTTGCTGTCTTATAAATATTCAGATCTGAAGGACAAATGAACACCTTATTGTACTGAAACAGCCATGGCAGCACAACATTCTGTTTATCTTCATTCTAAAGGATTAACAAGGACTCACGTCTGGGGTTTTTTACTGAATAAACTTAGAAGTTCTGAGTGTTAGTATGAGGAGCAGAAAGACTGGGTTTTAGCCAGAAATGATTAGTTAATATTTCATGCCAACCAACAGATCATCCAATCCTGTTAGGTAAGAGGCTGAGAAGATAAAAACTGTCATTATTAACAAAACATCTGACCCCACAGTCAGTATGCAGAAAACCACAGTATTCATCAGATTCTGGAAAAGCAATGTTTTCAAAAAAGAGAGAAAAGAAGAACCACTAATCTGCACAAGTGTCAGGCTTCTTCCCTGTCAGGTTCCCTGCATGATGCAGCTTTTGCTGCCTACTTGGAGGGAGTGTTGTGTGCCAGCGCTTCCTCTGGATGTACTTTAAAAGACAGCCTTCAGAAATTTTAAGGCAAAAACACAGACGAAAATATGTGATCAAAGGTACATGCTACATGTGCATACATTTCAGAGAGTACAGACAGACTAGCAATAGTTACAAAGCTGCCCCGCGTGTGGTTTGAATTGAAAATCCATTTGCAGCAAGCTGCAGCTTTTACTAGATTGCAGGAAGGTTTGAGCTTTGTCCTTTGCTTTGAGGGCTGGCTACCCTGCCTGCTCCGTGCCCTGAAATGGATTCTGGACATTTGCATGTCAAAGGAAATAAAACAGAATCCAAAAAACTATAATGAAAATTAAATCCAAGCACCATAAAGGAGTAAAAAAAATACAGTATCAGAATTTCAGCTGGCTTATATCTGTGTATCAACAACAGCTTAACAGGAGCTTGCATGTTCGATTCAGACCACCACACAAACATAGGGAAACTTTGCTATTGCCACGGTGACTGCCAGAGATTCAGCAGAACTCATTAAACTGGTGACACTCCCAGTTTACTGTGACAGGCTAATGGGGCATTCCTTGTGGCTGGTTCTTTTCACCTGGGCATTTTACCTCAACACAGGTTTTGCTACGCTTGACAACTTTTGCAAAAATTATTTTTCTTAGAGTCTGAATCTCAAGACAGATCAGACCAAACACTCCAAATTGGCCAGTCACACATGGCTGCACTGCTACCATCTCGTTTGTTTAAAATAACAACTTGATTTTTAAGTAAAACTTTTAAATTTTTTTTATTTCAGGGGAACATATGTGAATAAGGCCTTACTCATACTATGAATACATCAAAGTCCGTATCCAAAAGTCACTGTAACATGAAGCCACTTCACAGGTTTTAGTTGGAGGGATAATGAACTGCTTAAAAATGAAACCAGTCTTATATGGCTCCAGCAAAGACTGTACCACCAGTTCTTTGCAGACATTAATAAAAACCTTCATTTATAAAGCAAACAAAATTGGTAACAGTCTCTTCATCTCAGAATAATTTTATTTCACAATGAAAGTGAACACAAGAGCAGAGAACTACCACAAACTCGCAATACTTAAACTAAATTTCCAACAGAACCTAAACCACCAGCATTAATACCAAGCATACTCTGATGGTATCACTAAGTCACTGGAGGATCATATTTTGCTGTCCTAATTCCCTTTTCTACCACTAATCATAGAATCATAGCATACCAGGTTGGAAGGGACCTCAAGGGTCATCTGGTCCAACCTTCCTTGGGAAACGCACAGTCTAGACAAGACAGCCCAGCACCCTCTCCAGGTCAATCTTAAGAGTGTCCAATGCTGGGGAGTCCATTGCTGTCCTGGAGAGATCATTATTATAAACAATTGTTTCTCATTACCAGACTTACAGACTTGGACAGACTCAAGAGCAAACTCGGGTTCTTCTGTCTGAGCAAAGTTTTGCAAACCAAACTCTGGCTGTAGGGACAACTTTGCTGCCTGGTGGCTTTTAGATGACACCAACAACTCAGATGACTTCAAAGTCATACGTATGTAGCCAGCAGAGCCTTTGAGTGCAACGAAATACAACACCACACCGATGACGCAGGAAGAACAAGTGTCAACTCACTTGTTCAGCTGCGCCGATTCTGAAAGAGACAGCGTGCCATGAAGTTTATTCAGGCTGAGCAACAAAGCACATATGACTGTTGATACAGCCAGAGAGTCTGTAGATTAAGAGAGACTCGTCTTTCATCTCCCTGTATAGAAAATACCATATGTTGGGGGAAAACAAGCAATTTAGATGAAGAGAGTGATAAACTGAATGCTCACTCACCAATCACGCACACTGAAGATCTTTAATTATGCTTTTTTATAATCTTGGATGAGAGACCAGCAAAAGTTGTTTATCTTGATTGTTGGGTTTCCAGCATGGTCTCCCACAACATCCCCACATCCACACTGGTGCAACTGCAGTGTAGATAGGTCGATTATTGATTTCTAGATCACTGGTCTCAAAGGGAAGTGATTGCTGGTTTGAACACTACCTGGAGACCTGCTGTAAGGGGAATTCCCTTAGGGATCTATCCTGGAACCTATCTTGTTCAACACCTGCATCTACCATATGGAGGAAGAGATGGAACACATCGCTTTTCGGAAGACACCAAGCTGGCGTGTGCAGGTGACCTGTGTGAAGGCAGTACACAAGGGCACTGACAAGCCAGAGATCAGGAAAGAGCTACAACAGTGTTACAAGGCTGGACCATATATCCCATCAGATTGAGAGAAGTACAGAAAGATCACTACTGTGACGGGCAAAACAGATTCAACTTGGAGAAGATTAATTTAACTCACTGCCAAATAGTAACAGCAGGACAGTGAGACATAAAATCACACTTTCCCCCCACTTTCTTCCTAGGTTTAACTTCATCCCAGACTCTTCTCCCTCCTCCCTCACCAAGTGGCACTGGGGAAAATGGGTAGTGTCTCTTCACTGCTCCTTCCTCCTCTTCCACTGCTCCTTCCTTCCCCTGTTTCAGGATAGGGTCCAACCCCATGGGATACAGTCCTTCACTGACTTCTCCAGGGTGCACTCTTCTCATGGTCTGCAGCTCTTCAGGACTAGCTCCAGCACGGGATCATTCCACAGAGCAGAGTCTTTCAGGAACAGACTGTGCCAGTGCGTGTCCCCCAGCCTGCTCCAGTATGGGCTCTTCTCTCCATAGGGGCACTGCCTCCTTTGGGCATCCATCTGCTCCTGCTTTGGGTCCTCCATGGGCTGCAGGTGGATCTCTGCTCCACCGTGGGTCTCCATGGCCTGCAAGAGGACAGCCTGCCTCAAGCTGCTCTTCACCACAGTCTGTGGGGGAATCTGTGCTCTGGCACCTGGAGCATCTCCTGTCCCTCCTCCACCAGTGACCTTGGTGTCTGCAGGGCTGTTTCTTTCACATTTTTCTCACTCCTCTCAGCTGCTGTGCAGAGCTTTTTTCACCTTCTTAATATGCTATCACAGAGGTGCTCCAGCATTGCTGATGAACACAGATTCTGCCAGTGGCAACTCCATCTTGGAACTTGCCGGAACTGGCTCCATCTGACATGAGGCCAGCTTCTGCATCTTCTCACAGAAGCCATCCCTGCAGCCTCCCGGATACCAAACTCTGCCATACAAATCCAATACATATGTTTACCTCCTTTTGCAGGCTCCACTGTCTTTACCTTGGTATGTAGGCTTCTCATACACCACATACAGACTACTAGGCCTTCAGTATGAAATTCAAAATAGCCGGGGTTAAGGGGGAGGGTAGAGAGTCTTGCTGTCCTAGCTTAAGACAAGGTTATCTTAGATCTGCCATACTCATTGTTACTGAAAGGCAATACTCTCTACTGACAATACCACTGAACTCATGTCCTCAATGAGGGATAAAAACTCTTTCAGTCTCTGAGAACTGGGCTGTCTCTTTTGTCTGTCTCTCTCATGTTCCCTCCCCACTCCCAACTTTCAGAGGAGGAAATGATTCCAACCTTGTTATTCAATAACTTTGGGCATTGAATTAAAACACAACTCTTTTATAGATGGAATATATTTACTGATACAAACGCAATCGACCAACAAAATACAGCTTATTTTGATGCGAGAGCACTTTCTGCTCAGACATTCCGTGCAAAGGGAAGTGCCAAGACTCCACGCGCCACAGGGAGTCAGCAGGGAACGCACACCTGCCTGCAAGCAATGCCAAATGCTTTCCAGCTTCATTTTCACAACATCCAGGGGCTGTGAAATCTCATGTGTTGGAAACCATCCTTCTTCAGCCTGCGCTATTCTCTCATTCCCAGTGAATTAATTTTCTCCAGTGAATCATGAAGACATAAAATTTACAAACTACAATATGACAAATATTTAGCAGTTTGAAACATTTTTAAAGCTTTTTGTTATTTTAAATGTAAACATGGGTTTAGATTTATTATTTCCCAGCCCATGTGAGTCATAAATGTTCCCGCTTCCCCCACCCCCTAATTTAAGCTTCCTGCAAATTAACAGACATAAGATTGACAGTTTGTTGGTAACAAGCCTTTCCTGACGTTGTGTGTAACTCGTACTGAATTAATGCCATTTTGTTTACATGCAGCATTTAGAAGCAAAGCATTTTCTCAAGTTATGTTCCAGTTGCCTTCTAGTTTTCATCACTGTTAAAGTTGCTGGTTGTTTTGAATTTTCAGGATAAACCATGATCTAGGGTGAGTATTAAATTGTAAGATTTGATGAAGTACAAGGATAACAGTAGACATCAAACTCAAACAATCGCCTTTGTAATTCTCCTCTGAAGCACCCACTTAGTTAAGTATAACTGCATGAAAAACGGAAGCCTAACTACTTGAAACAAGCATTTTAACAAAAAATCCATTGGCATAATACATCTGGTTCCCAGGACACAAGATCAAATAACAATTTTCAGAATTATGCATGTCTAGCCAATTTGCTTTAGTCCAACACAGTCGATGCTTAAAACATCGTCTTCCAGAGAGTCACCAGTTGTCTTCAAGATCCTGGAAGGGATATATGGATGAAGGAATGAGTTACAGCTTGTTTACCATCTGGTTACAGGTGGATGCTTTTGTGGTCAGTAAGGTAACTTGACGCTCCCCCTCCCTCATGGAGAGGTTGTGCCACAAGCAATTTGTTCTGGAATAACTTCTGCACCTCAGTAAGCTGAGCACCCACTTCAGAATAGGAGGTCTGCAAGGCAACCACAGCAGAACAACTCTGCTAGAACTACTGCGGCTAAGTTGCTTATGGTGTTAAGTCTTAATACTAAAAACTAGGTTAAACACATATCATTTTCCACTGCATAGTGAGACTGACTCAGCAAAGACTAAAATGGGCTTAAAAGGCATACCAAAGACATTGCTTGAAATAAAAAAAAAAAATCCCTAAAAAACCCCCCAAACAACTACACATAGTTCTGAACATAACACACCAAGATGAATAAGAACTCAGTGTAGCATGTACTTAGAGGTGTTTTTCACTAGTAACATTTGCATCATACTTAGATATGAGGATTTACAAAAATTGCAAACATCTTCCTGCCTTTGGGAGATACCAGTGGGTATGCTGCACTATTTACAAAGCTTCACAAGGAAGCTAGAACTGCCTTATTTACATGTCAGAACAAGCCGGTGCACATGTAACACTACGTAATGGAACAGACATCACATACCGTACTTTTATCATGCACTAAAATCACATCCTAATTTTTCTCAACAGTTTTAGATGGCATCTGTATTTTTGTACTTCACAGCAGCCCAGCTATAGATCCTGTATTCTTTTTGCAGCATCTCTGCAAACTGATGAAATCTTACTTTGATGTTTTCTGACAGGGTAGGGGTTAGTGGAGCCAAGTAATATTTTGTTCATATAATATTACAATATTAATACAAAAGGAGTGTTTTTTCCTGTATTAAACATTGTAGGCAGATCAGCTAGCTGACAAAGAAAGCATGAAATACCAGGAGTGCACATCTAACTCATACGCTACTGATCGAGAAACTGAAGGATCAAAGCCATTGCAGTGAAGCAGAGGAGAAAGACTTGGACTGAAAGAAGTGAAGGCTGCCACTATGTGCAGCACTGAAGAGTCAAGAGAAGACAGCAATAAAATGAAAAAGAAGGGAACAAGAACCAAAGAAGCAGACGCAAATTTTGAAATATATGAGGTGCAATTGAAAAATTCAACCTCGAGAAGAGACAATGTGGAAAAAGACAGGAAACCAGCTGGTCACCTTCTACTAGCCTGGAACCCATAGAGATTACTAGCATTAATACAACAACAAACACCTCTCTCTTTTAGCTGGTATACATACTGAGCCTTACAAGACCTGTTTAAGGTCATACATTTATCTTGCTGCATGATCCTGCAATGCCCAGCATAACCCTGCCTTAATTATGCCTGGTTGGGCACCATTAACATGATCTAGATGCTCATCTTTAGGCCTTGCACAGCTACAAGACTTGTAAGGAGACATTCTGTTTACTTTTTGCCCAACACAGCTATTTTAAGTTCAAGCTACTTAAGAAGAACTTCTTCAATTACAAAAACAAATATAAAAACCAAAACTGGAGGCCCCAAAGGGGGGAGTGGATGGCAGTAGAAAAGTTAAGCAGAAAAGATATTTACAAATAATTTTTCCAAAACCAACAAAATTCTTTCATGTGTAAATAATTGTACCAGAGAACTGTCTGCAATGCAAGAATCAAGATACAGGAGGGAAAAGAATTGGGCAATCAGTTGGCAGAAGGCACTGCATCAACAGCCTATACTCAAAGGATTGCCCAAGCAACACATTGCCCAGATAAACAGCTTCAGAAAATTGTGCAACAAACTGAAGTGCGAGTGCCTCAAATTAGGAGAAAGGAAGCACAGCTCTCACACAACCCACTACCATGCTACAGCTTTCAAACACAAACTCATGAGCAACTCACTCAGATTTTATGCTTCCAGTTCACCACATCTGCCCACTACAGAAGAGCTAGACTTAAAGAGTATTATAAAATTACTGTCAGTTTCAGACAACAGTATCAACTGTAGAGGTATGGCATCCTACTTCTGAAAGGTAACAATTAAGCAGCAACTATGATGAAGGTAGGGGGATAATCAGTGTTGTCCTAGTGAGAATAGAGGATTATTTCACATTAAACGTATTAAGCACAGAGACTTAGACTATGTTGCTGCAGCAAGTCAATGTTTATCCTCACAGAGCAAACTCAGTCTTCGGCTGTGAATACACCTAGTCTTTACTAACTCTTGAAGCCACAGACAGGGATTACTAAACATATCTAAGAATTCACAAGCTCTCTACTGCTTTCAAGTTTCTTGCTTCCTACTATGCTGAACTTGAATTGCCATCCATCAGTGACAGAGAAAGCCCTTGTGGAAGAGATGTTGATTTAGTGAAGTACAAGGAGCTTAAGAGTAAACTGCTTCCGAGGAACTACCAGCTCCCCAAATTAGTGAAATGTGTGCATGGGTGCACATGTGAAGATATCTATGCACACTTAAGATCCCACTTTCTCAGCCCCATTTCAGTCAAGAGGCTGACTGGAAGCAACGAAGCCTACAAGGATACTAAAGGTTCCCCAAAAGGTCTATGAGAATTCCATTACTAGGAGGGAGTGTCTCATCATTATGGCACAGATAAAAATAAAAACCAACAAAACTTGCCTAGTAGAACTCTGCCTAGACTCCACTCCCTCAAAAGGAAGAAAAGCCAGACTGCAATCTGGAAGCCTGAACTATTACCATGTTTCCCTAAACAAAGCCCAAGAGGCTGCTGGTGCCAATGCTGAACAACGCATCTTTGTTTAAAGGGACACAACTGTGGCTCTTTCTTTTCCCATATCTCTCCCTACACACTGGAGGCACATTCATTAACTGCAAAACTTGCTGCTAGGGCATGTTAAAGCATCTCCACTAAATTCAGAGAGATTTCACATCTATACCTACACACTCCCAAGAAAAATAAAAAAAACCAAAATGAGATAATGTAAAACTATTAAAGCGCAGGAGGCTTCAACAGATCCCTTGCCTTGCATATTTAAACACAATAAGGATAGATGGATGGATGGATATCCATCCACCCAGCTCCTGAAAATTTTTATGGGTGGAGATCTCATGGCTTCTCTGGATAATCTGTGCTACTGCTACACTACCTTCCCAGTGGAGTAATTTTTTGTAATGTTCAGTGTAAACCTCTCAAGCTGAAAACAGGTCTTTGGTCCTGTTACATCGTCTGTCACTACCAAGACAAGCTTGGGTCCATCATCTTTGCAACTGCCCTTCAAATAGTTGCAGACTGCTATTAGCTTACTCTCCACCAGACAAGGCTCACTCCCCTCAGCCTCCCCTTGCAGGTCATGCAGACCACCCTGACAATCATCCCCTGAAACATCTGCAGTTTCCTGACATTTACTTTACTAGTGGGCCCACAAGGAATGTTCTTAGTATAGGATCTTCAGTGCCAAGGACAGAGCAACAATGATTTCCCATAATCTGCTGGCTATACTCCTAATGTAGCATGGTACCAGATTTATTGACAGTGATGGCACACTACTGGTTCATATTTAACTTGCTTTCAACCATAATCCCCAGTTCTTTTGAGCAGAGCTGCCACTTGGCCCATCAGTTCCCAGCTGTACTGATTCATGGTATTGTTACGCATCAGGTGCACAACTTTGCACTTTGTGTTCTACTTCATGAAGCTTTGATGGCCCAGGCCTTAAGTCTCTCAAGATCCCTTGGGATTTATGTTTTGCCATATATCATGTCAGCCGTTCCCACTAATTTGGTGTAATTTGCAAGTATATATCATCATCCAAATCACTACATATTGAAAAATATGGACCCCAGAATCAACCCTTGGCGTACTGCACTCAGTCAGCTGCCAGCTGGATGTCGAGCTGCTGATAATGGTCCAGCTGATTTTCAACCCATTAAGCAGCTTGTTCATCCAGCCCATACTTCCTTAGACCTCTAAATGTGAATGCCGTTGGTGGCATTATTCAAGATCTCGGCAACCTCAAAAGGTGACACTGTTCTGTCACTGTTCACATAGAGAGCCATTTTGCCACAGAAGGCAACGAGATTGGGTAAGCACACTCTTGTTAAATGCACACGATTAAGTATTAAATTCTTCACCATGTATTTACAAGCTGAACCTATGTGGAAACAAGCCATGATCCTTCCAGGGATGAAAATAAGGCTGACTAGCCTATCACTTTCAGAGTTTTGCTGTACTTTTTTTTGCAGATGAGCATACAATTAGCCTTTTTCCATGATTTTTCCCTTAGCTACTAGTATACCTGTACCTTCCTGGTAATCTTCATTAGCCCTAACTCTGCTGGGCTTTGGCCTCTCATTTTTCATCCTTAAATACCTGAGTAATGCTTTCATACTCTTGTTGCTGGTCCATGCTTCCACTTGTTATGTGTCCTTTTTTCTGTAGTTTTGTCCATAAAGAAGCCTCTTGTCTTAGTCAAGTGGGCTTTTCTGTTCAAAGTCCTGATATTCCTGCAAAATGAGGTGGTGTTTTCTTGAGCTGTCCAAACACTCAGATTTTTAAATTTCCTTTTTTAAGTTCTTCAGTAAACACTTCCCCCAGAGATTCTAATTTGGCAAATTCTCAGGTGAGCCCCAGTCCACACGCCTGATTTTACTGCCCAGCTTTCCACCTTTCTCCCAGTCCTGAACTCAGTCACCTCGTGATCACTCAAGACCCACCAGACTGTTTCATTTTTGTTGTATAATAGGTCAAACAGAGCATTAGCCCTGTCTGCTAGGAATTAATCTGCTACACCTTCTAGGAACCTCCAACATCATCTGCCCCAAGTTTTGAGGCCTTCTTAGCAGATGTCTGGATGGCCGAAAGCCTCTGTGAGAACAGTGGGCAGGAGACCTCTAGTTGTTTCCAGAAAGCATTAACCACAGTACTGTAGGGCACACAAAGCAGATGATGGAGAAAAATACTAGCATGCATTTACCAAGGATACATCTGGTAAATTGTGTTGATCAACACAATTAACCACTATGAAGTGGTTAAATCTGAATTTAACCGCTGATGGGCCAAGTGTCACCCCTTCTCAAAAGAACTGGGGATTATGGTTGAAAGCAAGTTAATGAAGTATCTAAATCTATGAATAAGAAGGGAGCAATCAAAGTTGCTCACTTTGACTAAAGAACTTTCAGCATCATATCCTACAGCACCCTTGAATCCAGATCGCTGTACTGGTAGTTAACACATCTAGACTCTCGGTGGATGAAACACTGGCTGCATTGTTTGGCCCAAAAGGCAGCAGTTATCAGTCCATACTATACCGAGGGGGCAGGTACAAGTAGAGTTCCTCAACTAGAATGCATCCTCACTGAGATTTTGGAACACAGTGAGCTGAGGGGTTTTGTCACACTCAAGCGCAGAGCAGCCACTCAAAGCAACCTAGACAGGCTGGCAGAATGGGCCACGAGGAAGATCTCATGAAATTCAAACATGAGAATGTTTGAATACAAACAAAGTTCTGTGCTTGGGACAGGCTAAGCCCCTGCAGTGGTACAGGCTGGGGTATGATTAGCTGGGAGTAGCTCAGCTGGAAAGGACCTGACTCCAAGGCAAACCAGGAGCATGGTAACAAGGAAGGCAACAAACATACTGGACTGCAGCAACAGGAGCATTACAAGTAGACTGAGTGAACTCACTACTCCTCTTTACTCGATGCTTGTTGGATCACATCTGGGAGAAGGCATCCAGTTCTGGGACAAGAATGACATTGATAACTGGAGCGGGTTCTGCAAAGGGCAGCACCTTTCCCATGAAGAACCGCTGAAGGAGCTGTGATTGTTTAGCCCAGAGGAATGAAGGGTTTGGAAAACAGAAGAGCAATCTCTTGATAGCTAAGCAGAAGTAACTGCAAAGACAGGCAGAGCCAGGCTCTCTGCTGAGATGCGTGGTAAGAGAACAAGACACAAACCAAAATAGAAAAGGTTCCAATTAGACATCCTAAAAACCTTTTCTCTTAGGTTGCCCAGAGAAGTTGTACCATGTCCATCACTGTTTTCCAGACAAGACAATACCCTCAGTTTGAATTAAAATAAAAAGTTTAAATTCAGTTTTGACTATGCTTTGAGTAAGAGCTTGAAACAACCCACATGACTATGAATTAAAAGCATCTAGAAAGGTCTCTAACAACAAGAATATTCTCTAGTTCTAAGCATTTTTCTGTTTAAGTTTCTATGAAGACACAAGCTTTGGACAGCAATTTTCCCTCTTTATATACCACACCATTTTTTCTTCCACTGGAGAATTCCAATTAGTTGTATAACTTCAGGCTTTTACAATTCAGCAGCTTACAAAGTATCACCTTATGACACTTCATTACAGCCCCTAAACTTAACATGACACCAAAAAAAAGTCTGAATTCAAAGAGGAAAGGAAAGCACCTCTCCACATTAAGATACTTCAAGGTTTTTCTGTGACAAAATCAGAATTAATATCTATATTCACTGATAGAAGAAGGCATTTGAAGGTATTTCCAACAATTTAAAAGTACTTCTGTATTGAAAAGTACAGAAGCAACAGTCAGTATATTGCAGCACAATACATATGAGAACACAGACCACAGTATCTCTCCACCCTTAAGAGACGGGAGGAGCCCTCTTTCAATTCCTGATCCTTTTCGACAAGGCTAATAAAAATACTGCACTGACCAGCAGTCAACAGAACAATGCTCAGAGATCTCTGCAGTAGATGCCATTTTCTGGTGGAAAGAAGAAACAGCCTCTTCTGCAGAAGGCTGGAATAACTAATTTCAAAATAACACTGAACAACTCACGAGGTACCTCGATTTGCAGACAGGCCGTGAAGCAAGTGTTTTACCGTGGCTATATTTGTGCCCCGAAGAGGCCAAGGCAGGAATCTTTCTGCTCTGTTACAAATGGAGGGATCTACATGCACTTCTCAGCATGTAGATCTACATGCAGCACCTCAGCAGCACGAGCCTTAAAAATACCAGCTGCCTTACTCCTCGCAGAGGTGCAGACTGCTCTAGGACCCCGAACCTGCACAGCCCCGCTGTCATGCAGGCTGCAGTCAGAAAGAAGCTTTGCACTGTTAATGCCAACCAGCTTTCCATATGCCTTTTTTTTCCAAAAACTTCTGCTTTTAAAATGGAAAAGTCACCTATTTATTTTCTTTTGTCAGCATATGATACCAGAAAAGCAAAGCTGCTTTCATAACCAATCATTATATGAGAAAAGTTACCACTGAAGTGGAAAAGAGCAATATCCAAAATAAATCCTCATAACACCACAGTGGCACCTCAGTGAGATACATACAAAGGGAAAAACTCCCAAAATATAAAATAGCCCACACGAAGAAAGCAGTTTAAGTCAGCTCTTCCACACTCTTGGATTCTATCTCTACTAATTACTAGCAAGCAAATGCACATTAAAAAAAAAAAAAAAAATCCTTCTGATACACAATTCAGGTACCACATTCACTTAGAACAAAGGTCCTGGACAAATATTTTTAAAATTTATGTGTTTTTTCTCAGTATACCTTAGAGGGTGGTTGATTTCTCTAGAAAATGGCATAGCAAATAGTATGAAGTCAAATGCATTTACAAGCTAGGACCCTATTTATGTACTATTTCTTCAATCCTACTACTTAAATAAAAAGCCAAAAACTCTTGTGCTACTTTCTCCAGCTTGTGGCCTCTATCAGAATAGGAGAGGACTGCCCACTTTCCATAGTTAGAACGTGCTGTTTTTGCAAATTCTCAGTATTTCAGGTTTCAATGTAAAATACTTGGCTTCTCCTCACAAGATAAGTCCATACGAGATGTTGCACTACTTTGTTGTTTTTTTTCCTTTCCCTCAGACAAGGGCATTTCAAGTATTTTCACAGGATATATTACTTTCAAGGTTTCCACAGGGATCCAGGTCTCCCACTTAAGAGTCAAAGTACAGAAGACATTATCTGAGAGGAGGATGTTATGTAATGGCAAACCTTTCCCCATTATATTCCAGCAGAGCAATTAACCCAAAGATTGAAAGGAAAACCACAGCTGATGTATCAGCCTATTTAATGTGTTCTCAACATAAATTTTCCTAAATACACTCATTAACAAGTTAGAGAAATGCAATCTAAAGTACAGTGATGTGGGGACTCATCTCCTTGATCAACTGTACTCACAAGCCAGCAGCTAAATAACCAGCAGACAGACATTTTAAGTTAGTTCCTGGATCTGATTCTTTCCAACAGTTTTAATTGTTGGCTTGGATGACAGAACAGGTATGCTTTTAAAATTTATAGACGTTATCAAGACATAGGTCAAATAACTAATGTGAATGTGTCCAGAATAAACAATTGTCTACCAAGATTTTCTTTTAAAGATTACAGCAAAAAATCAAAGCAGCACTTGTAAAGAAAGCATCAACGAAAAAAGGTTTCAACATTGAAAAAAAAAATAAAATCCATTAGACATAAGAACATACACAGAAGATAAAATCAAGGAAGCAGTACAGCAGAGGAGAATGGGGTGCTCACAGTGGATTAAAAAGTGCATGCAGTCAATACCAGGCTGCTGCCCAAAGAAGCAGGTCCGATTTCTAGCAGCAGTGTTATCCTCCTAGGAGCGTTATCAGTGAGGTCTCTGGAAAGCAATTACAGTTCCTCCGTGCTAATAACAAATCACAACTGGAATCCCATACTCAGTTTGGGGCACTTTAAACTGCTGACAGAAAAAGAGAAAGCACCCAAGAGAGAACTGCAAGGACAATGGTTTTAGCAAAAGTGGCTTACATAGAACAAAACAAAACAAGAGTGCTTGAATGTTTGTCTCAAAAATGCTACCAATCTAAGAACACAGCCCAATCACAACAGTCCCAATATTCACTCCTTCAACACACCCAAGTGTTTTATGAAGAGGTCAGCAATCAGTGGTGTTCTATATGTGGAACAGGAAAGTTTGACTTGCAGGTGAGCTTATTTGGACTAGAAAAAGGTTTTAGTAGTTAGAACACTAAAACAAAGCAGCAAGATACCCAAGGATATTGTGGGATCGCTTGCCTTTGACAATTTGCAAGAACAAGACTGACAAATAGTCCGAAGAGACTTGATTCTGCCCCAGTATCCTGGGCAAATGAACAACATCACTTGCACTTCTGTGGTATAAAGTGACTTTGCAGAGTATTAAGTCCATGATATCTTCAGAGTAAGTTTGTTCTTTAATTTAACAACTGCCCATGTTAGAAATGGAAATAAGAACAGTTGGGGTTGGAAGGGACCTCTGAAGGTCTGGTCCAGCTACCCTGCTCAAACAGGGCCAGCTACAGAACTCTGTCCTGGACTGTGTCCAAACTACTTCTCCATCCATGGATGGAGACTCCATGACCTTTCTGAACAACCTGTTACAGTGTTTGGTCATTCTCACAGTAAAAAACCTTTTCCTGATGTCCAGATGGAGCATCCTGTGTTTCAGTTTGTGCCCATTGCATCTGGTCCTGTCACTGGGTGCCACTGAAGAGAGCCTGTCTCTGTCTTCTTTGCACCCGCCCTTCAGGGGTGGTTAAACACACGGATAAGCTGTGGGTGTCATCCGTGTGTCTCCCCACCCACCCCACGAGACCTCTCTTGTACAGGCTGAACAGTCCCAGCTCTCTCAGGCTTTCCTCCTATGAAATGCTCCAGTCTCTTGATCACCTTAGCAGCCCTTCGTTCAGCTCTCTCCGTTATCTCTGGGGCTCTCTTGTACTGGGGAGCTCAGAACTGGACCCAGCACCCCAGGTGTGGCATCACCGGTGCAGGGCAGAGGGGAAGGATCAGCACCCTTGACCTGCTGGCAGCAGTCCCTCTAGTGCGGTCCAGGATGCCATTCACCTCCATGGTGGCAAGGGCACACTGCTGGCTCAGGTTCCACTTGTTGTGCACCAGGGCCTTTTTATGAAAAGCTGCTTTCCAATAGCCTTCCTCCAACCCAGCATCTGCTGATGCCTGGATTTGTTCCTCCCTTGGTGCAGCACTTGGCACTTGCCTTTGCTAAGGGACAGGAATGGGAAAGTAAGACTATATCTGTCCTTTCAAGACTGATTCAAGTAACCTGTTTCTCAGCTGTCTTACTTTATACTTTCTCTATTCCCTATTTTCTTCCATATTTTTCCATCTTCTACCACATTTTTCTTCTGTTCCCTGCAACATTTCAACAACTACTGAGAGCTATAAAGTCCTTACAGATCACATTTGCCTTGCTACTACTTACACTTCAAGATCTTGTCAAGCCTGTTCTTCAAGGCGCACACACCTTCAAGCTAAACGAAATATATTTAAATGAAGTCTGAAATTACTGCTTGATAAACAGCACTGCACATGTACCATGTCTCAGATGTGACTCATCCCTACCAGGGGCTAATATATATGCATGCCAAGATCAAACAGAACAAAACAAATGCCATCAAGATTAAAAAGAAACACACATACGCAGAGGTTTGTATTTACAAGGCAGCCCAAAGGAGTGTGCACCCAACTGAAATGAAGTGAAATTCAGGCACACAGCACCACCCTTCAAGGCACATAACCTTCAGCTATACTTCAGGTTCAAATGAAGAACAAATAAATTAAAAAAAAACCAAAAAACCAACAACAATCAAGGCAGTAACCAACAGAAATAACTCAGCGCTGGGAGGCAGACTTCCCTAGATTTTGCTATTGCTTCAGTCCCTTGTTTTTTCAATCTGTTAAACAGCTGTCTGGGAAGTTTTGAGATGTAAACAATGGGCAGAGGATGAGACTGCTTTAAATTAAGCCTGCAAAAAGTCCAAGTAATTTCATTGGAAACACAATTTATAAAAAGCTGTATTTGTTCCCATTAATATTACTAGTAATAGTGTTCTTTACTCTGGGTCACTGTGCATTTCTGTCTGCTTCCAAGTACGGAAGCAAACTCTCAGTTACCAGTCTGCTGTTTCAACACCCAAAATTCAGATGGAGAGATGGTTTGTAATGATTCTCTCTACATAAGTTTCTCCTATGTATTACACTCTGCAACAAGCAAGCTATGACTGGTAGAAGCTTGCTTTATTCCAGGCTACTTAATAACACTGAGTTCATATTTCCTCCAACATATGAGGAACACTTCTTGATAATACACATCAGATAATCCAGGAACGTGGGTTCAGCTTTCACCTGAAGCACTGCTGCTTTATTGCAAGCAATTAGGCTGGTTTCTACACACTCAAAATGCTTTAACTTACTGAAACTTCTAAATTGTCTGCTAGCTGGGATTTTCACATCTTTCCTGGCAGAAAAGTGTTCCATGCCCTCACGGTTTGTTTTTGGGAAAAACATATTTAATGTCATTGCTCCTAAGGCTCTAATTGTCCCAGTAATCCACTCTCATATATGAAAGCAAAAAACCAAACCAAACCAAAATAATCCGGGGTTTAATTTTATTTTTTTAAATGTTATCAGCTTCTAGGAAAATATTTACTGTATTCAGAAAATCAGCTGACATGTAAAGATTTCTGTGGAATAAGATTAAGGGTCCTTTATTCTAAGGGTGTAACTCCTTAACATCTTGGAGCAGAAGTACAACAAGAAATTCAACAAACTTGAGTTTTCTTCAAAGTTTTATAAAAAAATAAGCAACCCCTCTTGGCATGTGTGTGATTTAAGACCAGAAAAAGAGAACAATCAAAACAGATGTCACTAGTAAAAGCTGTAGCATAAATGTCTTTTTCAAATTGCACACACATACACAAGAACAAACAACATTCCAACCGCATTCATGTTTAAATTAAGATTCAGAATACCTAAAGGCTGCTATGAAAACATCTGTTAATTCAGCCTTTTTTTTTGAGGGGAAGAAGGGGTAAGACACAATCTCTCATTTATTTAAGCAGCTATTCCGAGAAAACTGATTATCTCGCCAAGGGAATGTTAATTCTTCCATCTTTTCATTCAGCAACTGAACAACAAGTCATACATACCTGTAATACACAACAAGATTGAGGCATGCACTCAAAGAAAAAGAAAAAAAAAACATTTTTGGACACTTTCAGCAAAATTGTCTTTATATGGCAATAGATTAAAAAGAAACAGAAGTGTTTGTACCATTAGCTCCTTTAAGTAGATCACAGTACTGGTACACAGCAAACATACAAGCGTTGTCAGAGTACAACAGAGGTAGAACACCATTAGAAATGTGTGCCTTAGCTTGAAAAAGAGCAAAATCTACCCTGAAGGGCATATGCAGGTTCTGAAACCCTTTCTCACTACCACAGGCAAGCATGGTAACCATGCAAATTATGAAAGTTCTTGCCAAAGGTCTTTTGTGATGACCAGGCAGGGTAGTAAAGACATCTGCAACCAACACATCAATTTGTGTGGATGGTCCTGCTGATTTTCTTTTTTTCCTCCCCCTAGGAAATATTATTCATGACATGTTATACAGGTACTGTAACTATACAGTTAACCAGAAAATAAAATAAAGTCTACAGCAGAATTAGCATAAAAATCATTATGTGCTTCTGTTATCTTCTGGATGGCTAATTATCATACAATAGCAGATTACAATATGACAAGAAAAGGCATACACCAGAGGTTAGAATTGTGAAATTTAGCTGCAATTTCTGTGTTTATCAGAAGGCAGGCAGGAGACAAGGGAATGAATCCCTTGTTTTCATTTCAGCACCCAGCAATATTCCTCTGTTCTGAGCTCGTGCTCTGCCCTCTCTTGCTCTTGGAAAGCTCAGAATACGGTCCCAGTTTGTAAAAAGGAAAAAGCTCTCCAGCATTACTTCTCTTTAAACCTCTTTTCAAACTGAAATGATTCAGTGATTCAGTAACTGGGTCTCTATAAAGAAAACATATCTCTGTGGATTCCAGGTCTCCCAGGCAAGCACCTCAGACTTTTCAGGGTGTATGCAACTGGCACTGTCCATGGAGACTGCTCACCTGTGCAGAGCACAGACTCTAGAACTTCCCAATAACGCCAGATGTGTGTAGTTTCTATAGAAAGTCAGCTTAGGCTCGGCTGTCCCACGTTCCTTGCTAATGTCTCATCTCAGCATCAACAGTGGGGGCTGAGGAGGAATGCAAGTCAAGTAAGGCTTGCACAGAGTCCAAACAACCACAGGTTGTGTAAGATCTGCTCCCTCATTCCCTCACATTCTGCCTGCTGTCATCCCACTTGGGGCAACAAAAAGTAAATCCTCAAAGTCTGCAAGATAAGAATCTGAGTCTTAGCTACCTTTAGCCACCTAAACAAGAACAAAAGAACTGGGCTCCTGCTGAATTATTTCGGGGAAAGGAACACCCAGGATGAAGCAGCAGCCCTGCAGACATCCAATACACAAATACTTTTTCAAACAGACAGAAGCTTCCAGGACTTCTTTTTGAAGTGGAAAAGAGCATCTCTGTTAGCTAGAGGTCTCCTTGGGCAAACCAGGAACAGAGTCCTCATTTTTCCCCACCAAAAACTAATGGACCTAAAGATCTTCCAGGTGTAAAAGTGACTTTGGGAAAAAAATGAGTACAACTAATATTCTGGTTTACCTGAAAAAACCTGACATGCTAAGCAACTGAAGCAGGAAAAGGAGGCAGGAGGACCACAGCAGCACCTTAGCTCAAGTTAACTAAAGTAGACAGAGCTGGGCTGACCTAGGTATTCAGACTGAATTGTTTCAGGGGGTAAGCTTCAAGAATCAGCATCTGAAGACAGTACATTAGGAGGGCTCAAAAATGGCTTATGACATAGGGTATAACACTGGAAAGGCAAATGAAGACACAGGAACTAGGGCTAACATAAAACACATCACTAGATTTTTTTTTAATAATGAAATGTAAGGGCTCAGGTGAAAAACACCTACTTTTATCAGTAATGCAGTCTTGTAAAGGGTTTCTGGTGCATGATGCACCAGAAAGTCCTATTAAGTCCTATTATCTTAAAAAAACCAGTTTCTCAAACGGGAGACAGTGAATCTGAAGGGTATCTAAGGGCTGCTGACTGCTAGATTTGCTCTGACCCTCTGCTTTCTCAAATCCCCACCCTGCAAGCCATACTTAGAAAGAAGCAAGTACAGAGAACATAGAGAAAAAAAGGTGGTCTGAAGCTTGACACCTGCTTCAAAGCATGATATTTTCTGTATAGAAAAACAGATCTACACCAAATCTGAACTAAGAAAGACTAATTCATCATAGCTGGCTGCATATCATCTGCCAGGAGTGTCTACCAGATCAGTGTTTGTTCTGGGCAGGTGAAAGGCCTATTGAGATATCGCTGTTTGCACTGCCTACTTGTCTCCTGACAAGGGTGGAGCACTGGAATAAGCAGGTCCCAGCTTGCTGGCACTACAGTAAACTGAGAAATACTCATCTTACTCTGGTTCTGTCCAAAAAAAACGCAGTTGTGCCTTCCTGAGTTTCGAGTACAGTGTTGTGGAGTCAATGGGCTCTCTGGGACAAAGAGCAAGAATGAAATAGGACCTGAAACACGGCTTCAAGGAGGGAAACGCAAGGATCTATAGGCTGTATACATGATGCTGCTGGACAAAAAGAATACAACCTCAGTATGCCCAATGTGTACATAATGAAAAAAACGGATCCATGCAGGTGAAAATACCCAGTTACAAATTACTACAATTCACTGACATTAGCAGTGGCACACTTGCAGCCCAAGCCCCTATTTAAATAAGTCCTAAGACAGTTCACATTTAGTACCAAGACTGATAGTATGTCACTGTATCAGCTTGCTTAGAGCCCCTAATTAAGGGACATACTACAACTTTTCCCTAAGTGCTTTTCTCCCCCACCCCCACCTCCCACCTCCTTACATTGCACCCATAGGGAAAATAAAATCATCCTGCAACAGTTAAACATCCTTTCAGTGTCACAGGCAGCTATCTTACATTTTTCAGTATGAATGAACACTGGCCTTATACTCATTTCTAAGGCTCATTTACAATACAGCTGGATCAGTTCTTTCCTACTTCATTTGCTTTCAATAGGGGCTTCATTCTCAATTCAAATGACAAATCGCTCCAGCAACCACACATACACACGGCTTCCTCAAGCCTGGCATTTTTTAGGTTTAATGAGGCCTTTTAAATGATTGTTGTTTAAATTACTATGTAGCAATATATACATGTTAATTACTTTGGAAGACCTGTGCAAAGTAGAGAAGCGTTCAACTTTAATACATAAATATTTTGGCCAAGGATGTTTTAGCTACTGAATAGAATTCATACTGTTGATTCATTTCATCTTCCATGCATTTTTTCTGGCAAAAAGCTTCTAATAACATGAACTAAAAGAACATAATCCCTTAAACATCAGGAATAATACCAACTCTGTTGACCTGAATCTGTTCCCATCAACTTCCTTTATCTGAAAATTGGCACTCATGCTAAATGAACAACATAAATAACAGCATTTAATGATTGGTGTTCGCTGGATAAGCTCCTCTACTTTTCCAAATTACTCTAGGAGAACTGTATTTTTTAAGTAATGATCTTTTTCAGATATTGCACCCTACTAAATACTTTCTTCTTGCTCATTCTGGGCTGCCAGAATTCTTAATTTCAGAAGAAGGATGGTACAGTCATCTCAGTTTCTCAACCAAATAACATCATAATCTGTACTTTATCTTTGCTAGACTTTTAAATTGCACAAAGGGCTTGTAAGACATGTATTCCTATAAATAACATTGAGCACAGGAGGGAGGAAGCAAGAAGAATTAGGATGGGAGTAAGTTACAGATGTGCACCTTGCCTACGTTTGTTATTAGCAAAGTGGATACGCATTCAGTGTGGCTGGCCAGGAAGCAAGAGTCCCGCTCCATTCTGTGACACCGGCAGACACACAGAGGTTATGACTATCAACAAAGTGAGCTTGTGATCTGAAGCACTTTGAGGTGTGCGCATGATGCAGCCAGCAACAAAGTCACATTCTTACTGCCTGCGCCCTTCCTCTCACTTCTACTGCTCTTTTATTCATGTGACATTTCACATTAACACAAAGTTCTCAACCTTTACGCCACACCTTCCACAGCAGAGGCTTTAGTCTCATTAGTTTCCAGAAACCTTATGCTAAGCCTGATTTTAAAAACTATATCAGCATAAAAAATCTAAGAAAAAAAAATCAAACACAAGAAAATGCAAGCATGATGGTTCAACCTAATTTAGACAAGGAGAAGATCCTTTGGCTCTCTACAACAGAAACTCTGTAATAACCAGAAATCATTTGACTACTACTTGACCACAGACAATTATTATCCTAATAACGACAGACAAGTTTTCCCCTATTCTATCAATGAATCATTTTCTTCAGGAATACAAGTCTGACTTTACCTACAAACCTCTTCTTTCTTCCTTCACTTCTCTCCTCAAACTAAACAAAGTACATCCTCAATGCTGGAAGAACAAAGGCAAGAGATTTTTTTTTTCTTGATAAACTCATTATTTATCTTCCTAAGTTCAGGTTTGCTTTTACATCAAGATGGCAGTTTTCCCAACACCATGCCAAGTACTGGTGCCAAGTACTTAATTTATCTACTGATTTATAAGTTTTTTATCACTCTGTAGATCTTCGGGTCCCGGAGCTGTGCTTGGAGTTTCCTTTGCCCAAAGCAAGAGCAGAGTGAACCAACATACAATTAAGATGGGAAGTCAGGAAACAATCATCAAAAATTCATGTGAAGAGCACAACAGCTTCAGGAAGCAAAACCCAAAAGCTGTGAAGTGTCATGAGTTTAGTTTAACACCACAGCCCATCCCCAGATGAGTCACAGTTAGTCAAAACAAAGATCATTAGATCGTCACAAAGCATACATAATGAAGTTTTCTTGAACAACCAGGTGCACTTTAGCATTATTAGAGCAAAACTACCAAGTTGCTGCGTTCTGTGAGCATAAGATCACTGAGGAATGCAGTACATTTTATTCAAATATACCAAGTGTTTATGTATTTAAAAAAAAACAAAACAGCCCTTTCTCGACTCACATCATCTCATATTTGCATCTATTTCTATGCAAGTTAGCAAACACTTTCAAATTATTAAAGATAGGAAAAACTCCATACTTTAAAATTTCAGGTTGATTTTTTTTTTCTTGAAAGTGTGCAGAACATTATTTTTGTCAAAACTGCTATGTGAGCATGCAAATTCAGCATGTCAAAAAAGAATGATTATGCTGCGTTGCATGGTTTGTTACATTCTTCCTGTTATAAACAAATTATGATAAATTACACAGGCTTGCAATAGTTAATGCAATTTCTCCTTTAACACAAAAATATGAGTTCATCATTGTTTAGAAAAATGCACTTTGAATGGATTGCTATAAGCTCTTCACTTTCTAACTTCAGTATTTTGCCAATAATCTTTTCATGTGTTAATGCTTAACATTCCATTTAATTAAATCCAAATATCGCTAAGGTTATAAAAACCAGTTTAACCCATCTTTTTACTGTTATTTTTTTACTGAGCTATAAGACATGGTCTTATTCACTAGAAGGCCTAAGCAGAACAACTTGTCAAATCTTTTCCTACAGGTTAAAGAAATTCTGCCCACTGAAGTAGCAAACTCCAGAGCATCACAAAGGTCTCTACTACTTGACTGTCTGATGAATACTTTCTTTGCAAAGCCTCCACAGAAGCCAGTTTACAACATTTCTCCTCACCTAATCAAAACAAATACAGTAGTCCTACTTTGCTTATTGTCTAAAATTACATTAGCAGTCTGAGGTTGGCAGCATCACTCTCCTGCCTTTATTCTTAAGAGACCCTTTTACAGATGATAGCCACCAGGTATGCTTTCCAAAGAAATGAGATTTCCTCCACTGGTTTACTTTTTGAAGGAGACAGACTCCTCAAAAACAAAATTCTATCTAAAGTTAAGACGCACGTGGTAAAGACTTCAAAACGCTGTCATCAAGTACCAAAACCACGCTTTGAATCTTAATAAACAAGTTCTAGCCTCGAAACATTTCTAACAAAAGATGAAGTTCAAGACAAAAGATGCAGATGTAAGAAGATAATTACCTCTTGACTAACTCACGACCCACAGCACTTAAGCAAGTACACATGCTGTCCACCACGCTGGAAAACAATATGCTATGAGCCTGCCACACCAGAACAGAGTACTTCGGATTCAGAGAACGAAACAAAGTGCACAGAAATGACCTGAGAAGGACCATCACTGGGGGAGACAGGTTATTTCAGTTAAAGGCATAGTAACACAAAAATTCAGCTACAGCACCAGCCACAGTCACGTACAATCTTTGGTATATTGGCCGACGCAGTTGAATCGGACGGGAAAGGATGATCATGGTAAAACAGATGCCCTTGGTGTCAGCAGCATGAAGTTTGGAGAAAGCTGCAGTGATCACCAGGCAGATTCTTAGATGTTTATGTATCAGAACAGTAGAACATCCACATCTTCAAAGTGCTGATCGAGAAAAAGAAAAACAAACTAGAGACAACACTAAGAAAACCATGAATCTAGCAGTTAAGAGTGAAAACAATTTAACAAAATTAAATCTGCCACTTTACAAGCACACACCTATTTCATTGTGACTGGCAAAATTGTAAAGAAAGTGTATTAGAGCATTTTAGATGTATTTAGATGTAGAGTATTGCATCTAAACTCAGCCGATCTTGATTTGTTTTACACTGACAATGAACCAGTAATTTGTGTGTTTAGACAAGTCATAAACTTATGTAAGAAAAGAAAGGAGTCTAACAGGCAATATGTTCAAAGTCTCAAGTTCGATTCTGATACATTTTTAACGGGCAAATTGGTTTTCTCTCGCTCTCAGAATCAGCAGACAAGTTTAACAAAAGTCTCAAAGAAATCAGAGGGTCTTAACTTCATAAATTTGAAACTGCCTCCCCAACCTCACTCTTCCACACTGTTAATCTGAAGTACTTGGGCTGGGGGAACTTCAAAACAAATTTTATCCAGCAATTTGAAATGTTCATGACAAATATTTGTTTTTCTGTTATTTCAAGTGTGTAACAAGTCACTAATACGTAATTAGAATACCTATAATCTGTCTAGATTAGCTGTAGCACAGACAGATTTGTATTTTAGCAAATTATCAGCTTTGTCTGTGCTTTATCACTGTTCTTAACCAAATTCTACACTGCCAGTTTAATGCAAAAAGACGTGGTTTTAATTTAGGCTTATTGGGTGTTCCACAAGGAAAGCTCGTATCTTCTACCCTACAAGGTTATCACAAGACAGTCACCGCAATTCAATAAACAATGTCAAAGCAAGAGGAACTTTGTACTGTAACACTGCAATACCTTTAGTCAGCTTCCAGTATTTGTGTAAGGTGAAATTCTGCTTCTAGAACAAAGTCCAGACAAAAAGGCACTACAGCTAAACTGGTTTCCTCAGCCTCACATAGTCAAGGGACTTTCCATCTACAGAATACGTCTTAAGTTTCAAGACTTTAACAATCCCATTTCTCTCTCCAGCAGTATTTCAGATCCTATTTTGGCCAGTATACAACTCAAAAATTTACTCCCAAAATACAATGGTGGTAGTTTGCAGGGGATTTCCTGACAAAAATCCCTACAGAGGAATACTGTGGGTGCAGTAAGAGCAATCCAGAACCACCCCAAGAAGCCTGATAGGGCAATCTTGCTGCAGCTGTTGAACAGATTGGTACTTCACAAAGCCCACACACTCCCATGACTCTGCTAGAGATCACCATTTTCTGCACACCACCACACATACACCTTTATCTCAGTCACTGCAGCTCAGTGCGTCTCAGGTTTAAACTCGTATCTGGTTATTCAGCACACCCTTTAGTCACAGAGCAGACAGCTAAAGGCAATAATGTCTTAGGCAATCTCTGGTAATCTTTTCTGCAGCAGTTTATCAGAACCTCAAGTCTCCTCTCCAGATGGGGATAACAGACACTGTCACCTTACTACCCAGACAGTATAAAACCTCCAAAGATGCTTTGGGAGTATCACAAGAGGAGTAGCAAATGCCTGCACCTTAAAATAAATAAATAATCATTTTAGAAAATCAGATATTAAATTGGAAACCTTCACCAATGAACACTAAAATCAACACTTCTCAGCTCTGGTCAGCATCATCCTTTAAGTTTCCCAGGCCAGGAACAAGTTGATCTCCCTCACCCTGAAGCTGCAGCACAACAGCCCTGACTGTAAATGGATGCAGGCATGCATGTACACAAAGAAGCACCAGATGGCCTGGGAACTCTGTTTTCTTTAGCATTTTGAAAACAGGATTTATCCCACCAGCCATCAGAAGAACGTGACTAGTTAGTCACAAGAAAGAAAATCCTGAAGCAAAACTTTATTTCAGTGGTTTTCCCCTCAAAAAAAAAAAAAAAGGTTTATTCAAATGTTTAAAATAGTTGTCATTCTAGTTGAAACCTGTTGTTCTAATGTAACTTGTGTATTTTGAGCTAAAAGCATATTTTCCATTGGAACATTTTCAGCATGATTCAGAGCCATCCATTTGTTCTTTCAAGACAAATAATCTTCCACCTGCTTCTTAAAAAGCACTGATTCAGATCATGCTCTTACATAAAGCTTCCTTCCATACATGCAGTAATTTAATAGTAAACCTTAAAAGGTTAATTTGGAAAATGTAACATGAAGTCAAATTCATCCACAGTTTACTTTCCAAGTGAGAGATTAAACCAAAAATAATTGAGGTATTAAAAATGGAATAATAAAAAAATTTAATTGACTTTTATTCACAATCAAGATTTACTGAATATGTAGTAGCAGCAAGACACATTTCTGGAATATCTACAAATAAAGATTTACAATTACACTCAGACCATTTGAATTTTATGGATCCCTGACAGATTAGGAATCCAGGCTCTGCTCAATGCAGCACTCATCTTCCCTGAACAGCACAATTTCCTTTCACCTCACCTGCAGCCAGCCTTAAAGGGATAAGGGATGCACTCCACCACAGGATATCCAGATCAAGTGACGACCTTAAGACCACCTTTTCACCCCTGGTTCCATTTGAAACTCCACAGGTGAAACCTAGACAAAGGTGACTCTCTAAAATTCCTGGTGGCTTTCTAAATTCAGTATCAGCTTTGGTATTCTTATCAACTCTGGCTCCCTGTTAGATTCCAAAAAAAAAAAACTAGAGACAGCTGGGTCCAGTCAGCAGTGAATTAGATAACAGCAGCATAAATTATACCACTCATCATAATCTCAGGAAAATTGTCTCATAAAACAAGTCTAACTTCTTCCTCCATAAAACTACACTTTTATTTTATTACAGCCATAAGAAACCTTAGATAAATTTCTGCAAGATCTCTTGACTTTGGAGCAGATGAGCTCGTGCAGATCTAGCTCAAGCTGCTCACCATGATTTCTGTCGCTGAACAACATAGCTGCAGTAGCTGAGCATTTATTTCTTCTCCACTTCATACTAATCTGTGTTACTTTGGTGGGGCAGACCAGAAGCACTCCCATGACCAAGCTATGAGAGCACCAAGTACATGAATCAATCCATTCCTAAAGTGATTACTTATAGCCTCAAGGCCCAACTCAACAACACGGGCTGTGGCAGAACTTACACCTTAAAGAGCTCCTGTGCCCTCTGCCAGCTCTTTCCCTACTGCTTGGCCCCTTACTTATGCCATACTTTTAACAAATTTCTGACATTCAATGTTGCAAATGCCTTTTTTTTTTTTTTTTAAACAATGAAACATCCCTGGATCTGATCCCCGAGCTGGCTTTCAGCACAGCCCCACAAACAGCTGAAAGGGCAGGTATCTGTCTACAGCACCAGCATGGAATGAGAAGCCAAGAACTGTTTCAAATTCAACTGACCACAAAACACCCGTACTCTCAAAACACAGCTGATGAGTCTGACAGAAGCAAGCATAAGCATTCCTAAAATAGATGTGTGTAGTTCACAAGAGGCAGATTTTTCAAAAAAATTAATCACGAAGGGAAAGGAGGAAAGCAGACAGCAAGAAGCACTGTCAGTGCAACCCTAAAGTGTTCTGCTCACAGTCACTCACCAGTTTTCCCTGGGAGGGAACTAATAAAATTACTCCTGCTGAACAAAACTGGCACAGTAGCAGGAGATGATGGCTCTTGTTGGTTGTACACACTGATTTGCAAATCTTGGGGATGCAGAACTGCATCAACACACTGTAGCTGAACTCAGTGAAATCACAGGTCACACAGAGAGGAACGTGAGTTTCACTCGCACTCACTAGGTCAAAGACAGCGCCCTGGCTTTCAGCACCACTGCAAGAACCTCGGTGTAACAACAGAAAAACAATGGACTGTGAGCTCTCAGTGTAATGTTACAGCCAAGAAAACAAACAAGGGAACATTAGGCAAGAAGCAATGCCATTTCATATAACATTCAGCAAACCATTATAACAGTATTGCTGTGTGCCCCGCTCAAATGCCTGCACATTATTCAAAAGTCAGAAAAAAGCTACAAACAATATTTTTGAGCCTGAAAAGCATCTGTAAATAAATTTTGTTTTTATCTACTTAGACAAGACTAAGAGATGGCTTGTGTATGAATTTCACATACCTTCATGTGGCACATATTCTTCCCCATAGTTCCCTGACTTTTTGTTGCCTGCCTGCTCAAGTACCAAGACAGGGGATAACAGGGACCATAAAAATATCAAATACAAGAGCGATTATTATGCTGATAAGTTCACATGCAACATGAATAAGTAACTGCTTCTCATTAAAGATTCTTAAAGGCAGATAAACTAATGAGATCCAAGGTGAGCACTGATGGTGAAAAAGTGACAGGCTTAAAACATGGTCTTGGAAGAAGTTCTAGGGACTGATCAGGGAAGGGGAACAGGTTAAGTGTTCACAATGACCCTTTCTGACCTGAAACAAACCTACAGTTCAGAACCTATTTATTTACAAGCCCTCCATATGACTCTCTCCAATACAAAGAGTGATAGAAGAAATGACGTCTAGGAGAATAGTCAGTTGACTTTAATTTAACATCATTGTAACAGCCTTAACAAAAGATGCTAAAAGGAGGAAAAAATGGGAACAGAGACAGCTGGAACATCTGCTGGCCACTAACCCAAAGTAAATTTTCTTAGCAAATGCAGTAGCTCAGTCAGAAGTGGCTGTGAAGCAGCCAGGTATTTTGGGGTGAGTGGGGTGGAGACGAAAGCAGGTTAACAATAATCAGTGATTTTTTGCACATATTTCATTCTAGTAATTCCCTTTGAAAAATAATTGCTTGAAAAACGAGAAGTTCTGTTAGTATGTGTAAGTAAGTATTCATTTAGTCAGGCCTTAAGAAAACTGTCTCCCTCTCTATTCCAGCCCAAAAGGAAAATGTGCATCATAAATCCTAGCTACCTCAAACATCAATTCCATTTCTTACTGCCACCAGGAACCAGCAGCCTCACAAAGGCTTTGGAGATATAAAAGCCACTTTAAGTAACACCATAAATTCATTTAGATCTGACACCAAAGCTGCAAGCTTGTCTATGGTGCCATTTCTGCATTTATAACCTATTCTTCAGCAATAAAACCACCCCAAGTTTATTAGTAGTGCAGGTTATGTCCAAGTACAAGACAGAAACAGAAGTATACTCCAAAGCATATATTTTCATTGTAGAACCACAGAGTCATTAAGGTTGGAAAAGACCTCTGAGATCGAGTCCAAGCACTAACCTAACGCTGCAAGGTCCACCACTAAGACATGTATCCAAGCATCACATCTACACATTTTTTTGAACACTTCCTGGGACGATGATTCCACCACTTCCCAGGCAGCACATTCCAATGCCTGGCAACCCTTTCAGCAAAGAAATTTTTCCTAACATCAAATCTAAACCTCTCCTGGCACAACTTGAGGCCATTTCCTCTCATCCTATCGCTTGTTACCTGGAAGACGAGACCAGCCCCTACCTGTCTACATCCTCCTTTCAGGCAGTTATAGAGCAGTAAGGTCCCCCCTGAATCTCCTAGAACACCAGCCCTACACCCAGCCTCCCACTCCCTGGTTCGCCTCTCAGGGAGCTTCCACTACCATCCGTGCAGAGGCAGAGATTACCCAAGTCTGGCATTTCACAGAAGATACTTTCCAAGCAAAGCAGACAACAGTCTCAGAAGTTGAGGAAGTGGTCACATCTTGTCCCTCTGAACTGCACTGAATTCATGTTTTGCTTTCAGAGACATTTTTTCAGCACCACAAGCTGGAGTTGGATCGCACAGGGTCAGTCAACTACCTGCTGTTTGTTTCCAATGAGCACTTTCACATCATGCACAAGACAACAGAAACAAAAGGACTCCATCCTCCACCTCACTGTATCAGCTCTGCAATGCAGACAGACAACTGCACCACTTAAGAAACCAGTACAAAAAAATACGTAGTTTTCTAAGACTCAAAAGGAAAACTGGGAGAAAAGCTTCCTTCCCATATACAGGCTCTTGGAGTCTGATACAAAACTTGTGCAAGTAAAGCAGGCAGTGCTGCTCAGAGAGCTGCTGCCTGTAGGGAGAGCTCCTCAGGCCTGAGGCTTTTCACAGGATCTATATTTGCTGGCTCCCACAGGTCATTTAATGCTGCCCTAATCTTGACAGCCTTATCTTGTTAATGAGGTTAGTGCATATGCAATAGAGGAATTCATATTCTTTAAATACGAACCTAACCAGTTGTTTGCCCTGTAGGTTGCAATAAACAACTTTTCCAAACACCTTACTGAAGATTTTAGAATTATGTAAAAGCTCTATCTGCCTTAAATTAAGAAGCAACTTTTGATTTCAGTAAACAGAAAGGTGCCTTACTGAATGCAAAGGAAACAAAGTTCATTTTGAGGGCTATCCTTCAAGCCAGCACTTGCACTGCAGCTTGTCCCCTCTCAACAGCTCCTGAAAGTCGCAGCAAGCTCACACAGAGGTGTCACATAGAGGTTCTTCAGACTATTTTCTCTTCCTAGAAAGCTTCCAGCATGCAGCTTACTGAAACAGCTGGGAAAGTTCTCCCCTCCCAGCATTACACAAATGCTGAGACACTGGCAGCTACTACAGGAAAAAAATCTGCTTTCTGAAACAAAATTTGGATGAACAGTATTTTCTATTTATGAAAGAGCGCATCTTTCTGCTTTGTTTGACAATTTTTCAAGATTCTGATCATACTGGCAATGTTATCAGACTATCTGTTTTGCTCTGTCAAAGTGAGATGAAATTCTCCAAGAAGAAACCATTCTATCAGCAGTTAATACAATAACATGTAGGGGGATGAAATCATGGTCCGCTTTCCCAACCATAACAATGTTGTTAAAGCAAAATGTTTGCTGAACAGATGAACTTTTTTTACAAAATACATTTTATGATCAAATCACAGACCAAAATATGATGGGTGTTTAATGTGAAAATACATCAAAATCTAAGCACATGAACTGTAAAATGAGAAAATCTGCTGGCAAATTTCAATAGCAGAAAACAAAACCCACTTGTTTTTGTTTCACAGCACTGAATTTTTCTATTCCCACTCCCTTCTGAGAAATGCAGTCATCAGCCTAAGCCTATTTTTTTGCTAATACACAGACAAATGTTCCAACTCCTTCCTCATTTCTTTCCATCTTTAAAGTAAACATCTTTTTTCCTAAAGCCAGAAATGACAAATCAGAAAAGTTTTACTATAGGATAAATTTTAACGCATATAGTACATCAGCATGCAACACAGGGAAAAAAAACCCAAATATAAGTAATATCAAGAAAAGAGGGGATTGCTCAGAGAATTCAGGGGAAAACATGAAGGCAGTGGGTAAATAACATCATATTGTTTTCCATTCCAAAGTTAAGAATACAATATAAAATATTTTGTGTTGAGATTATTTCCTCTTAGATTGACCTCCCAAAATATATTATACACCCTTCATGAACTAAACCCCATCAATTAAAAGAAAAATTCCTCTCCGAGTGCCTACTGTTTGCAACACTTTGAGTTTTGATGATCCAAAGGCTCACTGATTTTCACACCTAAAAACAATAGGTTTGATTTTATAAGTTTTGATACCATTCACTGAACAGAGAAAAGCCAACTGTGAAATATCATTGTATGAGTGGAAGGGAATGAAGGGAGACATACAGAGCACACATACAGGCTGATAACAGCTTAAGCAATCAGCTTAAAGGAGAAAAGGAAAAGTGCTACAGTCAACATTTAATGGCTTCACTGGCCTCTGTAAAAGGAATCTGTGATCTCTGCAGTCTTAGTAAGCAAGTTCCCCCATTAAAAAGAAAACACATCAAAATTAACATCTTCTAATTAACTGGAAGTCAAGAACAAAACTCCAACGTGCTGCTGAGAGCTGCATGCAGAATTAATTGTGCCAGGGAGACACGGGGTACAGGTGGAGCCACCTTGCATCTGGGTGTTCCCAGCCCCAGCTCACAGCGTGGCCTCCGCAGATGAGACTCATGGGCGGACTTGAGACCATCAGAGTGGGGCTGGAAATGCTCCTCCTCAGGGAAAGGGGATGCCAGTCACAAAGAAGAACATTTCCTGCCACCCTCTCTTCATTGCTGAACAGCAGGGAAAGAAACTAAATCAAACCCAGTAACATGAAACAGCAGAGAGAGGGAGGAAAAGAAATTAAGTCTTTTCCACAACAAAGTTATATTGTTACACTATTAAACCAGCTCTTTCCTCCACAGAGCTACAGCAGGATGTCTGAATGCCATCAATTTACGTCGGCATCCAAAGACCAAAACATGAGAGAAAAGTGGATACTGCCCACTGGACTTTACACTAGCAGGGTGCTGCCCTTCCTAGCAATACGACCTACTTTAAAGAATACCACCACTCTTCACTTATTTGCTTAATTCAAAGAGATAACAGACTCATCATTCATCATCTCTCAAAGCAAAGCACTCATGGAAGGTTCATTATTCGGGAAGAATTTCTACTCAGTAAGTAGCTTGAATATAAAACCTCCATACTGAGGATCAGCATCTCTACTGAATAGTGATCTTTGTTGCAACACAATGATTGCAGAGAATACTGGCACATTCAGACCTGCTTACAAAAATGGAAGTTCTTGAGTTTGGTCTTTTTACATAAATGTAAGCTCTTATTTTAAAATCATACCATTATCACAGATCCAGGAATGACTAACAAGGTACAAAAAAGATTTGTTTAAGTGACAGAAAGCAGCCTTGACCAATTCTGGATGGAGAAACAAGGGAGAAGAAGGAAAAATTTCATAGGAAATGAAATACTTCTTTTCTCAGAAAATTTGGAAAATATTCACTTGCACAGTTAAAGCAAGTAATGTTTGGACCTCATACCAACAAGAGAGATGTGATGCAGTTAGCCTGTTTATATTATTTATCAAAATTAAAGTGAGAATTCGTTCACAACCCGAGAAAATTTTAAAGCTTAACAAAGACAACTGAAATTATTTATCATCCGATACATAACCTGCAAGACCTCACATAGTGAAATGTACGCAATAAGAAATTTAAAACTTAAAAATGGGAAGCGGTATCCTTGTTTAGTCTCAGTTGAGGCCAAAAAAGAAACAGGTGTTTTCCCAGTCAAGACTGCTAAATTACAAAAATCCTCTCAAGTCTACATTTATTTTAGAGGTATATATATACACACACATAATATACCAATGAAAATAATATGCACAATTATTAATGCTACAAAGAACTACTGCAAAAAGCATTGTTTTCAAACAGCCACAAAAGAATTAATCCTCAGATAAGCTATCCTTTGAAATAATGTTGCAGTGTAGAATAATTTAAGTACAGGTCACTATCCATAAATGGTAACACTGCTTTTCTAACTGTATATTTGATACCGCTATGTTCATATAAAGAGAAGTTCGTCAAAAGAAAGTACCAATATTCTCCATGTATCTGTGTAGAGTTATTTGTAGTATTTCACAAACATTAAACTGGCTCTTCTATCAGGATTTCCAGTCTATTTATCATACAAATGGTACCACATATATTAAAATAATGAAATACAGAATAAACTCAATGTGTTTGTCAGTAAACTTAAAGAAAAAAGAGAAGGAAAACAAAAAAAGAGCCAACATTTGGTATTTGTTTGGATAAACTGTGGCTCCATAACAACAAGGAACGGAAACAATCTGAATCTGTACAGATCAAAACCAAACAGCCAACATAAATTAACTCTTAATATTTTTCATGCTTCGTAGCTAGAGTCTGAGCCTGGAACTTCAGCAAATATTTCAAAATAATCTCATCACAATATAGCTAATGGTCCAGGACACATTTAAATTGATGCATAGAAATAAATCGAAACAGTAAGTCAAATGAAGAGCAGATGGTCACTCTAAACACTTCATTACCCTCCAACCCTTTTATTTCTAATGCAGAAAGAATAAAAGAACATTTACCATAGTGTGCACTGGAAAACAAGCACTAAAACCCCCCTATGTGTTTCTCAAGTATTTAAAATACTAACCCAGAAACACCATACACACTGTTAGCAGCTGTTGAGTTCATCCTTCTAGCAAGAAAAGAAATTATTCTACTTATGCTTACATTTACTTTGCAAAGAGCCTACAAACTCAATGATGCGCATGTTCTCCCTTCTTCTCTCAACCTCCTGTCCAAATCATTTGAGTTTTCAGGTCCATTTTTGTTGTCTCGTGTCAAACCATACATTTTTAAAGCATGAAGGTTTAACCTTCGAATTAATTATTTCACCGATAGCTCCCAGTGTTCCCCTAAAGTCAGCTCTACAAATAGGAATGTTCACAACAAGCAGTCCTCACCTGCACCATTTGTGCCTTGGCAGACAGGGCACTTACATGAGTCAAGCTGGCTGAACGAGCTGCTGAGACAGCCACAGACTCATGGCCACAGCCAGGAAATTGAATTTTCCTGGGGAAGGAATAGGACTGAGGAGCGTTTCAAATTTCTGACAACTGCAGAAAACCACAGAAATTTTCTAAACTAGTAAGAGGGAATAGGACAGAGAACTATGCTCAAGCCCCAAACCAGAAGGAAGCAGACCTCTAACGCTCTTTAAAGTGCCTCCCAGAAGAGATCCCTCACAACTTGTGTACCTAGCTGCTCCTGGGATGAAAATAAAACTACTTTTACAAATTGGGAAAACAGTGTCAGGTAAAGGAAAACCCACAAAACTAAAAGAAACCTGCTCTTATTAAAAAGAAAATCCATTAGGTATCATGCTAGTAGTACTGATGATATCCACACAGAAAAAGTATAGATAATTGCTCAAGGACAAGATTGCAAATGAAAAGGGTGAGTTGAAACAGTTGGGAATTTAACAACAGAAGCCCTGAATTCCAAAATGGACTTATGCTTGAAGAAGGTGAGACACTAAACAAGGCCAGCCTCTCAGAGAAAGTTACATAAAAAAGGTATTTACGGAGGCACTACAAATAGGAGGACAAAGAAGTGCATGAAGACAAAGCATGTGCGGAGAAGTAGGAGTAGAGATAGCTGTCCTCTTCCTGCTTCAGAAAGGGAACAGATGAACAATACATCCCTTACTTTATGTATAGTTTCTAGTCTCTTCAGCTTTTCAGCCTTTTTCTTCCTGTACCATCTTCTGCAATCCAAACAAAACTAATCCTCAGCATGCTCTTAGACATGTACTCACTTCCAAAGTCTCTTTGCTCCTTTTCTTGCCTCGCAGGAACTTTTTACATGCCCAGATGTTCTTTTTCCTCGTCAGGACTCCTACTAAGAGCCTGAAGCTACGGGCATGCCACCCAGCACTCTAGGCTAGAACACAACCACTGGAACAAAACCCCAAAATGTATCAGAGGTACACTGTTGACAAAAAAGTTCCTGTATTGTCAAACTGTTCCGTAAGTTTCCTTCTTATAGACCCTCTCCCTTGAACTCCATGGTGGTCTCCAAAGTTTCTCCAACGTTCATTGTCATATAGCTGAGCCCAGTGCAAACATCTGCTATGAGATGCATTTTTGTGCTAATAAACGAGAGGCCCCAGACACACTCACATTTCACATGGTCACTCTCTTAAGCACAGCTGTCTTCTTGTCCACTGCAAAAACGTTTCTGAAAGAATGCGTATGACAACCTTATCTTCTCCCCATCTCTCCAAACACATAAGTGCTCCATCAGAGAATTAGTACCAGGTGCTCTTACTTTTGTATCTGCATTACACTACTCTCATCACCGGCTTTCTCCCCCTCCCTGGTTGTCAACTCTTTGCAGCAGCACTCCTGTCATCCTGTCTGTATTACACTGAAAAATTGTATTGGTTTTCATTAATAACTAATGGAACTCACAAGCAGAATTTCTCTTACATATGCCAAAACAAAACACTGCTTTTTGTCTCCCTTTTCTACTATGTACTGTTGTGATGTCTTTTATCTGCTGTAGATTTATTGGGGATGTTTGGCAAGCACATCAAGGGCCAAAAATTCCATCGTCTCTCTCTCGAGCCTAACATAGTGCATTTCTGAAGCATGGCTGCAGTCATGTGTGCAGACCCCATCTCATTTCTCTCTCTCTCTGGGGCTGTGCATGTTCCTGATTCTGTATGTGATTCTACTGTGAATGCCTTTCACACACCTTCAGTGTACACTGCAGCAATGCATCAAGGTATATGGAACAGGGATAACATAATTAAAGGCTGTTACCAGCAGACAACACATTGAGTTCTAGCTACAGCTGCTTAATCAGAGCTGTAAGGTACTCAAAAGGCATTCCAACGTGAACTGAAAAAGCAAAAATATCCAACCTCCTCTACCAATTGAGCTTGATCAGTTTATGAAGGGGATTACTGGTGCTCACAGGAACTCATGAACATGAGAGGCCTCTCCCTTTCCAGTGTTGCAAAAATGCTTTTAACATTTTCCGGCAAGTACTCTAATTTTATGTTGTTGAAAGGTAACTTCTGCATAAAGAAGGCATATTACCAATTTTATAAGTGATAAAAGCTTTAAAGGATTTATTAAAAATCCCATTACCCATGTGATGTAACATATCAATTGGAGGGGGGTGTATGTGTGTGCAACTCCTTAGTTAGGAAACTCCAGAGCGTGACCTGAATCCAAGTGTCTACATGCATATTAGTGCATTTCTCTAGAGTTAATATTCATGAAACATTATTTGGAAATCATGTGTGATATGAAAAAAAGAAAAAATGAGTTGCACTTGTCTCCTGATATTATAACTTTATCAAGTCAAATACGCTAATCAATAATTATAAGACAGAGATGATTGCTCAAGAGTTAATTTAACATTTATATGTGATGTAAGCTTAGAGGCCAGACAGCAATTTTTGCTATGTTCATGTTCCCCCAGTAAGAAAAGAATACAACACATAGGAGATCAGAGATTAGAAAACAGTATTGAAGAACATTTACTATTCCTATCCTGAAGTGTTTCCATAGCAGCCAAAACAATTATTAAAACAGATACACCAAAAGGAAGGCAAAGAAATAATATAAAAGCTATTCATCTGAAAATAATCCACAGATTTGAAGAGTTGTATTTGACCTGTTGATTAATTTAATCATTTAACATTACATACTTTTTAATACATCACACAAGTCTTTGCAATGATATTCACAGCAGCAGAGGAATTTATCAGAGCAAGAAGATTTTTAGAAAGAAGTATTTATAGCAGACAACATGTTGACTGCTGTGGATTCACATCACAGAAAATGTAAGGTATCTTAGATCTGCTTTGCAGGATGAGGATTTTCATAGTGGAGGAAGCTTACCATTTGCTTCTTCTTTTATCCCACTTAAGACTACAGAAAGCCAAGAATACTCTACCTGTGTTCATTCTCCTCCTGCCCTCCCACAATTGATCAGAGAATACTGTTTCCAACAGCATTAAGCAACATTAATTCCTGCTACTCTGGACAGTCCCACTGAATAGCCATCTTTCATACCTGCCCTTTAAGCTTTCATAAGATGCACCTAATTAAAAATCAAAGACTCAGTTTTTAGAAATGTCAGCAATCATGCCTTAGAGTTAAGAAAAATTTGGCTTTTTGGCTTTATCTGTGAGCCATCTATGTATTAACTAGCAGGCACCATCACTGCTGCCTAAATGTCAAAGCTCCTTCCTTGCATTCTTTCTGTAAGAACACAGCATCACCTACAACCAGTTTTCTCTTTCGTTAGAGTCACGAGTCCTCCAGAAAAACAGAGGCAAGATTGTTTTGGCAACAGTGAGCAAGTGGCCTTCCATCTGCCCACGACCAAGTTGCAAACTCTGACCAGCTAACAGCCTCCAGTGTAAGCGAGAGTGCAACACAAAAGATACCGAATAGGTTCCCAATGGTAAAAAGAAACATGCAGACAGCTACGCGTGAGGGAGGAGGGATGGTTTCTAATGGAAGCGTTTTTCTCCTTGTGTCAGTTCTCATCACTGGATTTCAGATGTGCAGACACGTGGTGTCAGGTCAAGAAGAAGTAATGACACCATTTATGTCCTCCTTCCCATGGGAAATCACCCCACAGCAACAGAACTGGTCAACTGCGACTCACTCCTGTATAACAGATCCAACCTTAATAGCATCTCACATTCAATGCAGGGCCCTGAGGAGCTCGTGGGTTTAAAAAGCCATCCAGTACATTATTCTGTTTAGAAAGAATACTTTTAAAGTACATGATTCTTGCCTTAAGAGTGAAGAAAAAAGCCAGCATCATTAAGCAATCCTTGAAATTTCATGCAAGAAGCTGAGTACAGAAACCATTATCCAGGGGTATCTGCAGTGCTCAGAATAATCTTGTGTTGACATTCGTGTGGGGGCAGCTGTGTACGAAACAAGTTTGTGAAAGCCAGAGAACACCTACAAATGAAAGGGTACACAGCACATAGAAGGGAAGGCTAGCAGATGAGGTAGTCCAAGGGCAGAGCATATGCAGTAAAAAGAATAAAGGGCAAATGCCCCAGAAGAAAGAGGGTGTGGAAGCACAAATAAAGAAGAAAGATGACTCTAGTTCAATACTGCTATACATACTAGAGAAGAAGGTGCTGAGGAAGAACTTGGAGATCAGGGCAGATCTCTACTTCTGTTACCCCCATAAACTGACAAGAGTTAACAAGATGTGTACTTTCTGATACAGACACTATCACACAAATTATAACATTAACTGCGAAGATAGTTATCAATTTACTGATGTAGGATTTATTTTTCCAACAGCCCCCATACAAGAAAACATTGTGGCAGAACCTGATACATTTAACTTGGACAAAAGTTTCAGGGTTTCAGTTTTATTTGAATATTAAAAAAAACCCCATGAAACAATAACTGAGAAAAAAAAAACAAACACCGGAACTTTTTTTCTATGTATATAGCTAGTTTTCCTCCAGGCAGGCCTTTTCTGTCATTCCTTCACACAAGCAAATAAACCCTGTAGTCTTTGAAATCCAATAAACCTTTCAATTACTTCTAAATGAAGTCTTAGAGATAGCCTAAAAAGTTGTAGTTGCAAGAATATTGTGTTCTAATACCAACAAGCTCCTTTTCCAACTAGAAGGGCAAGAGGGGTGCAATGTCAGCATGTAGTAAGAAGAGCACATTTTATAGATGCCAGTATCTCCTGAAATAAGTGCTTGCAAATACAATTAGCAGCACAGTGAAATCCTCTGCAATCATCTCCATACTTGACTTCGTGAGTAAGTTGCTCACTGGTGATGAAGCCCACACTACCTCCTTTTGATAAAATTTGAGCTGAAATGAAAGAAACCACCATACACTTTTTTTAAGAGATGCTACTCAATTCATTCAGCTTAACCAGTCCCGCACCTCAGCTTCTGAGTATTAAAGCACATTCTGTTTCATGCCCTATTCCCATAAAATCTAGACCTGCAAAGCTCAGAGAAACTTTACTGATCAACTTCTATAAATGGTGCAACGCCTCTTTCAATTTTTCTAACTCTCAGTGTGGGTGTTACTTTCTGTGAAAGAAAGGGAAAAAACATGAGGAACAGATATGTAATTCAACAGAACAGTTTATAATCCGCTAAACACTGACAGCTATTACATGCTCCAAAGCCCTCCATCAGTCTAGGGATTCGGGTGAAAAAAAACACTGCCAACTTCTTACTCTGTCTTTGGACAAATGAGCTACAATCACCACACGTGCAGCTCACATTCTGAGAACACATTTGGAGGTCAGTTCAAGCAAGAATGCTCCACAGCTTCTTTACTGGGCCAAGCAGATATGTCCATATATTTTCAGCACTCAAGGACTAAGAGTGTCATTACCTCACTTTCCGATGCTACAAATCCTCAGACCATCTTAAACAGGCTCTAGAGCGAAATCTGACCTTTGATAAATCAGAGTATAACCTTAAACAAAATATTTACCAAGCTTATTGACATGGACCTCTATAAGTAAACCCTTAGCACGCTGATAACAATCATCAAGTCTACTTTATAAAGGATTTGTGCTGAGATTCTAGGAGGAGTGCAGCAAGTTGTGAAGGAGATGTGAGGAGAGGAAATACATTACCATTTCAAATATCTGGAAATGTGCGATGTAGTCTGTAGGCAAGGGAGGCCTGATAATGCTGCAGCAAGTATCTCTAGGTGGCTCCGTTCACATACTTCTGTATTCACTTGTAAGAGTCTTAATCTCTTCTGTTTCTTTTAAGCAGAAACAATAGGGTTGCCAAATTCCATGTTTTAGTGAAATGATGCCAATATATACAGATGACAGCTAATATGAAAGGCACCTAACAACAGTCTAAAGGTACTCTGAAAAAAACCTCTCTTTTATACTGCTGGAGATTAAAGCAGTGCACAATTTCTCAGGTTTTACACTCACTAAGTTCCCCACCTGTTTTTGGATACCAAGCCTAATGGTTGGTGACTATCTGGGCTGAAATGGAAGATTAAATGTTTTTCAAACATGATAAACTTCCATACTATTTCATGGGAAACTTGGGTTTCAAGAGGGAGGGAAAAGGTCAGCAAAAAAGGATGGGTGTTGAGTATTTAGCAGCTGTGAGGAACGGAAAAAACAAAACTGCAAATTGCCGATACACACCGTGCAGCTGCCTTTAAGAGAGAGAAAAGGACACACAACGAGCTCTGGGGATGCAGAAACATTTACAAACGCGGCCCAGCCTCCGCGAGCAGGCACAAACAACACGCGCACAGCCCCACAGGCCGGCACCGTCCCTTCCTCATTCCTCCCGCACAGCGGCGGGAGGGGAGAAAGTTCAGCGCCGGCACCGTCCCCGCACCCACGGGCCAGGTCGGGCTGCACCCCCGGAGCCGCCCGGGCTTACCCCTGACCTCGGCCCCGCAGCCGGGTGCCACGGGACGGGCAGAGCGCCTTGGGCATCCCGGAGGGCCCTTCAGCCGGCCCCGGCCGCGGGGGCGGTGGGAAACAAGAACCAAGGAGGAGAAGGAGGCAGCGACCCCCCGGAGACCCCCGCCGCGGCGGAGGCAGCCCGGCCGCGCCTCGCTCTCCCCGCGGCGCCACAGGTGCTGCGGGGCTGGGGGCTGCAAGCCGGAGGGCAGCGAGGCCAAAGGCACCGCTGCCCCGCAGAGGCTCCGTCCCCACCCGGCCAGCACGCCGGGATGACCCCCACGGCCGGCGGTGCCGTCGGGCGGGGTCAGCGGGCAGCCCCCCCGCAGCAGCCGGGGAAAGGCACAGGTAGCGCCCGCACCGCGGGGACGGCCCCTCCCGGGAGAGGCGCCGCGGAAGGCAGCGCTGCAAGGGGCTGTTTTCGGCAGCGCAGGGGAGGAGGAGAGCGGGTGCCCACCTCCCCGCTGGCTCCGGGGAGAGGGAAGAAGGGCGCAGACGGCTCCCGCCGGCAGGACGGGGGCGGGCGGCGGTCATGGCGGGGAGGCGCGCCGCGCACCTGGCAGCAGGTGCATGCAGGCGGGGACGGCGGCGAGGGCGCCCGCGGAGGGAAGGACGAAACTAGCGAGGCTTTCCCGGCGAACGGCGCCTGTTGTGCGGCCGGGGGGGGGGCACTCGCAGGTGCCCGTCGCCAAGGAGGGGGGGACGATGCGGAGGAGGGGAGAGGGTAGCTGCAGGCGCCGTTTTGCAGGCGGCGGAGGTAAGCGCACGCTACTCACCGGCAGCTCCACGTTGACTTCGGTCCCGTCCAGGAGAAGGACGCGGCACTGCAGCACCGGCTTGCTGCCGCCGGCCGCCGGGATGTGGACGGGCGCTCCGGCGCTGTGCACGACCCCTCCGGGGTGCGGCGAGGAGGGGAAACCTCCCGAGCCGACGGCGGCGGCGGCCGCTCCTCGCAGCCCCCCGTCCCGCTCGTCCCCCTCGCCGCCGAGCCCACCTCGCCCGGCTCCGCGCCCGGCTCCTCGCCCGTAGCGCTGCATCGACCGCCGGCCAAAGGTCCTGCGCAGGAACCGCAGCATCCTGGGGGCGCCCTGCCCGGCCGCTCACACCCCCGAGCCCGCAGCTCCGCGCCCGGCCCCGCGGCGCCTCCCAGAGCAACGCAGCAGCGCCGCCCGCCGGGAGCCAGCCCGCGCCGGGCGCCGGCCGCACGGCGAGGCGGGGCGGGACGCGGCTCCTCCCGCCGCCGCGCACCGGGGTGCGGGACCGGCGCGGCGGACAGGGGGAGCTGCTGAGGCGGGAGGCGGGCGGCCACCTGCGGGGGAGGTCGGGGCGAGCGCCCCGCAGCGCAGGTGGGGAAGCGCCGAGCCGCTCCGCTCGTCCCCGCTCCTCCAGAAACTGCCCCGGCTCCGCGGCCGCTGGGGCGGCGTCTGCGCGATGGCAGCCCCTCGCCACCGCCCCCGCGCCGGGGAGGGGAGAGTAGCGGCGGGGGCGCGGAGCCTCTCTGCCCCGGGCGGCCCGTGCTGCGCGCTGAGCTCTCCGCGGTGCCCCCGCCCCGCGTCACCCCCGCGCCCGTCTGCCGCTTCCGCCCCTTCGGACGGGCGGGAGAGGGGATGGGGGAAGTTATTTGCGAAATAAAAAAAGACGAGGGGGATGGAGAACTGGGCGCAGGCAGAAGGACGGGTCTCGCCTGTGTTGGGGGTGGCCGAAGCGGCGGATCCCGCCGGGAGGAGGAGGAGGAGGAGGGCAGCGCACCGCCTCTCCCGCCGCCGCCTACATCCCTTGTGCACAGACACGTCTGCCCGGTGCGTGGGAATGCTCCCGCATTTGCCTTTGCGATAAGCGCGGTCTGGTGGTTTAAGGAAAGCGCTGTGAGAACTTGGTCCCGTGGAAAAAGCAGACCGTCCAGGCCGTCCCCGGGTTTTACTCCCTTTCGCTTCTGTAGCTGTGAGGAAGGAGTACGGGTTTGTTTATCTGTCACAGCAGATCCATAGGTACAAATACTCTCACGGCCGCTCTGCCAAAAAGTTAAATATTTATGTATTCTGGCTCGGGTGGGAGCGTTTTTGCTGAATTGCTACATATAAAATACTGGACGTGAATCATGTCTCACAGAAACAATCAGGCTAATTCTGTCACCCTATGGTCAGATGCGATCTGAGGAGCTTTGAACTGAAATAATTTGCTGCTTCTAAGGTGTGGGTTTGGGAGTTTTTCTGCTGTGAATTTATTTCTCTTAACCTTACTTCCAGGCCCATTTACACAAGCATTGTCCTATTAGGTATTCAGAAAGCCTGCCAAAATTTCTCAGCTTGTCATTTTTTATTGAGACTTGATAGTATTAGGTAACTGCCTGCTGCTTCTGCATCCTTTTCCATGTTCCTTCAATGCCCTGGATCAGGTCTTGAAGTGTCTCATCAGCCAAGACCATCACTAAACTGCATGATCTTTGGCAGAGATCTACCTGCAGCCCTTCTGCACTTTATGGCTGCATAAAAGAGCTGTTACAGAAACAGAGTGGAAAGGTGCTAATCTTTGCCTGCTAATGTTCACAATCAAAAGCAGACACTTACTACAGATTATGGGGTTTTTTCTGTTTTTTTTTTCCTTGCATTAGGAGCAGAATTTCAATTTTCTTTCATATCCTGGATGGTGTAGCATACCTTGGGGTTCTTTCACTGCTTTGAACACTGTGAAGATATCCCAGTCCCATAAAGCTCATTTGCATACCACAAGCAGCACAAATTATCTTAAGAGTTGGAAATTCAGCAGAAATACTCTCGTCTCTTGAGGGAGCTGCAGCAATTCTGGTGCAAAGGAAAGTGGGGTGGAAGAGAGGTCTTGCATCATTTGGGACTGGGCTGGCAGAAAACTGAGCAAGTCTTTTGCCATGCTAAAAATCTTTTTTACTCTGAAGCTGTGAAGCTTCAGCCCTTTGTCTCTTTCAACTTCTGTCATGGAAACAGAAGTCTGGTATTTTAAAATGCATAAACGTAGGCTTGCTTGACTTACATTAGCAGCACACCTGATGCAGGCCAATGGCCATACCCCAGAGGCAGTCCTGCGTTTACAGAACTGCCATAGAGATGCTGAGGTCCCATTAAGTCTCATGTTAAGAAATACAAGGTAATTCTCACAGTAAAGGATCTTTTAGAAGGAGCTGGTGGTGGGAGGAAATAAAGCTGGTTCCTTAGTACCCAGCCTCTCAGAGTAAAACAATTCCACCGTTATTTTGTCTCATGTTACCAGCAGAGCTATCTTTAGCCCTGAAACAAAAACCTTGAGCAACTGTGGTACTGAGGATGCCTTGAGAAGTATTTAAACTAGCATTTATATTCAGATTTTTACTTACGCGTTTCACCCATTTACATCCTCTCTCCATTTTCAGATGGACAGGCCTTGAAGGGATTTGGTTTGCTGGCACCTGTCCTGCAGTCCCTCCTCAGAGTGCCTGCTACTTGCTTCCAGTGAGAGGCACAAGCAGAAACTGCCCTGGTCCTCATCTGTATTGTAGTTAAGGGCATTACTTTTAAATCTTTGTCAAAATAGCCTTCCACTGCAACTCCCATGGAGTACTCCAGTCTCTGCTAGGAGCCATGATTTGATTACTGCCACCGGAAAGGTGAAGGTGGTGACCTAGGCAAACCATTTTTCCTAACCCATATTGAAGTTCTGGTAGCAATCCCTGCCAGTAACCAGTCTTACCCACGGCTTTGCCATGGTGCTAAGCAGTGTGCAAACGGGAGAGCATTTACCAAAATCCTTGCTGACATCGGTGCAGTAGCAGCAAGATGGGGAATCATTAGCCATTAGAGCCCCTGTTGCTGCTTGTAGCTAAATAACTACACTAAAGTTTGATAGGCACTTTATTTCTTGCTCTTTCATTCAGCATTTTGGTTTTGTACAAATCTTGTCTGAAAACTTTTGGAAAAGCTTGGAAATGGAGGCAGCCATGTGACAGGTATGGGGAGCAAGCCACCAACAGTTCTGTGAAGGGACTTCTCCTGCATGGGCAGGCATGTGCTGCCTGGACATCAGAGACCTCTTTCTTGTTTTACTTACTGTCATTGCAATCACATTTATGGATTTTTCCTGGCCTGCCAGACTTTCACTCTATGCAAAGGAGTGTTCTAAATTTAATTTACATGCAGCTAGAGTTTCTTTTTCTGCAGTTTTGAAGAAATGTTATCTTTACTGAGTAACTTAAACAGGCTTATATTTTGCAAGGTTCTGCCAGGGTATGTTTTGTTACAGTCATTACTTGGAGGAAACTTACATAAACAGATTCAAAGAGCAAGTATTGGTGCAAACCCAAATGTCTATGTTAATAAAACTGGGGAGGAAAAAGAAACTTGAGGAGTTATGACATACATTCACTCAAGCTTTCAGATATTAATTTTTTGGGACTTGTTTTCTAAACATATAAATGAAATTAAATTTTTGTATTAAAAATTTCATTAAAAGGGATATTTTCAGCATTAGCATTCATTGGATTACGACATTCATGTAGCAGTTGCCAGTTCTATCTGTTTATTTTCCACAAAAGCGTGTCAGTTATCTGAGCAGGTCTAATGTCACTGGTTTTCAGGATTTTTATATATCCAGATACAGATGTAGAATAAAATGCAAAGGTAATTCTGAGTTATGTGGCTAAGGATAACTTACATTTCTACTCCATCTTTCAGCTAGAGAGATCTCAAAGCACTTCCATTTAAAAAAAAGGAAAATTATGTGTAGAACTATTTCACCAACACTGAAATGCAGCAGCTGTTTAACAGCAGAGAAAAATACTAAGAATCTCTCTTATACAATTGTAATGGAAATCTGTGTTTGAATAGGCAGAAAGTTATGCAAATTATAGAGCCACGATGCTGGAGCTAGTGGATGAATCCCTGCAAAAGGTACCACATGATCATAGGTAGTCAGGACTTTCCTTGCTCTACTCCAAGTGTTTCAGAAGTCCTCTATTAAGGAAAAAAAATAATACTTCTCCATTTAAAATATCAGTGTTACAGTAGGCATGAATTTTGGCAGCTATTGCTGTTCATGTTAATCCTTATATACGGAAAAAAATTTACTTTTTTTTGTCAGAATAAATAAAATAGTAGCTCATTGCAGAATAAATGTGTCCACTCAAAGAGCTGTTCTTGTATATCCAGAGAGGTTTGTTCATAAACATGTAAGAATAAAAAACTTTCCATTAGAAAATCTACAGAAAGAAAATGTTTCTTGCTGAGTGAACACTTTGCAATGCCTCCCGTCCATCTAATAAGCAGGTTCAATATGACTTAATCAGATGTTCTTTCCTTTAGTGAGAATTTCGTCAGGTTTGTACTGACCTCAATGCATAGAAATAATATTGAATATTATTTATATTCAAACTTATGATAAGGTTTAAAGTATTAGTGAAAAAAGTTTTCAATGCTTTGTTAAATTTTAAAGATAAGAGATGCTCAGCTGAAAAATTGAGGCATCTTTCCCCTGGTGAACTGTTTTGATATTAATCTTTGGTGAGCCTAGAAGACTGCTCAGAATGTTACCTATAAGCAAACATCACATGCTGAAAGAGTAAAGTTTTCTAGAAATATTTTCTAGCAGTAATTATGTATCTTTTAATTATATCTCCACTGAAAATAGATATCCATGGCTTCTTGTGCTGTGCATGAATTAATAAGGTCTAAAATTTGCAACAAAAATACCTTTGACTGACGCTGCAGTGCTGAATGGTACCTTGTATAGGTCTGATGGGGCAACGAACCAGTTATGAGAACTACTGGAAACCTTCAATATGTATTAAAAATCAACTGAGCAAAAGGTGAAGGTTACAATGAACAAGCATCACATTAGATTTAGTCAATTAAAAGAAGCGTGAGTCAGATACTCTGGATACTTCACTGCCTGGATGTTACACTGGTGGCAGAAAGGAGATCCCCTACTCATTTGGAGATTTCAGCTCTTCACCTGTTGAACTGTTTGAGAGAACAAGGGGCAGGAGGTAGCCAGGGCACTGTACTTCAAGAGGAGGAATTATTTTGAGGCAAACTAGTCAACAAATGAAGAGATGAGTCAATAAAAGTAAGTATTTCTAAGGGAACAAAAATGGAAAAGCAACAAAAAAGAAAAAGATGAAGCCACTGACATGGCTGCTGAGTCAGTTTATTTGTCCTGAGTCTACCAATAACAAGAAAACAGGAAGGAAAAATCAGAACTGAAAGAATGAACCATCAGAGCCAATATTTTATATAGAAACAATTTTTTAAAAAATGCAGGTTTTATTTCTAAACTTACATTATCTAGCACAGGTTTTGCTGAAACCTGAGGCATGTGGAACCAAACTGTTGACCTATTACAAAGTTGTTTCATAAAACAGAAATGTTCTGTAGCTGTTGTTTTTTCGGAAACTGCATTTTCCTGAACAGCAAACAGCTCATTCTAGGATGTAAAATATATATTAATTAACGTGTTGTCTATATCTGACTGATAACCTGAGTATAGAATGAAACAACACCATCTACTTGCAAATGAACAAGAATCTGCCACACTAGTAAAACTGCATTGGTGTTTGAAAGAGGAAAATTGTAGAAGGACTGAATCACTTACCCTACAGCATGGCTTTTCATTTCTGTTGTGTGGCACACCTAGGGGGAAGTGTACAGTCCCCTCTTGTGTGTATATGGACTTCAGCTTCCAAGGTTGATTGTCAGACACAAATACAAATTTATCCCAGTAAAAAAAAGTGAAATCTATCATAGGATTGGAATGCAATATCTCTTCATAATATACGACCTGGAGGGGAAAATATTTTAGAGGTTTTGTGACTGAACAGCTACTTATCACTTAAGTTTCCTGACATGCTACTTTCCTACTGAGTTTGTGGGGTTTTCATAAGAACTACAGCACCAGCTGAAGGAAATCTGTACTGAATCCTTCTCCTCCCCTTCCCTTCCTCCATCAAATATTAATAATGTACATGGACTGTCAACAGAGACTGCTTCTTGCCCAGCATTTTCCTCTTTTTATTGCCAGGCACTGTGCTATGCACACACTGTCCTGTGCCATCTTGCAGTGATGGCATCAGAACACTCTCGTGTTCTTCTGAGCCTGTTTTCTTTCTTTAGTCACATAAACACATTTTTATTTAACAGTATTTTTAGTCTCTCTGGATCCTCTGTCAGATGATGACAGTGTAAGGTGGAGAGACACTTAGACCACAGAAAGGGTTGTGATGCTGCTGAAGGGTAGAAAAGGGTTCATATCATCTTTGTCTTGAGATATTCGCATGCCTATGGCAATTTACCAGTTGGAGGCACTGGGAAAAACTTCTGGCAGGTTTTCAGAAGTCCTTTCCCAAAACCAAAAGTAAAGTCATGTAGACTGGCTGGAGTATGCAGACAGATCAGAAAGTTCCTCCTTACTTATCACTGGAAGGAAATTTGTATCCTGTGAATTTATCAGGAGGAAACACAGTGAATCCCAAGCATGTAGAGAAATAAATTTATTTTTCTCATCTTTCTAAAGTCAGTGATACAGAAAGATATGTTTCCTCTAAAATACAAACATGAAGGGCTGCTTCTGCTCAGAAGACGCGGCTGCATAGTAACACACAGCAAAGTGCTGTCCACTACATCTTGAGCAGGAGAGGTTTAAAAAAATATAAATTAACAATATTATAAGTATCCTTTTATGTGTACTAAGATTTAATTATAAAGAAATGTTTTTATATTTTCATAAGAAAGTTTGATAACTTTGGCAATATTATAACATGTTGCTGAAGCGATGGAAACAACTATTTCTTTGTTTAGCTCTATTTCCCTAAAGTGTAGTCCAAGTTACAGCGCAGAAGAAATCTGTCTAAAAATCAAGTCACTCTAAAAATGAACATGACTGATGTCGCTGTTTTCCCCACGGACAAGTAGAGAAACAACACAAAGTCCAGGCTCAGGGATAGATGGACACGCTTTAATGAATTCTCAGAAGGCTTTTATATGGGAGTTCACAAAGTGTATTAAGTGGCATAAGGTAATTGGTTTTTTGCCATCCCCTACCTAAGGGGATTGGTTAAGTTCTAAGACACCCATCTCTGAATGTTTTTCTAGTTAGAACCATAACAATTCTGCAAAACAACCTGCAGCTGTAAGAAGTTTACAAAACTGTAACATTGTTTTGAGTTACTTGCATGGGAAAGACAGAACTCTCACAAAAATACTGCAGAGAGCTGAAGAAATTCTCTGCTAGAGCTTTTTCAGCATCCATAGACTGATACAGAGAATTCTGCCTGGAATGAACAAATAAATTTACATAGCATCATTTTTATAAGAACATTAATTCCCATAGTTATTTTCTCCAAAATACTTGGCGTGCCTTCAGCAACGCCTGAACTCAGTTGACTGGATGCAGATTTCTTTCAAAAGCAATGGCATGATTCTGACTCCTTTACAAGTTTGAATGTATGAACTCTTCTAACATTTGCAGCACAGAAAATATCTGTCTTACACCCTCACAGTGGGACCACTTGCAGACCTGAAAGTCACTGGGCGACTTTAGGTGAAGACTGGAGATTTGTGGAGTGTTCCTTTCTTGTTCACTGGTGTGAAGCCATGCAGAGAGAATTTTGCTGGGCTAGACAGGATTTTTTTACCCTGGCAGCTCATAAAAGAGTAAGGCATGTGTCATTCAAATTACTAAGATGTACTGAAAATTATTAAGATGTAGTGAAAATAATTGTAAGCCCATTTAAATGTAAGTTCTTTTATATTGTGTATAAGATCATTGTGTTAGAACTCTTAGCAATTAAAAAAAAAAAAGTCTGAGCCAGAAATAAAGAAAATGGTAGTAGTTGTACCTCACTGTAATCCCTTTTCCTGCTGAAAGCACAACAGATGTTTGATTCCCATGTTTACAGTTTTAGAGGCAGGCGTAAAAAAAATTGTGCTAACAGGCAGGCAACCATAAGTATTCTCTGTTTGGATATTTAAGTATTCTCACCATCACAGACGAGCAAAATTAAATGGGAGAATAGACTGGGCTGTAAACACTTGTTCATTGAGGTTGCCTTGCATGATGCAAGAGGATCAGTGATAGGTTGAGGGGTACTGACTGCTCCCCTCCTGTGCTCCGGCGAGGTGAGGGGGCATTTTGAAGAGAGGTGGAAAGAAAAGAGATTTCAATTCTTCTGGACCTGGTCCTCCACAGGGGCATACCAACATGTTACCATCTCAGCCAGGGCCTGAAACTTATCCCAGACCATTGAGCCAAACACTAGCAGCTATCAGCTTGGAACCCCATAATGTTTGAGTTCCGTGATGTCCAGACTAGGATCCTATTTAGTGGAGAAATTTAGTCAATATAGTTTATTTAACCTGACTGAAAAAGAGTTTCAGTGCACTACTGGAATAGCTCTTGAGTGTGGAGAAACGGACTGCTTACTTTTTGCCAGGAGCTCTAATGGCTTCTCAGGCTTTTCTGGGAGATTAAATTAAAAAATGAAAAATCCCAGGGTTTTGTGGTTTTTCAATGTCTTTTGAAATTGCTGAGCAGGTTTATACAGTTAGCCAGGAAAGGTAAACAGAAAGTTACTGGGTTAGGTTTACATGTAGGCATTGAGATAAAGCATTGTGATTGAAATCTTGTTTTCACCACCATCTCTCTTAAATATCAGCAGCTGAAGTTGTGTATTCTCAGCAATTAATGTTTAATTGCATTTGAAAACTGGAGCAGAGAAAGACTCTCAAGCACAGAGCAGCAACAAGTACATCCAATGACAGAAGCTGGCAAAACCCAAGTCAGAATTGAAGTACAGGCAAATGCTGAAGTCTTCAGTGGTGGCAGAGCCCAGGCTGTAGGGAGCTGTTGGATGCTGTGGGAAGCCGGGATTGAGTCCCTCCCCAGACTGTGGGAACACCAATGCTGCATTTGCATAATGGCGCAAGCTAATATTAGGAGTGGCTGGCCTCCCAAGCAGGAGTTTACCAAGAGTTCTTTCACTGTGGGAGGAATACTCACCTCTCAGGTGAAAAAAAAATAGGATGGAGAAAATGTTTACTTGTTGATGCACATGTTCTTTCAAAGACCAGCTTCTCAGAAAACTGTGTTTTGGATTAATGTGGCCAGCCCCCTCAGCCAGTCAGACAGTTTCTGTGAAACGCCCGCTTAGGCATGGGGAGAAAGGTAATCCTGTTTTATTTTCCAGGAGCAACAGAAGAAATGGAACTGTGCATAGCCATGCCTAGTGTCACCATGTGCTCTCTCTGACTGTCATGCTCATCACCCTTCCCTCAAACTCAGAAACAAAGCATGCATTTTATTCTTTCTCTGACCCAATCATGCAAATTTTGGGTTTTCGTAAGGGTGAAAACTGTGAATTTTTCGAGCACATTGAATAGAAAGAAATTACTTTAGAGGCTTCAGATAGCCCAGAAAGGAACACTGCCATGTATAAGTTAGAACAGAGGTGTATCTCTGGAAAGTTATCTCTTATCTACCTGTGTTACAAGGACCATCTTCATCCTGCATGGTGAAATAACTCCCTGCTTGCGAAGATCAAATGTGTAGCTGAGGTATTTATTCAGTTCGTAAAATGTATCTATACCTGCCTGGAGGCACATCTACACAGACTAGAGAATTGTTTACCTAAAAAGAATGAAACCCAGAGTGGTATAGCCTCCTCTGGTAAAAAGTCAGACAAAAAAATCCCCCTCCCTTGTGAGGACTGAAAACCCTTCAGGCCTGGTTTCAGGCAAAAACTTCTGCAGATAAGATAAGATAAGCCTGGCTGCAATCCCAAACTGAATCCCAAACTGGAGTTCTGCCCAGCCAACTGGGAGAGCTGGGAGCTGTGCAGGGGTAGTGCCTCCAGCTCTGAGATACAGAGGGCGCATCAGAAAGGGTGAGAAGAGCTCCCTGGCTGCTTCTGCTGGTGGATGAGTGGGGAGATAGCCGCACTCCAGATCTTACGTAACCTTTAGTATGAAGTGAAACCACCGACTAAGCAGACACTGCAACCTGTGCTGCACCAACACCAAGCTTTCCAGAGCAGGAATACGTCATGACAGATGAGTGGCTGGGCTGCTGGTGGTGGTGGGTGGCCTTGAAGTCCCGTCCCAGGTAAAGCACATCTTAAATGCTGATGCAGGACAGAGCTAATGATCATGCTAGCAAGAGTGGTGGCCTGCTGGCTGGACTCTTCCTACTGCCTCCTTTGGCAGTCATAGTTAATAGCACAATTACAGATCTCGGCTATCGGCTAATGTATAACTTTACAAATCTCAATCAGCAGTTGATGAGAAGCCCATTGCCAGCATGGAACCTGGCTCTTCACCCATCAAGTAGCAGGGTTGTCTAACATCCCACATCACAGCAGGAAAATGGCCCTTTCTAGTTTTCCTAAAACAGACTTGGAGGAGACTTTCGGAGGTATAAGATCATTCAAAATGAAAAAAACTCAAAATAAAGGAATTGATGTTTAAAATAATTAAAAATAAAATAAATTAATCTGACAATATGAACTTGGCAAAGAAAAGAGTAAAGCTCCATATAATAAAATTAAAGAAATATAGACTGCTTTTCTGTTCCTTCTCTTGTCCGACTGGTGGTGTTGTAGAAGGATGGAGGAGAGTTAAAGCTCTACTAGTCTTCCTCCTGAGAAGTGTCAGGAAAGATGAGTGCCTGTCCTACTCCTGTGCTTGTAATGAGTTGTACTGCTTTTGTTTCCATCCATCAGTGGTAGGCAAGATCTGGTATCCCGTCTACAAGCAGAGGAGGAGTAGTCATGGTCATATTGCTTGCCTACGGGGATGGTCAGTCACTTTCTGTTGGTTCAGAATTAGCCCTATTTGTGTGCATAGGGAACAGGAAAGATTGCACTCTCGGTGCAGAGTTGGTTGCTAGCTCGAAGCTCATGCTGGCCCTGAAAGCGGCACTCTGGGATCTAACAGCTCATCAGACCTCTCCACTTGGGAAGGTTGGTTCTCTGCCTCCCTCTTCCTTTCCTTAGGAAGAAGAGAGTATTGTGTGGGTCACTCTCTCTCATAAGAAGAGACAGGGTTCCTGTGTCTGGTCGTAGAGGAGTTACCATTCTCCTCTTCCTTCTGCCCCAGAAGCATGAGGATAGATGTAGCAAGACATGTTGTGGAGTGAAGGGTGTGCTTGAATAGTAGGGCTCTTTTGTCAAGTACAAAGCAACTACAGCTAAGTTATACTTTATAAGTTTGCCTTTTCTGGGTGGAATTAACAGAGTTCATGTGCACTCCGTCAGTCTATTTCTGGGCTTTGCTAGTTTATGTAACAAATCTTTCACATCAGTTTGGGCCCAGATCCCATAAGAGTATTCTGAGCAGATTTGAAGTTTAGGTGATGGTCACAAGGAAACAGCAGTAAATATACAGCCAGGAGTGAGCCAGTGGCAGAGGAATGGACTGGATGTCTTTGCTAATGATAGGATCTGCAATTTTGTCTGACTTGACTGTTCAGGAAAGAGTGACGGGAGTGTTTGAGAGCCTACCCACTCAGTGTGCCAATATGCAGACACCTCACCTTTGTTTTTCTGAGCAAGAGCTCTGTCATCTGATAACACCTAAAAATTATAAAATAAAATGAACCAAGAGGCAGATATAAAACCTCACAGCAGCACTGAACTTTGCACAGTTTAATTAAAATGCCTAATTGGATTAGCAAACGATAATTTGGATTATTAGATATGCCATATAACAGTTTTCAAATGCATGATGAATCTCAGCAAGTCCAAATTCTCTCTGTTAAGTGGGGCAGCAGTTGAGGTGCACTTACTGTTCCAAAATATAGCTTGGAAACAACTTTCTGAAATCTTTATTGAAAACAAACAAACAAAAAAGGGGAACAGGGGGTCCCATCCCTGAAAGTGTTCAAGGCCGGGTTGGATGGGGCTTTTAGCCACCACCTGTTGTAGTGGAAGGTGTCCCTGCCATGGCAGGGGGATTCATCTAGATGATCTTTAAGGTCCCTTCCAACCCAAACCATCCTGTGATTCTATGATGATTCTATGATTCTCAGGAGCACTTGAAAAAAACAAACCAAATCAAAACAAAAAAAAACTTGACAGGAAGTTTTCTGGCAAAGTTCCAGGATTGTCAATAGCATCTACTAATTTCTTAAGCTTGACCTATAGCTCACATCAACAGCTTGATTTTTCAGGTTGAACTAAGCAACTCTGCTTTGAAAATACGTGTCCATATATGCCATGTCAGGAATCTAAACTGAGCAGCAACATCAAACAATTAAAATCATTAGTCTTGGTCTGTGGTCATTGCTCTGACTCTGTATCTGCTACTCTAAACAACCTTGCAATATAAAAGATATTTTGCTAATGCTTAAACTTGAGAATACCTGGGAGCCAAGGTGTCCATAGTAGAACTAGCAAACAAACAGCATGGATTCATCTAGGTTAGTGGCTGCTGATCTTTCCAGACAATAATCTTCCATATCTGACAAAAGACAAACTGATTTATGTGTTTGACATTTTGCAAACATGGTTAAAATGTAAAGAATGGGAACACAGTGAGGAAGTCTGGCACTCATCAGAATACGAAACCCCAAAGCCAATCAGATGTCTAATTCTTAAAGAAATGCCTAGGAATTGGAAGTGCTGCAAATGAATTTTCACTGCAGAAGCTTGCTGGAAATGTCACCGAAATATGATTCCCAGTAATTTTTTGTAGCCCTGGACAAGTGTCATTGTTCGTGACCAGCAGCGTGAAAGTAACATAAAGTGAGTATGTGGAATTCTGTCTAAAACAAACAGCTCAACATTATTTGCTCAGCTAGTGAGAAGCGTTGTTTCTGTGAATACCAGCCATAATAAAAGTCTGAGCACAATATTTCAATAATAGCTTAAATAATCTTTGATCAAAGAGCAACAGGGTGGTATTAAGAGCCGGACAGATTAAATCTTCCTCAGAGAAGAATATGGAGTCCCAGACCTCACCACTGCTCCAGATGAATCGACTGGAGGGACTGGTCTTTTCTCATGCAAGGGATGCAACCAGGCAGCATGTGAGCAGGGAGGGAGCACAGTAGGGCCACGTTCCTTGGGCAAGGCTGTGGTGACACCTACTTCTGCAGGTGTAGAAGAAGGACAGTGAAAGATCCCCACAGAGAGGCACAATGTCCCCACACTGTCCCTCTGACTGCCTGACTCCTGCTGTCTGAGGGACCAGAGGCACAGCTTGGGTCCCAGTCCTGCCTGTCATGGTGCTGCCTTCCTCCATCCACTTGCTCAATTGTTCAGTGTAGCTCACAGCAGTTAATTCTTTCCTGGCTCAGGAAGTAGCAAAGGAACTGGAAGAAAGATGTGAGGATGAGGGTCATCACCTGCTGCGTGCTGTAAGGTGCAAAGTGAAAGACAGTGTCCAGATGGACAAATACCTGTGAGACACCATGTTTGCATGGATTTACGTGATAGTCACCCCTCTGCTGAGTGCTGCCAGATGCCCAAAGCCTTGCTGTCTGGCTATCCAGCATAGAGAAAATAGTGACATGAGGTCTGAGTGCATGTGAAGAGCTGGATACAGCAGGCAGGGCTGTCCCTTCCATCCCCCTGCAGCATACTGTGGAGACACTGCTTGCTTCCCTGCAAGAAACTCTGCCTCAGCCACCTCATGCAAGTTATAGTCCATGGCAGAGGAGGGTCTGTGGCTGCGTGGTGGCAGCAAAACAGAGCAACTCCATCACAAAACTCCTGTTCACACACTAAGGAAAAGGCATTTGGATACAATTCTGTCACGTTGTAATACCTGCCATTGCAGTACAGAAATTCTTTGGTTTCCTACCTGTAATCTGTATATACCTGTGGCTTTCCCTATTCACAGAAAGAGGGGATTAGAAAGGATACTGTGCATTCAGTCCTTGGTATTGCAGACTATCCTACTATCTGGATTTGTACTCCATTTTAAGGTGGATCTTGGTAAATCAAATATGCTTGCTGTCTGAAAAATAAAGAAAAAGAAGGTGGGAAGTGAATGTAAGAGAGGATTTCATCAATGTTTCTAATTATCTGAAGGGAGGGTGTAACAGGGATGGATCCAGGCTCTTCTCAATGCTGCTGAGCAATAGGAGAAGAGGTAACAGGCAGAAACTGGGAGCAAGTTCCACCTGAATATGAGGAAGAACCTCTTTCCTGTGTGGGTGACCAAGTACCAGAACAGATTGTCCAGAGAGGCTGTGGAGTCTCTCACTGGAGATAGTCAAAGCCATCTGGACACAATCCTGTGCCATGTGCTCCAGGATGACCCTGCTTGAGTAAAGAGGTTGGACCAGATGACCCACTGTGGTCCCTTCAGCCTGACCCATTCTGTCACTCTATAAATGCTGCACCCCAGTCTCCTTAGGAAGAGGCACTCCCAAAATGAATCCTGCTTGCCCGAGACTCAAGCCCTGCAATGCTTGTTTTGAAGCTGTACAGAATAGCAATCTCCGGTGTGTACATACAGATCCTGAGTTATTCCGGCAAGTCTGGCAGCACCACGTCAGCCAGCTTAACTAAATAATCTACTTGTTCTTAGTGCTTTCCCTCATTAAAGCATTTTACAAAACCTACCTTAATTAAAGTTCACAGCAGTCCTGTGAGTTAGCAAAATGTCATTATCCCAATTTTACAGATGAAAAAATTGCAACAGAGAGGTGAAATGCTGTGCTTGAGGGCACAGAAGGAGACAGTTTTAGGGGCAGGATTAGCCATTGGGAACTCTTGGCTCTGTGCAGCATAGCCAGCCTCCGAGGGCACTGAATGTGCTCTCAGAGATGCTGAAAACTCTGCTGTCCCCCTAGGGCTCCTTTGCAATCTCCGTGTACTGTCTCTAAGTTGACAAAGGAGACTGGTCTGGGATCTGCGTGCTGACATCTCCTGTTCTCCCATACTTGCCTTGCAGAACTAGGCCGTGACAGGCATGTGCTAAGGAGAAGGAGAAAATCAGCAACATGACCTTTCTTGGGCTATTGTGCAGTCTCAGAGAGCTGCTCTGTGAACAAAGAGGGGGCACAAACAACTCAGAGCAGTCTGAGGCTGGGCCAAGCCACAGCAGGCACTGTACCACCTTTGACCACTGCTGGATTCCAGAGGGCTCAGGACTTAATCCCCAAACCATGCTGCCTTGCTGAGCCAAAAACGTAGTGGTGACCACAAACATATCAAGGATGTCTACAAGCAAGCTGAGGCAAACAGGGATCCAAACGGTGTGACATTTGCAACCCACCTGGAGTGGTGCAGGGGGCAAACTTCTACTCTGAGTCATGCAGCAGAGGTGTGAAGCTGGGTCTCCCACCTTTTGAGCCACCACCCTAGCCAGAAGGCTCAGATGTGTGCAGCTGACACTCCTACACCTTCCATTTTCATGTAAATATTCAGAAGGCTTTATTTTTCCTAATAAGAAAGGAAAACCCCGTTCCACATGTTAAAAAAACACTTCACCACAAAGTAGAATCATCACCTGCTACTCAGCTGAACATAAAATATTTGGGTCAAAAGGCACCTCAGGATGTCTCTAGTCCCACTTCCTGCTCAAAGCAGGGTCAGCTCTGAAATCAGACCAAGGTGCTCAGTGTTTTATCCAGTTGTGTCTCGAAAATCTCCAAGGATGGAGATTGCACAACAACCCTGGGCAACCTGCTCTAATGCCTAATTTTCCTCATGATGATTTGTTTTTCCTTATATCCAGTTGGAACCAGTTGGGCTGGTGTCCTAGAAAGTAGAGTGTTGTTTCACCTGTGGCTACTTCCAGAATTTTTTTCCTTTGTTTAAAGCTCTGCTTTAAACAAATTAAAATAAAAATTAAAAAAATGTATTATAATAACAATAATAATAATAATAACCATGGCAACTTTTCAGTATGGGTTTTAGCACAGTAGCACTCTGTCAAGATCTCAAGCTGAAGGCTCATGATTGCATCAGAAATATAATAAGAACATATCTTTTTTTTTTGTGACAGAATGCAGCATCTTTTTAAAAACTCCAGTATTATTTCATTTTTCCCCTTTGTTTTTATGAGACACTGCTTTCACGTCCCTGTATTGGAACACAGATCAGAGGTCTCTTAAGCTCTCAAGTCTACATCACGTCTTAATACCCTAAGGCATGTGTAAGGTGATTGTGATTTACTGCTGAAATTCACCTATTATATTCATGGTACATCAGTAATATTAGTCACCTGTTACTTTCTTGGAATTCTTTTATGGAAACCTAATACTCAAATTTTCTTGTGAAGTTATTTCTATATTTACTTCCTTGACTTTCGGGGGAAGGGGGAGAAAAATGCTTAGTGCAGGATCTAACCTTCACCTGAATCACTTCTCGGTAATTATACATACACCAAAGTCAGGAACTGTGTGTGCCATGCAAATGAGGGAGCTAACATGGATCTCATTTGGCTTTGTTGTGACAAACCACACCTTAATCCTGTGTTGGAGTAACCCTAACATTTATCTGGTTGTGCCTGTAACTGTGTATGGCATAGCTGTGAAATACTTTGCTGTGTTTACTTAGTTCGGTGTGCAGCACTGACTGCACCCACCTGCCAGACAGACCTACTTACTCTGTGGATATATTCCTTTGTCTGTCAAACAACAGAAATGTAGCATGGAGTCTCCCAGAGACTGATGGACAAGAGAGTGAGGAGTTGGGTATAACTGATACAGGGGTGTGCCAAAAGTGATGCCAGGCTATTCTGCCACTGGTATCTTCAGGGGGGGAAGTTAATGAAAGGACCTTTGCCACGGAATGAAATACAGAGGGATACTATACTAAAGCTGTAGTGGTTCAGCCTTCGGACACTACCATTTGCTCATGCATATTGAGGCCCATGCCTCCTACACCTCAGACTGCAGATGAAAGCGTAGTAATCAGTGGCCACATTTCCTGGTGAGTGCTGAAACCCCACTGTGAGTCATCCAGAACCTTGCTCTGTTTACTCCTCCCTTGTGAGTTCCTTGTTGCTGTCACTATCTGAAACCTCTCAGGTTTCATGTGATCTGCACTGCATCAGCAGGAGGAGAGCACCGGCGGGAACCAGCTCTGCCGTGCTTGGAGGGAGAAGTGAAGCAGGGAAGGCTGACTGGACCAATGGACTGAGATCCCTTAGAAGCAAAGGGAATCGTACTGAACTGTGGCTCAATGGTTAATGCAGAGCAGCTGTCACGACTTGGTCTGGAGAATAGTGACTTTTGTAACTTTCACTGTTCCTTTCTCTCACCCCCCTCTTTTTTTTTCCTGTTTTCACTGTTTCTCCACCTTGTTGGAGATCAGGGAGACAAAGCCATGAGCTGGCTTGGGCACTGCTTAGACCACAGGTGCCACAGAGATGCTGCCAAAGGAGCTGGCTGATTGGAGAGGTGAATTTGCACTGATGTCCCTGCTGCCAAGGCAGGCCTGGGAGAGGGCTCAAGCCTAACTCGGGTTTGCTCACACGGCCTGCGGTGGCTGCAGTGTAGACATATGGTCTGTTTTACTCGAGGCCAAAAGCAACAATTATTTATAGCTCAGTCTTAGGCATGGGACTGCACTCTTTTACTCCTCACCAAGATGAGTAAGACGCAATAAGAGGGTCTTATTCTCGTGCTCTTTTTTCTACCTGCCCTCGCCAAAAGAAAGATTTTGATTGTTTTCTGCTATCCTTGTTTTGAACAATCACATGATTTCATAGTGAAAGAATCTGATGTGAAAAATACCTGTCTATACTTTGACAGAAGTTGACAAATAGCTAGTAGGATGAAGTCCCTGCATTTGTAAACACAACATCATTGTTTAGTGTTCAAAGTTCTGCAGTGAACCAGCTATATAATCACTAGTATTTGACTGAAATTTAATACAGAAATTCTTACCTGGTTTTGTGCACATACCCTCTTTGGACAAAATGGTTGAGGGGAGCCCGTGTCCTGCAGGCCTTTGATGTTTAGGAATGACATCCTGGTAAAAGAGACATGCAATCCTGTAATTTTGTTACACATCTAGAGTGAAGTGATATTTTATTAAGTACTGAGAAGAAAAAAAATCAATAGAGTATTGTGGAGTTTCCCCTAAATTTAGCTGTGAGGATCTTATTTGTGCTGTCCCTGGCATCTCATTTCAGAGCCCAAAGTGCACCGAAAGCACAGAAATGACTTCACTAAAGCTCAGAAAAGGGGCAGGGTGACACACTGATAGGAACCCCAAAGTCTGCAACCCTGAGAGCTAGGAGCAGTGCACATAGCAACTTGTGAGAAATGCTGTGCCAGAGCTCTTGGTAATTCGTGTAGCCTCAGAGGAAGAGTTGATGAATTTTCTCTCTCCTGCATCAAGAATAGCTAGGAAGCAGCACCAAAGACACTGACGGCCGTCACCCACAGAGGTGCACAGGGCTTTCCCCAAACAGAGCTCAAAGTGAATTTTTGCTGAGTTAATATACGTTGTGCCTGAGGCCAGGTTTTGACTTCTGAGTGGGTCCTGGCACTGTGAGCAGACTCCTTGAAGTCAGTGGGAGTCCACACAGAATAATGTGTTACCCACCACAAGTAAATGCATCACAACATGTTTCAAATAATATTCCAGATCCAAAAAGCACATCTCCAGCTGCTAGAAACTGCATCAGAAGAGAAGTTTCCCTTATTTCAATAGAATCACCTGCAAGGATAAAATTGCCCACATCCATAAAATGGATCAGGACCTTGAAGCATATTTCCCCTGGAGCCAGGATTGAGTATCTGCATTTTTGTGAGCATAACTGAATATTGTGCATGTGCTGAAATCACAATGATAGACCCAATTTCTTGAATCTGGAAGAAGGCCCACATGCCTGCTATCATGCTCTGCCCTATTTTCATAGACCAAATACCTGCTGCAGGAAAAATACACAAAAGAAACAGGAAAACCCCTGTACCTTCTGCCTGGGGCAAGGCTAGAAATGTTCCAGTTCCCAGGGGTTTGTTCCATAGCCTGTAATGAAGCACACTCTTAGTCTTATTGAAAGAAAGCAGATTATACACTGGCATATCTTATTTGTCTCTGCACAAAAACTAAGGCATATTTTACATGTTACAGGTGAACACAGAAGAGTTCGAACACCACTGCTATTTTATTAAAATTATGATTTGGATTATATATTATTTTCATATCTGTGGTGAAATATTTTTAGTTAAGAAAGAAGACTTAATTGAGAAAGTGCTTATACCTGTGACTCCAGAGTGCTGGGGCACGTAGGATATATTAGGCACTTTTGGTCATTGAAGTTATAGATTCTTTTCCTCAGCGTGAGGAAAGAGTGCATGGGGAGTCAGTTATCAACAGAGGTATCTGTCACAAAACAACCTCTCTGACACTGTAATAGTGGTTCCAAAAAATGAAGTCTGGGAAAGGTAATTTCTGTCTCTTCCCTTTCCATGTCCCTAAATTGCCATCTGTTTCATACCTATTTGAAGGTAGGAGGTATCATCTGCCTTTGATCTTTAACAGGAAAACTCAGAAACAAATGACATGGTATAAAGGACATTTTTAATGGATACTTGATGTTTCCCCAAATAGGTGCAGCTTGAAGAAGCAGAGGTCAACAATGAACACGTGGTCTAGAAATCTGTCTTTGGACAGCAGTGCATAATTTGCATTAATTATGTCTATAGCCATTGCGTATGACACTAGTCAGGGCTTCACTAAGCAAACGAGATGCTATATTTGTATCAAGAGTATTACTTTGTCTGCCAGTGAATTGGACTTTCTGTCTTTGATCAGAGAACTTTTTGATCAGGTATCCAATAGCCATGTTTTTCACAGCAAAATTTCTCTGTTTAAAGCCTTTAGCATTGCATGAGAGCATTCTGCAACCTGGAAGTGATTATATGTTTGATGGTATTCAAATGATGTTTGAAATGCCGAGGTGCATTTTGATATGTAAGATTTGCAAGTTGTGGTTAGTTGTACATACCAAAAATAGCTTTTTAAGGATGTTCAGCCAAATGGTTTGCTTTTATACAAGAACATACACAGAGACCAAACCAAGAAAATTTTACATTTAGTCAGGAAGCTACTGCTTAAATATCAATCAAAATTTTCATATAATTGCAATGTGAACTGAAGAAGTATACTTCAAGTGATTTTTCTCTGCAGCAGTTTTCTCAGTTAGCAGTTCTTTGAAATGTTTCCTTTTCCCCATGAATAACTGTGAAGTCCTGCAAGACAGCTGCCTTGTTATACTGGCAAGTGTACTGCAACACATCTGCAGTAGCCCAAAACACAGAACTGCTTGGGACTTTCTGACCTGAGGCAAAACAAATGTAACAATCATTTACCTGCTTCACTGCAAGTTTTATCAGAAAAATACAAACTATTATATGTATGCAAGATGTATTATATAATTAAATGTACTGTCTATAATATTGACAGTAAATTCTAGATTCTACATAAAATAAAACATATATAGACAATTGAATTCTCTTTCTGCTGACCTTCTTAAAGGGGAGACTGTTGTGACAAACAGAAACTTCAGGAATCCTCTATTCTTTAGGAATCTATTTTCTAAACATTTGAGCAACTATTTCCACAGAGGTTCTCAGGCTAAAAGTAACTAAAATGTAACCATTTTTACTACTACCCGGAATAGCATAATTATTCCCCATCAATTTCATATACTCATGAATATGCATGCACTACTACTTTCTTTGCAAAATGGGAGAAATGTGAGAAAACTAACTTATGGCTTCAGAATATGTTAAATATTTCACTTACAGGAATCCATGAAGACTGATTTTTTCCCCCCCTGGATTCTACCGACAACGGGAATTGATTTGCTGCACTCTCCTAGGAGAAAAGGTGCTTGGCACAGCTGCAAAGAGGGCCTGCCTAATATTCTTGCCTACACAGATAATGCATTCATGAGTTTATATTTATGCTAAAGTGCCATTGCTTGGAAAAGCTACTGGAGGCATATTCAGCATTTAGCTTGGGCCAAGCTGACCTAGTGCTGAGAATAGCTGCTGGAGATGTGAGGAAGTGAAAAAGAGTCCCACCGAGAATAGCAAAAGCACCACCAGCACCATCTACCAATTTGTCCTCCTTGCTTATGCATACTAAAGAAGACTTGACAATCCTACACACCATTGTATCAGTGAGCATCAGAATAGGTGCAAGCTGATGCTTTGAAGAGTCACAGAATCATAGTATCATAGAATTAGAGAATAGTTTGGGTTGGAAGAGACCTTTGAAAGTCATCAAGTCCAACCCCCCTTCAATGAGCAAGGACACTTTCAAATCAGGTTGCTCAGAGCCTGGTACAACCTGGCCTTAAATGTTTCCAGGGATGGGCTATGTAGCACCCCTCTGGGCACCCTGTTCCAGTGTTTCACCACCATCATTGTAAAAAATGTCTTCCTTATATAAGAATATATTCTTACTTCTTTCCCTCCACCAGGTTTCTACTCAGCTCCCCACCCCCAGGAGATGTCTGCTAGCGAGAGAGAAACTTGTGCCACCGCTGTGGGAACTGAGAAACAGGCTACTGCCAGTCCCAGCAAGACCAGCCTACTAACCAGCGGGGACATGCAGCCCATTTTCAGTGCTGCTGCTGACATTGGGACAGGCAGAAGGGTTTCTGTGAAGCACTGTCAGTGCTGACTGCCTCACTTGTTTAAAAATGAGCCTGCAAAATTTATTAGATGGAGCCATCTGCTTCTCAGTCATTCTCCTACACTACCTCTGACAGTGACTGACAGGAGAGAAACAATGAATTTACAGCAGTGGGTGAGAATCAATTGCATTTCTGATCCCTCTTCCAGAGCTGCTTGGAGCCCTTACAGTTCAACCTGGAGTACCTGGTAACACATCTCTTGAACTTTTAGGATGTAGAGTTAGGATTCTCGGTCACTTTTGCTTTGCTCCTTGCAAAAGCCAATGAAGAAGAGCCTGCAAAGGAGTTGAGTGTTTGCAATCATTATTGTTAATCGAGCTAGGAAAGGGGGAACTTCACTGTAACAGCCCCAGGTTTTCTTTTGTTTTTAAAAGGAAGCCATTCAAAGGTCATTTGGATCTTATTGACATATCACTTCTGATTTCAATAGTCCAATAGATTTTATTAGTTCAATAGGCTTTAATATGGCTATGAGTGCATGTTCTTCGAACAACGAGTTTTCATTAACTGATTCCAGTGTGGAACATGAACTTTTTTGTCACAAGTACATAATCTTCATTGCAAAATGAGTTGTGGTTGTGTATGTTTCTTTTGACTATGTTTATTCCATTTCTAATTAAAACTGAAAGCATTGTGGGTTGGATTTTTTCTGATATTTATTTGATGTGAAAATCAGGTACAAAACATAACGGTCAAAACAAGAGATGAAACTGCTTTGATTCATTTGTATTGCAAAGAAATGTATTAGTTCTGCTCCTTCCACTCCAGACCTAAAAAAGAAACCATATGTCCCAAACTTTGGCTACTTTTCAAATTGTACCGGTTGATCTAACTAGCGATACTACTTTTGCCTGCAAACCTCAGATGACAAAAATATGGACTCTCTTGAAGTTAATCAGTGACTTAACGCAGCAGCATAGCTAATTTGTTTTGCCTACTCAAGCAGATAAAAGAAACAAGTGAAAGAAGTTGCTGCTGCCATTTCTAAGAGCTGATTCACATGTCCTCAGGAGTTAGTTGGTTACCTGCTGCATAAGCTGTGTGTATTCTTGGTAGGGTTTGTCAAGGGAGCCGTGCACGAGCAAAGAGGAGCACCAGCAGTAGCTCAGCAGAGAGAGGAGCCCTCGGGCCAGCTACTGCATAAGGCAGAACGCAGGTGCCTGCTCTTGCAGTGCACGCTCGGTGGCAGACACCAGCCCTGCAAAATTGGATCTGCTTCTCATTAGCCTGCACACCTTTGCCAAGGGCAGGTCTTCACCCCACGCTGGCAGCCTGCTTGGGCTTCTCCTTCTCCCAGAAAGCAGCACTCTCCTGGCTTCTTCCTGGCCAAGCAGCCACCACTGACTGGCTGGCTAAGGTGAAAAGCCCTGAGACAGTGACGTCTCCTCCTTCAGCAGGGTACATCCCATTGCATGGCTCATGGGCTCTTTCTGTGTAACGCCTTGCTGGTGCTGCTGGCAGGGCCACCCACTCACAGCTGTGCTCACCACGGGCTGGAAAACAGGCAGCACAAGTGGGCCAAAGCCAGGCAGCATCCTGTCTGTGTTGGCTGCCACCCCCATGGACTCAGGATCCATAACCAGTGCTCATCACTGAGTGGTCAGCTGCTCTTCTCTACTTTAGGATCCTCTCTGAGTGGCAGCTGTGCTCATTCACATTTAAGAAGGCCCAAGCTCCGGGCAGGGTAGTGCCCAGGTTGACTTGGTGACCTGTGCTGGAGCTGCAGGGTGTCAGAGGAGTCAGCAAGCCAACACAGAAGCTTGCAAGAAGCCCAAAGAGGACACTGAGGATAGGTTGTCCCTTAAGCATGTTCATCTCAGGGCAGAGCACCAGGAGCCACTTCTCTCTTAAAAATGTGCAAGTCTTTACTGTCACCTGGAGACTGATGCTTAAAATTCTTGTGTTTTCCTCCCTTTGGTATTTTTGAAGTATTTTATTGTTATGTCAGTAGCCAGCTCACCATACAGGTGACAAAAGGCTGCTCCCTGCTCAAGGCAACTTAGGCCACTGTCTCTCATCTCCGCAGGCTGTAACACACGGAGAGATGGAACCTGGGGCACTCATGCTTCTCGTGGAGGGCCTGCCCATCTTTTCATGGCATTGCTAAGCACCAGCTGGAAAGAGATCACAGGTAGCCCAGGGCCAGTTTGGTCACAGCATTCTCCTGGGGAGAGGGGATGGCCTGAGCTCCATGCCCTTCCTCTTGAGCACATCTCAGATCCCACCTCCCCATGCACAAGCCCACCGGCTGTAACTGTGGCTGTGCAGAGGCAAGTTCAGTCTTGTGCTCTTTCTCACCCTCAGTAAACATTTATTTATCCCATGCAAAGGGGAACGGCATAAATGGGGCCCTGTGCCTTCCTGGAGAATGGCAGTTGCAGACATCCAGCTCTCGTGGCACATTCCTGGGCAGGAGTTTGGTGTTGCCCTTGGATCAGGCTCTGCTGGTGGATCAGGCAGAGGAGCACCTGGCCCATGACTCCCCAGGGGAGGGAGATCTGTGATAAGAGACCGGCCCTTGCGCTGCTCAGCATCATCGAGGCAGGAGCATGTCAGGGCATGCTGAGAAGCAGAACGTGACAACCCTGAAAAATGCAAGTTTGGGAAATAACTGATGTATTCAAAATGAAGTTGCTATGTCAATTTTGGGGGAAAGGAAAGCTACAGAAACAGTTCATTTATTGTTTGTGAGCAGTTTGCGGTATCAGGAAATACAAAGTAGATACAGTGATACCAAGAAGTGTTTGAGCATTATTAGATTAGATGTAAGAAACATAATGTACTGAGCCATGTGACTGGGAGACGATTATATTCCTAAACCTACAAGACACAAATGAGTGATTTATAAAAGAAAGGGGAGAAAGGTGCCATGCAAAAGGGGAGAAAAGTGTCATGTTATCTGTTGGAATTGCTGCAACGTGATGAAAGTGATTTGCAGAAATACGCACAACTCACCAAGAAATACTGCGTGTGTCTCATCCCATCCGTAGGAGAAGAAAGCTGGCATGTGTAGAGCTTCTTGATGAAAGTACTGAGCACATCCTCCTCCTTCTCCTGCCTTGCCTGGTGGCATAGCAAAGCACTTTTAGCTTTCACTGAAGTCAAGAGCTGGGGTCATTTAACATCTACTTGAAATGTTTTGCATCTTGCAAAATAAGGTACTGTGAGGCTTTGGGTTTTTTTTTTTTGCTCCCATACTGTGCAGGGTACCTGCTAAGAGAAGTACTAGAAAGCAGAGGCAGAGGTATTTTCTGGTATTCTCAGGAGAGGTTGAGCTCTAGCTCCAGCAATCTGTGTTTTCTTTTTATAACAGCACCTCTCGCTGTGGTATCTTAGCACTTGCTAAGAGGTAATCTCAGAGAGTAAATACATGTCCACTCATCTGAGTTGCCTAGATTGGAATTTGTCCTTTAATTCCATGTTCTGGTGGGATTGCTTATGTAACATTTTTTTTTTCTTCCTTAAACTAAGGTTATAATTCCATGGTATGTAGAATTAGGCAAACATTTCATATCATAAAACTACAGCCTGTGGGTGTGATGGGCTTTGGGCCAGCATCTTGGAACAGACAAATGTTTTTTGTCATTTTGAGGAGTTAGGAAATCAGGCAGATCACACAGAGATGAGAAATAGTAAATGTGTTTAATTAAAAATTATTTTGTCAAGATGGTTTCAACAAAAATATTGAACATTGGAAATGTCGTAACACCTTCTTCAGCATTGCAAATGTAGGCCAGCAGGCTTGTTTTATAGGAGTAAGGGGGAGGAATAGAAACAAAAGTGGATAAAAAACTTCCAAAAAATCCCAAATGTGTCTCTCTATCTTAGGGAAACAATCAGTTTAACACACATGTTGATGGAGAGGGTGATACACTTTCTGTTCAGAAAAAGGACTTGGCAGGCACAGTATGAATGGCTGCATGAGGGACATATGCATAGTGTCATTTTGGTGTCTTGTGCTAGGGTGGCTTTCCAAGGAGCAGTGGAAACTATGCATGAGCAACCTGGTGAGCTGCCCTCTCTGATTCTCCACAGAAGTGCTCCTAAGACCAGCTGAAAAGGTTGATACAGACAGGGTGTGTCCTCTTCCTGTAGATCTGGGCAGCGTCTGTGGAGTCTGACTGGACACAGCTCACCATTTAAAGAGGGACACCCCACCAAACCCTGGCACGGTGGTTCCTTCTAGCACCTCAATTCTATCTGTTTTCTCTTACCCTGTGCGTGAAGGATGAAGCTAGCTTAAACCAGTCAATTCCACTTGCAGAAACACTGCTCTGGCCAGCTCTGGCCACTAGAAAAGTCAAATCTTTGGCTCAGGGTTGTGGGGGCCAGTGGTCCTGTGCTACAAGGGACAAAGGGTGTCCATTGGTGGGACAGTCCCTAGTACCAGAGATCCTCCCCAAGTTAGGGTGACAAAAGAGGCTTCCCCAGGATGCTTTGCCCTGCTATGTTAATGTACCCCAGTTCTGCTTCCCTGCTTGGCCCGTTGGCCTCCCTGCCCCTTGTTACCTTATATGTCCCATGCCGTAGAAGGTTCTCCACTCCAAGTTCCCCCCATTGGCCCTTGCTCCATCGCCACTCCCCCAGAGTTTTCCCATTTGCTCCCATACCCTAGTCCCGCCTGTGTACCGCCCCGTGCCCTCAGATCATTGGTCCCTGATGCTCAATCCACTCCCGTATATAAACCTGGACCCTCCATTGTTCTTTGTCTTCTTCCCTGGACGGCTTCACAGTATGGCTGCAATAAAACTACTTCTGTGGAACCCCATACGAAGACCCTTCCTGCCTTTTTGCCGTCGACCCATTTTGTGGAGCTATCCGTGTGTGTGTGCGTGTACACGTACGTGAGTGTGTGGTGGTCTGGCCGAGCAACTTCGCCTTGGAGACGTTTTTGGGAAGGTCGCTGCACCTCACCCTCCGGCACCGCTAACCTGGACCGTGACACAGGGTGGAGGGGCTCTGTGTCTTTATCTCCTTGATGGCTCCAAGACCAGCTGTCCCACTCACCTGGGATGAGCTATGACTAAGGCTGATGGAGCAGTTAGCATAGGGATCCAGCACCACCTCCCAGAAATAGCCAAGCCAAAGGGACACACGAGCAGATTTTGAGTGGTGTGAAGAAGGCCCAACACTGCCTTTCAAAGATGAGAGGGGTGATTAATTAGCTGCCCAGGAAGCATTGTTTTCCTTTGTAAAGTAGTCTCTCCTTTGGAGCTGGGAGACAAACTGCTCATGCTGCTCAATCACTCTTTTGGGACACCGAGGTACAGGCTCACCACAGCCCTGGGAGGAGTTAGGGCTTGGGAGGGTAATGCCGGATTCCGGTACTGTCGTCCCAGCTCTGGGCAGGTTTGCTGTGGGGCCACGAGCTGGTCATTTCTGTCTATCTTCATTTGCCCACCTGAATGAATTAAAAGATGGGGTTTGTGGATTAGTTGCCTAATAATTTCTGCTGTGCTTTGCATATGCAGCACATGATTTAAGCATCCCCATGGCAGTTCATTAAAAGCCCAGGAGTAGTTGTATAACAACAGGTAAGCATATATATTTTGGCAGCCCCAGTTTTGCAGATGCATCTGGTTGCAAACAGAATTTAATGTGACTTCAAATAAACCATGTGAAAACAAGATCTTCCATTTGTCTGGATTAGCATAAGCTCTTCCTCCCCTCATCTCATTTCCCGCATGTTTAAACTACAAATACAGCTGAATTTGAATGTAATCCTCATGTCTTTACCAACTCATCTTCACTGAAAAAAGCCCATCATTAAGAAATAGTAGTGGGGGGAGGGGGGGGCACTAGCCCCCTGTTTCTAAATGTGATAAAAGCAAACCCATCCAAAACTGTGTTAGTAAAATTTATCCCCTAAGCACAATAAAATTGGTATCACAGAGCATACAGGCACCAAAAAAAGAAAAAAAAGAAATCTAGCTTCAGGATTACCACATTACCACAGGAAAGCATTTCTGTAAATTTGGGATGCCTTTCTCAGTTCATAAACACTTATTACAAGTAAACAGACCCAGTGCCTGGAGAAAATGTGCAGTTTAACCTATTATTGATTATTTTTACAATCTTCAGAAGGAGCCAGATTGTATTTCAGGCCAGAAATGGAGAAGGTGAACGTGCAGTGCATACCCTGGAGAGCTGCCAATTCTACTTGTGAGGTAAGGAGGGGTTGGTCCAGGCCCAGTGGACCTGGGAGAGGCAGGTGGTCATAACCTGATACCCTGATCTGGGTAGCAGTGTTCAGTGTACATTTGTTTTGGGGATGGGGGTTTTTGGAGTTGGTACAAGATGAGCTGCTGCAAGAGGCATTTCTTTTAGACAAGGATGAGTGTCTAGGACCTGAAGGAACCATCACCTGGAAGTTGTAGAGAGATGTCTGAAGACTGATCCAGCTGTAGCTTGCTTTGCCCTGGCAAAGCCTGGGACTGTGGGAACTACAGCCAAATGTACCACCAACCAGACCTGAAAGTAGTACAAGTGACTTCAGTGTAGAAAACTAAAAATCACTTTTCAGGAAGACTTCTTACCAGAAGGCAATTATAAGTGCTAAAATATTTTGAAAACTCCTCTTCACCAATTTAGACAATCCTGTCTGTTATTGCCTGCCCTGCCTTAGAGAAGACAGTGACCACTGAAAGAGATGGTTACTGAAGGCACAGAAATGTGTAGCTTGATAATGTCTACTGCCACAATAAATGCAGGGAAAAGTGAGACATCAGGTTTGGCCTGGTGCAGCTCTTGTGCTGTGGCAAGAGGACATACACAGGGAAAACTGTGGCACATACTACACATCGTCATGATGCCATAGGAGTGGCCATACTGAGTCAGAATATTTGTCAGTTTGACCCAGTATTGAGTCTCTGACCCCAGTCATAGCGGACACACAAGCAAGAGTGCAAGAACAGGTTAGGTCTGTTTTCCCAGAATAATCCCCCAGCCTTTGAAAATTTGCAGTTCCACACCCAGAAGGTTTATTCTGGTATTTAGAAGCTGTAGTGGATGTTTGTGGATTCACCCAGTTGTTTTTGGTCCAATGTGAGTATTTTAGCCTGTCTCTGTGAAGAACTGTTTCCTTTTGCCAATTCTGCCTGGCCACTCTCTGGTGTCGCTGCGTCATTGTGGGACATCAAACTCATGTGGGACAGCCAAAAGTCACTCCCTACCCACCTTTCCTTCATGCTTGGTGGACCTAGAGCACATCAGTCCCTGGACATGTCCTTTCTTGGGCTGGAGAATTCTGATCTCTATGGCTGCTCCTGGTGTAGAAGCCATTCCACACCTCTGAATATCCTGGTTAAGCTATCTCTGAATCTTTTCCCATCCTCTTATTTTTGGAATGAGGACAGATGTGCCCTTTGTGGAGCGACAGTGCAGTTATGAAGTGCCAGCACTATCTCTGTTGCTGCGAGACCAGTCTTTTATCCAATACTAGTCACTCTTCTGAAGATGCCGATCACCTCTGCAGCTGAGAACCAGAGTGCAGCTGGGCTCCAGCAGGGATTTTGGCTGGGGGGGACAGTTGTGCTACCCTTGCTCTTCCTGGTTCAGAGTTGATTGCAGGGGCAGATCCCTGCAAAACTTGGCAAGCTGGGGACAGGTAGAGAATTCAGAGAGTGAGGTGCTTGAAGGATAAATATTTCTGAGATCACCAGCCTCTTCCTCACAAGTTTAATACTTGATGGCATAACAATAATCTTTTTTCCCCCAGCACGCAAGTCCTGTGAAATGAATGTCATCCTTCCCATGTTGCCCAGACTCACAACAATGAGCTTTGTTCTTACAGGCTGCCCAGCCTAATTGCCATGCCATGCTGAGAGCTTACAGCCAGTTTCATGGCTTTGTTGCACATCATCTCACCTGGCACTTTTCCAGCATTGTTACTTTCTAAACACCTCCAGCCCCATCAAACAGCTACATGTGTTTCTTCATTTCTTCTGGCTGTATTAGCTTGTGTTGTTCAGGTTGAATTTTATTACTGTATCCTCCAGATAAGGCTGCTGCCTCTGTGATAGAGTCTTTGCCACCTACTATGAGATTAGCTGCAAATTTAATTTGAGAGCTATTCATCTCCTCTTGATACCTACCATTAACAGCAATAAAAGTAGAAATCACAACTGAGATTCCCAGAACCCTTCGGGTACCTGTCCTTATTTCAGTATACAGTTGTTGATTGTTCAGTTTTATCTATTTAGAGTCCTTCAAGTAGTGTTTGGTATACAGAGCAGCTTCCTGACATGCTATTAATCACCTTCTTTGAAATGACTGTAGAAAAGATATTGGGCCATGAGCCAGCAGTTTTGGGATCATGTTAACGGTTTGCTGTCGTATTTCAATCCCTTGCACTGTGCAAAATAACCCAAGATGTCACTCCCTCAGGGTGTTAAGTAAAGATTGCAGCCCCTGTGATAAGGGAAGATCCTGACAAGCATTAATCTGAAGGAAGCACTTTGGTGGGAAATAAAGGGCAAGAGCATTGCCAAATGGCCTTTCCCTGCACGGGGATTGCATTTTCTGGGTGCATGCACTTTTTGGGAGGAACCCTATTGCCCCAGCATTCTCTCATTGCTATGAATATCGGGGTGCGTTTGGGTGGTTTTCAACATCCAGAGCTTTCAGTTTATACAGATTTAGAAAATCCTTAATTAAACAACAGAAGGCATATTATCCTGTCTCCTTTCATCAGCTTGGTACCCATCAACTACAGCTGGCACAAACCAATTATCCCTGTGGCAACCACAGCTTTTGACAGCTCTTGACACAGACCGTTTTCAATTTGTAGGCACCCCATGCTATTTTTATCCTTCTGCAGATGATGGAAGGCTGCACTGTGCACCTCCTCTTGGACTTGTGGTTCTGTGGCAGTCAGGAGGGGGCTTTGGGATTGCCCTTCACCAGCAGCAGCAGCCAGTGCTGCCAGGGCAGTGGTCACAGTGCAGTGTAGAATTTGGCCGTCCTCATGCTTGGGAAGCAGGGTGTTGCCTTCACGCTGAAGCTGATGCTCCAACTTTCTCACAGTGACTGTCATTCCCTGCAGCCCAGCACTGCCAGGGTCAGTGATTGTAGCCTGAGATAAGCCTGTGTGATGGAACTGCCCTCCTGTGACACACATTGCTCCGTGCAGGCTCTGGGATATTGTCTCAGACTGCCTACAAAGCGCTGTGATCACCTGTTGGCTGTGGAGCAGCATGCAAGGCAACAGCAACCTGTTGCAATGTCTGAGAGGAAGGGAAAAAAAACAAACCAGGAGGTCTTTCAAGTCACCAACGTCAGCTCCCAGCTAATTAGAGGGCAGGAGTCTCTTTCTGGGCCAGTGACCAGACTGGCTCTGCTTCATGGCTACTGTGGAGCTGACAACAAGCCATAGATGACTGGGAGCTCGGGCTTTGGGCCGGGTATCACCACCCCACTCAATGGGAAAGCTGGCCAGCAGTTCAGCAGTTACTTCCCGTGCAAAGATTGTCTCCTGGCTCACAGGGAGATTTAGCATTTTTCTTAGTTTGATCCATTGATCCTTCTCCAAGAGCCCGAGCCAAAAGCTATTGACTTAAATGGGCTTTGCGTTGGATTTCCAATTTGTTGCAATGAGGCACATATGAAATCATCCCAGATCTCCTCGTTTATAAGAGTCTTACTTATGTTCCCTCTGTGCTTAGTTCCATGATCTAACAGAAGTACGAAGAATGTAGTAGGAGATAGTTACTGCCTTAAGGACAAAAAAATTGTATTTTTCTTTGCAACATCTCCCCGTGGATTTTGTGTCGAAATCTCTTCTCATGGAAATCAATGAGCATTTTAGAAGTGAGATCAAGGAGGATCTGGGGCAGAGTCCCTCAATACTTTTTGTTTACCTCAATGAGCTACAGCTGGGCTGCAAACCTGGGTTAAGTTCACATACTTTTCTTTTAACAGAACACCATGTTGGCACATTTTCTGGATAAATCTTCAATATACAGACTTTTAAAGAATCAATATAGAGATTGTCAAAGAGTCAAGAGTCGTGATTTCCCACACACACAGAGGATGGTTGGCTTGTTTTGGGTTTTTTTTGAAATGAAAAGCAGAATACCAAGTAAGAGTCTTATGAGTAGGAGAACAATTGTATTACCAAATGCAGAACATTCTTAAATTCTTGCATTTACTTTTAAAAGGAAATCTCTAAGAACTCAAAGTTGGTATTTTATATGTTGCATTTGTGGGTATTTTCTAAAAAGAACTTTTAGGGAAATTTTTCCTCAAGTATCTCCACAAGTAATTAACTGGATTGACCTTTCAAAAACTGTGTCTTTAGTAGAAAGACAGCACTTTGTAAAGGTCTATATTAAAATTGTATGGATTTTTGTGAAGTTGGATGACGCCATCAAATGTTTGGATATCTCTTTAATACACTGGTAATTTAGGCTCTATAATTTTAGCCACTGGAGGGCTCCCTAATTTTTTAATTAATTTCGTAGGACATAACAGTATGAAGGAATGGAGGAAGAATAGAAAGCAGGGTGGTCCTAGTCCTATCATAATCTCCACAAGTACTAAATTTCATATGAATTCCAGGTATTCTTTATAGCTCAACCAAAATACTGGGAGAATATAATTTTAGTATTTTTGGTAGACTAAATAGTCTACTATGAGTTGACCAACCTGCAAGACTGGGTGTAATTGCTTAGCTACATATACATAAAAAACAAAGTTTCAGGACTTGGTAGCATTACACAGTAAGGTAAATTCCTACAAAGTTTACTCTAATATATCAATAATTTACTTTAATATATCAGTTTTTCATGTGGGTGGTTTAATTATCATTGCAGCTTCCCCATGGTCCCAGCCTGCCAGCTCACCTCTATACAGCCACTTGACTGATACCCCTTCCAGAGGCAGCTGCTCAGAGAAACTGCCTTGGGGTTTTTTTTTAACAATTATCTACATAGACATTTCTATACTGGAGATGGTTGCTCATGGTGGATCAGGTGGCAGCACAGAACAGAGTCTACTCCTGCATCCTGCTCTGGCTGTTGCACTCTGAGCAGTGAGCTAACCTCTTCCAAGATCCTATATCTGGCTGGATAACCGTATCCATGCCTGCTCTTGTCAGAGATCTGGTGGTGTTCTTCTTGCCACGGCTCTCTGTGCTTGTATCCCTTGCAGAAGGAGAGGCCAGTAACCCTAAGCATGAAACATTTGCTGGTGAGTACAGGAGGACAGATCGTGGACAGGCCTGTCCCACTGGCAACCACTTTGTCAGAACTAGGCTTGAACAGTCTTTATAGATGGTGTTGCAAACCTCTCCATCCTACTGACGTGCCAGCTGCCATCCTGATCAGACACATGCCCAGGGATCTGGTATGGTTTGGATGATGCAGCTACACAGCGGCTGGCATGTGCTGCGGAAAGCAATGTGAATGGGAAAAAAGCTGAACTGTGTGACTCAGGCTTGCAAATCAAGGCACAGAGAATGCAAGTGCTCATCAGTATGGATGTGTTTGGTGCACCCTTAGGAAAGAGAAATGAGTGGCACCAATTGTTCCCTCAGCTCTTGTCTTTCATACTGCCTTTGTGCAAGGCAAAGGTACCCATACCTCAGCATGGTGAGCAGTAGTCGTAGACTCCCTAGCAGAAAGGCATATTTGCTGCTAATAAAATATTAACCCCAATGAAGGGCTGGTAAAATATTTAAATGTCCAACATTCCTCCACTCTTCAGCTTCCCAGCTGGCACAAATCACTGCCATGATTTGGAATCTGATCAAACATGTTTCATAGGTACAAAGAGGCTAATTTATAAAGACGGATTAAACCCTCTGCAAGACCAGGCTGGTTGGAATTTCCCTTTCCCCTTTTCATGCTGTAAAGCTCAAACATTTTTCCACACAGCACTTTTCACTAACTTATCTTACAGCCTTTTGAGGCCACATATTTTAATTCAGAAACCTGAGGGCTGAAAATCCCTATTTATCCACAAGGCAAATACTATTTTGCCCTTGGCCCTATGAACAACTTTGCAGTAACCCTTCAGCATACTTTGAGCTTGACCTGTAGAAGGGCTGACAAAGTTGCAGCAAGTCTTGGAACCAAAAGAGATGATGAACAAAGGTGGAGAATCATGCCAAATGTAGTGCAGATACCTAGAGGTGATGCAAATTAAGTTCACCTGGGACACAGCAAGTGAGCAGAGACCAGGGGAGCACATAACAACCTTGGCCTCGGGTAATGGAGGTGCACATACCATGGTGGTGAAGGCCAAATTTCAATTACAAGTGGTGTGGAACAGCATTGCTTTTTGGGCTGCCTCGTCATTTCAAAGGGTGCCCCTCAGCACCCTAAGAAATTGGACAGAGAGGGAAGTTCCTGTACTTATCCCATCGTGACTTTGCTGGTTGACCTCCCTCTCTTCTCTATTTCGAGCTGACAGAAGCCAACTTAGCTGGTACTGAAACACCAACATCACACAGGAATGCCTTAAGCAAAAGCCATTTCTTCTTTGCCGCAGGCAAGTCTGAGTCTTCTGTGGCATTTTGAAGAAAGAGGCCCTCCAAAGTTTGCCTTGGAAGCCGACCCAGTTGGCAGCAAATAAATGATATCAAAGGAATGCTGTGGTCTGAAAGGTGGACTTTTCACCTCGTCCAGAACCAGCTACCTACCCAGCTCACCCCAGTGTCATGGGACAAGATCCATGCCCCACTGCATTTCTTGTTCAACTCATCACTGTAGCAGAGCTGCAAACACACACACACAGAGGTAAGCATCTTCCAGACATATGTGTTGATCATTTGTTAGGTAAATTAATTTAAACAACTTGGCTTTAGACCTATCAAGGAACTTTAAAATCATTAAGTGTTCAATTGTTTCCTAGGAAAGCTTTGAAGCAGTGCTGTTAGATTCAGCTCTCCAGCTGCTATCAGTGAGCTGCAGAATATGGCATTTGCATGCTCCTGGCTTAGATGCTGGCAGCTTTCCTGTCTATTATTTTATTGGGTCTAGGTGCAGATTGTGGCAATGATGTAAAGGTTTGTCAAAGTGGTTTTTACTATTTGGTTTTAAATTTACATTACAAACGCCCCTTAAAGAAGATCCAGTTAATCTCAGCTTGGCCTGTTGCCTGGGAAATTTTCTGTATGGTGTTTAATATTAAATATAGCTCTTGAAGATTTCTTTATTTTCTGAAGAGTTTATAATTATTTTGGTTTTCATCACAGTTTCAGATTGGTTATTTCATGAGTACACAGGTAAGAATGAGGCTCTTCCTATGCTTCATGCGAAAATCACCATTATTTTGTTAATCACTGAAAAGATATTGCTAATACAATAGCCTGCAGAAGATGAGAAAGGGAGAACTGAAAGGTTTCTGTAAGAATGCCTAAAGAAATGGCAGAAACATGATACAGCTTTCAAACACAGACAAGGCTTCATTCTTTCTGTCTTGTTTGATAAAAAATGAACCACATAGTGAATACTGTAGCTTCATGTTACTCCTGTCAAATCTTTAGTAAGTGGGTGTCCAGGGAATTAGATCATAAGCAGAGGGAATATTCCTCTCATTTGAAAGGTTTCTCATTGTGTTTATTAATTTAACCATTGATTTTAAGAAGGCAAAATATGATATTTTCAAAGGGATTCAATGAAGTGAGATCTGCCTGACCCCTTTACAGGCTATTCTGACAGACACTTATCCTATGTATCAATGGAAATACCCAGAGAGAATACATGTAATATAATTATTCATAAAAGAGAGCTAAATCACTGAGTAGTTACACATCACTTAGGCTGAAAATATCCTCAATTAAGGTAGGAATGAAGTAATATCACATTTTATGCAAGTTCCCATCAATAAGCCTGACACATGTCAGCTCTCATTTAATAACATATTTTACTTCTAATAATTCTCCTTTTTTTTCCAGGTTCAAAAAATGTCGAAGAAGGCTCAACTGTTCACAGAAATGAAATGCGATTGTAGGAGGAATTAAGGTTTCATGTTTCAGGGCACAAAATAATCCCCTTCTGAGGAGGCTGAGGTGCATTTTCCTGTTTGGAAAGGAGCACCAGCATCACTGGGATGCCTCATCACTGGACTCAGGAAATGGGACAAGTGGGAGCAGAGGTTATAACCAGCTTGACAAGTTCCGTGATTCATACACCTCCATTTCTGTCCCCAAAATGTTTGGGAGGTCGTTTCTGCCTAAGCCAGTGCTAATTACCTCATGTAAGTAAACAGAAAGGGGCATGTAGTTCTGGCACACAAGTGTTTCCAGAGCATTAGGCTTTCTCAAATTAAGTGAACAAAATGCAGTTTCAACCTAAGTAGCACCTGGGAAGGGAGACAAGTAAAAAAAAAACAGGTGTAGGAGATGGCTTGGGACTGGGTAGCCATCCTGAGTGGTGGGCCTTGGGCAGCCAGAACATCATTTTCTGCCCAGGCAACTGAAGGTGGTGAGCTGGAGAGACAAGGCTCTTTGCCCCCACTAAACATCCTAAATCCTTCTCTGCATAGATTACAGGGATGCACTGCACATAATTCCACCCCTCAGCACCTGGATCCCAATGTCTGCAGCACGGAGAGAAACCAGCCTGGGAAGGAAACCAAGAACACATAGAAGCCATTCCCACAGGGAGCCTCACTTAATCCAACCCCACACAAGCACACTCAGTCAGGAAACAGAAGGGCTGCAGCTCCTGCCAGGCAGCTCTAACAGCAGTGTAATCAGAGGGAAAAAGCAAATCCATCCTGCAACAGCTCTTAAAAAGAAGCTGCCAGGCTGCAAGAGCAGCAATGTAGGCAGCAGCAGTTAGAAACATGAATTTCCATGTCAGAGTCTCATGCTTCTCTCCCTCCATTATTTCCCTTAGTGAAAGGGTTGCAAACTGGGATTCAGCTCTTTAGGTGTGCAGTGCCGTTTTGGGCACCCTCAGGTTGCAGAGGAGTTAGTACAGCGCTGGCAGGTCCCCGGACCAGCCACTGGAGGCCAGATGGGAGAGCACAGAACATCTCAAACAGCATCTCAGCCCCATATTAGGCAACTAACTCAAGGTAAACTCAGAGAAATCCCAACAGATACATGGATCTAAAATGAAAGGGATGAAGGGCAAAAATGCAACGAGTTATTGTCAACACTGCTGTAAATTTAGTTTCTATAAACACAGATATAAAAATATATTTGTATATATTTGTATAAAGAAATAAAAATAAAATGTATTTTTGTAGTGTACTATTATCCATTGTGAGACACTTTAAATCAATTGAGTAGGAAATACAGCAAATTCTGCATAGCAAACACATTTGCTGAGATGCTTTATGATGCACCTCACTAGTGCTGCCCTTCCAGCAGAGACCCAGATCTTGTAAGCTGTGTGGCAGAAATGATTTTTTTGGTCTTTTTGGCCATTTTTTATGTATTGGGATATGCCAGCCCCATGTACAGCCTGGCCTCCTTCATCTCATAGAAACAAAGTTACTTTTTAGTCCCAGTGACAGTGTTGTCAAATTTCTTATGACTTTAAGGTATGGGAAGAGTGGGAGTAAAACTTGAGCTTTTCTTGCTGTCTTGCTTATACCTATTCATATTGATATACTTTCATCTGTAGCTTACTGGTATTTCATAACAGACCTGTTCTCCATGTGCTCATTAAAGAGAAAATATGGAAGCAAGAGAGACCAAGGAAACTGCAAATTAATGCTGATGAAAACTGAAGAGGACAGAGGGTATTCCAATAAGTCTTTCCTATCTCTCCCAAAATGTGCTCCAACAGAGAAATGACCTGACCCTCCAAGCTGCAATCTAACAAGTGCAGGATTCCTTTCTGACTATAAACTACACAAAAAGCCCCAAGTGTAGCTCTTGCTATACAGCCTTTGGGAATGCGATGATTTCTTAAGTAGACACTGTTTGCAACAAGTCAAAAAGTCGAGGCAGAAGAGAATCTCACTGAATGATTTATGGGAATTTACATTACATTTATATGGCATAGCTGTAAATGAAACTAACCACAAATGTAAAGAAAGAGAAAGGTCTTTATCATGTTGAAATAAATTGCTCACACATGACTCGTGAGAAAATTATTAAGTACCAAGTCAACATTTCCCAGAAATTCTGGGTAGTGCAAAATTTGAATTTTCTTATGTCCTGGTTCCAATTTAGAAGGATTTTTCCCCTTGTCTAAAATGGCAGGATTGTCCTTGTAAAAGACAATCAGGTTCCCAGCAAACTCTGCTGTTGTGTTGTTCACCTCCAGTTCCAGTCTGCTGAGCTAATCGAATATCGTTGTGTGTATTAACTCTCCTCTCATTGTCATGAGGTAGTTGACTTCAGCTGTTCAGAAGCCACTTAGAAAGCGTGAGTTGTCTCTGAGCAAAGGCTGTGGCTTTCTTCTGTCACTCATTACGCCACATCTTCACGGTGGGCAGAAGCATCAATTTCAGTGTTATCCTTTTTGAATAACATTATAAAGCTTTATGGTCTGCAAACATGAACTCATCTCTATGCAGCCTCTAGATAATGAATATACCTGTATTTATTGACCCGTAAACTGGCCTTAAGATACACCCAGATAACGCCTTGCAGCTGTCCTCCATTGCAGTTCTCAGTTATATCCGCCTGGTTAGGAACAAATGATCCTGATTTCTCCGGAGCCTTGGGATCTGGTAAATGAAGTGTGAATGTGATTTTGCACTAAATGAGTCTATAAAAGTAGTGATTTAATGCACGACATTTGTTTATACCTTAAAAACATCATAAACCTTTGCACAGACAGCACGGCCAAGGCCCACAGGGATCAAGGCCTGTGTGTTGTAACAGGAAACTCTAAGGGAGCAAAGGTGCAGAAACGGGACTGCTGTAAGGCCAGCGGGGAATTCTTGGAGAGAAGCATGAGGGCACATATTGCATTCCAAATGCACCAGAGCTGCAGCCAGCATTCCTGTGAGCGGATAGGCACAGGCAGAGGGTGGACCCTGCAGGCAGGACCTCTGGACCTCTGCAGGCAGGGCACAGCAGCAGCTGCCCCTCCCACCAGTTTGCCAGGGAGGGCTGGGCACTTCGTTCAGATTCTCCAAATGCTGCTTGGAGTCTGTGGCTGAACGCGTGTGGGACAGTTCAGGCAAGCAGTAACACTGTAGAGCTGCAAACAAAATAAAAAGTAAGTTATGACATATGAAATTTCCTGCCAAATGCAATCACAACTATGGCTGCAGTCCTGGTCCCTGTATGGATGGCCCTGCTGTGTTCACTAATGGTGTGGAGAGCCATCCAACTGGAACAGGGAATGCTGTGCTTACTGTGGGATGGGGAGGCAGCCATGCATCAGGAAACACTGAGGAGGAGCACAAACCCACTGAGGAAAAGGGGATTGCAGGAACCCACGAGACATTTTTCACATTTGGGAAGAGTCAGTGCCACACTCCACCACCTTGCACCGGCGAGTTTTTAAGCAACCTGGACAGAGAAAAGTCTTCAATTCTGCCAGCAGCAGATAAAATAGAATGGGTAAAATGGCTTTCCTGGGGCTCACTTCCCTGTTCCTTCCACATTGCTGCCCTGGCAGGGATGAGGGACGTCTCCTGAAGAAGCAACCAAGTGGTTAAAGGGTTTCAGCCTGGCCTTCTATAACAAGGAGACATGATGGTTGGCTGAGAGGAAATAACAGCTGCAGTTTTAATGTGGTGCTGCGTAGATGAACAGGGCACTAGAGAAGAACCCAGAAGATGCTGCACTTCTGCTTCTGCAGCAGTGCAGCACTTCTGCTTCTGCATTACTGGGCTGAGGTGAAGGCTCTTGCCTGGGGCATGTTAGAAGGCACTGGCATTTCCCAGCAGAACCCCTAAGATATGAGCTGGTACTTGCCCCTTCAGAGTAGCCTGAGCTCCTGGTATTTCGAAAGAATACAGGGTGTCAGGTACAATCCTGGACAGAGGAAGGAGACACAGACATGAAAATCAGGCTCCCAAGGGAAGCTCCTGGTTGGAGATTAGTTGCACACCCCTCCTGGTTTCCTAACTGCAGCTGAAAGATCTAAGGTTTATTTCTGTGGAAAATACTGATGTCCTTCTTGGGAGCTCCCCATCCACAATGGATGTCTTGGCTCCAGCGAAAACCTTGGCAGCTCAGTGCTCTCGGGTGTACAGGTGGTGGTTTCTCTGATCTGGGGCTCAAACAGCCAAAAGCTAAAAAAATGGGGAACGTGTGACTCAGAGTTTAAAACTGCTGTGGTTCTGTGGGGTAAACATTATTTTTAATGTAGAGGGTATATTTTCATGGGCAGTGCACATTCTAAGAAGTTCCCATGTGAGTTCATTTACCACAAGTCATTACTTTGTTCTGATGAAACATGTTCTACAAACACAGCACATATAAAATCTATAGTGAGAGAGGGCAGACCTGTAAGTGGCTTTACGATATAGGAAAGAAGTAATACGAACACCGAAACAACTCTTTAAAAGTCTCATAAAGCAAACCAGATTGAAAATCGTTAGTGATAATACCAATGTAATTCCAGTTTAACTCCATTACACTGAGAAATTACCAATAAATGACGAAAAAGTGCCTGCTGCACAACAGAAAGCCCAGATAACAACAGATTTTGTCAGCTTTTCTCGCATTATCTGTATACAGTACTGCTCAGCTTCCTAATGGAAGCAAGGTTTGAAGCTGGTTTTGCTTTGTTCCAAACAATAGTGTCTCCCGTTGGTATGGCATGATTGCTAGGTATTTTTTCCTGAATACGCACAGTCAATTCCTTCTACCTTTACATTTAAAGGTGTTATGGATGAATACAATGTCACATAAAATTTTATTGTAGAATCTGTGACTACATTTGAGTTCACACATTCCCTGGATAACAGTAGAATATGTTTGTTTGAGGTTCAGTAGTCACCAACATTATTCACTCATTACCTGTTGGTAGATTTGTTTGCAGTGTACCACAGACTGCCTGTGTATGAATGCCTGTTTTACATTTTCTGAGAGGCTGTGTATTTATTTTAGCACGCCTGTACACACTGTCAAGCACCCAGATTCAGCTGGAAATTTCTTTCACATCAAGGAGTTTTTCTTTGTTTCCTTTTTTTTGTAATACTTCAGAAAAATCCACAAGAGCACAGCAGTATAAAATAGGCATATATAAGCACATGTATCTAGTCAAGATTAGAAAGCAAGCTCCCAAAAGCATTCAGAAGGAAACAAAGAGACAAGGCTACCCTTGAATCAAATTGCAACTCCTTTCAGCAGTGTTATCAAATACTTTTCTGAAATGTGAATATTTTCCCCTTTTCCAGGACCAGTTAAAAGTGTTTAGTTCTGCTCTGAAAATTCCCTGATATTCATCTAATTTATCCAAATCCAATCTCTCCATCACAGATGCCACGTGTTTGCTTCAGGAAAAAGATACAGAAACGCAAGTTGTGCATAGCAGAACTCTAATCTGAACTTGGAAAGGCTGCTCTTGTGTGTGTAAGTGTGCAGACCCACATGTGTGCTTGTGTGTAGGGAAGGGGACGTGGCCAGGAAGGCAACCAGATAATCAAGCAGCTGGGGAAATAGGTCTAACTGTACTTAGTCAGACCTTTGTCATTTCCCATTGCCCTCCCCACTGCTACCAGAGCCCCCGGGGACTCGTCAGAGCAGTTCCCCCACATTGCTGGGAGCAAGGCTTGTCTACCACAGACTGCCAGGAAAATTCGCCTCCAGGCTGGGGGAGTGTCGGGACCTGTGAGGGGAAGCCCACAGTGAACCTGGTAACTCCGACCAAGGGTTCAAGCCAGGATGGAAACAGAAACTGGTTATGAAATCCAACACTGAATTTGGTGATTAAGTGTGAGTGCCATAACCTAACGCCCGTCAAAAACTGGTCCTTGGAAACTGAGTGCATTTTAGGGGTGCTAATAACACCAAGATTGTGGGTTTGATCCCTGTACTGGCCATTCACTTCAGCACTGGAATCGGTGATCCTTGTGGGTCCCTTCCAACTCAGACTATTCTGTGAGTCTGCGATTCTGTGATTCTGTGATTCTGTGACATGCACAGAAGCTGACTTAGAAGGATAGGACTCACCTGTCATCACTCAGGAGACACCCTGGTGTAGTGCAGCAGATGGGCAGGAAGCTGGGTGGGTTTTTGCTGGAAAGGTCCTGCTCCTGAGGGTAGGTATGCAGTGACCCAGCACCAGATGCCTGTAGCCACAGTCATCTTCAGGGAGCAAGGATCTGTCTGGCCCAATCAGAGGATGACAAGGCAGTGACTCTTCTCAGAATGGGGTTAATCCTCTTTAAGCTTCTGATCTTGGCCCAGAGCTTTCCTGATAGCTTCACTGGGACCATGTGAAGTTCAGTCCACTGGGCTAAACAGGGAGGGAAATGTGGTAACTCAAAGAGCCGCCTCACATTGGAGCCCATTTCAAATATCCAGATCTCGGTACTGCCCTGGTTGCTTCCCTGGGTGCTGGGGAATGGGAGAGCAGAGAGCAGTGGCTGGTAGCTGCTCAGAGAGTTCGTGTGACCTGGTCTAACCTTCAGTACAGATGTCATCCATAGGTGGGCTGTGATAGATCATGTGTAGGGAAGGCACTTGAAGCAATCTTCATGTTAAATGAAGAATTTTTTTTTCCCCTGTAATTACCAATTATCATAACAAAGAAACTGAAGAGGCTGATCAGATTTGTATTGAGAACAGTTTTGTTTCCACCTCTTTTCTCTTGTCTTGGGAATAAAGCATGCAAAGTACCAGGGAAGAAACTTTCTTACAAATTGTTGAATTGTAACTAAGCTTTTCAGAGGTTACTTATATATCTATGTATACACACATATACTTAGGAAAGCACAGAAAAGCATCAAGTTGACAGACATAATTTCTTACCTTATGACTAACAATCCCCCTGGAAAGTGACATACTGTGTATTTTTCCCCTCCTGTATTTTGCCATCATGATTTCTCTCACACTCAACTGCCTGCCCCTGCAAGCCAAGTTAACAAGTCAAAATCTTGAGTTCCTCAAAGAATCCTAGTTACTGTGCCCCACCACTTGGGGCAGACAGTGAGACACATGCACTCTGTGATGCTCTTGGGTTTTACCCCAATTATTATATAAGCAGTAGTGACAGAGCGCTGCAAACACAGATGAGGCAATACCTGCTTCCTCCTTTTGTTCTGCTTCATGTGTGATCAAAGCCATCCCAGTTTCCACCTTGACTACTCTTAGGACCTAATACAGCACATGTTCTGTGGATCTGCTGCTTGCTGGACTCCAGTTCTGGTTTTCTGGAAGTGTCGCGTCCCCTGCACCGATGCACAGTAGCCATGCAAGTCACTGGTGGGTTTTGGCAGCAGGGGTGTGAACATCAGCTTCCCTTGTGGTGCCACCAGTGGGGCTCTCAGCAGGGTCAGGAACCTGGAGGACCCTGGCAGCTTTGGCCAAGCCAGGTGGAGTCTAGAAACATTGAACTGTGAAGTAGTAACAGCCCTCCCCATCTAGATTTTTTAGGAAGAAGAAGGAGAATATATACCCAAAGAAACATGGGTGAACATTCATTTTTGGGAACTGCAGCCTTTTCTCCTGGCTTCCCATTGTCCCCCAGATATTTGAGCTGCATCAAGGATTTCTTTCCTTTCTCATTACTGATTTTTCCATTTCACTTTGTGGGTGATTTTAGGCCCACAAACTAGTTTCCCTTTCTCTATCTAACATTCAATATAGCTTCAAAGCATTCAATTAAGTTTCTGTCCTTATCTTCTCTACCTTGCCAGTTCACCATGTTTGCTCCAGGCTTTTCTAACTTCTCACGGATGTCCTGCTCTTCCCTGCCACTTCTTACGTTGGCAGTTAAAATTAACTCCTGCCATGTGCCTTACCTTTTTTTCCCTTCTCCTCTCCTTCTGGTTGTTGTAAATCCACTTGCCTTAGGGTGTATTCCTGTGACAGAAGCTGTCCCTCTTCTGTGACCCTCAGCATTATTTCTCATGGGCTTCCTTTGATCAAAGTGTCTCCAGGGGAAACGGCTTCTCTTCACTGCTCTGTGAACTTTAGTCAGTAAAGCTCCAATCCACACCTGCTTAAAGAAACTTAAGTAATTTGTATATGGGCAGCAAGAGCACTGTAAACATCATCTTTTCCATAGAAATGTACACCAGTGAATATGAGGTTGGAAGGTAGCTCTGCACTTGCATTTTTGGGAAACTGTGCATGAAGGGACACGTGATAAATACTTACAGCTCTGTAATGGACTCTGGCTACCATAGGATTTGCTTATTTTCCTGCACTAATGCACCCTCTCCGTGGGGCTGAGAATGAAGGCTTGACTGGGTGCCTTTATACCAAACTCTGTCTTCTTGTTTGTATGCAGATACTCATTCTCAAACAATTAACGTTTCTAAAATAAGTTATGAAATTTGGGAAAACCTCAGTTTATTTGGCACAAAGGATTAAACCCAAAGAAATTAGGCATTTTTTTTACAATCTTTGTCAATTTAGGTCTGTTTTCTTTTGAAGATTCTTATTAAATAGTAACCACATTTGAAATGTAGTCTAATTAAGGACAATTCATGAAAGAGGAGAGAGAATGCTTTGACACAGTTGGTGATTGTTAGTAGTTTCTCTACTAGCACATTCTAATTCTGCATCATTTGCCACAGCTGCAGAGCTGAAATATCTGAGCCTTGACTTCTGTGTGAGAAGTAATCCTAACTTCTATCCTTGCATAGGTGGTGAACAGTCTATTTTAATTTATTTTGGTGCCTGACCAGCAGTCCCTCTGCATGGCTGAGTGGCTGTTCCTTATTCACTACATTCCCTTCAGCTGCATCCATTTTATATGTGAATAAATGCCTTCCTTCTGCTCCTGAGATTTGAGACCAAGAGCTGCAGAGATACTGTGAAATACTGGCTTCAAGCACTTTATCTGCTTTAGACAAAGAGGATTTTAGAGCTTACTCCAAAGCCTACATCTCTGTATTTCTGCCATTCTTTATTACTTTTACTATTCTTCCTGGGATACTTGCACTTTGGCTGCTCCGACAGTTCTACTATTTTTCACAGCTATTTTCCTCTCTTCTTTCTCATGTTTCTTGTGACCTGTACCCACCAGCTATTATCCCCATGATCACCAAATCTCTTCTTTTAGATCATGGAGCCTTCTTCTGGGCACCACAATTAAAAACATAAATAGAAGGGAAAGTTTTGTATTTGTGGTGGCATGTGGAAGTCATCTTTTTGGGCATCCTACATCTTATTGATGAAGAGCACCATCACATTTATATTGGTCTTACTTTTGTTTGTGTGTTAGAAAGCATCCTGTGTGGTGTTTGGTTGAAGTTACAAAACCACTCTAAAACAGAGCTCATAATACAGTAGGGTCACTCATGACAGAGTGATGACACTGTCTGTTCCTGCTTGTCATTTTCCAACTCCATGCTAAGTCAGGCGCACTCAACAGGACACTATATATTTATTTTGAGAGATTTTCTGATATTTCAGGCTGGGTTTTTTTTAGTAGATGATCTTTCTCTTGTAGGGACAAAATTTCAGTGTTTTCTAGGCTTTGATACTCATCTGAATTCAGCAGCAGCTCAGAGTTGGAAAAAACAAATCTCTCTAGAGGAGAAATATAGCAAAAAGAATTTCTCAGCCACCCCTTGTGTATAGCATCTAAGCAAAATCAGAAAAAGCAATTGGAAAAAAATACTGTGGTCTACCCATATATCTCTACTAAAATAGGCTGCTAAAATAGATGGCATTTTCATGCACAGTATATGAAGTGATACTGATACAGAGTTATTTTGTCTTTCCTAAGAGAAAATATCAGTGAGGTGAAACAGAACTTTTCCATGAAAAAGGTTCAATTAACTTGGTATATTGATCCAGAAGTCTTACCAAGCCCAGGATTGATTCCAGGAGGTGAAAGTGACTGAGATTCACACCAACCAGTACTTAATGATTAAAGCATTCTCCTGAGATGCAGGAGCCACAAACTGAAATTCTTACCTCTCCTTTTAGGCTGATAATTATTTGGCTAAATATACAAAACATGGTAGTTCGATTCGGGAGGTAAGGATATTTCTTCATAAACCTGTTTTTCCAAGAAGCTGCTTGAATCGGGGTAAGCACAGGCAGACTTACTCCTGTGACCATCACATTCAGCTGATTTCTGTCCACAGAATAATTTCCAGGTTATTGTTTGTCCTCAGGTGGAGATGCTCGTACTCTCTTATCTATGTTCTCTTTTCTAAGCAAGGTGGTTTTCTTCTCACTCTGTTCAGAACGGAAAGTTTCAGGCTCCCAATTTTTCAAGCAAAGCATAGCTCCCCAGTTTCCTGGCCTGAGCCAAATTAGATCTGTGTAAATGGCTAAAGCCACAAGAACACCACATTCTGCTGATGTACCACTGCACAAGCCTGGGCCTATCAAACCTGAATAGCGTAACTATCTTTTATAAGTGCACTTGAAATGGGGTTTCTATCTCTTCCATAATACTTCAGATATCTTACTTTTTGCTGCTCCTCATTACTCGCAGCAATTTTGTGTACTGCTTTCCATTTATCCTCTGGCCAGGATGAATGCTGCTGACAATGAGAATCAGGGCTCTGTAATCCTTTCCCATATCTGATGCCCCCACTACCACATGTGGCCCTGGGACATATGTCCAGAGAGAGCTCTTGTGGAAAGTGCACACTCAGGGATGCCCAGGTGTTGGCAGCACATGTGAGAGAATGAGAACAAAATTTGAAAACAAAATGAGTAAATACATTATTGGGAAGAACCTGCAGTACTGGAGACAAACACCTTCCAAGAGGTAATGAGCCCTTCTCTAGCGTGGCAGTGATGCATTTGGCTGATGTGCTCCTGCTTGTCTTAGCTAAGTCCTCTGAACTTATGAACTGAACCTTTGTTTTCAGTGTTAGCATTACCAGACTTAAGTATGGCATGAGTTGCTGACATGTTCAGACACTGATCTATTATTGAAAAATGTGCCGCTCCCTGAGCCTGATTGGTAGTCATGATGCATTTCAGAGGTAAATAGCACCTGTGGTAAACACTGAATCCAGCCAGCAGGAGCAAAGAGTGTTTATTAAATCAGCATTTGTGTTGAGGTGGTTGCAGCAAAACCAGATAAATGAGTTCAGTTTTCCTATGTGGTGCCTCTCTCAAGATCCTTTCTTCAATATGCTTCTAAAGCCCTGAATTATTATAATGACACACGTGATCTGTTGAATTTGAAAATGAATATTTAACTGCATTGACTTGTTCGTAGTTACATCACAGACAGATCCTGGATCCCGTTTTGACGATGGGAAACAAAAACAACAACAAAAAAAGAATGGCTTAGATCTGTTTTGTAAGACTGTCATCTGAAACTGTATTTGTGTTTGCATTTTTAGACTAGGGGGAAAAGCCTTGTTATACTGGAGTGGAAGTCTCCATCCTCCATTTCAGAGATCTAGGATGAAAGATGCTAAAGCAAGAGCATGTCTAACCGTACACTGTCTCTGAACATAAATCCTACCCCCTATTGTGGCAAAAATCACAGTTCCATGCCTGACCGGATAACAGGTGGAAGTTTTCTAAGTGTATTAACATGGAAGTAAAGTCTAAGGAGATACATGTCATGCCTACTTGTACATGCATAACTACAGAAGTTAATTTCTACTTTCTAAACACTGCATTTAAAATAAGCAAGCAGAACTATAGCATAACTACCGAGCGACCTAATGAACAGCATATCAGAAAAACAGGATATCACAGTTCTCGTTAAAGTTCTCATTTGTCATAGCAGACTTGAGCACTTTCATCAAATAACTTCATCCTCCTGTGCCTCATATTCTTCCCAAAGAAATCAGGATAGATAGATCTCTTATAGAATGTTTGAGGCAAATATTTGCTGTCAGTCTGTACATCCCTCCATTAGGAAATACAGTTTTTTAAAAAAATGAGCATTCAAAACATGTAAAAACTGTAATTTCCATCGAGAAATGTAAAAGGATGTTTCAGAAATATTCGAGACTCCTGTAGTGGTGGAGTTCTTGTGAGGATAGGGCTGGGAGTACTTTACAGGACCCAGATGTGGTGCAGTGCAGGACAAGTTACATGAGTTTCCATATTTCCTCATTACTTTGTTTGGAAGCTGAAGAGGATGCCTGTAATGGTAATTGAATGTCAGAGTAGGATGTGCTCAGGGATGAAGGTGGCTATCCCAGGGTACTCAGAGATCAAATAGCATGGCTGATGGCCTTCACCAGCAAGTGCAGTCTGACACCTCCAGAGAGAGCCCACCTGTGGCCTAAAGATCAGCAGCTGAGCCAGTTGTCATTGTGGAGAAGGAATAGTGCTTTTTTCGTAGTGCTGCTGCCTTGTTACCCCCATGTTGCTGCCCCTGGGGCTCCGTGCACCCTTCTGGTCACCTAAAATCATGCAGAAGGGGTTCAGAGTGATGTTGAGCATGTGAATGTGATGACTGGGGAAGGTAAGCATGGGCACAAACAGCTGGGGACAGGTCGCAGTGAAGTAAGTTAAGGAATGGCAGAGAGACGATAAAAGGGGAGCAGGAAAGCTGTGCAAGGAAAGAGCTCAGGTGGTTGTTCCCTTAATTAGGACAGGAGCTCACTGCCACAAGAACTCAGTGAGTCATTCGTAAGATAATTGAGCTGTTGTAGGTGGCAGATTCTGGAAGAGATACAAAACCTGTTTCAGACCACAAGCCAATTTTGGATTACCGAGGGCCTGCACCTAACATGGGTGCTGTTTACTTCAGGTTTACACAGTTATAGCACACCAAAACCACACTCCCTCATCTATGACAAGACCCTAAACTGGAAAGGCAGCTGGAGCAATCCAGCCAGATCACTATACAACAAAAGCTTTAGGCAGTGAGGATAAAAGTCATGTGAGTAACAGAATCAGCTTTTGTCATTACTTGCAATGAAACCCGTGACTCATCTACCCTCAAAAATTTATTTCCATGGTACTCTCAGTGTCATTCTTGACTGTGAAAGGTTCAAGTGAATCATTTATGAACATATTCTGGCAACTCAGCCAAGGGATATTCTTCCAAGCTTGGTTTCTTGATGAGACAAAAATGGAAAACAAAAACCTGCATCTGATCAAACTAGAGCTTCTTTCAAAATTTCACCTCAGCCCAGGAAAATTGAGTTCAAAGATCTCCTCTGGTCTAGGGCCAATGATTCAAACTTAATGTCTCTGCCTGTCAGAAAGGATAACATATAATTACCTACCTCACCAGGGCATTGCAAAAATTAGTTATTATTTGCATGGAGTGGTTGAATAATTTAAAAATCTTCACCTCAGCTCTTGTGAAAGATTGCCTTTCTAAAGTAAAATAAAGTATTAGTAATTTCAAATTGGTAGTAGAGGAGAAGACAGTTCTTCAGATCACAGCTTGAGTAATTCAGTGATGCCCCAAAGAAACAGGCAGGTACCAGGGAATGGATGGGATGTGAAGGACCAGATAGCTTGCTCATGTAGCAGACCTCCTCTTGTAGGATCTGGGACCACCTATTTGTCCTTCAGATGGAAGACAGAAGCAGTAATTAAAGAAAACCTCAGGAAGTTGCTTGGTTTTTTGTTTGTTTCCAGTTCAATTGCCCTGCACTTTTATCACAGCTTTCCTTCATTTCTTGGTTAACCACACTTAATGGCATCCCTTTGCCCCACCAGAATATCCATGTCCTCTGCTCAACTCCCAGGATTTTGTGCTGCTCTCACCTCACACAGCAGAACTGCAATGACAGGGAAGCTGTAATTTGGTTTTGGTATTTAGATTGCACTTATCAAAACAGTTCATTTGCATTCACAGTCTCACCCTTGATTACACCTGACATTTGAAGTCCATTATATTTGAAAATGTCTTGTCTATCATTTGAAAGATAGGAGAAACAAGGTGTGCCGTGTTCCCAAAATTGAACAACAAAATCTCTTCTGTCCACGTGCTTCTTTAATTCAGCATTAGTTCTTGTTTCCATCCACTGTAATGGGGGTGGCACAGTAGCACTGAGCAGAGATATGCAGAAGAGACCTGCTCCAACTGGTTTTTAAGTGCTATGCTGCAGTGCCAGCAGCCGTGGTCGGGACCCCACGCTCCATGCACCACACTCACAGGCCAAGGACACTGGGTTTGCGTTGGGGTTTGTAGAGCAGGGACTTTCCAGTTAGGGTGTATCCTGGCTACCCAGTGTCAAGAAAGCCTGACTAGATTTCTTTCTTGGATTGTCTGATTCAAAAGGACGTACTCAGAATCCAAACTGAAGAATCCAAACAGAATCCAACTGCTACACAGTTCTACTATGAATTATTTAAAATTCTGGTATCCAGGTTTCCTCCATCCTTAAGACAAGTGGCCCTTCATTCACACAGGGTGCCACCACATTTTTTTAGCCAGGCAAGATATATTACACAAGGCTGCAGATATGGTGCCTTGGATAGGTTTGCAATAAGAAAGAACTATTAACAATCTCAGTGTAGAAAGCTTTTACAGTTGTATTTTATTGCCTGAGTGATCATAAGCTACCTAAACACCCTTAAATCCCTACATAAAGGGTGGAGGAAGGAAGGAGATCAGGAAGGGATTATCATGAAGCCAGGGTGTCCAGGAGTCTCCCTGAGGTCTGGGAACATTAGTTTGATCTCCTAGGCTTGTGCTGTCTACTCCAGTATGACCTCTTGTGATTTCACCTTCAGAGTCACTTGGGTCTGTAAAAGAGAAAAAACAGTAAAAACAGGCATTTCATTTTTCCTTCCCAGGGAAGACTCACAGATATGGTTGGGGTTGATCATTCACACATTTGTTTGTATCAAAATAACTTTCTGGCTAGGAGTTTCCTGACTGAGATAGGGGTGTCTTATCCCATACCATGGCACAGTGAAGTATTCCTATAGGAGTGTAAGGTTTACCTTGTGCTTTGCTCCTCAGTCCAGGATTACTGGAAGAAACGAGAAGATAGATAAAATAGAGAAGAAGAAAGGGACATACAGAGGAGATAAAAATGAGCTGTATGCTAACCCCGCTAACCACCGAGGAATATTCTTTCCTAATTGCATAAGTATTAGTTTTATTATCTCATTGCTTCTCCCCCTCTCTCTCCCCTTAGCTTTTTTTGGGGTTGGGATTAATTAGCATAAAATGTTAGAGCATACGAATTGCAGCAAACTTCTGCTTTATTCCACAGCTGTGGTGGCCAAGACACTTAAAAGCAAATTCTCATTGATGTTTCTGGGAAGAGGTTCAGAAAGGATTTTAACCTACATAGTTTTGATGTGTAATAGGAACTAAAGGAAAAGGGATTACATTAAAAGAAAAAGATATCCTTCTCTACTCACCCAATCTTTCAACAGTTCGTTTCAGTTATTTATATAATGAAAAACAATAGTTCCAGCAGAGAGGGCAATGTACTATGAATTTTCCACTTTGCTTATCTACCCCCTGTGGTAAAGTTCATACCAATGACAAAGAAGCTACTCAAAAAGAACAACTTTTGGGTTTTTTGTTTTGTATTCAAAATACCATTTATAACTAAAATCCCTCTGAACCTTATTAAGAAATTCAAGCAAACATTTTTGCTTCATTTTCTCACTTATATCAGCCCAAAGGCATAAACTAGAAGCAAATACCTTACGCATGTAAATGTCCATGGGCATCTGCATTCACACAAGAGCCCTAGGCCTGCAGGAGTATTACCAGAGCATGATACGATTGTGAAAATATCTGTAAGAGTGCCTTTCGAAAAGTCACAGTCCCTGAATGTGTTCTCCCTAATAAGTATTTGAAACTAGATTTCAAGACTGGAAGAGCTTTTCTTGTGAAACTGGGTTGGTTACACAGAGGTATGTGTGGCTGGTTGAAAAGGACATGGGAGGTCCAAATGTACCATTCCATAAATGACCCCCTTATTCTCTTCCTATTCTGATAGAGGATGCTTCTTTTTTTCTTTCTCCCAAAGCTATTTCCTTCCCCTTCCTTCTACCTATGAGTGAAAAGTGCACTCATTAAGAGCCATGAGATCTACATTTCTTCATTAAAAGTATATTAAAAAACACAAACCAGAATTAGAGCTGCATAATGCAGTCCCTATCACATGATAAAATACCACCACCAAGAGATATTGCTATCAACACTATCTTATATTCATTAAGCAAACACTGCTTGCGATGGTGCTCAGTTTTTCTTCGTTTCTCTATTACATGATCCATCGGACTTTATTTTCTTCTGATTATGGAAACAACTGAACATTACACCTATAAGTTCTAATTGCTTGCTCCATCATTTTCTTTTAATAGGTTTCAACAGCAAAGAGAAAATTAAACCAGGGAAATCTTGTAACAGAAAATGAAGAATACCTGATTATGTGCATTCAGCAATTACTGGCAGGGGGGGTGGAGGGAGGGTAGCTCTTTTTAAGCTATGCCTACAGGGCACTTCCACTGCTTTGGCACATAGGCACACAGCTTGCCACTCACTCATATTTTGTGAAGGCATTTCACATTAAATTCCAACTACTTGCAAGACAGTGCTTTGATATATACTTATCCAAAGTGGAACAAGGACTGTGTTTGCAATTTGTCCAACGAGACTGGGTTTGCAGTTTATCCAGCAAATGAAAATGGACTTAGGCTTCAGCAAAATTCCAGCAACAGCCAAAAGGATATCTCTCACAGCCTGGCTGTCACTGCCTTGAAGGTGCCTAGGTCCACTTCAGGTTTTCAGTCTGGTGTCTGACTGAAAACCTGCACATGCACTGGGCATTGTCCTGTGCAAAAAGGTGCTCCTCTCCCAGCTGGGCTAAGTGACCGTGCACTTTGTTTCTGCTGAAACCTAGTACAGTTCAGGAGATGAGGATGCTTCTGTCCATGGAAAGGGGTGAGCTGCCTCCAGTAACCATTGCCTGAGCCTGCTGGACTGATAGGACAGGGCACAGAACAAAATCCAGCAGCTGACATTAGGAACAGTGATGGCATCTGTTGCACTCTCCATTTCCATGTCCCTAGACCCTTCCAAGGTGCAGAGTTTTCTTAGCAGTGGAACAACTGCTCTCGGGGATTCAGTTTCCAACAAGACCGTCTCGATCAGCAGCCTGCATCTCCCTGTGGAAGCTGTGCCACCTTGCTGGAAAAGAGTTAATCAGAGCAGGAAGGATGCAAATGCCGGTAGTGTCAATGGGGCATTCAACTGAGAAGGCGCCTTTGGTTCCTGAGGACTCTCAAGACTGCCACTGGATTTTATGCAGTAGCTGCAAAATTAAACAAACATACCAAAGAAAACAAAATCACACCAGTGAGAAACTCCTCCTCCGCTCTGGGTTATCCTTTAACAAGACATGGATATAAGGTGCCTTCTTCCCCCATGATAATGTTCTGGATGGCAGATGGAGCTTCTGTCCTGTAGCCCTTGATAAGTGCCTAAGGCGTCGCCTGACTCAACTGATGCAGCAGGATGCAAATTTGGCTGATTGCAGGTGACTTGCAGCTCCCCAGTCAGGCTAGTATAGATGCTAGTAACTCAACAGGATGGGAGGAATAGGCATGCAAGTCTCTCCTCAGAGGCAGAGAGGTTCTCATAAATTAGGTGCTGCAAAGGTCACATTTAGCTTTTGGTCCTGCTGCTACCAGTCTCTGTGGCCTCTCTGGCAGCTCAGTACTACCTTAAAAGTGAAATTTAAGTTCTCTGCAAGCAAATTGCAGCAACATAAAGAAACTTGACTCTAAAGGGGAGTCAGGCATATGTAGAAGATGTATGTGCAAAGCTCTGCAGATTATGAGAGGATTCTTTGTTTCCACCACAGCAGCTGGAGATGAACTACCACCATTCTGTTGCTTCCAGGGCAATGACAGCCTGGTTAAGCTGAGCTGCCCTCAGTCCTCTTCCCTGATGGAGGTATTGTGCTGCAAGAAATTGATATGTTCTGTGAAGGAGAAAATAATTCAGGTAGAGATTTGCCTGTCTTCATAATAGCAATTGCATGCTAATTTTTGCCTCTAAAATTGTCTGTGTTTTAAGATCTACCCAGAATTGTTAAATGAACACAATTTGGGCTTGTAGCTGAAAGGAACACGGTCCTACCTGCTTCATGCATAGGGAGCACTTGGCTGTTTGTTGCTGGAAAATGTCTCACACAAGAGAAGGACTCAATGTCAAAGTAACAAAGCTGAAGGTAATCCTTGGCTCAGAAAAATGTGCCATGAACTAACTCCACTCAGCTCTTCTCTTCAGAAGACAGAAAAGAGGAGTTTGTGCTAAAGCATCTTGCTACAATACATGTCAGATTGCTAATCTCACTTTGGAGCTGAATGCAGAAGCTGTGTTTCAGTGTTGCTGACTAAGAGATAGAAAGAACAGCTCCACAGCTAAGCAGCTGCACACTGAGGATGTTTGTGACCACCCCACTGGTATAAGGGTCTGAAGCCCCATGAGAGTTTGCACATCAAGATCAAGGGGGCACAGTGCATGTTTTATGAGGTTTCCCATCTGTCCTCAGATACTGCAAGAACTCTTTCTGTCAGGCACATCTCCAGGGGTTGTACAAGGACCATCTATGAAGACAGTATCCATACAGACCTGCCATGCTTTGCGATTTGGGAGAGTTTGCTCCTTTGTTTTCCCAAGTAGGTAATTATTAATACATGTAAGAAAAAGAAACAGTCAGTTCAGAGCATACATGCACCCTTTCCTCTGCCACTTGTATTCATGAATGCACAAACCACTGTTTCTTTTAATCTCACATGACCACAAGCTGTTTCTCAAATGCTGGCTTTAAAATCAGCTTGTGGTTTTGGAGAAATATAGGACAAGGAGCCCAGCCAGATTTGCTGTGAGTGTTGTGACTGCCTACAGCACCTAATGGTGAAGAAACCAAGACTTCAGCACAGTTCCCTCTCTTCTGCCTCCCCAGTCTGTTGCAGCTGCAGCTGTATCCTGCCTACTGCTCTGTTGCTATGCCAGCTTCAGTCAGAGGTTATCTGTATGGTAATACACAGCTGGTTATGCGCAGCAGCGCTGCTTCCACAGCATAATACAGAATAATGAACAAAATGAACACAAGTTGCTGGAGGACAGCAGGGTACTTTGAGGAGCAGCACAGCACTTGCCACTCAGCCAGATAACCTGTGCCACATCTGTTTGCTTTCCCTGGGCATGGGCTTGCTGTCCAGAGTTCATTGGCAAAGCCAGCACATCCACCTGGCGTGCAAGGAGAATACATGTGTGTGTCCGTGTGTTCCTGCCCTGGGGGGTTTGGTTCCCAACCCAGTTACAATCCCTTGGGGTGTTCTTCTCATACTGTGACCCCAGCTTGGTCACTCCTGATGATCTCAGTGGGTCTCAGGCCAGTGCCTGTGTTGTACAACACATGAGAATTAAGGTCCTGCCTTCTGGTTATTGTGATATAATGCTGTATTGGCATCTATGCTGGTACATCCACTGGACATTACTGTCCCAGTGACAGAGGCAGTGCCTTTCCCAGAGCTCCAGCAGTTCAAAACCCAAACCAGTGCTGATTTCAGCTTGTTCACATATTTTTAGCAACAAACTGCAGTGGATGAGGAGCAGAGGCGCTCACTGTTCTGCTGCCTCGGCTGGCATGGAGTAACTCCTGGGAGATGGCTGGGCATCGTTCCACCTTAAATTCCCCTCCAACATGAATCATAGTGCTGTGGAATAATAGAATTGTTGAGTTTGGGAAAGATCACTAAGGTCATCAAGGCCAGCCATTAACCCAGTTCTGCCAAGTCCATGTCATTATACCAGGTCCCTCAGTGCCACATCTACATGTCTTTTAAACCCCTCCAGGGATTGTGACTCAACCTCTTCCTTGGGCAGCCTGTACCAGTGCTTGACAACCCCTTCTGTGAAGGATTTTTCCCTAATGTTTAATCTAAACCTCCTCTGCCACAACCTGAGCCACTTCCTCTCATCCTTTCACTTGAGATATGGGAGAAGAAATTGATCCCCACCCGGCCACAACCTTCTTTCAGGTATTCATAGAGCGATAATATCCCCCGGTCTTCTCCTTCTCCAGGCTGAACAACCCCAGCTCCCTCAGCCACCCCTCATCAGACTTGTGCTCCAGATTTGTGTGTACCTTTGTTGTCCTGTCCAGCACCTCAATGTCTTTCTTGTAGGGAGAGGCACAAAACTGAACACAGGATTCGAGTGCTGTGTACATGGAAAGAATCACTTCTCTGGTCCTGCTGGCCACGCTACTTCTGATACAGGCCAGGATGCCACTGGCCATGAAAACAGCAAGTGCCCAGGGAAATCAGGTTAGGTTGTTTCTTTTTTTTTAATTGACAAAGTTACATATTAATAGAAAGAACAGAAGCATCTAGTGCCTGATTTTTGACCTCACAGCTTTCAGTGTGACCCACAGACACACACTGACTCAGGCCAAACGGGTGGCAGGATGTTCTCTCTTACAAATTCTGTAAGACCAGCAGATTCCGAGAAATTGCTGCTGTACATGTTTTGTTTCTCTGTGCCCCACTGTTCTTTCTCTTTTGCTTTTGCATGTCTGTTTGCATTCCTTTATCCTGAATCTTTTCTGCAGTTCCGTATAGATGTTGGTGCCCAGTATAGCATAATACAGCTTGATTGGCTCACAATCAACACTTCATAATAAAAATCACGTACTATTGTCTGATATGTTATAAGTCAGACATAGTGGAGAATAATTTAAGTTTTTTCCTCTTTCTCATACCAAGAAATTTGAGGACACTTTGGTAATTTTGCCATAATGCTGTGTGTCACTTTGGACGCCTTCAGAGGCCACTGAGTTGCAAATAGCTATCAATTTGTGAGACTTGAGTAAGCTTTATGTAGCAGTTTGCATGTAGCATAACTGCAATAAGCACCAATTTTGCCTATAAACAGGTACTACCCATTCTTTAGGGATTTCTTTGGTAGGAGGAATTATATTAAAAATAGACACTTTTAGTTTTGCAATTATCTCAGAAATCATGTTTAAAATACAGTTTTATGGGTAACTCTTTACTGACAATGGATTTTGAATCAAATGTTCTCTTCTGTTCTCTGCAGACTGTTTTTAAGCAGTGTGGTATTGTATTGCTCTATGAGGTCAGCTGAGATTTTGGAATTAAAGTCCTTCACTGTGTAACTTTCCGAATCTTACTCTCCATTTCCTTGTCCTTCCTACTCTACAGGCTGCCTTTTTCATCAGGTTTTTATCGTCAACAATCAGATAATACACTTCAGTGCCACAAAGCCACAGCACCATAAAACTCAGATATAGTCTTGATGGTGTGAAGATGTGTCAATCTCTTTTCTTAAAGAAAAGTTAAACTTTACACTAAACAAAACATACTTACCTTGGAAATTTGTACTCAAATAAGAGAAACAAACTTCTGCCTCCCTCAAGAGGGCTGTATTAGTTAAAAGCTGCCATTACCTAGGCAGGCAGAAGAGTAACTTACCCATGTTGCACAAAGACTACAAAGGCATCTCACTGTGAGATGCTCTGTCTGCAGCACTTTTGCATGGGGTATCAGTGGACTTTTATCCACCAGTTCCCTCTTGAGTGGCGCTCCTGTGGCTTCTGGGAAAGGTACTGAGCTGACATCAGGCTTTAAATAGTCTAGCTCCAGCTGTCAACTAAGAACCAGGCATCTGCTCTCTCATTCCGCACCCCCATCCTTCCCCTGGTAGTATGGGGAAGAGAATTTGAAAACAAGGATAAAACTTGTGAGTTAAGAACCAGTTTAATAAATGAAAAAACATCATCCTCCTCCTCCTCGTCATCATCATAATGTAATGAAAAGGGAGGTAACAAAAAGAGAGAGGAATAAAACCCAAGAAAGACAAGTGATTCATGATACAGTTGCTCACCACCTGCTGACCAATGCCAGACCCTGTCCCCCAGCATTGATCAACCCCTCCCAGCAACTTTCCCCAGTTTATATACTGGGCATGATGTTCTATAGTATAGAATATCCCTTTGGACAGTTTGGGTCAGCTGTCCTGGACATGCTGCCTCCCAGGTTCTTGTGCACCTCCTCACTGGCAGACCATGGAACACTGGCAGTCCTTCATTTGAGGTAAGCACTGCTGAGCAACAACAAAAACATCAGTGTGCTACTGACATTATTCTCATGTTAAACCCAAAACACAGCTCTGTATCAGCTACTAGATAAAAAATTAACTCTATCCCGTCTGAAACCAGGATACCTGGCTAAGTGTAATGTGGTAAGGTGAAGTAAGAAGGAAATTTTTCTTCTGGACATTTAGTCAGCAAAAGCAAGACTTTAAGAGGAAAAAGCCAGACAGCAGTCATTATGGCGTAGCATTAATCAAAGAGCAAAGTAAAACTGGAGAGTTAGCCAAGAAGTGAAGTCATGCTGAACAGTACAAAGTCACCTTCTAGATGAAAGCCTTATGTGACACCATTGCTAGTATGTCCCATCCAGGTGGTTCTCCACTTCAGCATCCTATCAGATGTGGCTTTTCTTTAGTCCTGTGCAGATTAGGCATTAAAAAGCCTCTTACAGACTGTGAACAGGACTAAGCTGGTCCACAAGCACTAACATGAGAATTAATAGCAGAGATTTTTAGAGAAAGTTTCCAAAATCTCTGTCTTGCTTTTGGAAATGGCTAACCTGTGCCAGCTAAGATTGGGTCCCTCCTTTCTTCAAACAAGTAACTACAAACAAGTGACTCTGAGGCATCCCTGCAGCATGAAAAACATCTCATCCTCATATTTACTGCCAGACAAGGCCAAAATAATTCTTTGTATCAATGCTAGTGAGGACCTAACCAGTAGGATGAGCCTTTTTTTAGCAAATGCTAAATTAAAAGTCTATCGAGCAGGAAAGGTCTGTAAGCTTGTTTCCGCCACAATCAGGGTGAACATGCGATGTAAAAGTGTCTTGTACCCCATTTTTTCTCTGTTTCTGCTGTGCTTAGGCAAATTTGTAGTTTGGGGTGGGAGCAGTGTAGTCCCAGTGTTAGAGGCACACTAGCTAAAGCTATCCCTATAACTCAGGCAATCCATCTGCCTCTGCTGTTCATCTCCCTTAATGATTTTTGGCTTTGTCTGGTGGCTGAGCAGAAAGGGCCTCACTGAATTAACTCATCACTTCTGATAGTCTCTGCAGCACCGGTCAGGATCCTGCTAGACCAGACACTCACTAAGAGAATCAGCCCAGTGCCACCTTTAACTTCAGAGCCACTCTGGATCATCACCAAAGACCAAAATCAGGAGAAATCCAGGATTTTATTCCCTATTACAATTAGTTAAGTTACTAAACCAAATGACATGCACTTGGAGTTGTGCAAAGCCTTTGACACTGGTGATACTGGCACAGGTTGCCCAGAGAAGTTGTGGAGGTCCCATCCCTGGCAGTGTTCAAGGCCAGGTGGGATGAGGCTTTGAGCCTGCTCTAGTGGGTGGCATACATGCTTATGGCACAGGGTTGGAACTAGAACATCTTTGAAGTCCTTCCAACCCAAACCATTCTATGATTCTGCAGACCTTTCTGACAACCTCACAGCATAACAAGCAAGAAATCTTTCAGAAAAAGGAGACCCCTTCAGTAGTTGTCTTGCTCAGTGCTCACCAGCTGTTAGAGGCAAAGAAATCTGTATCTCTGTAGCTTCAGGCCACATGGCTTGGCTCAGCAGTCAGTTTTCCAAGCCACATTTAAAAGCATTGCTAACTGACTACTCTTTCCTATTATACAGCACTAGACATTAATTTTGGGGTAGAGATTGTACATTGGAGTTTTTAGGAGAATGCTAATGATGTAATGATAGGGGAATCTTTTGATGCCACAGTAACTGAAGAGAGAGAAATGAAGCCAAAATATTGCAAACCAATAATAAATCTAACAAACCAGTACAATCAAGTGGAGCAAAAATCAGTTTAAGTGGCTTTGTATTTGCATTCACCGTCAAGGTCTCATTTATGCAATTATTGTAATATTGATCCTTTTGCAAAGGAAAAAATGTAGTGATTAATTTTTTTAAAATATAAGAATAATTTAAAAAAATGTTCTTGTAAACAGGGATGGACTGGAAGATTTCAAAAACATTTAATTATCCTGAAGCCTGGAGCTCAATTATTTACCAGCAGTGGTTCAAATTCTAAATCTCACTCTGCTCATCCAAATCACTTATGAGAAGGACTTGGTTTACAGTAAATTCCTTTCCCTTGGAGCTGTTTCCTGCATTGTATAGGCATTTGCATATATGAGAAGTGGGCAAGATTTCTGGAAGCACTGGGTTCCTGAAGAAAATGATTATGCATCTAGGAGGGTTTTCTGAAATACCTAAATAGCTTGTAATCTATTTCTGTGGGTTTCAGCTCACTGTGATACCTCTGCAGGTATGTATTTGAATCCCAAATGTCTTAGAAAATATACAAAAGATACTGCAACCACCTCTCTCGGTTTGTGTTACTGAGCATTTCATAATTTATCTGCATTTTGGAAATCCTTTGCATACATTTTAAGTAAATATATTTCCGTAAAACACTCTCCAGGGATAAGTGCATTTCTGAGAAACTGTAAGAGAACCTGGGCAGATATATCTCAAGTATAATGTTGCCTTTTCTTGAGGGAAAATGGTACCAATTTTGGTTTCAGGCTGAGTGCATCTCCTAGATACAGGGAGTTTGTGTCCAACCGGTATGTAGTGCTTGCCATTGATTCCACAAAGTCAGTGTCTATTTTACAGTTTTAACATAGGTAAACTAAGCCTAGATCGAACATTTATGCTATTCCAGCAGGTTGTAATGCAAGTCAGTCTGTCAATCATGCCCCCACACAGATCTATTATTCCGTTTGATTGCCAGATACAAGCAATTTGAAAACAAATGCTCCTAAAATGGTTTGATTGCTGTTCTTGTAAGTAATCAATTACTCCTTAATTGCTTAACAAATACATGATTTTATGATGTCTGTTGTACTGTCTCCCTCTCTGCTTTGTCCGTGTGCTCAAAATATATATCTGCCCTATGAAACCCCCTCCTCCTTGCAAGCAGAACAAAATGATCCTCAGCCAGGAGCTGAGATTGCTTCCAGCACAGAGTAATCTAGTCCAGCAGCGGCCTTTGATAGCCAGCTCTGATCAGGGCAGGCCTAGCAATCCCTCTGAGCGTGGGAATTGCTGAATTTCAGATGGGGCTGGGATGAACTCTATGCATATCAACCTGCTCAGGAGCGCCTGACAGTAACAGGGACTGCAGTGCTGTGGGGGCAATCAAATACTGGGTACTTTGGTTAGGCATGAGCAGAACACACTTGATGAAGGTAGTTGGTGAATTAGTCATGAACCAGCTTGTTACCACTAATGGAAAGATAAAAAACTGAATTTCATGTTGTTAGGATGTGACCTCCCCTGGAAAAAAGGTCATACCTCAATGGACCACTTCTGGTAAGTGTCTGGGAATAACCTTGTATAGCTCTGGAGATTGCCATTTCTGTGTCAGTTTAATCTGATCTAGGACTGTATTGCTGCTGAAAATGATGTCCTATTCCCTCTTCCGACTTGTGGTTTCAGGTCCCTCCACCTGACTTGTAGTAATACAAGTAAAAGGACATGAAAACGTGAGGCAGGGGAAGAGACTCCCTCTGACAGGGACTTGCTTGGTGCAGGGCAATAGCCAGGCCACCAGCTGAGAGGACAGCCCCTGCTGTCTGGTCAAATGCACAGAGAAGAATCATACTGAAAGCTTTCAAACTAATAGCACAAAGTAAGTGATGCACTGCAGGAGTAGCACAAATCTCCTTTCTGCAGTGAGCACTCCTGCATTGTCTAGAGGATGCTGAAAAGGCAGAAGTTGTCATGGCAGAGCAACAGAAGTGCAACAGCAGCACGTAAGCACTGAACACAGCTTTCAATAAATGGGAGTTGGTTAAGCTTGATGTCTCAAAATCAGCTATCTTGTTGGGGTTTTGCCTTTGAAATTTTCGGCGTGGGAAAGAACAATAGGTAAAGTCCCAGCTACAATTAGGAAATGTGATGATAAATTATAGTATTTGTAGGAAATTAAGCCGTCTCCTTCCCAAGTGCTGATCCACAAGCACATTCAATTTCTGCCCTTCTACTGCACAACTTCAGACCAGAGCCATGTCTTTCCAATTCCTCAGTGCGCTGCTTTCTGTCTTCCTTGTGTTGCATCTCTGCCTAGCATTCACCCCCCAGGGTGAAGGACCTGTGGAAGGGAGTTTAGTCCTGGCAAAGGGTCACTCAGGACAAGCACAGGAACCATGACCTACCCCTCACAAGGGACCGAGTTAACATGTGCAAGCAGCCCATGAGAACTGCCTGCAGCAACTTTCTCTTCACGTGGAGCATATCTGGGCAAGGTGATTTAGTAGCTGAACTACCTTTCTGTCAGCTCAGAACAAATGCCAGCGCTGGGCGGTTTCATGGGTTGAAGTAATTCAGTGGGGTGAAGCCTGCCTGGGCTACCTGAGGTTTCATACAACCACAGGGACTGTCCCTATCTGCCTAAGACTTGCTTTGGAACAACTGAGAGCAAATCCAAGCCTTAGCAGAACATGGTCTCTTTAGCCCTCTCGTCATGGAAAGATTGGGTGTTTTAGACATCACAACAGCATGTAGACATTTCTGCAGACAAAAACAAACAAACAAACAAAAAACACCAAAAAACAAAAACCGAAACCACGCAAAAAACCAAAACCAACCAAAAAAAAAAAAAACCAGACAGCATATTCCAGAAAGACAGAAAGATTTCACCAGGGCAGAAATCTGAAATCAGCATCTCAGATGCTCCTTGTGCATCAACACATGGAGCTGTTGCAGTAGTTGTTAAGCTTTCTGTTACCTGTCCGGCTCTGCTGTCACTTCAGCTTCAGGAACTTGCTAAGCTTTGCTGTAGCTAATGTCTTCTACCAGAAACAAGGAGAAACAGGAAAGCAGCTGCAGTTGAATAAAAAGGTCGAAAACCGTAACAGCAATGCAGAATCTCCAATGCTGGTTCTCAATCCAAGGCATTCATTATCTTGCTCTGCACAAAAACATTTTTCCTATTCCTACCTGCTGCTGCAACCACGGCCTTGTTTACCATTTCTTTAGTGCACAGCCTTTAGGAAAGGATGTTTATGAGATAATTTGTCTCTCTTCATATGCATAATAGAGAATAAATTAATCACTACATTAATAAAGCAGCTACATTATTATAAGATCTTTTCTTTATTGCTAACATAAATCATGAATGCCCCTCCATACAAATTATAGCACAGAGCATAATTCTTACTCATAACTCAGAACTTTCAATTATTGTTTCCAATCTATAGTAACTTACCTTCTCTACCTACTACTATGTCCCCAACAATTCTACTGCCTGCAGACACTACCTAGGAGCAAAGCAGGCATTATAACTTGTAAGAATCACACTGCTGCTTCAAAATTTAAGCAAAGCATTAACAAAGTTATACACATCAAGAAGTGGGTTAGCACTACATATTTCTTCCCAAATGATTGTGTAATTAGTCCTCATCAACCTCCAGACTTCCACACCAACAGCTGGAATTGCTTTCACTATTACTTCCTGGCAAGTACTGTGAATGATGACTACAGGAATCCTGTGACATTCAGAACTTTGACATGATGAAAATTAATCTTCATTTTAGGAACATGGGAGCAAGCAAATGTGAATGTTAATGTAATTAAAGGCTTGCCAGTTGGGGAATGTTGGGCACGAGGCTTGAGCTTACGACTAACATCACTTTTTCACGGCTGTGATGCATGTGTTTAGAGAGAAGAGCAATGTGCTGAATTCTAAACCGTTTAACGTTTGCAAATAGGTGTCATGCTCACTCTGTGTGGTTGGGTGCAATTCCAAACGAAGCCACCGAACCCACTTCTGTCTTGTACTCAGGATATTTTACCTGCCTTTGCTTCTACGTGGTGCATGTCTGCTAGTTCCAAGGCTGGACCTAAGGGCAAACCATAAAATCTGGAAACATATTCAGTTTTCCCTGTTGTTCTCTTTTTTGATCCTATAACTCAGAAGGGGATTTCCTCTTCCCGATTTTCTTTGCTTGTGGCCAGCAGGAGAACACATTGCAGCGAAAGAAGACATTTCATACATATTAACTTAATCTGAAGCACAAGGGTTATATTTCTTGTAAAAACTCTCTTAGTGTAAGGCTGTAATGACTAATGTTATGCAACTGAGCTAAAGAAAACCAAAGAAGGACATGAACCTTCCTATTTATCTACCAATATTTCTGATTTGGCACGAGAAGACAGTACATGACTGTGTAACAGGATGTGAAGTATTCAAACACTGAATTTCTTGGAAACACATGATGTCTGGGAGCAAATTTCTTTCCAGGGTAAGTGTTTCACAGTCATTTATTGCACACCAAACATACCAAAACCAGCCTTTGGATTGGCATCTGCCCGGAAGAACTGGCCATGTTACCTCCTTTTCTTTTTATTTCAGGCAGAAATGAATTCACTGGCAGCTGAAGATATCCAACATTCATTTCCCAACTAGGAGAGGCCTAGTTCAAAAGCAAAAATCTGCTGTTGTATTTCGAAGTCAAAGGCATGCTGTTCGTGGGCATAAATGTGTAACTGTACCAAATACTTCTCTTCTTTCCCCAACCCAGCCTTGTAAGACTATGAGGAACAGGGTGGGTTAAAGCATAAAGGGGAAATGCCACATCCAGGTGCTCAGGGGGACGCCAGATATTCAGTAAGACGTGCATTTAGATCATATTTTTCTGATGTAGTTGCCTCTCTGGTCTCCCCTCCCAATCATAGCCTGTCCCCTTGAGCTTCAGCAGAGAAATAAAAGTGGTTGAATCTTTCTTTTTTGAGACTGACAGCAGGATGTGATTTCCCTCAGCCAGGTAAAAACAGGGAGGTCTATGGGCCTCAGTCCCAGTCTAATTTTTCTCCTCCCTTCTTTACCTCAGGGAGGATAAGAGCAGCAGGGAAATACTTGCTGTCAGGTAGCCCAGGGTGAGAGTAGGGCACTTACACCCTGAAGGGGCTTTTCTTCTCGAGGGGCTTCAGCACTGGCTGCCCCTCAAACCCCTTGGTCCCTTTCTGTAAGGAAAGGGAGTGCAAACATCACCTCTCCAGAGAGGAGGTGGAGGGGATAGGCAATAAGAAAGAGACTGGTGCCACCACTCCTTGAGGCCAGCCTTGAGGGCAGGAGAAAGGGGACCAAGGACAGCCTGGCCATCTGTTCAGTTCACTCAGTAGGCACCAACATATTGCAGTGGGATGAGTTGAAATGAGAACACCCTTCATCTACTCTTCCAGTGAGCTATGTTGTTGGATCCCTCATTTCTCCTCCATTCTTCCTTTCCCAGGAAAATGCAGGAATGGACCTCACCTGCTGTGAAAGGCAGTTTACCCCCTGCTTAATGATTCTACCTTACTTATAATGACTTTCAGCATCCATCCATGGAAGGTTTACATGCACTCAGCTTGGTCCTTTTTTTTTTTTTCAGTTCATTAAACTGATAATGAAGATAAAGTACTAGGACTGCTACTGAGCTGATCATGGCTAAAGTGGGACACCCGTTAAAGCTCAAACTAACTGCTTCAGGTAGAATTTCTAGTTATGAAGCTATCAATTTAAGGATTTCACCATCTTAACAAGTCCTGTTTCTTTCATGTACGTAGTAAAAATGAATCTATTAATCTTCAGTGTGCATATCCCCAGAAAGAAATGAGCAGGAACATTTTAATTTTCAATCAGCATTTCTGGTGGATGAACACAATTAAGTACTGTCATATAAAATATCTGTGAAAGCTTAAGGGTGTAGAGTAAAACTACATTAATAAATAAAAAGCCAGTGAATGAATCATAAAAACTTACAGCTAAACCACAGAATTCTTCTTTAAGGTAATAAATCAGGATTAACCTAAGCACCTGCACATATTTGTGTGTGCATACCTATGTGCTCAACCTGCATTTCAAATCCTTTCAAAAACGTCCACCTCTTTTTGAACCAGTGGACACACACACAGTTGTGTGATGTTATTCCAAGCAGCAAGAAAATGCGGGTAATTAAAACATCATGGTAAAATATTTGTAAAAATTAAGTTATAAATATACAAAATGTGCCCCATTTCCTTTTACAATGGCTGTTCCACAAGACCCATTGTAAAATCTTACTTTCCATTATGTCCCGCATGTCTGCTTCAGGCAAGCTCCAAGCTCTCCATGCATCCTAGACAATCCTGGCTGAAAAAATTTGTGATTTAAGTGAAGGTGGGACAAGAAGTAGACTTGCAGAAGAAGTCAAGACACAACAACTGCAGGGCTGCCTGGCCACAGGGGTGGGAGGAGAAGCTGAAATGGATTGGGCAGGAGCATCAGGAGCCACTGGGTAAGGTTTTGACAAGAAGGGAGGATATAATGAGAAATAATCTGGAGGGATAAATTCCTAGGACAGAAACACTGACAGATATAAGAGAGAGATTTGCTGTTGAACAGGAGCATCAGGAGGTAGACAGGAGATGAAGACAGATGTCCCTGAACCAAGAGGAGAGTGGAGTAGAGCACGGAGATCACATGAAGTTTGGATGGGATTCACCAAGCAAATATGTGGATAAAAAGCAAATAATGAGACTTGAAAAAGAATTCTGTAGATAGGTCTGAAGAAAGATGTGCTATAAAGTGGTGGTGGTAAAGCAAAAAAAGAGAGAAATCATATCTCTACATGCAAATTAATTTAGTTTTCGTTGCACTTTTTTAGGAAGGGTGGGATTAATTTTTCATTTCTATTGAACATTTGAATTAATTAACTTCTTTTTTCTCTTTTTAAGGTATTTTGGTGCATAGAAGTTATCCTCTGCACACTCCCACAAACACATGTACCTATGTCACAAAGAAATGAACTGCTGACAGATAAAAAGTACTAGCTAAAAAAGTGTTAATGAATTCCTCAGGGCTTTGAGAAGTGATGAGTAACAACCACCAAAACAAATATACTTGCTGAAGAATATTTTTAAACTGACTTGTTCACTAAAGACTTTTCCCAGACATATTTATCATAAAATACTGTGAAGTGGTTTGTCTGGATTTTGAAGAAGAATAGCCTGGAAGCTAAGTCATAACCAAGTCTGTAATAAAAAAAAGATGAAAAATGTGCAAATAGACCATATTAAAACTTGCTTATTACATTTTGGTATTCTCAAAATGTTGTTTACTGTATATTTTATCTTTCCTGATGGTAGATGCACATTTCATTTTTCCTATCTGTCAAAACTATTTCACTTCCAGTATTAGTAGCTTAAACACTTTCTCAGTGGCAGCAATTGTATTTCTCTGTTGTCTCATCACCTGCTCCCATTCACTTATACCCATTCAGGTATAACTTTTAGCTGTGGCAATATAGAGCTGAATGTGCTTGAATATTTTTTCACAAGATCTGTGGAGGCTTTAGATTTCATTAAAAGTTTATTTGTTCTACTGAATAGGTGTACTGTTTCAGCAGTGTGAGAATTACTTCAGCAGTGTGAGAATAAAATTTAAATAACCAAAAATCAGTATAAGGTCTGCTACCAGTATTTTGCTCATTAAGAATGGATTTGAAATAAGCTACTCAAAATAACTATTTACCTTCTTTTTAACAGTCGAAGAATGCTTAAGTTTTAAAGTCTATGGCTTTTATTGGATTAAGTAAAGAGTAGCATGTCTATAAACAAAAAAGATACTGATTCGTGAGTTGAACAACAAATCAAAAGTTCTTGTTCAGGTTCTAGCAGTGCAGGAAATAGAAGCAAATATATTTTACATTTTATGCCATACACAGAAGAAGAAGGCAATTTTTTTCCTGCTTAAGAATGGAATTTGCCTATTCCTGATTGAAACAGGCACACATACCTAACATGCGATAGTGGCAAATGCCACAGTTTAATATTTAATTATCCTACGATCAAACTGGTTTAATATGTTGTGTAAATGGCATCAATTGATCACTCATTACATTTTTATCTGGTACCGAACACTGGGGGTTTGTTTCAAGACTAGTTGGTGGTGAGATGATGTCTGCCGTTCTACTGCAGATGGGTAGACATAATTTGGGTCAACCTTTAATGGCTGACAGAGATCAGCAGTCTCATAGTTGAGAGATTTTGATACTGAACACAGAAGCAAAGTTCCACCAAACTCTCCTCAAGTGAAAAGGAAACTACCACTCCTATCTGGTCATCAACTGTCAGAACAAATCATCAACATGTGATGAAATATGATTTGGAACAGAAAAAACAAACATGAGAACATCTTTTTTTCCTAATTTTTAGTGCTGGTTAGTCCTTTGCGAACTTATCTCCCATTAAAGCATTGTATGAGGAAGAGTCTTCCCTGGAGTAAGTCTGCTGGAACTGTTCCCTACTCCAGTGGACAATATGAGCAGGAAAAAGAGTGGAAATGGGGCATGTCCTGCCAGCCCACAGCAAGATTAAGAGTTCCCTGGATAAAGCATTCTTCTTGAAGACCTGAAATTTTTCTAAGTGTTGCAATTTTTGACAAGAAAATATGAAATCTTACCTTCTGTCAAAGTCACTTGTGAAATTCTGCAGCTCTGACTTGGTCGACGCTGACTCGTTCAACCTTGCGTTAATATCGCCTGAAGCAAGAGCTCCACAGAAACCAGAAAGATTTGGAATACAGCACTATGCTCCCCCACAAATATCATTAAAGCCAAAGGTGTGTGCATCTCATCTCAGTAAATCCTCGAAAGCAGACTTGGTGTCTGAAGTATGGAAATGATCTAGAAATAAGCTTTTGGTTTGGTCTCCTCTCCACCACTACTTCTTCTCTGAGGGAGTTCTCTGTTCCAGTTACCTTTGCCTTTTTTCACTAGCAGGCAAGTGTATGCAAAATCCAGTCCAAGCAAGATGTGATACTTGGACTGACTGAATATTTGCAAATGGACTGCAGAAGAAGCAGAAGAATTGCTGCACACTGCCCCTTCAGATGTGACTTTACCCTACAAGATGTGGCAAAATCGCGTCTGAAGCCACAATTACAGCACAGAAAATACTGTATTTTTTTGAAAGGGTATTTCATGTTTCCAGGAAGCTGAGGACAAAACCTTAGCTCCTGAGATGATGCGCACTATTGCTGAGCATACACACAGAAAGGGAGCATCAGACAGAGAAGGGTGCAACATGGTGCAACATGGAGCTTGCACTGAACACAGGTGTCTGAAACAAATTGCTCTGGAGGACTCACATTCATCTCTCTACAGATAAAATTTGATGGAGAAATTGTATTCCCACCAAGGATGGCAGATGGGGTGAAATATGGATGTACTTGTATGATTTTAAGAAGGATCTGACAATTATTAATAGTTAGTCTTTAGATAGTACTTTACATTTACAAATCTCTGTACAAGCTGTATTTAATTAATGATAAGTCCTTAAATACACTGGAGTTGAACTAATGCAGCTTAGAATGACTGATGCATGAAGACAGAAGAATCGTTAACCTTAATGAATCATGTTTGGGACAGTGGATGGAATAAGTATTAGAAATAAACATGGACAGTGTGTGACACAAGCTGTTTTGTAGTACTCCAGCTTCTGACTGCTTTTCTGGTGGATTGATAGCCATGGGGTGAGTTGAGGCTGCAGTGTGCAGCAATAAGAAGATACACAGTGCTTGGTCATGAGGTCACAGGCACTGGTTTTCTTTGTATATCACCAGTACTGCCAGGGCAGTTACTGATTCCTGAGGGTTTTAGCAGAGGCAGTATCAAGTCTATGAGTAGCCATTACATCACTGTTACTGTCAGGCTTTTGGAAAGGGACATAATGTAGCACTACTAATTAATGTGTATAATTTTAACATCAGTAACGTCAACGTAGCAGAATCTAAATGAAAGACCTGAATGAAGACATCACCTGTTTGAGCAGATAACCATGATGATTTTGTGGCATGAAATAACTTGAGATGAAACAGTTGCCTCCCCAGTCAGGCTGAGAGTGATTCTCCTCTGGGTAGAACAGCACTTCAAAAGCTTTGACCATCCATTAGTTACAGGCACTGCATCCTCATAAAAACTCTGCAATTCACTGGCTCTGTGCCCTGTATTGCTTTTCGGAAATACCAGACACTATCTCAATCTAATATATTTACAATTGCATATTGAATATATCTAGAATGACTGGCAGACAGATCAATTTTTTTGATAAAAGTGACTTTTCTATATTAAAAAAAAATCTGTCTAAGCAGTCTGCATTTAAATTTTCCTTTAATATATTGCTGTTAAACTTTCTGTGTCTGCTTCAGTGTTTATAAGTAACACCATTATTCCATGACCAGATAAGCACCCTTCATTTTCCATTAAATTTTCCCATCCTTAGTCCCTTGAATTGAGGCAAATGGCAGGCACATCTGATTTAGAGGTTGCTAGCAAAGGCTGCAGCTGAGTATCAAGTCATATGAGCACTGATTACCCACCCTTGCATCCACAGGTGCCTGAAGGGCTCCTCCCAGCTTTGCTGCTTAAGCTTCCTTATCTCTACTGAGGCAAAAGCTGGGTTTGACTGACATCTGTTACCGACTCCACGATTCTTGCAACAGCATGAAGGTCCTTAGGTTGTAAGAAAACTCCTTTCCCAACTGCCCAGTTGTTATTTAACTGTACAAAAAGCCATGGCCTACACCAGGACGGCAAGGTGCAGGTATAATCACACTGAATGCTGTGGTTAGACATTCCTGTGCTTCAAACTTATATGCTATTACTATTAATATCCTAAAGCATCTTGGTATTATTCTTATTTCTTAAAGTGAGCTGCCACATTAAACAAATGTTTATTCTTTCAGTCATGTGAGATTCAGAGGCTTTGCTCCTTTGTGCTCACACAGATTAACTCCCCCCTGCAGAAGGAAACAAGAAGAGGACACAGCTCTTGCTATAAGTATAGGTAGCCTGGTAGCTATGGTAGCAAGACTTTGCTAGAGTGAGCCCTGTTTTGGAAATAACAGTGCACAGGTTACGTGAAGTAAAATAAACACAGATTTGTTTACTAGTAAGCTGCTGTGATAAATAGAAATGAAAAGGATTAGGTATTCCTTTGGGAAATGTGTCTCTTCTTCATATTAATTACACTGACAGTAGCTTATTAATGCTATGTCAGCTTTTGTTTACAGTTTCCACAGAAAAAAAAAGAGAATTGCTACAACAGAATGTGAATATAGACATTTAACTGTTTGCTCGGTACATGGTTCAGTGATTATTTAAATAAACAAATGAAGATACCCTCACCATTATGAGATAAAGCAGAAGAACTGAACTAAAATTATAACAGAAAACTGTCAAAGCTTCTCATTTGGTGCTTGGGGAATGCATAATACATGTAAGATTTTCTTTGTGGAGTCAGAAAGTCATCTTACTCAGTTCACCTTCACTCTCATTTTCCCTGGTGAAGTTTGAACGTAAGTTTTTTGAGAGAACATGAAGAGCTCTACAACCTTGAGAAGCCCCAGTTCTTGTTCTTTCATTCACCTATAAAAATAATTATAATATGTCTATATTATAATGATTTGGAAAAATCTGTATTGGTCCCCTATAGGACATTTGTGTTCCACAGCCCCAGGGAAACACACATAACCTCCTGCCCTAACACAGCAATAAAGGCTTGTACTAAGGTCGTGCTGTAGCACGTACGGTCCGGCCAAAGTGAGAGAGAAACTTGGAGGAAGCTGCCTGGATTTCATAAATAAAACAACAGCAATCTGTTTTGTTTAAGAGACTGAAATACCAAGGAGAGGGCTAAAGAAATGGGTTGTGTTTTAAACAAAAGAAACCTAATTCTTGATCAGATCTCTGTTCTAGTATATGTACAAAACTCTGGTCTTGCTTAATTTAGTGTGTAGCTGTATCAGCAGTTCCTTCAGGACCCTCAAAAGAATAGTGGAAAAAGTTGATGTGCAAATGTGTTACACCATAGAAACCTCCTTTCCAGTTGTTTTTCTGTTTAGTTGCTTAATTCTTATCAAAATTCCTCAACTTTTATTTTCTCTCTCAGGAGTTTATTGCTTAGCTCAGTTGGTTAGAGCATGGTGCTAATAATGCCAGTGTTGTGGGTTTGATACCCTAATGGGCCATTCACTTCAGAACTGGACTTGATGATCCTTGCGGTTCTCTTCCAATTCAGAATAAATATTCTGTGATTCTGTGATCCTGCCTTAGCCCAGATGGGAATATCAGGGATATCAGTGGCAGGTACTTCACTCGCTAAACTGGGATCTTCAAACTGAAAATGCAGTAATTTTATAGCAGCCTGCCCTGCCTGGGATATTAATCATGCATTGTTTGTAGGGGTTAGGACTTGGTGCTTTGTCATGGAACAAACTCTAAAAATATAAGTACCAGTAATAAAACCACTCTGGCTGGCTGGGACGTGCTGCTGAGGTTTACTGTCAGAGGTACAGGAAGGAGCTGCTGGGTCCAAAATCCATCACCCTGAGTTGTCCCTGGCATGTTTCCCCCAATGCTCCCGGCATGACGGTGAGTCAGCCGCCGCTCCTCAATTGCCAAACCTACGTCAGCCGCCTGGGGTTAGTCAGAGAGGGACCAGGGGAGACGTCTGTCCCTCCCCACACAACTATCATTAAAAAGGCTGTGGCCCTGAATACAGAGTGGTGATGCAGTGGAAAGGTGACCAGGCCCTCAGGAGGCTCCAGGAGATGATGATCCACAGCTTCATAGGACCTGCTTGTTCCTAATTGCCACCGTCCTGTCTCCTGCCTGTGTCACAGGGTGTCCTGGTGACAGGACGGTGTCAGAGATCTGGGGGTGCCATCAGAGGCACAAGTTGAAGAAGGCATCATTCTTTGCCCAGGAATGGGCCAGTGTCCTAGGATCTGGGACAGCTTTGTGTTGTGACACCTCTGTGAAACCTTTGTGTTGTGCTGTCTGGCATGACAGGGTGCACCTCCACCCCAGCAGGACAGAGCACATTGTGCCCACCACCCTAAATGACTGACAGGCGGGCACCTCTGCTACCCAGGAGATTCAGGCTGATACTTCAGAGACTAGGGGGAAGCCCGCCCAAATCTCTGGAAATCCAATGGGCCTAAGTTTCCTAAAGAAGTGGCCTTTCTCTAGAAACCCCCTTATTATAGTGGTGAATACTCAGATACCTTTTGGAAAGGCTGTGAAAAGCAATAGAGGAGGGTGTGTGTTTGCACACATATACTAATAATGTAAAACATGTTCAAAACCCATTATTTGATCTCATGCAAACATTTATGATGTTCCCCTAGAAAAAGGCAACCTTTTCCTCTTTGGCAATTAAATGCATGTTTGGCCACATTCCTATACCTTGATAGCATCTATTGTTCATTGCATAAACAACTGGGTTAAAGAAATAAATGAAATGAAATAGGAAATTATTTCTCAATTTTTCTTGTATTACTTGTCACATGCAGCAAGGAAACTTCCCAAAATCCTCTGTGTGTTGCTGGTGTTGCATAATGTTTTGAGAGCTTTGTTATTTTAAGCATATACAGACATAAAATAGCAATATAGTGATATTGAATATTTACCATTTCTGTAGATGGTTTTATTTATAGAAGTCAAACTGCCTAATTTCTATTTTACTCATATTTGGGTGGATGTTCTATCATAGATTAAAAAAAAATGACCTGATTGTACATCAAGCAGATGGGTTCAGTTCTTCTAGGTCTGGACTGACTTTTATTACTTATGGGAAATACAGCACGGATTGTCAACAAGAGTTTTCTTGCCTTAAGTTGCCACATGTATCCATAGCATATGGGAACAGGGAAAGAAAGGGATAATTAAAGAGCACATGCCAGAAAGTGAAAAAATATTAATCTAGCTAAAACCTCAGAAAAATACAATCATTTCAAAGTGTAAATCTTGACAAGTCAGATCCCTTCAGTGCTAACACAACATCATCAATGACAACCATGTCTTGAGTGGAGTCATTAAGGGGAATGCCCATAGAAGAATTCTTGTATTCTCTTTTTAGACACAGAACAATATGGTCATCAGGCAATAATCAGCCTGGCAGTAATCACTCCAGCTACATGAGAGGACTTTTCACAGTGCAATGTGGAAAAGGCTGCCTTTTGATACTCAGTATCTAGCCTTGCTGTTGTCACGGTGACTGGAAAAGAGCTGTGCATAGAGAGGGAAAAAAGAGAAGAAAAATGATAAAACTTTTTTTGGAAAAAAAAAATCACTTCTACAGAAAGAAAATATTGGTTTCAAATCATACCAATCATGCAAAAAAATTACTAGAGCTGCTTGAAATAAAATGAAGTATTTGATTTTATCTGGTCCCGAAAGAACATAAAATTCAGGGCAAAGCTGAAGTCTGACATGACAAAATGTTTACAGGACAATTTTCTTTATTCCAGTCAACTTTAAATGAGAGAGAAAAGAAAATGACTTGAATGAAGGAAATTAGGGAAAATAACATGTAATGACATTTTTGAGTGATTTATCAGCTGGGCCACTCCTCAGATCCCGTAGCTCCTAGTCTGTAGGATTTCACTGTGTGACCAGCACAGGCAGGCCCTGTGCAGCAAGTTTCACAGGTATCCAGTTGCGAATCAGGTGTTACCGTGGTGCTGCCGATTGCTGACCTTGTGCAGGATGATGCACTGGAAAAGCTGTAATGGCCCTACACCTTCCTAGAGAGGCATTTCCTTGGCCTCAGTTACTAACTTAGACCAAAGACATGGTGTTTAAGGCCCAGCTCCATGGCACATGGATTTGAATGAGTCATGTATGTGAGTAGGACCTTGTTTTATCCCTCAGCAGTGGTGAGGGGGAAGCGAAACAGCCTCGCATTTTCCCATTCATATTTTAAAAGCCTAAGGGACAATATAATAGACCTCCTAGAATTAGGTAATAAATAAAAGGATAGAACTAATCTGTACATTAAAAAAAAAAAAGCTTTCAAAGTGAAATGCCAAACCTTATCTGTGCTAACACTGAAATCACCAAAGCAATTTAAAAGTATTCCACTTCCCTTTTATGTACCAGCTTGCTGATTTGTCTCTATCACATCTCATGTGTTTTTCAAAGAACTCTGCTCCAGGATGGACCAGTCTGTGGAGCTGCTGCTTTTAAAATGCAGCTTTTAATCTGTGATAAAAAACAGTTTGTGGGACACCAGAAAGCAAGCCATGCAGCAGGGAGAACGGTGTCCTATGTCCCAGTCCATCTCAAGGCCACAGTTCCTGAATTAAGTCCTCCAGGGCTGGTTTCTCTCCTTACATCTGCTGAAGAAGACAAGCCAAGCTCTTTTTTAATGGCCATGAACTGTGGAGTCACTACTGCCAGAGTGCATTCCCTCTCTGACCGAAGGAGTGCGGAAAATAAAAGTGTTTGTCAAGTGCTGCATAAAGGCCCACAAAACAAAAAATAACTCATTTCATGTACAGCACTCAGTAAATAGCCCATTAAACAATAAAAGAGCAACAAAAATTTATGTTTACTCATAAACTAGGTGCCATCCGCTTTGTGTGCCATCCACTGTTTCCTGGGAATAAAACTGTGCAGTCATGCAACAAAAGGTTTTGCTGTCTGCACGGGGGGATGAGAGCCCCTCTCTTTCTACCATTGTGGTTCTTTACTTGGTGAGCGTTGTGGCCCTTTAGCACTGCCTGCCGTACACAGTCACTTTATGTATTGCTGTTTTCTGACTCAGCACAGGACATGCAGACAATGCGGCTCACTGAAGGAATAAATAATGTAAGAAGGTATTTTTCACCAAACTGAAAGGGAAATGGAAACAAGCACAGAGAAACAGTGCAAATTCACAGGGAACCTACACGTGACCATGGTCTTGCCAGGTGGCTGTTGATATTGTCCCCAGATAACCTGTGCTTAGTAGGGGCTGAAAACGTGTCCAGTTCCTTGGGAACTGAAATGATGAAAGGATGGATAAAGAGAACAGGAAAAGAGAGTCAAGTTTGGTCAAAACAAACTCAGGTTACTTAAAGCACATGATTGGTTTTCATTTTTTGGCTGAAACAACTCACTGAAAATGTGTTATGTGATGACAGAAAGAGGGAAATTGCCATCTGCTGGTATCCAATACAGCCAACAATATTTTCCTATCCAAGCACCAAAACTGCTTTTGTGCCATATATGCTTGAGCAGCTGGCAATCGTAGCAGAGCAACAAGCTGCTTCAGTGCTTTGACACATGGTTAAATGAAAACAAAAGGAAAAGAAACAGTGAGAAGATTTTGGCGAGTGGTTAGAAATTGGCAAGTTGTTAAGCACTGATCTGTGTCCAGACCCCAAATCCTTCATTGCTCTGGGTCAAGTGGATCTGTGGTTTGGTTCGCTCCTCTCAGAAATGCAAAATTCGTCTTCCTTCCCATGCTGAAGGCATCCAGCTAACACACACTGGAATCACCTGCAACCCAAGGGATTTAGCACGTCTTTATGCATATGTGTGCTTATGCTCCCAAGTGACTGGTATGAGGAACTGCAGCAATTTGCTGCTTAGCCCTGAAGAACATCTCAGCTGCAGGGCAGGTGAACTGCAGTGTGCTCCTCATGGGAAACCATGACATTCCATGGTACTGTGACATTAGTTACTGTGAATGATCAGGAGGCCACAGATACCTCTGCACTGTTGTCTCTGTGTCTCCATTGGTGTTGGTTCTGAATGACATGCAGGAAGAAGGCAGGAGACCCTGGAGAAGCAGCCTTTGCAAAGCCAATGGATAAGGAAAAGCCGTGTGGTTCTCACTGGCACAAACAATGGACCAGTAGATGACACCTAGTATGCCTTTCCTGTTTCGGAAACTTTGTTAATTTTGGCCAATCTTTATAAGACAAGCCTGCATGGTCTTGTTCTTTTTGATAAATGTTATAAATAGCGTGTCTGGTTTTGTTTTCATTTTTTAACAATGCTTGTGGTTTTGCTAGCAAGCCTCTCTGAAGTTTTCTGTTTGCCTCTGCTGCTGACATCTCATCTCAGCAGATCAAGAACCTACGTCTGTGTCTGTGTTTTGGTATAACCAAAGTACATATAACCTTCAAGTACATGGTGAACTTCCAAAGCTGCTTCTTTCTCCAATTTTTGCTATCTCATAATTTTTGTTTTTCTTTTATCTTTCTTTCAATTCCCGTTGTGACTTAATGTGGACTTTGAAATCACAGAATCACAGAACTGGTAGGGTTTGAAGGGACCTCTGGAGATCATTGAGTCCAACTTCCCTGCCAAGGCAGGGTCGCCTAGAGCAGGTTACACAGGAATGTGTCCAGGTGACTTTTGAATATCTTCAAAGAGGGAGACTACATGACCTCTCTGGGCAGCCTGTTCCAGCGCTCTGCCACCCTCAACATAAAGCAGTTCTTCCTCATGTTGAGGTTATGTTTTAGTTTATGGCCAGTGCTCCTCACCCTGTTGCTGAGTACCACTGAAAAGAGTCTGGCACCATCCTCTTGACACCCATCTCTGAGATATTTACGTGCATTAATGAGGTCCCCTCTCAGTCTTCTCTTGTCCAGACTAAACATCCTCAGCTCCCTCAGTCTCATCTCATTAGAGAGATGCTTCACGCCCCTCATTATCTTTTCGGTCTCCACTGGACTCTCTCCAGTAGCTCCTCATCTTCCTTGTACAGAGGAGCCCAGAACTGGACACAGCACTCCAGATGTGGCCTCACCAGGGCTGAGTAGAGGGGCAGCATCACCTCCTTCCACCTGCTGGCCACACTGTTCCCAGTGCACCCCAGGATCCCACTGGCCCTCCTGGCCACAAGGGCCCTGCTGGCTCATTGTCAGCCTGTCATCCACCAAGACTCCCAGGTCCTTCCCAGCAGAGCTGCTCTCCAGTAGGTCAGACCCCAGCCTGTGCTGGTACTTGGGGTTATTCCTCCCCAAGTGCAGGACCCTGCACTGGCCCTTGTTGAACCTCTTTGGGTTTCTCTCTGCCCAACTCTCCAGCCTCTCAAGGTCCTGCTGAACAGCAGCACAGCCTTCAAGTGCATCAGCCACTCTCCCCAGTTTCATATCATCAGCAAATCTGCTAAGGGTACATTCTATCCCTTTGTCCAGGTATCGATAAACAACTTGAATAAGACTGGAGCCAGTACTGATCCCTGGGAAACACCACTAACTACACACCTCCAGCTGGATTCTTCTTTGCTGACCATGACCCTCTGAGCTCTGCCATTCAGGCAGAGTTTGCCTATAAAATAATTTAAGCAAGTTTGGTCTCGGAAAAGACAAGCTACAAAAAGCGTGACCTGGAAAAAGAAACAACCACTTCTTTTTCTTGCATTTGAGAAAGGAAAACAGAGCCTGTTTCCAACTTCTTCAAACAATGATACCACTTGTTACTTCATTTATGCTTTTATAGGTTTCAGAATATGTGGGGATTGACTATCACTGACCAAGAAGTAGGACAGGGTGTTAAGAAGGATGGTTTCCCATATTCTTTTGTTCACTGTAACACATTTTCAGCATCTTGCTGCAATATGGCTTTTTCTGGCTGATGCACAGACACTGTTATGTGCAGTTCCACTTTTCAGCCTAAATTCCTTACTAAACATGAATACAAAGTGCAGCTATATCTGGGATTTCAATTACTACTGTGGAGAAATCTCCTATTGACACAGAAACTAAAGGGAAGCTCCCTGTGTCTGAAAAAAGAAAAGGTTTTCATCTTCCTTGAAGAGCTGGAATAACAGAAGCTTTCAAAATACTCCATGGCCTGTCATTTGTAAGCCTCATCTGGGTCTGTGTTTCAAACACAGCTGGTGTATCCCCTCCTGTTCTACACTGCAGACTCCCAGAACTGCGGCTGTTGGAAAAAGGGTAGTTTGCTGATAGAATATATGGCAGAGGGGATTCAATTGCTTAAACATGGGCTCCTATTGCCTTTTTAGATGGTACAGAGCATCTTGGATAGAGATGGGACTATCCATGTTTCAGAGACAGGACTAGCAGGATGTGACTCACACCTCACAGGAGACCTCCACATGCCTGGGGAAACAGCTGAGGACCAGGTAGTTTGTAATACCTAAAATTATGCAGGATCTGTGTGAGGAGAGTGGGGCCAAGCCTTGTAGCCTGCACTATAGTCAGTTATTGTTTCTTTCTTTCTAGAACTTACTTCTGATGTAGGTAGTAGGCAATGCTTTCTGTGTTACCCAAAGTATGTTTGTTTCCAGCAATTTTTTTTTTCAGAAGCCTGTCTGTTATTTTGGGCTTCCCACTAGGACTTACAGATGTCTGAAATATCAGCATTTAACTAACCCTAAGTTACCTGCCCTGATCCCTCTAGTCCATATAGCCTATCTGTGCTCCACAGAGACAGGCACTGTCAGCTGCTTGAGACTAGAAGGAAGAATTGTTAACTGAAACTACCCACCACTCTTCACTAGCTGTAGGAAAGAGAATTTGCTTAGACTAGACCCTCACTTCAGGAAGTTCAAAATTAAATTAGAGGTATCTTCCAATTTGAATAAGACAAATATTACAAATAAACCCTTCTGTGCTCCACTTTTATCCTGAATCCTGGTGTTTCCACAAGTTGCAACAGAAGTCTCACTCTTCAAAGGCAATCAAGCCCTCTCATTATACTTTGGGAAAGTCCAAAGTTCTTTGCCTCGCTAACTTCATTATAACCACTAATAGCAAATTTAGATACATCAGTAAAAAACCTTCCAGCCCATTAGTTAAGGAAGATGCACTCACACATCTACAAACACAAATAACACAGTGCTGTCTCTGCAGGTGTTGATTAGACCTTGAATGAGGAAAAGAAAATGGATCTTGGATTCCTGGAACAGTAGGAAGACCTTAATTTAAAAAAAAAACTCATCTATGAAGTGAAAGTTTACTTTTCATTTCTTGAGACGCAAATTACTTTTAGTGAGCCGCAGTAATGGCTGTTTATGTAAAGTGGTCATTTTGGCATGCTTCTTATGATTTTAAGGTTTACCAGACTATTAGAAGGTGACATAAGATATATGGAAGGTTAGGCAACTTTTAGGCTTCCATGCTTTTCTTTATTTACCAGTAGAGAAAGTGAAATTGTGAGAAGATCCTGAACAACAGGGGCTACTTTGCAAAGAGACACAGGGCTCAGATTCACAGTTAAACTCTACTGAATTAGTAAGTTTTACATCTGTTTGTTCCAGGCCAGGGAGGCACGTCCAGCTGGGCACAGTGGCTCAGCTCACGCACACAGGCACCATCTGAATGCATATTTAAAGTCTCAGCCTCCCTGTATCGCGAGAAGCTGTGGGAATCAGCCGGATTCCTCATCAGCTCTCAGAGTGGGGCCTGGCATTCCAGTGTGGTGAGATGCTTTACACTACCCTTGATTGTTTAGGCATTTTGCTTGAATGAGAATTTAGATTTTACACTTGTGAATAGATCTGGCCTATGAGGAACTCTTCTGCCACAAAGTTATGATCCTGCCACAGAACTTCAGTGCCCGTAGGAACCTCAGAATACTTTTCTGCCCATCTTTAAACTATGGGGGAAGATCATAGAGCACCGCTGATAGATGGTCTGCTACATGATTCTCAGAGGAAGTCAGTAAATAAAAATGTCCCGAGTAAACATTCCAAATAATCATTGCTAAAATAAGAATAAGAAGGAATTAAGATGGCATGATTATTCATAATGCATCATTTTTCAAAGAAAAGAATAAAAGTCTTTTGCCAAATATATCCCATTTCATGCAATGGATAAAATTCACACCAATACAGTATATTATAAAAATTACCCACAAAAGTGACTTTGGCCCATCAATTTGATCAAGGCTTCGGGTCACTTCAGAAGTAAATTTTAATTTATATTTTTCACCAACCCTCTTCTTTTTTTTTCACATTAGTCTGCTGAAAGTTTCAATTTGAGTGATCCAGATGCTTGCATTTGCAGTAGGATGAAAGACAGCATGTGTAACAGAGACTTTCACCTGTCTGTGAAAAATCACCTGTACAAAAAGCCAGCACATATCTTAAGCTACGCTTCTGTAGACTCCAGCTCCATAGGAGAAACTCTTAGCTATGGACAGGGAGATCTAAAGCTAAACAGAGTATTCCCAAAATGAGTGGGGAAGACTCTGTGGTGGGTGAAACACCACTCACTTCAGTAGCTCTGTGTAGAGAAGTGAACGTGCACAGCTCAGTCAGAGGCGGGAGCACTTCACAATGCCAGGTTATTTGTGAGAGAGGGTATTTTTATAGTACCTACCAAGTGAATTTGGCAGGATACAGCGCTGAACATGGCTCAGTCATCTAGATACCTGCCTAGCCTAACCATCTGGTCAGCTTTGTAATTTGTATGTCACTAACTGTTAATCATAAAATGTTTGTGCTAGGATGCAAAGGAGGATAAGAAAACACGTTGGTGCCCACAGACCAATGGATGTGCCTCACCCATTTTTGGATTTAGTAGATAGAAACTCGGTATGTTAACCCCTCTATAACCCCTCTCTCTAATGATAAAATTAATCATCCCTTGAGGTAAATATTTACCCGAGCTTTGTCCTATTCCTCTTCACTTCCTGAATGAGCACATCCTAATATTGCTCTTATCGTGTCATAGATTTGCCTGATACAGTCATTTATTTCTGAGGTAAGCCTCCTTAAATATGCACCCTACACTTAAATGCTGATGTTCAGTAGCTGATTCTGGCAAGCAATTTGCACTCAAAGGGCAAGTATCTACACAACTACAAACTTCTACAATAAATTACCTGGGCGTAGAATCTGGTTCTCACTTTTCTCTGCAGCAGGAATTCTGTGATGTATGTCAAGGTAACTAAACGGGAGGAGACGCAAAGCAGTTAACAGCTTATACATTAAAACCTTTTCCTAAATTTCCAGCAATAAACTCTTTCCAAAAAGGTCCTCTCAGGAAAATGGGTCTGCCATTTACTTAATGTAATTATCTCAGAGTATGTCTTGATTTGCTATATTGATAAATACTGTATTGGCAAGTGTACTTGAAAAACTAGCACACAGAAACATGATACCTTACAGGAAGCTATTGCCAATAATAGAGACCTTTCAGGGAAAAAAAATAATAGGTGTACCATGTGCAAATGCACTCTAATGTGGAATCAATGGAATAAATGAACCCAGGAATACCATACATAAAAACTGGATAAATCTGTATGAAAGTAATGTGTTCTGTGTGATTTCTAAAAATAATTTTTGGTGATACCAATTATATTTGATGGCAATACCAAGCAGATGAGCAGCTGTGTCAAAGTTATCCTCCTTCCCATGTATTTTTTAAACACATATGGTACTCCCTACTATAATAAGTATTTACACTCACAATATGGCACTGTGTCAATAAGACTTTACTGTACATCAGCTCTGCTACCAAGTAAACAGGAATGTGGAACTGAAGCCACCTGATAGCAGGCACTTACCTTTGTGCCAGCCACATGGAAAACATCTCCCCTAGCTGGTGTGTATACTGTATCACTTTCTCCCCACCCCATTATGTTTCATGTGTCAGCTTTCAGCAGGCCCTTCCTAAATCCCGCCCTTGCCACAGGCACACCAGATTATTCCGCCTCCCCATACGGTTCTGAGAAATCCAATTCCTCCTAGCTCAGAGGCAGCGGTGCTGAAAAACTGGCAGTGAGACAAGGATAGCACATGAAGTATGGAATAGGGAGGCAATCGGTGTCAGGTGTAAGACTGGAAGGAGAAGGGATCCAGTCAATAAACCACTTGGATATTCATTTATGTTCACCTTGGCCAGCAGCCAGGCATCCACCCAGCAACTCTCTCATTCCTTCTTCTCGACAGGGTTGGGGAGAAAAAATGATGAAAATGCTGGTGGGTTGAGGTAAAGACAAGGAGATTGCTTGCCAGCTGCCATCATAGGCAAAGAAACCTGGGGATATTTAAGCTAATTTATTGCCAATTAAAATAGATTCGAATAGTGAGAAATAAAGAAAAAAAAAAAGAAAACAACCCTTTCTCCCTATCCACACTCTTTTTTCCCAGACTCAGCTTCCCTCCTTCGTACCTGATTCCTCATTGTCCCACTCCAAGCAGTGCAGAGGTGAGCTGTCCATGATGTGCCCATCACTGGCTGATGGGCTCAGCCGTGTGTGGGTCCAATGCAGACATGGCTGTGTCCTGCACAGGGCAGTCACTGGCTGCTTCTTGCTGTGTTTTTAAGAAGATTTTGGACAGATAATAGCCCCCCCCTGTGCTGGTAACACCTTGGCACCTACACCCAATGCACACTGCCGTTGGTTTTACTTAGTGTTTTCAACAGGTGCAACCCAGCTTAACAAAGTGGGAAGTGGAAAGAGGTAGGGCATTGTATTGCATGGCTCTAACACACTATTCTCTCTTTATGGAGAATATCAGCTTATTCTGCCTTGCTGACCTTCACTGTCATTAATACCCATAATGCAAAACAGCCACTCAGCAGCCTCATGCACACAACTCAGCTTAAAAAGAGTTTAGGAACTTGTCATCTGCATTTCGATTAACCTTACCGCGCCTTTGCGATAAGACCTGTCATTACCATTACTGTTCCCTGGCACAGAACCCAGAGTGCCATTTGCAAAGATAGCTGTGTCTCAGTCAAGGCAGGGTGAAGCCAGAAAACAACACAAAACAACACTTACGAAGTGCTGAATTTGAGTTTATTATGTGCAACATATGCAGAATCCCCCTGAGTCCTGAAAGATGGAGTCCTCCAAAATCCCTTCTGATTTAGTGCCTCCGCCTCCAAGAGCAAATACAAATAACTATTACTTCTTAAATGAAGCAGATGAGAATTTCCTGGCTTTAGGGATCTTGAAACACATATCCTAGCTTTCCCAGTGGAATATCTGCACTGGTTTATTTTTTATTAAATGAGTACTAACACAGTGATTTATATTTACAGCATCCAACTATGTAAATTTTTTAAATAAACATGTATTGAGTAGGAAAGCAACACCTATCATTATTAATAGCTATGCATGGTTGCAAAGCTTTTCCTCTAAGGACTTCAAGCCTGTTTCATTTGCAGTCCCTATAGCTTATCCCTAGGGACCTTCCCCCTATGTAAACCTGAAGGAGGCTGGAGGCTTGGCTGGATTACCGTTGAGCCACATGGGCAAATGCAGTTAGGACTATGCCTGGATGATTTTGATTTACAAAACTAGGTTGGAAATATTCATCTGTCTCTGGAGGAGTGAACAGCAGCTTGTCACTGCTTTTAACATCCCCCTTTCTGCGTAGGGGGTAAATACATTACATTGGATGTTGCAAGGTGAGCGTTTAGAGTGGAGAAATATATTTCGTTTCTTTTAACATGTACATATCCCTACTCTTGCATGGCTCCTGGGACAATGTTACTTAACTGCAGTGAAATATGTTTTCAGGGTTTTTTTCCCTTCTAGCTACATCCTTCTCCAGAGTTCACGTTCACAAGTACTCCTTGTGTGTAGAATTTACAAGTCTATGTACCCTATGCACTGTGAGTTTCCTGTGTCCTTCTGGTGCTGTGGCTTTGAGTTGTAATCAAACAGTGCAACATGGGAGAGAGGATCTCACTTCCAGAGACGATGACTCCTGATTCCGACTAAATCCATCCTGTGTAGGCAATGCAGAGAAGGCATCCAGGCCTGACTGCAGATAATGGTCCTTGCAGAAGGAGAAGACTATCTCCTGCCTTCAAGATTTGTACACTTTCTACCATTCACACTGTGCTACCTCTCCTGTTCTTGCAACTCTCTCCAATGCAGATGGCTGTAAAAAACCCTACAGCTGCCCTTCTACTGAAATTTTACTAATTTGATGTCCTTCTCTGCTTTATTGGTGGTGGTTATAATGACTCATTTGCCACAGCACTGTTATTAGAGATATCTGTTCCTGAAGAAAAGGAACCGCTTACTTGAGGCTTTTTAATTTTTCTGGCCCAGCTAAACCACCAAACTTGTTATAAAGCTTTCATGCAGATTATTACCAACAACATTAGCATATTAATTATTCCTCTGTGAATTCCCAAAATGTTAATTCACCACATACTGCTAATTAAAGAGGGCACAGCTATGAAACTAGGCAGAGACTACAGTCCCATATCCAACAGAGTTTTCTGTTACCTGACAAATAAATCAGCCTTCGCTACTTTTTTGATACTGGACTTTTGAAAAGACTGCCTGCCTTGACTCACCAACACATAGTGGCCTGCCACAAATAGCTTAGTATCCTCAGGATTGTTCCTAGTTTTGCCCAGTAAATATGGGCTCCTGGATATCCCTATATGCGCTTGTTAACTCTTTCCAAAAATGGCTTGGTTTGGAATTAGGGGAGCAGGGAATATTATCCAGTTATATTATTTGGACAATGGATCAGGCCGTTAGCGATCATGGACAAGCAATATGACTTGGACTTAACTTGTGTGTCATGTTGCATCCCAGTGCACTGGTCTCCAACTCAAAAGCCAGTTTCAGCTGAAGGTGTGTTTGTGCTTAAGGCTTCAATTTCATTTACAAATGAACTTGGGAGAAGTACATTTACTGCCATGCTGCAGTGAGCTGGCATCACCAAACCTCCCTTTTACCTTCTTGTGGAGGATGTGACTCAATGTCCAGCAGGACCAAGCATAATTGCTGGTGGCCTACAGAGCTTCGTATTTCAGAAGAGGGAAATTTCCACACCTGTAACTTACATGTCTTTAAGTAATGTTTCAGGATCTGTGCTGGTCAGAAGGGTAAAAATCACACCTGAGGAGAGGCCCAGGCTCAGGTCTGAGACTCAGAGGTGCACATATAGCACAGTGTTCAGAAATTTTTGGTTCATGTGTTTTTAACTAATAGGTGTAGAAAATCCACACCTGCTTCTGATCTGATTCCCTTTTTTGGATAATAATTATTATGACAGATTCATGTGAATATATCTCCTTAAGATTTGCTGGTTTACCACTCTATGTATCCAGCTAATTTACCAAACTAGCAAATTTTGTGACGAAAACCCCAAACTGCTGTGAGTCTTTTCTGCAACATCTATTGCAGGAGATGGAAAGTTTGGTTACCAGCTCCATGTAGCAGAAGCTTGCACTGCATAACTTCTCACTCAAAATCTCAAAGCCTGATTAATCAGACTGCAGAGGCAGGTGCATGTTAGAAGCTCTCCAAAGCCTGCTTTATCTCAAAAGATGGACTGACTAGGTTGAAAAATACCATTAATGGAAGCAAAGAAAGAAGATAACGTACTCACGAGAAGAGAATGTCACTGGGTGGACTCAAAAAGACTGGCTAAAGTCTGCAGAACAGAACTGAACAAACCCCTTGGCTTCTTGATCTTAGACGGATACAATTTTTCATAGAATCATACAGTCATTTAGATTGGAAACAACATTTAAAATCAGTGAGTTCAATCACAGATCAAGCACATGACACTAAATCATGTCTCCCAGTGACATACCTACATGTCTTTTACAGACCTCCAGGGATGTTGATTCAATCTCTTCCTGGGGCAGCCTGTGCCAAAGCTTGTAAATCCTTTCAGTGTAGAAATTTTTCCCTAATATCCAATTTAAACTTCTCCTGGCACAATTTGAGGCCATTTTCTCTCCTCCTGTCACTTGTTATGTTAGAGAAGAGACCAAATCCCTTCTTGCCTACAAACTCCTTTCACGTAGTTGTAGAGAGCCATCCTGAGCTTCCTTTTCTCCAGATTAAACAGCCCCAGCTCTCTCAGGTGCCGCTCATCGGGCTCGTGCTCCAGACCCTTCCCCAGCTTCATTGCCCTTCTCTGGACACACTAACTCAAAACTGAACACAGGATTCCAATTGCAGCCTCTCCACTGCCGAGTACAGGGGCATGATAAGTGCCCTAGTGCTGCTGACCCCTCTATTTTTGATACAGACCAGGATGCCGTTGGCCTTCTTGGCCACCTGGACACGTTCCTGGCTCATGTTCATCTGCTGTTGACCAGCACCCCCAGATTATTTTCTGCTGGGCAGCTTTCCAGCCACTCTGTCCCCAGCCTGTAGTACTGCATGTGTTCATTGTGACCCAAGGGCAGAACCCAGCAGCATTTGTCTTATTGGACCTCATACCACTGGCCTCATTCCATTGACCCAGAGCGTCCCATTGATCCTGCAGATCCCTCTGCGGAGCCTTTCTTCACTCCAGCAGATCAACACTCCCACCCAATTTGGTATTGTCTGCAAACTGACTGAGGGTGCACTCGATCCCCTCATCCAGATCATGGATAAAGGTGTTGAACAGGTCCAGGCCCAACACTGAGTCCTAGGGAACAGCACTGGTGACCCACTGATGTAACTCAATTCACCACCACTCTCTGGGCCTGGTCATCCAGACAGTTTTTAACCCAATGAACAGTCCATGGACAAGCCATGGACAGCCAGTTTCTCCAGGACAATGCAGTGGGAAAGGGTGTCCAATGCTTTAATAAAGTCCAGGTAAACAATATACATAACCTTTTCATCATCTGCTAGGTGGGTCACCTTATCATAGAAGGAGATCAGGTTGGTCAAGCAGTGATGCCTTTTCCTGGTCTTAAAATCAAGAGTCAAACAGGCTTAGAAGGGAAAAAGGGATTTTACCTTGTTATTTATTTTAAGGATCCTTAGGTGCACTACGTCCAGGTCGAATGCACCTCAATGCACACCGCAATGCACACACCCACCAAAGATCTGGTATAACATTATATGTCTTACTAATTAGCATATCTATCAAAAATTCCCCAGTGAGAGGCTCGAATGAGCCCCCCTCCCCAAGGAACCTTCCTGTGGATGGTTCTATCTTAGTTTACAAAATGTGTTCTGGAGAGGAACTTGGGGTCTGGGGCACACTGATCCCTAACTATGAAGCCTCTAAAATGTTTAGTCTCCTAGCCTGACAAACAAGTCCAAGAATGTAGGCAAAAAGAACTAAGAATACAGAAGTTGTAAGAAGGTATAAAAAGGATATAAAAGAAAAGGCAAAAAATCATCATGGCATCAGCAGGACCTGCCTTTGATAAATCCTTGTGGGCTGGGCCTCATCCACTTGTTGTCTTGCATATGCCAGATGATGGCACTCAGGATTGTCTGCTCCATGACCCTCCCCAGCTGATAGGCTTGGAGTTCTCTGAATTCTGCTTTGAACCTTCTTGTAGAAAGCTGTCACATTTGCTCACATCCTGTCAACTGGGACCTCACTGATTGGCCAGGACTGCTGGTAAATGATGGGAACTGGCTCAGTGAGCACATCCACCAGCTCCCTCCATACCGTCGGGTGGATGCCATCTGGCCCCATAGACTTGTGCGTGTCTAAGTCTCATGACAGGTAACTGATCATTTCTCCTTGGATTATGCTTCATTCTGCTCCCCACCCATCTCCCAGCTCAGGGGGCTGGGTATCCAGAGAACAATGGCCTTACTATTTAAGATGGAGGCAAAAAAGAGATAATGTACCTCAGCCTTTTCCTCAGCTTTTGTCACTATTTTTCCCCCCACATGCAAATTTTTCCTACTTTCTCTTTTTTTACTCAAGGTAATGTGAATTTGTATTTAGACTTGCTGCTAAAGAGCTCTGGGATCCTGCAATGAGGAGTGCTGTAAAAAGTTCAAGGCACTGTCAGACTGGGAATTATCTAAATCACGGGGAATTAACTAAAGAAGATAAAGCTATTAAACATTCCATAACCCAGTTGTTTCAGAGGAAATGCGGAGAGATAAGTATTAATGGGGTTTTTTAGAAGACAGGAGAGTGAAGAAATGAAATACTGATAATATGTCTTTTGTCCCTTAAATAAGAAAAATAGTGTGTCCAGAAAAAGCAGAATTCCTTTTCCTTAGAAATAAAATTGCAACAATTACAGAAAAAAATCCCACGCACATGTTGTTCTCTCATAATTCCTAATAGGACTTGAAAGCATAGTTTGAAATTCTGTATTTTTGGTAAAGATGCAATAATCTTGACAAATTCATGGCAATGTTACATATTTGATGGAAGGATCCCCAGACTTAGTATCATGAGCATATTGCTTTGGCATATAGCTTTGCTTTGCCATAGCATGAGGAATATTGCTTCCATTGGTCAAACGCAGATGGTTTGATGAAGGCAATGGAAAAAAAAAGACATGCACACCTAGCTCACATAAAATTTCAGTTGGTTGGCATACACAACTCTACCGAAAGAACAGAGAAGGGCTCAGTGAGCTGAATGATATCTGAGCTAATCTGTCAAAGAACAATAATTTTTATAAATCACCACAACAATACTGTAGGTCCCACCTCCCTTATAAGTACCTTACCAGCAGAAAAACCAAGTAGAACAAAGCAAGCAAGCAGAACCCTCATGGCTCCATTACTGCCACACCTGCTAAAGCAAATTCAGTCCTATTTTAAAAAGCATGTCTACTACAGTACTGGCTCACTTTAAATCAATGTTCATATCCAGGTCTTCTTTTGGCTGCAGTCAGTATTTTACTGGCACCATAGAATTATACCTTTCCTACATAACCCTTACAGTTTGAAATGATGTAGAGAATCCTTATTAACACCTTACAGGCAAGGTAATGGCAGTTCTTTGTTTAAGCCATTTATCTGAGTACAACATTTCACTTCTTATGAGGGGGTTTAGCCCCAAAGCTGCCCGAGTGCCTCTGTTTATCAATTCCAATATGTTAAAAAAAAAAAAAAGACAAAGTAGTGTATCTTTTCTCATGTATACAACTGGTTTTAAGATCATAGCCAAAGGATATATTTTGAGTCAAAGCTGTGTGCGATCCTGCTGAAAGTCATAAACCTCCCTGGCTTTAATGGTTCTGCCAGAGTACCCTTATTTAGCAGCTATGAAAGCATAAGGCAAAGGCACTTATTGGGAAGCAAAGTTTATATCTGGCTCTGTTCAGCTGAAGTGAGCCCTTGGCTCAGCATGGCTAAATTGGTCTCTCTGCATGTCGGCCCCTCTCTGCCTGCTGGCACTGACATTGCTGTGCTCCTTAATGCTGCTGCAGTTTTGCTGCTCATCCTTCCCCTCCTCCTCCTCCTCTCCCTACAGCACGTGGAAGGCAGGAACACAGAGACTGTAACAGAGGAGATGTACAACTGCAAACGCCTCTAATCCAGGTTGTAAAAGGCACAGAACAACCAAAATCCAATTTAAGCACGACACAGAATACAAGTCCTGGAGCAATTTGGAGTCTGTTTCCTTCTCTGCATTTGAAGTCTCAACAGGCAACCAATTCACATTGGCATCAGGGGTAGCTTAGCTTGTAACCTGCCTGCTCAAGACAAAGGAGAAGCTGAATGAATTGTGGTCACGTAGTTGACACACTAATAACTTGCATTTGGTATAGCCTGACAGCACATTTAGGGCCCCAGATTACCCTCTGGAGGTACCATACAAGGCTGCCAACACCAAACTTGCTGGCTGCACCTTGGCTTGGCCACAACCCCTGAGCAAGCAGACTGTGTGTAAGGAACTGACTGTACCTGTGGGATGCATGGTGCGGTCCCGATCCTTGCTTGTTCATACATGATGTAATCTGATTTTTGGCCCTGCTCCCTGTGCTCCAGCTTGGGGGAAAAGCAGCTAGCAGGGTTTTACTTCTTGCCTTCTGGTATCTGAATGCAAGGTCTAAAGGCAAGCCATTCCCGCAAGGCAGGGTTGGAGTGCTTCTTCCTGCAACCCTCTGTCCCAGAATGGGGATGTATCACTTTGAAAATAGTCCAGCCCTTGGAGCACATCTTTCCTGGAACTACAGATGGAGGGAGAACAGCCTCAGCAGTTACAGAATGAAATTTCTTAATAATAAGTGAGAGTATGTTAAATTCTGGAATGGAGTTGGGGAATCCGATGACGAAGAGACAAAACTGACACAAAGAGGGAGAAGGATACAGCTAATATATTCATAATGCAAGACTTAGCTGTCTCTCCTGGGACAAACTGAACATGAAACTACCCAAAGCAAAAGAAAGAAGCCAATTTGCATAGTAAGAATGGGAAGAGCTAAGTGTACAGTAGTGTGTCATACACTTTTAGGGCTCTGGTTGAAGTGTGGTGCGCTGTTTGCATTGGAAGTTGCCAATTTCAAGTTCTTTATGGAACGGAAGAGAGAAAGAAGTGGCAAAAAGAGAGATATATCCAGGGACGTTTTTTTTTTTTTAATTTCCCCCTCTATAGTCCTCAGCTTGCAGATGAGCTTCCTTCAGTGACATGTGCCTGTACCAGGCCTTACTTTTGCTCCAGGTTCGGAGTAACTTGGCAGCAGATGAAGCAATCAAGTGCACTTTCATTAATTCAGGGCTGAGCTGCCTTGCCATCACTTCTAACCTTGTTCCCTGACACAGAAAAATTTTCCCCTCCCCACATGCCCTGGGTAGCACAAAAGCCTGCTGCTTGGCACGAGGGAGGATTCATAAAATTAGAGTCCATGTTCAATAAGCACGATGGAGTGGAAATGGCCTAGGTGTATTAGTAACAATGCCAATATAGAACTCATGGAGAACAGCAGCTTTATCAACTTGGAAGCAAACAGCAAAAGCTGTCATTAGTGGAAAGGTCATCATGCTGTCTGCAGAGTGAGTGATGTGAAAAGTCAAACAGTTTAGCATTTTGAGAATGGTGCCCAGGAGAAGACGATGTATCCAACAGTGCCGTTGACGCTGCCTGTGGGCTTCCCACTGTGGAGCTGGCATCACTGCCCCCATTTTCCCGAGATGGCCCCACAATAAAGGTTTGGAGAAGATGGCCAGTGACCAGGATAACACACTTGGGTGAGACACATCCCAGACGAGCTTGAGAGCCAATCACAGCACGTTGCAAAGCTAAGGGTATGTTGCTGTGGTACCCTGTAGGGACATCAGAAAGAGCTCACCTCTATGCAGTGCCTTTGCATGTGGTATAGACTTTTATGCCCACAAGATACTGTTTAGACCTACATTAGATCAGTTAATTGCAAATTTCAATTCCAGCTGGGGCTGCAAGCATGTAAATTGCTGCAAATGGGTAATGCAGAGAGGTTCTCCACAGGTCCATCTGTACTGTGTGTCGATGGCAAGTTGACCATGAGTCAGCAGTGCCCTGGCAGCCAGGAGGGCCAAGCGTGTCCTGGGGTGCATCAGGCACAGCATCGCCAGCCAGGCAAGGGAGGGGATTGTCCTGCTCTGCTCTGCACTGGGGCAGCCTCGCCTCGAGTGCTGGGGGCAGTTTTGGGTGCCACGATATAAAAAAGACATTAAGCTGTTGGAGACCATCCAAAAGATGCTACAAAGATGGTGAAGAGTTTTGAAGGGAAGCCGTATGAGGAGCAGTTGATGTCACTTGGTCTGTTCAGCCTGGAGAAGAGATTGAGGAGAGACCTCATTGCTGTTACAACTTCCTCATGAGGGCAAGAGGAGGGACAGACACTGATCTCCTCTCTGTGGTGACCGGTGACAGGACCCGAGGGAATGGCCTGAAGCTGTGTCAGGGGAGGTTTAGGTTGTATGTTAGACAAGGTTCTTCACCCAGAGGGTGGCTGGACACTGGAACAGGCTCCCCGGGGCAGTGGTCACAGCCCCAACCCAACAGAGTTCAGGAAGTGTTTGGACAGGGCTCTCAGGCACATGGTGTGACCCTTGGGGTGTCCTGCACAGGGCCAGGCGTTGGACTCAATGATCCTGATGCGTCCCTTCCAACTTAGTAAATTCTGTGATTCTGTGATCTTTTCCACCTGTATAAAATGGACCCTTTCTGATCTGGTAAGATTTTACTCATCATTTGTGTGAGTACTCAGGACTACAGCAGAGACCAGAGCAAGTCAAAGAAGAATCACTTTCTCTGTATATGTGACTCAATTTTCCTCAGGTCGTTCTCATTCTCATCAAACAGAATTCTAGTTTCTGTTCAACTTGAAGGAATCAAACTAAATACTTCATGGCTCATGATATTCTGTGGCTCGTTTTCCAACTACTTGCTGTAGTGAAAATAGGGATTTGTTTTGGATGGGGTTTTATTGTAATTGTTGAAACTGATACTTCTAAACAGTGGATAGACCAAAACATAAGTCTTGAAGTAATTATTGCCATAATAGCATTTGCAGTGTGCAGCAAACACCTCCCAGCTCTAGCCCATCTCTCCTGCTTGCCTGCATGATTACTCTTAGCACTTCCAGGACCTTCTTCTTTTCAGCCTGGAGGGCACCGAAATACCCTGCCTTGTCACCATTTAGGTTTATTGATGAATTAGAAAATTGCAAAACATGTTATGGGGATCAATGAATGCATCCATTTCACGCAGCTCATTTCTTCTCTCCTAGCCAGTCCCCGACAGACTGTTCTCTCTGGAAATTATATTGCCAGTGAGGGCCACTATGCAATGCATCTGACATCCTGATAGCGCATACTCTCATTAGGCAAATCCCAAGGATAACTCAGAAGCTAATGAGAATGGTTACACATGCATTAACAAGGTCACTGATAAGAATATAGTCACAAATCACCTAATTAGGAGGGGGGAAAAAATCCAGGCGAGCTCTTCTATATTTCTGTCTTACAAGCGACTCTCTGCAGCCAGCTGCTAGCTATTGCTTCTCCTTCCCCTACCTGTACAGATGGCTGCCAAAATACCTCTCTCAGCCGTGAGGCCTGAGAAAAGAGGAAGGAGCAGAAACTCCTGAATTGTAGCATTTTGATCCAGTATGGAAAAACTAATCTGTGATTCTGAGAGTATCTCTTCAGGCCTGCTTCTTTTCTACCCTGAAGAGTTGCTCACATCCACCTACTCCCCTGCCGAGTCAGTCTCATTCCGCACTCATTTTGTGTCAAAGGACATTGATGGGGGGTGTGGCACTTGCTACACTGCATGCAAACCCCACAGAAATTAAGAGAAATATTAATCAGGTTTTCATCAAATCAAACCACATTATAAGAGATTTAAGGTCAGTGAAATTCAATTCTGGCACCATTAGGAAATTTTGATTTCTCCAGGTTCTGTTTGCTTGGCTAGAACCAGGACAGAAAAACAGACACCCTGGTATTCCCATGGGATGGAATTAAATTGCACTTAAATCTGATTAAGTGAATAGCATGGAACCTAAAACTGACATAATACTGTCATTATATAGGAAATATAAAGTTGACATAATCCATTCCAATTTAATCAAATGCTCTACATTTCTATGAGGTCAAAATAAAACCCACATCAACTGCATGGAAACAAAATGTTTCAATTCAACCAAGAGTTTTTAATGTAGCTGAATTAACACCTTTTGAAATTAAAGAAAGAAAAGTGCTTTTATAAAAGTTTTGACACACTAAAAAGAGATGCAAAGTAACAAATGTCCTGAATCTGCAGCTGTGCTCTTAGTACTGCCTTACTGTTAATAGGCAGGAGATTTATTCTACTCCTAATAGTGAGAATTTACCTGTTAAAGTATAAACTACTGCAACCTTATTCTATTATGGGTTTATAATACAAATAATTTGTAAAATTGTGATAATGTAGTCTATATATAGGTACAATAATATGTATATACAAATATAGAATACTGTAAATACTGAACACACACATATTTATAATAGTTGTACAAAGCCTAGACCAAAATTCTTACACGAGTTATACTGGCTGTGTTTATATAAAAGCAGAATATATATGCTGACTGTAAGAGAGGACAAAGCCTTGAATGCAGAGGTATTATACAACCACAACATGGCTTTAAGATTGAAATTTATTCCCCTCTCTATTAATTCACTAAATCCTGCTCACTGTTGCTCAATACAGCAAATTTCCCTGCTATCCCCCATCTAGTGAGGCAACTTCATTCTCTGCTGGCACTTTCAAGGTTACTCTCTGCCTGAACAAATGATACCCATGCTGTCTTTTCCTGACTTCGACAGAAATCATCTTGTCCTTCATGATCTGTGTGCAAATGTTTGTGCACTAATAAATAACAACACTGCTCATTCAGACAGCGTCCTTCACAGGAGCGCTTTCCAACCCAGCAAAATTAACAACAGCATCAGACAAAACCCCTGCCAGCTGGGATATAAAAGCTAAACCACACATTGACTGCCTGAGCAAAAAAAGAATTCAAGGTAAGGAGTAAACATGGAAAATTTATTCATACATTTCTGAACAACTTAAGTGGAGATCTTTTGTAGCCTGGTAGCATGCTGCATGGGGAGCCATGTTGAAATACAATCTTTTTTTGGGTGCCCTGGGTCAGGTCCCCCTACCCACACAGGCACAGGGCAACACGTGTACCCTGGACTAATTGGTGGCAGGGATTTTCCCTGAGGGACAGAGGTTATTTCCTCCTCTGGGTAGTTAGGGACGCACAGACACTGTCCTGAAGTCTTACAGTAAGTCTTGCTCTCAGGCAGCTTTTAAGCCCTGCCTAGAAGGCAGGGGTGGGGGAAAGGAGGGGGGACAATGCCCAGGGCAGATGCATAAGGAGCCAGTTGCTGATTCTGCTCAGGTCCACAGGAGTGGTCTGGCAAGGCTTTCAACTCCTGCTGTAAAGTGACTGGGTGGGTGCTCAGCTTGGTGTAGGTACCCCAGGGGCTTAGGCAGACAAGAGCCCTGAGGGTCTGTAAATGCACTCAGCAGCTCCTCCATAGCTTAGGTCTGACCCTGCTGCTGACTGCAACAAAGCTTTAAAACAACAGGAAAAGGAAGTTAAAAGCTAGCAAGAAGTTACCAATTCAATGTTAGCACTGCTTCAGAGCCAAAGTTCCAATTGAAATAAAAAAAAAAATCAGTAGTCTAAGAAGAAATACGGGTATTTTCTTTTCCAGTTTCAAAGATCTCTATGTCTCTTGGATGACCAGCACCTTTAAACTACCAAGTACACAAGTTAGCTGGAAAATCTGTAGAACCAAAGATTACCTTTAGAAAAATGCCAAGTGCCACAGGTAGTGCTGCTCAGAGCTGCAGTGGATTGGGGGCGTCTCAGCAGCCAGAAGTCGCCACTGCAGCAAACAGCTTGGTGAGAAACGAGCAAACAAGGCAGCCAGCACAAGACCGAGTGAAGCCCATCAAAAGGCAGTACTCAAAGGGAAACATGGACGACCAGCAGCTTGAGAAAGCACAAAACATAAAATAACAAACCACAGACAATCCTATTTCTGTGCTAGTATTTCAGTGCCAGTCTTGAATGCCCCTCTCTCCACTCCCACTGACATCAAAAAATGATACAAGATTTAAAAGCTACAAAAAACACGTTCCCAACCTGTGGCCCAGCTTTTCCAGCTGCTGCCCCAGCCTCAGCAGCAGCTGCTGGCCAAGGGCATGCCCCCTTAGGGGCAGGGAGGGGAGGACAGGGACATGGAGGAGGCAGCTGGAGGGGCCCTGCCATTTGCAGGGAATATGTCAGCAGCAGCTTGCTTGGCAGACTCCAGGACATCAGGCATATGCACACACAATTCTGCATATGATTGCTTCTAGTTCAAATTAAAAGATGAAATAAAGTAGGAAGTTCATCAGTGCAGAGTAGGACAAAGAGTGAGCAATCATGCCTGACAGCCACAGGTTTGTGGAAACTTCATGAACTGTTGCTCTGAGCTACTTGCGGAGGTTTGCACCCACGTCCCTTCATCGCTACCATGCAGATCCCATCTGACTTAATTTCTGGATGCCCCATTTATGCTCTGTAGTTTTAAAGGAAACTGAAGCATATTTAGAGGGTAGGGTTCCTACTGATTTTTTTAAAAGGCCAAACACTATCTATTGGGGTTTGGAAAAAGCACCATTGTTTGCTGGAAAATTCAGACTGTGATCTGTGTTCTTTCGTCTCATTAACAAAGTCAGTGTATGTGCCTTGGTGCTTTCTATAAGGGCTGCATAATCAAAGCTTTTTTCTTGGTTTTAGAATATAGATGTCTAAGCCAAACAAAAAGTCTTCATGGTGCTTCTTTTTTTCTTTTTTTTTTGCTTTTCTTTTTCAACATAGACATTTTAAACAATATTACCTGCAAGACCAAAATAAGTAAGATCTCTCTCTTGCAGCTGTCATGCAATAGAAATTATAGGTTCTGATTTAATCTGTTTGTCCAACTTGCCTGATTCTATCTAATCAAGTAGAAAAAACCCATTAATAATAAAAAATTTGCAGCTAGAGCATCAGTCCTTCTAACTTATTATCTTCTCTCTTCCTAAAACAGTCACTTATTTATTCCAACCTACACCTTACAGTTTGAAGGAAAAGGTATTAATTGTTCCTGGATCTGAAGGAAAATATATTGTACATTGACAAACCCTTTGCCAGCAGGGACAAATTCAGACTGCACATTAACCCTAGGCCTGCAAAACACGGTTTGAAAAAGGGGATGTAATGTTCTTCATGTGTGAAAAACACCCTATTCTCCAAACTGAATCACATTTATTTTCACAGACGGGTCAATATTTTATCTTGATTTGCCATGTTTAGTGTTCCCAGAATGAAAGTGGGTAAAATAGAAAATCTCCTAATTGTCACAGATTCTGTGTGAAGCCACAATGGCTGTGTGTCACCTTGATAAGCAGCTTATCCAGTACAAGAGACCTGCGTTCACAAATTAATGTAAATTATGCAAAAGCACCAAGGAGTGGAAGGCAGGGCTATTATTCGCTGAAATGAGTGACTCACAGTATTGCCGCTGGAGTAGAGCTCAGAAAAAACTCCCTAATCTTCAAAATCCCAGCTTTGGTTTCATTTTACAAAATACTGTAATTCCGTTTTCTAAAGAAAGTAGATTTGGCCTTCAATTCATCGGTCTCACCATATTAAAAATTGATCAAATACAATTTAAATTAATATTTTATTGCCTTTTTTCCCCATGGCCTTTCCTTTCTGGAGGTAGCTGCACTCGGGTGTCGCTTGCAACAGCAGTGTCCTGCAGGCACTGACCCATGCAGGCTGCAGGAGCACCGTCATGGGATGGCAGAGCTCCTGCGGGCTGTGAGCGCTGCGGGAAGGGCCCCACACCCATTTTACAGTTCTGCAGCAGAACATGTGTGGGCTTGTCCTGATGTCATCTTGCCTGGCGGGTGCAGTTTGCTGTGGGCTCCCTGCCCTGAGGAACACACAGTCTCCAGCCCACGAGGCATCTCACAGGTTTTTGGGCTGGCCTCCTTCACCCCAGTGCATGACAAATGAGTATCCAGACGAGCTCAGTCAGGGACTTCCCAGCCTTGCACAGGTCTTTGTCTGCTGAGCACCAAGCTCAAAGTTTGTGCAACACAAGCTGCATATTTGGAAAAGCTCTTCCAAACACCACGCCTCCAGCCAGTCAGGTGTGAAATCCAGAGAGATACATGAACCAAGGCTTCTTGTGTCTAACCCTGTACTAATTCCACATGGTACATATTTCCCCCCCTGCCGTAGATGCTGAAAAGCTTTAGCAGAGACATTTTACAGCTTTCCGCCGCATTTTGTGAGAGCTCTGTCTTTCCCATGCAAATTATTTAAAACTATGTTACAGTTTTGTAAACTTCTTGCACCTGCAGGTTGTTTTGCAGTATTGTTATGGTTCTAACTAGAAAAATATTTAGAAATGGATGTCTTAGAATTTGGCCAATGCCCTCAAGGGGTGGATGGCCAAAGGACTAATTACCTTATGGCATTTAACACACTTTTGCGACCTAACATATAAAAGTCTTTGGAAAAATTATTAAATCGCTTCCATTTATCCCTGAGCCTGGACTCTGTGTTGTTTCTCTACCCATCCTCGGTGCAACAGCAACACCCCCCCAGATTAATTTTGCCTTTTTCCCTTAATTATAAACAGTGGGAAAATGCTCTGGTCACAGTAAAGTCATGTTTTGCAAATGTTCTGTTATTCATGTTCCACTGTCACTTATTAAAATCGAAATGCCTCGGAGCTTCATGAATGTACAAAGCACTCAGAAGCTGCAGGTGGTTTTCTTCCCTCTTCTGTTTGGAAATTCACTAACAGCTGGTGAAGTCCCACCTTGAGTACTGTGTTCTTTGGGCCCCTCACTTCAAAAAGGACATTGATATGCTGGTCTGTGTCTGGAGAAGAGCAATGAAGCTGGGGAAGGGTCTGGAGCACAAGTCCTGTGAGGAGTGGCTGAGGGAGCTGGGGTTGTTTATCCTGGAGAAAAGGAGTCGCAGGGGAAACTGCACTGCCCTCTATAACTACCTGAAAGGAGGCTGTAGTGACGTGGGGGTCCAGCTCTTCTGTCATGTCTCAAGTGGAAGAATGAGGGGAAATGGCCATATGTCAGATTAGATATTAAGAATAAAAATACTCACTGAAAGAGCAGTCAGGCTTTGGAGTAACTTGCCTAGGGAGATGGTGGAGTCACGGTCTCTGGAACAGAAGAGGTGTCTGGATGTGGCACTTGGAGATACGGTTTAGAGGTGATTGTGGTGGGGTTGGGTTGGCGGTTGGACTAGATGATCTTGAAGGTTTCTTCCAACCTTGATGATTCTGTGAAAGACACAGTCTATTCTTTCAAGTTGGAGACAGAATTTAACTGCAAATGAGATAGTGTTTATTAAGCATGATTTGTCATGCTCTTGTGAAAAAACCCAAGCTCTATATCAGCAAAAATTTAAACTCTATCTGTATGTGTAGCTTCTGCCCTCAATAAGAAACATTTTCATGTTGCTCTCTGTCTTAAATGCTTCTACCCTTATTTTAGGATTCATATCCTAAGGCTATTCACAGCTTCTTCATGGAGTAGCCGTAGATCAGCTGCTGACTTTACCTCCATTTTTTTATTCCTCCAGAGCAGGCCTTGCCTTTGTTCTTGCACTTGGACATGTCAATTCTGGATCAGCAGGCTTTTTTTTTTTTTTTGGTTAATTCTTACCAACTGCACAGTGGTTTTGTGCCTCCCCAGATCTTCCATCTGCCCCCCACTTTTTAATTTCTGTGTTATCATATTTAATTTTAACTTTATATGATTCAGCCATGAAAAACAATTTTACAGTATAATCTATAAGACAGATATTTCACAAAATAAAAAGCTGAAATGCATTTCTCAGGAAACAAAAAAAAAATGTTCAGAGATGGTATGGTCTCTATTTAAGTTATTTGCCATTTTTAAAATGCTTTTTCCTCTGCGGCAAAAACTTCACCCACTCTTGTATTCCAGCCCACGGCCACTGTGAATAGTTTGGAGCACCCACACACATGTTCAACTTCCACAGGTCTAATCACAGAGTCCTTTTCACAGTGATTTTCAGATCAACATAGATGGAAAAAAACCCCCGAAAATTTAAAAAACAAGGTTGATTCAAAGTCCTGAAAATTTCCAGGTGGCTCTGCAGACGTTGAGTCAGGCTCGACCATGAGATAAGTACTGTCACAGGGATGTTGTACTGTACCTGCCTTCCCACCATCAGCTGATGGGACTTTCCAGTCTTTGATCTTTGTGCACAAATCCCTGTGATATTGCTGTGAACAGCTGACATCAACAAATCAGGCTTGTTATTTCATTTTGATACCCTAAACTGTCTTATCTTTTTACCAATGCATGTAATTTCAGACAAATCAGCTTAAAAAGTAATGGAAGTCACTCTCTTGCACAGTGGGAGGAGAAATGAAAGATAAGATCATTTTTCTCCTATCTGTCTTTATAATGACCATGAAAAAAAGCCTCTGAAATTAGTTGAATGAATCTTGGCACTTCTTTCTTGGCTGAGATCATAATTTCATGGTTAATTATTCTGTATCTAAATTCTCTCTGGTTGCAGCTTCCATGAACTTTTGTTACTTTAGCAATATTCCTGGTTATCAAAAGTCTCAGTTTCTGTTTACCAGGGCAGCAATACCCACACTCAGGACAAGGCCTTGGCTTGACTTTGGACTGTCTGAGTTCGGGGTTTCTGTTATCTGTACAGCAAGTGGGGTTACATTTTCTTTCTGGTTGCATTGTAGCTGTTGAGTAGCATTAGTGCAGGAACCAGTGAATTTTAGTTTCTCTTAAGGGTACAGTAACTTAAAATCCGAGGAACGAGTTTGAGAAGCATCTGTCTCTGTCCGTCACACTGCCAGCTGGGCTTTGCCATTCCTAAAATACCTTTTTCTCCTCTATTGGTGGGAGATGCAAATTCAAAAATTTGTGCAAAATAGAATTAAATACTCGATCTGGGAAAGTGAAAGTGTGGGTTTTTCCCTGTAATGTGTTTCAGATATATACTGTTTGCAGTGGTATTTTTTTTAAATAAAAGCACTTGGTAGACCTGTGATTTTAAGCTGTGTGTCTCTAAAACATTGCAAGGAGAAACTTATATTTTCAGGTGAGTACTAATGAATAGATGTCAAAGCCGACTTCCCACAACAGCTAACAATACGAATGCTCCCCACCCCAGACTGATTTTGCTTTTGAATTCAAGTTCAATGAACAAGAAATAAAATTTTAAAGTCCAGTAATTTTCCCCTTGCCTCATTCAGAAGTGCTTTTTCTCCTTGGCATTACTATCAACTGGGTTGTTTCAATGGGGAAAAAAGTAATTCTCAGTGTGGAGACAGTAATGCTGAGTAGCTGGGACACAATCTTCCTCTTGAGTGTTGCTCAGGAAGGGCTCTTACTGGTTTCAGGTGGATTCAGCTCATGGCTGAATGTGGATGTGGCTGAAGGCCTGTGTGGCCGCAGGCACTCCTTGACCTTCAGGTGGCTTTCCTGCAGCTGCTGTCCTACAGCTCTTTTTGGATTTACAAGGATCACAGATAAGTTGTCACAGGTTGGTGTCCCCCCATCGGAGGTGGCTCCCATTTATCCACGACTCTGGAGGAAGCTGAGGGTGCTCCATGCACTGTAGGTTCAGAGAGTTAATCAGCTTTCTGATTAACATGAGATTCCATGATTTACAAGAGAATATGTTTATCAGCACTTGTCACTGTCCCTACTGCACACACTCCTGCAAGCATTTGTGTAAGAGCTCCTTGGTCGCTCATCAGGCGCCAGCAGAGATTGTTTTGACAACATAGCTATTCATGATGATTCCTCCAAATGGAAACATTTCACAGCAAAGTTATTCATGCTCTGGGTGAGATTTCTGAGCACAACCAGGGCGCCCAGTGGATGCTACTTGAACCACTGAGAAGCTGTTCACTGACTGACAAATGAGTAACTTGGGTTTTAGTGTGACACTGCAACAGGGCAGAGTAGAGAATTGAAGCTGGGCATTTTCCTCTTAGATGAGTTTTCTAACCATTGGGGAGCTGGCTAAGAAATATTTTCTCTTTTTGAAGCTAAATTTGCAGGTTTCTAGACAGGTAGAACAGGAAATATCTTGAAACTAATATAAATTTTTTCATGGGATGAGGTAGCCTTTATTTGTCCAGTCTATACATCAGAAAACTGCTTTCCAGGTGATCTTTTCAGGTGATAAGTAAACATGCTGCATTGCTAATATGACTGCGACAAAGACAGCCCAAGACTGATACACCAGCCTAGGAACACAAATATTAGAGTGTCCAACAGACCAAACAAACACATGCTGGGATGCATAGATGTGCTTCCTGAGGATGCACCTTCTCACCATGTAACTCCACACCAGTCTCTGAAAAAGTTTTTCTCTTTTCTCTCTATATTAATATGATAGCTTTTGTAAGGTAATATGGTGGACTATGTGGTACTTTATAATCACAGGCATCTTCAGAGTGCAAATGGACATCAACAGCTCTGTGCTCCACACTGAAAAATAAACTGACTCCAAGAGGAGAGAGCTAGCTAAAAATAGTTACAATAAAGTAGCCATAAATGAATGTTATGGAAGCTAAAGGTTTCTAACTATAGAAAAGGCAAAATTTTGGAGCAGCTCTGCAGAGATAGTAGTAGAGATAAAATTAAGCAAATGAACTGCAGAGAGAGAGTAGAGAAAAATTAAGCAAATGAACAAAAAAAAAGCCCAGCGAAACAAACTAATGTTAGGCTACTGAACTTCATAAAGTTAACAAATCATAGCCCTTAGTACCACAGAGCTCATCCTTTTGTGAGTATATTGACATGTTTTGACCAACCTGCTTTACTGTCCTTGGAAACAAGCAAAATCCTCATTATTTCTCAATGTTATTTGTTTTTTGCACATTTTTTTCTTTTTTACTATAGGCAATAAAAATGGGCAAATGTAGAATTGCAGGCATCAGGTACAGGGATGGTGTTAAAAGTTAAGGCAATAGAGAGAATGAAAAATTTAAAAAAGCTGTCAAGAAAAATCATTCTTAGGAAAGAGAGGATGAGTATTTAAAACTAAAACTAAAACTTTTCTTTTTAACAAAGTTATATTGAAAACCGCTCTTTTTTTTTTTTTTTTTTTCCCCTACTTTCTTCTCCTCAAAGATCCCTGTGTTGGGGGCCCTACTGAAAATTAACTACTGGAGAAGACTCATCTAGGCTGTTTTGGCATGGAGTGAAATGTTCCCGGTGTTGGAAGGCATTTCCCCAAGGTTTGGCTGTGCAGGAGACCTTGCCAAGGTAGATCCAAGTGAGCAGTTTAGGGGTTTGCAATGCTTTCTAACCGGAGAGTGACTTGAGGAACCCCTACTCAGCAAGGCAGACAGATGCAAAAAAGCCTTGCCACGGGTACCATTCATGATCCTTGAGAGACAGAAAATAATATGTAGCAGAGAATGGTGGGCAATCCATAAATTTTCCTGTGTGTAGGGCTCCTGTGTTCAGTGTTTAGGCAGCACTAAGTTGGATGGTGGGAACAGAGCTAGTGAGGAGGTTGTTTTCAGTGCTGCAGAGTATCTGAGAGGATGCTGGCTTTCTGGGTTGCTCAGCTAGTTCTTACAAATAGGAATTATTTTCCCATGTGTGCAGATTTCAGGCTTTTCTTTTCCTTCCTCATGAGCACACAGATGTACATATCATCATTGAAAGGCAACCAAGGAATGCGAGGTGCGAAAAAGACTGCGATAACTTTTGGGTCTCTTCCCTTATTCTGTCAAAGGAAAAACTCACTCAGCCAAGAAAGGGAACTGATAAACCTTTGAGCCAACCTAATTCATTCAGCCCGTCAGAAAGCGAAGAGATACACACACAGCCCCATTCATCCTGGTGCCCTTGCTGTACATTAAGAAGAGATGTATTCACCCTTTCAGGGGCTCTCAGTACATCCTTTCATGTCGGACAGTGCCTCATTCACCTTCTCCTGAAGTGCTTCTTTCCAGTGACATCAATCCAGGAGGCTGTCAGCCCTGCATACTTGATAATTTCCAATTAAAACAGCAACATCTGCATTGTATAGGAGGTAAAAATGCTGGAAGACTAAGGAGGCCAATTTCTAAGTTTAGCTATCAGAGGTGAATGTAACCTAATTTAAATGTGATGAAATTAGACCATTTGCCCTAATTTTCATGCATTTAGCATTATCTCAAGAATACTGATGAGGATAGAATGAACACCTGAGAGCAGCTGGCAGGCAGCATGGTCACTGCGCTGCATCACATTCAAGGTTTGATTTCAGATGGAAAGATAGAGTTATAAAAATGAGGGATAGAGGTAGGTTATCTGGCTCTCCAGCTTGTTTGGGAACAGGAGAAAACCAGCATCCTCCCTTCAAAATCACATTGATTTCTTCTTTTGCTTCTGCTAGCCTGTTGGGGCTGTGTATTGAAATAAACTTGATACTGTTTATTGTTTTAGGGGAGAGGGTTGCTCTTTGAGAGGTGTTGGTGGGAAAATTGGGATGTGGGGGACTGTTTGCTTGCATTTTACTTTTTAATTAAATGGAGGTATGAAGAGGAAAGCATTGCTCTTTGAGTCAGTCCATAAGTAGCAAAGACACTACTACTTCCATCTATTGGTGGAAAAGTAAAAATTATTTTACTTACTTTCCAAAGACAGGAATTAAAAGAATTTCTAGTGCCATCTATGAGTGAACACAGAGAATTGCCAGTATTCCTATCCCTTTATTTTAAACACACACTCACACACACACACACACAAAATACAGAAATGCACACTGCTCATATTGCCTTCTCCAAGTCCACACAAGGTCTTTGTGAATAAAATCCTTCTGCAGCTATTTAATATACACACTTGAATAAATCCAGTTGGAGTTAGCAAAACTTTAAAACTCGTCCCCATAGTATGAGGTACGTTCCAAACCAGCTGACATTGTCTGTCACCAGGATGCAAAGTTCTTAAAGGAAAGCCTAAAGGAGATACCTGAGCTCAAGTCTCTAAACTTCCTAAATGACCGTGATCCAGGGTCAAAATCTGCATTTGACCCATACCACACTGAAGAGGAACATCTTCCCACCACCCCTGCTGTAGTTCAGGTTCTTTGAAATACATCCTAATTCAAAACCAGCTGAAAACAGCAAGATTCAAAATCCAGTTGTTGTCCTCCACTCACCCCTGAAAAGACAAGCAGGATCCACCTGGAATTCCCCCCTGGATCTTACTAGGAAGCAATTTAAAACCTCAGAACGATAATTATCTTTTTCTGATACTCTATAGGTTGAATTTAAAATGCTTTTGAATACTCATCATTAGAGACTGTCAGGAGCAGGGATGTGGGAAATCACATACTGTACTATTTCCTTTTTTGAGGTTCCCAAAAGTATCAATGTTAAAAAGTGCAACTTATGCCTGGGAGAGACTTTCTATTTTATTTCTCCTCACCCATATCTCAGTCTGTTTCCTGGGTTTTTCTCTCCAAAGAGGACAGCAGCAAAGAGAAGTGGCAGTCTGGTAAATAAAGGCTTGTTATATTGGATTCCATGAGAGAAAAACATTGAGAAAAGGACTACAACATATCTTGAAAAACACATTGCTTTCCCCTCGGGAGAAAGTTAGGGGTTCGCATTAAGGCAATATTCATTTGCAGAACTTTCTTAACACAAATTTGCCACAGAAAGTATTGTAAATGTTGTCATAAAAAGTGAAACACTAAGAAAATATTTCCTGGTATTTTTTCTACTGTTGTTAAAAAAACCAAAAACAAGCAAGCAGGACAACAAGAAAACCAGCACCAGAAGTGCCAGACCCTGAGTGCAATGGCACACAGGCACATTTGCTGTGGCTGTGAAAGGTCTGGCTGGGAATACGAGTGACCCTGCAGCGCACAGATGTCACTGCTGCCAGGGCACAGAGCCCCTCGCCCGGCAGAGCGTGTTAGATCCGCCCAGTGCCACCGCTGCCTTCCAGCTCTCTGCAGGGATGTTGCTCCTGCAGCAGCACAGGCAGTGGGGACGTTTTCACTGCCAGGTTTCCCATCCACAGTGCCCTAGGTCAAGTGAGTACAGCCACCCAGGCCAAGGGATGCCCTGGGTTTTCACATGGACATAGACAGCATCTCATTACACTCTGGAGAGATGTACACAGAAGTAAAAATTGCGATGTCCTCTCTGGCTATAAAGTTATTTTTAGTCTTAGGGGAAGGTTCAAAGAAAGACCTTGTGGAGTATGACACAATTTCTACGTTAAACAGTAAAGTGTATTATTTGTTTTGTGCTTCTTTCAGTTTCTCTTGAAAGCAGAGGTCAAAGGAGACTTTCATTAGCTGGGGACTTGCATTTTCTTGATATCAGGTTCACGGTAAAAATACAGCTAAATATGGATTACCAAAGGAGCACTTAAACCAAAAAATGTCTCCCAGAAACAGAATCCCAGCAAGCAATGTACATAAGAGTGCATTTCTCATCACTGGGAGGCATCAATGGAAAATGTGAAGGGACTAGAGGGGGATGTTACATCCATTGTATTTTCACCTAAGTCTTTTCCTCTGAATGAGAACATTTTATATTAGTTTAAAAATTACATCTGATTTCAGTCTGACCCGACTGAATTAGGGAGCATTTTCCAGAATCAAGCACAAAGGAGAGATAAAAATCTAACTACAGAATTTTCAAGTTAATATCTTTTAGTTCAGAGAATGTCAATGTACAAAACCAAAAAGATATACATTTTGCTTTCAGTAACCAAATTGTCAGCAAATTACGAAGAAGGGCATGGTACAGCAGAGTCCTGGACTCTGAGACCCTTGTTCCAAAGCAGGTGTAGCACGGGTGAGTAAGGTTGTACTTTGTAAGGGTTCTACACAGGATTCTGGCGCGGCCCTATGAAACACACCCTGTCCTGCTCTGATCTTACCCTCGTCCTTATAATCCTTCAAATTTCTGTGATGTGTGTCCAGAGTGCATGTACCTAGATTTTGTCTTTGTTCCATCTCATGGAAGATTAGTCGGGAAAGTATGCAAGTATTTCTGTTACGGGCTTTCTACACATACCCTAAGGCAAAAAAAAAGTTTTTCTAACAAATCCATGTTCGTCAGTAATTAAAATATAACTGCAGAAATGTATTTCCCCCACACAGAGACACTATTGCATGCCTTATATTTTTCTAAGCCATTTATTACAAGACAGCAAAAAGTTTGATTTCCTTAGCCAGGATTTATCCATTTTTGCACCTCAAGAGTCTGTGTAGATGCACAGTGAGAAGCAATGGCACAACTGCTTGTAAATTTATCACAGGACGTGTTACTGCAATTTCAGCAAATTTCCAAGCAATAATGGTAAGTAGGATTTTAACAAAGGTCCTTTATCTGGTCTGGTTGCCTGAGGAATTACCTTTCTTTCTGTAAGATACCACCATGAAAAAGACAAGGTCTGGTCCCTGAAGTGGAAGAGAACAAGAGCTTCAATTTTCTAATGTGCATTATTAGCCTAACTTTTATTTTTCTAAATGTTGATAAGACTTCATTGGGGTTTGGTTTTTTGGGGGGGTTTTTTTGAGGGTTTTTTTTTTTTTTTTGGTTTGGATCTTTGTTTTGTTTTGTCTTGGTGCTGGGATTTTTTGGGGGCTTAGGAGAAGAAGAAAGGATGCACTTACTTTGATATTAACAGGAATTTGGCTATGTGGTAATTTCATGTTATAGTTTTCATACAGCTATGTGTGCATGTTAAACTGCATAAATAAAACCAATGAGAAAACAGTTGATCAAACAAAACAAAAAAATAAAAACAAATTTGAAAAAAGCCAGGAGAGACCTTCAGAAAATACATTTTCGGGCAGTGGACTGTGACTACCATGCACGTTTCTTCATGGGAACTGAGACCAGAAGATGCCCTTTGTTTTTGTCCTTGAAAGTAGTGAGTCAAGGGAAGAAAATTTCAATTAACTAGAAAGCAGAAAGACAAGTTTTTAGAAAATTCTTCTGAGAGTTATGAAAATAGATCCTTATTTTTCTCTTCTTTATTACTATGCACTTTGTTATTGATGTAGACTTATAACAAAATTGACCAGAAACACGAATCTCTACTAGAAGAACCCAGAAATACAGAGCAAATCAAATTACCACCTTCAGCCAAAAACAAAGATGTTGGGGGACCAGTTTGTTTTGGCTTTCTCAATAAAAATATTATAGTCCTTTCATATTTTCACCTCGGAATAACATTTTTAAACGTAAATTGTGAAAATGCATCCAAAAAGCAATGCAATAACCCCCAAACCTCATAGAGCAGGTTTCATGCAAAAGGCCTTCTTTGGGCTCAAACTGGTGAGCTTTCCCCTCCCCTTCATTTTAAAGTAAAAAACCCCAACCAAACAAAAAGAAGATGCAAGAGAATTAATTTTCCCTCTAAATTTTTGGTGTAGATATCAATTTCATCCCCCTTCCCACTCAAGTTCCTTGATCAGCTCTACTTTTGACCTTTTATTTTTAAAACAAAGGGGAAAATAAGAAGAGAACTTGAAAATTCATTCAAAATAAGGCTGCCTAATTTACTAACGCAAACATTCATATTCAGAATCCTGGAATTGACCAGCATATCAATTTGTTCCTGACATTGAAACTAGAACGTGAAAGAAGGGTACCTCCCCCACTTGCTCGAGATTCAAATGTGTCATACCTCTGCACACATCCTTCTCCTGCTCAGGCTGAGAAGGATGAGCAAGAGCAGTCCTGTGAGTCAGAGTCTTCCCTGGAGAGCCTTCGACCACGGCGTTGTAAAGGCAGTAGTTTTGCTAATTCAATCGCATTGAGTGCTTGCCTTCAGCCACTAATGATGGCAGAACGAGTCACTCCTTTCATATTTTAGGAAATTCACCTTTCTCATCCTCAATGGAGTCAGGTTTGGGGGGGGGAGTTTGACCAACCTGTACCAGTTTCTCCCCAGTTTCATGTCCTTGACTGCGCAGCTGTTTTGGCTCAGTCTCCTCCCACAGCGGAGAGCACTTCAGCTGGCTGCTGTTCTTGGCATGGGATAATAACCTGGTAAATCACTGGTGCCTGGGCCAAGAACCTGCAGGTTCTGCTGTGGTATTTCCATGGCCCAAAGCAGTTTGTGTGGCAAGGGCGGAGTACAGCAGTGGGGTACTCATGAGAGTACAGCTCACTGCCATGCTTGTGCCATGAAAATCCCTAAAAGTTAAGGTCCCTACACACATCTATGAACGGACTCATGACAGAAACGGATGAAAGAAAATCCTGCTGGTATAAATCACAATAATCTTATTATTTTCACCACTATGGAGTTGGTAATAATCATTTGCACTGGTTGCAAAACTGGCCTCTCATGTGTAATGGATGACACAACACTGCTGCTGGGGAGGAAGAACAGAAATGTCCTCCCACTTCTTTATGAAGAAGCTCCATTCTTTAAAATGCTCAACAGATAGAGGTGACTCCTAGGAAGTCAACACTCATCATGTTCAAAGATCTCAAATATTCCGCTGGTAAGTGATCGTTTTATTTTAGTTTCAGCTGTCAGTGTTAGTCAATTGTAATGCTAAGTAAGGTTGCATCACTTGCTTTCCTCGGGTATAAGGAATGGGATGTTCTGCACAGGTCTGCGCTACTTTTTGCTGCGAGCTCTCCAGTAATTCTCAAGGTACACTTTGAATTTTAAAAGCTTCTCTACATCTAAGGGCTGGGAGTGTGTTCCTCTTTGAAACAGGTTTGGTTTATTCCCAAGGCTGGTGCAGTTGAAAGAACAGAACCAGCAGCAAATAGCTACATCCAGCTCAATTTGTTGTATATTAGAAATTTGCTGGTTGTTTTCTCCCTGCAAACATATTCCAAACAGTTAAATAAAAGCTTTCAGGAAATATGCCTTTTTACTGCTGGTAAAGCACATAGAAGTTGGAGTTGGATCTGTCTGCCATGAATGTCACCTCCAAGGGCTATGAGAGCTGATTTTAAGAGATGTCTCGCACTCCTGCAACAGAAACTAATGCTGGAATGACTTCTTGGAGTCACCATCCTCAAATGTTTCCTTTCCACAGCCCTTTACTGTGACAAAAGAGACAGCAAATACTTTCATTTCAGCAACTTCTGGCTTCAGCACTGCTATCTCAGCAGGATGTGAAGACAAGATAAAAAAGCCAGCAGTGACTTTGCCTGTAGATGGGTCACAGAAATTTTTCATGAAAACGACTTTCATTTCATCCCTAAGATGAAGTTCAATGACTGCAGCACAGGCAGGTCCCATGCTATTACACGTGTAAGTAAACAGCTCAGATATTAATATATAGCTGAGAAAATCTGTGGGTTTTTTTCCTTTTGTGGGTTTGGTTTGGTTGTTGGTTTATTTTTTTGTTGGGGTGGGCTTTTTTCTTTGGTTGTTTGGTTTTTTTCCCTTTTACTTATTTTATACTTTGGATTTAGCTGAAAAAGGACTCGTGAGTGTGTCTTCGCAGACACATGGCACTGGTTTGGCTCCTGCTCCAACTACTGTACATTTTCCCTGTGATTTAATCCTCGTGAGGGGCAGCCAAATAAGATTTCATATTTAGACTTTATAAGACCTGCCACCACTTTTTCCTGGCCCATCCAGAAAAATTAGGGCATAGCAAGCAGCACTACACTGAAGTAACATAGAGCAACACAGGACTGGCCCAGCCTTTCCCAAAGCAGCACAATGTAGACCAAAGAACTTAACGGAAAAGCCATGTTTCAACAGAGGTAAATTTCAGGAAACAAGCCTCAGATTAGATTAGCAAATGCCCAGCTCTCAATAGCTGAAGGTGAAACACTCAGAGACTCAGGGGCTGAGCACTTGCTGAAACCATGGCGCAGCTGTGCCCACACCGTAATGGAAACCAGCAGAGGAGACAGCCGGCACTGGTGGGTGAGCTGCCCGTGAGCAGCCCTGTTGAACAGCCCAGGGAGAGAGGGGTGTCCTATGGGTGCCATAATGGTGGTGCAGAGGGGTGAGCAATGTCTGCCTCCTGCCAAACTCCGGCAGGCAGCTTCCAGTGATCCAGAATGTAACTGCTGGGGATTTTCAGGGCACCTGCAGAGTAAGTGCCCTGTGCCCAGGACTTCACATCATGGAATGGACAGACTGCGCACTGTTTTCTGCCTGCTTTGAGCCCTCTGAGGATAGCTAACTGCATCAGAAGGGGACACAGATCATTTCCACCGGGCCAGCTGGGAGCAGCAATGTGTGTTTGGAAAGGGATTTCAGATACACCCTGCAGCAAAGATGACCTTGCCTGCTGTGCTGTCCAACATGTGGGAGCAATCTCTGAAGAGCCCATCTGTAAAAGTGGCAGCCTGTGTCAGCCTCCTCACTCCCCCATGCCACAGCAGAACCATTGTGAGGATGGCCATTAGTTCAGGACATTCATTGAGTATGTATGTACACTTTGCTCCGGTCAGGAAGGGTATTTGCTTCATACCAAACTGCTTTGTAACAATAACTTGTACAGGACCAACCTACCTGCACTGAAAGGGATCTAGGAACCTGGAGATAAAGCTGAAAGGTCTCTTCTCAAAGACATAATATCTGAAGAATGACAAAAGTGTTTTTCTGGATCAGTGGAGTGGAGGTCATAGACTGGAGTGTTTTCCATCTGCAAAGTCTTCTCAGCCCACCAAAGAGGAGCATTTTTATACCTGTATCCAAACGCAAGCAACAAAATTGGGGAATTTTTACCTGAATGGATAGACATGTTGCCAGTATCTTCCCTACCATTATTAAGTGGCCAAGAAAATTGCTCCTTATCCATTTCTAGATGTAGATAGGAAGCATGGTTCTGTCAGTGAACTCATTACCAAAAAAATAATTCCTTGTATTACATTACTATCTTGCAGATATCTCCGCTACAATCCTTTGTCATGTTTGTTTAAGCATTCGTAGCTAGCTCCCACTTTGAGAACTGTAGTAAGCGGCACAGTTACTAATTAATCAATATAAACGAACTGCTGCGCCTTGAGTCCCTTAAGAGGAAAAGAGATAGCAGCTATTTTTGCATCACAGTGACTCAGGGGTACTGCTCTACGTGCTGAGCAGTTTGTATTTTTCAGAGAACATCCACACCTTTTCATTTCAACAGTAAACTCCAGAGAAGTGCTCCTTCAGTTAAGCACACACTCCACAAATTTCTCATGTAAACCTGAGAGAGGATATCTAAGAGTCACACACCTAAAATGTGCCTTGAATACTTGAAAAAGAGAGGTTTTGATATGTGTCAAAATACAAGCTATTCAGCCAGGAATTGTCAAAGTGAGAGCTTAGATCTTACACGTTTAGCACTTCCACCTGGAAAAAGAACCACTAAAAGAAATTTGAGGACCACCAGTAATGTGGAAAAAAAACCTCCGAGCCAGTGTGGACAACCTGCAGTGGCTCAAGGAAAAGAGACATAACTTTATTTGAAAAAAAGGCTTCATGTGTCGGGAAGAGAATAAATTTGGCCAGTACACAGACAACAACACTTTACTGCTGTGACTTCCAAAATTTGGGGAAATTACACAGGGGAGGCAAGCAGCAGGGGGCAGGGCTAGAGCCACACACCTGCGCGGTGGATCTCTCTGCTGAGGAGGACCCTGGAGGGACTGCAGCCCATGAAGGACCCACAACAGGATGGGGACCAGAGGGTGGCATGGACCAGCAGAGAAAAACCTGCCCAACCTCATGTGCCACCTGTCACCTCATCCAAAGGGAAAAGGAGGGAATGAGTGCAACACGCAGGGAAGTGGGGACCAGGAAAGGTGGAGGAGAAGCGTTGGACTGAAGATCAGTTTGGGGAAAGGGGGAGAAAGACATTTCCCTCAGGGTTTGTTTTATCCATCCGCCCCTTATTTTTTTCCTCAATAGCCAAAGTAATTATTAAAAGTTTCTGTTAATCAGAAGTGAATTGAATTGAATTGAATTAAATTAAATTAAATTAAAATCCCTGAGTCAAGACTGCTTTGCAGTGACGAGAGGTCTTAATGTGCTTGGCATTTTCCCTCAGCCCTGGGCTGCTTATTCCTTTTTTCTTTTTCTTTTTTTTTTTTTAATTTGCAATCACCACAACGTGCTGATAGGGGGATATTTCTTCTTTAGAATAGGGGTGCTCAGCATGCAACACATGATGCCTATGGAAGGGGACTGTGGGGCAATGAAAATGTTGGCCCTTCCTGGCCATCACTTCTTCTGAGGACACACTGCCACAGTCCAGACCTACTTGGGGACAAGTGGCAAAAGCAGCTGTGCTCTAGCCTGTTTCTAAAAACGGAGTGTGAAAGGAGGCTGCCACCCTTGTTACTGCATACAGTCTTGCACCTGGTTGGGAGCAAACAGGGACTTACCCGTGCACAATCACCATCTTATCTGGCTGCACCGCCCACACCTGGTGCGTGTGTGTTTGGGAAATCCAGCCCCCTCAAGAGGCAATCACGAACCTTGCAATCACAGCAGGAGGCTGGGTGCGTGTATAGCAGTGAGACCCTTTGCAGCCCATGAGGAGCAGCACTGTGTAAAGCTGCAAGTGACAAACCCAGCCATCACCCACATGATAAGGCCCAAAGGGACTTCTGCCTCCTGAAAGAAACTGTACAGCTTTTGGTTCCCAGAGAAAACACTACCCTCTCGTATCTATAAACCATCATAGCTCAGGAGAAACTAATGCCTGCATAACAAAAGGATTACAGAGCGTTCCTTATGAGGTCAGGAAAGTCCAGGGCATTTCAATCAGCTCTTTGATATTTGCAATCTAGGCAAAGTCCCAGGCCACTGGTTTAAGGATTAGAAAAAAATAACAGAAATATTTCTTAAACTGCTTTTGAAATCTGCAAGTGTTTTATGCAACAGGGAGGTCAGGCTCCAGGACCAAGGCAGTGCCAGCAGCCTGTTCAGCAGCACAGAAGATGGTGTCCACTCAAGAAACATTTGTGTCTTTTGGGTGGGACCAGGGCTCCTGAATACAGAAGATAACAGAGATGTGTGAGGCCTTCATAGTTTGTCATTAATACCTAAACACTGGCTTAAAAATGAAGCTGTATTGGTCTCAATTAAACATTACATGAGTGCTTAAAATAAAAGCAGACAGGAACACAGTGAAATCCATAAACAATTCTCCATTGTTTGAAATCGAGTTCCATTTCCGAGATTTGCTGATGACTCTGAGCTATTTTGGGTGCATTCCACAGGAAACTGAAGAAAGGTGGAAAACCAGACAAAATGTTGTCACATTAAAGATATGCAATTTGAACTGTTTTCAAATTATACTAGGCACTGAATTGAGTACATCAATTCAGAAGACACACCTCTGTATTTTAATAAAGAATTTAGTAACAATCTCTGGACAATCTGTTGGTGGCAAAAAACAAACAAAAAATCCAAAAGGAAACAAAATGTTACAGAAGATGGAAAGGCTTTCAACCAGCTCATCAAACAAGTGAGCTAGTATCTAGCTAACCATTCAAATTCTGTTTATTTTCTTTAGAGCAATATAGCTAAGGCAGAATTTGGAGGTATCACAGGATAAGTGTGTGAGTCCTATAAGAAGTTGGGCTGATTTAAACCACCTTTTTAAATAGGCTACTCCAGGACTTATTACATGTGGCTTTAAGTGCTGACCATATAAAAGAATAGCCTTGCTTGGGAGTGGTAGTTGTCAGCACGCAGCAAGAGATTTTTAAAGAAATCAAATTATGTGAGTAGTTGCAGCAAACTTTGCATCCCACCCAGCAAAGCACTGAAATGCAGTTCTCTCTGTCTTCAGAGAAATGTAAGGCATCAGTGCTGCCTCAAAGGTTCCTAATGCTAGGCTCTGTCAGACTCAAGAAGGTTCAGAGGGCCCAGGATGCTTTTAGAGAGAAATTTAGTTTGTCATGTCTCACCCACAAAGGCAGATGGCCATAGGGAAGGTTCAGCCATCTGCCTGGTAAATTCCTTAGGTCATCAGGGATATGGCAAAGGCTCTCAGGGAGGAGCCCTCTTCAGGATGAGTCCCATTTAACTTCTGCATGAGTGACCGGAAAAGATGAATAACGTGCTCATAACATTTACAGATGCTGATTAATGAGAAAATGAAGCAAAGAGCTAATATGAAGCTGAAAAGCAGTAATAAAATTAAGTACTGGTGTGTGAGGCATACACACGGAGTCAACACACACACATTTATATGAGTGTGCACATCAGCTTCCAAGCACAGTGAAGGAAATTATTTTCTGAATTACTGTTTTTATTGACATTAGACTCGCTCTGTTGAATGGCTGAATGAAAACACTTTCCCATCAAATGCAGCTATTTAATACCTTTTACAGCTGTGGGCGATACTGTTGATCTAGTTCTTTGCTTCCACAAAGGTGATTTCAGTCCAGATTCCTGATGATTTTTTTCTACTTATCTTCTGTTTTATGTCTTGTGTATCTGTATTGTAAAAGCAGCATATGAAAGCATTTCAGGTAAAGTCCAAAAGGGAAAGGGTAAAAGTACAAATTAAAATCTGTTAATTTTTACCTGAGAAATCAAAACTTTGGTTGAGATATGTCCTGGATATGACCTCGTGGTGAGAGGAGGAAGCAAAAGGGTGTGATTCCTGCAGGTGAGCAGCACTTGCAGTGACTGTTGGAGCTGGGTCTCTTTGCCAGACAAACACACCCAATGCTTTCATTTTCTGACTGGATTCCAGATAGGGCTGCCTGCTGGATGTGATAGCAGGGGAATTGCAGCCAAGGCATGAACACCTTCCCACCTGTTTAAGGCTGGCAGGATAGTTCTTTTCTTTGCAATTACTCTGTGACCTGTGAAAGAAAAGTTTTTCATTTTTCACTTCTGAACACTGGGAGTCAGAGCCGCTGGCAGTCAGTGCAAGGTCAAACCACTGAATTATTGCTTATTTTCCATTGTTTCCTTCCTCCAGAAAAGCAGCTCTGCCCCTTTTCATGTACTGCTGGAAAATCCCGGGTTTGATCAACTCTGCCAGGTATGTCTGCACATGCACAAGGATGGTGATGTGAGGCAACAGGGTCACCTGCAAGCAGCAGGGAGAAGTACCAGGAACATTGATCTGTGCTGTACACTCTCACTGACCACACATTTTACACTCTGATACACTGGGCCAGGGAGGCCTCAGTGGGCTAGAAAATGTCTCACAGGTTTGAGTGGGGACAGATTTTTAGCTCTTGAATATTAAGGCTGTGTTTAGGGTTGGAGGTTTTTTCGTTTTTCACATACACCAATCTGAAGAGAAAAGACTCTTCAGGGAAAACCAGCAACCCTCACATACACACACACATTCAGAATGGGTTGGACATGTTGCTTCAAAGGGTTTATTTTCTTTGAACCTCTCTGCTGACAAACACAGCCATGTATTCCAGGTTAGAATCACCCTGTGAAAAGTCGTGTCCCAGTTTACTTGGGGCAAACTAATCACTCAGTCCTGCTAGGGCTGGTGCAGAAGCTCCTAGTAGCAGTAAGTGTGCTGCTGACCTCCTGCTTCTGCCCTGTTCCTCATCTGGGGCATCCCCCAAGTGACCTCTGTGCAATACAGCTCTGGTGCATCACAGGAAACGTAGGAACAGAAGATGCAGCTCTGCAGTAGCCGGGTGACAAAGCCAGCTGCTGTTGTACTCAGGGCAGCAGGTCGGATGGACTGTGAGTAAAATGATACTGGTTTTGATGGTGTGGCCATCCCAGAGTCATTTAGCATATTGGGTGGCCTATAGCACGTCCTTTCCTACATCACAAGCCTGCTGTGCTATAAATGCAAAGAGCCTGCAATTTCCCTTGCATCACTGCCACAGAAAAACCTCTTGTCCTGACGAAGTCAGATTTTTCTTAAATGGCATGTACAGCTTTAAAAGAAAGCCTGATATTCTGACTATAAGAAGCAGAATTAGTGTGACTTTGTTAGCCTGTTTTCAAGGAGCCACAGCAACAGAAAGACATCAGCACGACACTCTTGTAACTCCTTGGGTGTCAAATCAAGATTCTTTCAGAAGGCAACATAGAAGTACAAACCACCCTCCACTAGCAAAGAGAGCTTTGATAGCATCTGTGTCTCTCCAATAGTTTCAGACTGCGGCAGGCAAAATCCCCAACCTTTGCTCTGACAGTAGGTGTAATTGCAGGAAAGCCTTTGTATGTATCCATATTCGAGGCTTGGCCTTTCTGGCTGCTGGTGAAAGAGCAGACACAAGGTGAATAAGTGGGCAGAAGCTTTGGGGAAACTCCACCTCAGCCAAGAGGAGTCACAGCTCTCCATTCCTGCCCACCTGATTTCCTCTCACACCCAGCCAGGTGCCCAAGGGCCTGTCTGTCCAGGTTTCAGGCATTGCTGGCTGCTGACCTTGCTCCTTTATTGGGGTTATCAAGCACACCTGCAGCAGAGCAGGACACTTCCCTCAGCCCTTCCACCGGCATCCATAGCACGGCATCTCACTGCCAGGCTGGCAGCTCACTGCAAGGCTGGTGCGCTGCTGTGACAGGCACTGAGCAGCTGCCTGCTCCAAGAGAAAGGAAGGTGGCGTGTTTGAGTGAGTAGATTTAAACCCAAGCATTCAAGCCCAAGTCCAGCAGCTCGTTTATGATGCAATGCCGAGATGTCTCACAGGGATTCATGCTCCACTCTCCTCTGCCTCAGCCCACGATGCAGGGCAGTCTCTCCTGGTGCAGCCACAGTTTGACTGTGGCAGCTGCAGCACTGCAGAACATTCCTGACCACTAAGGGTTTGGTTTTGTCTTGCCACATAAACAACAGCAGTCCAGGAGCGATATCTCCTATGACCACTGTAAAAAAGCAGCAGTGACATTTGTGAATAAAACCACTGAAAGAGAAGCATTTCATGGCTAATTTGTAACACAGACAAAGGCCTTGTCTGCTTTGGAGTTTATAGTTCTCAACCACTGCTTGAACTCTGTATGGACCTGGGAGATGCACAGGACCCCAGCAATGTGGTGATTCCCTACCTCTCACAGTTGTGACATGCCACATTTGCATCTTTCTTTCCGCAGGGGTGATTACAATCCATGCGCCTCATTTGCATTAGCCCCATCAGGCTATGTGGAACTTGGTCAACTAAATATCAAACCCAGCTCTTGCAATTCTGCTTACCTAGAAGAAATAAAGCTGAGTAAATGGAGGAAAAAGTAATCAGCTTATGTTGTTCTGATACAAAATATTTGAAGCTGATCTGAGGTCACATATCTGGGTTACTACATTGGCATTCAGAATGTTGGGTTTTGGGTGCCCCAGTAAAACCCTTAATAGGAAAAGTTGTGACTGCTGCTTGTTTTCAGCTGTGTGGCATCTGAGGTCTGAAGGTTCCTCTGCAGCACACTCTGGACAGACTCGGGTAACTCTCAGATCCCAGAGCCCAGACGCAGCAGTTCCTACAGGCAAGAGACAGGAAAGAGAAGTATGCATCATACTTAATACAGCACATGCTGGACAACAGCTGGCCAGATGAATAATTTTCCAGAAATCATGGAAAATATTATTCTTTAGGAGGACTTGATGGGACTCATGCATACCATGAACAATCCAGAGTCTTGCTCCAGCTCCTAGAGCAGGCCACAGAGTCAGGGTCCTGGTCATTTGCCTGCCACTGCTGTTGAACCAGTCTTGGGCAAATCAGTCAGCATCCATCTCTGCTGCTCCATTGTCCTACAAAACAGAGGGTAACTGTGCATTTTCCATGGCATTGGGAAACCGAAGGGATGTTATCACGTCTTTCTAGGACCAAAACTCAGATTAAAAAAAAAAAAAACAACTCTTTAAAGATTTACTAGTGGAGATTTTGTTCTAAGTAATGAAAAATGTCTGATCAAACATAATATGCCTCGGCAAATATTAGTGTAACGAGATAAAGAGAGTACGGAGTGAAACTGCCTATTTTTTGAGATTCTGCCTTCTTGTGGAGCAAGTTACTCTGAAGACTGTTTAATTTCAATTTCCCCATAATTAAAATCATGTTCAAATAAAGCCCAGGACACATACATCTTTGCACTTGCAAATCTGTACAAGTTATGTGCAAATGTGACACACACAGACCTGTGCTATTATTTGAGCTGTGAGTCATAGAAGAAAGGAATGTAACAGCCAGCACAAGGACAGCTGAATGAATTTTCATCAACCTCCTTGATAATGATGTGATAAACTGTCAGCAGTGCTTCCTCCTGTTGCCCAAGAAAGCCCCCATGACCCACCAGAGCATTAGAAGCCCCTGACATAGCCCCTGCCAGGTCTCAGTGTAGGCACTGCCAGCCCTTGGTCGTGCTTGATGAAGGCAGCTTGCACATGAAGCGTGGGCTTCATCAGATGATCACTGAAACCAAATTTGCTCCTTGGAGAACATGCACACATTCCCACAGTCCCAGGAAACAGTGGGCTGCCAAAACAGATTGCCTCGGCTGACCTGGCCCAGCTTTCTCCTAGCAGAAAATACATCTTGAAAATCTCTTAGGCCAACTTGCCAACTTGTGCAAAGGTGAAAACCTTGTGGCCTGTTCCTACCTGAGTCATTGAATGGGCCTATAACTGCCCTGCCACAAATGCTCACAGGATGAACAGCCAAGATGCTTTTACCTGTATTCCTGCAAAAGGTGACCACAGTGTGTGGCTGCACAGCCCATGTGGGAGTTCCACGAGAAACCAATGAATCTGCTCAATGTTTTAACTCTCTTGTCTCTAGGCTTTTTCTTGCTTCCTTGGGCATGAACCCTACCACACTTACAGTTTTATGAGTCAGGAGGTGAGGTGCATCTGGCTGTTGGGGAATTGATAGGCGAAATAAAGGGCCTTCCTTGAAGCATAGCTAAGTTCAAGCTTTTCAAGCAAAGTTGCAGCCTGCAGTATGCTAACTACACAGCCCTTACAGGCACAGAAAAATCCGGCCGCAAAAAGCAATAAAGTGGTTATATGGTTTGCCAGATAGCCTTTTAAAAAGAGGGAAAGAAGCATAAAAGCACCTAGGTTTTGTCACAGTTTTGCCTTGGAACCATGTGGTAGCCTTCCTTTCCAGAGAAGGTATTATCTTGAGATTTAGGAGGTGGGTTCTGGTGCAGGCTGTTTCACAACACCCATGACTGGTTCCCTCCCTCCAGAAACAGCATTAGTCCACCCAGACCAGGTGCTCTACTTGAGCCAAGATGCTGTAAAGAGACCTGTGAGGCCAGGTTGTGATGGGGACCCCAGAGTGCCTGGGAGCACAGGCACCAGCTTGTCTTTCTTGGTTCCTCCCCGCCTGCAGGCAGCAGATGGGTGACGAGGCTGGGATCTGCCGTGCTCCTTGCTGTGCCTTGTCCCTGGGGACATCACTAGGTGGCCCTGTTAGATTGCCTATTTCTAATGAGCAAGTTTTTAATCTTCAAAAAAATATTGTACTGTTAGGGATTGGAGCTTTTAAATATTTTTTTTCTCTCCTTATTTTTTTAATAAAGGACTCTTATTTTGAGAGAAATCACTACATGAATCTGGGAGCTTGCTGGGAGGTTTATTCCCAGTATTTAGACAGAAAACCTTCAAAACCACAACTCTAGGCTCAAAGGAATGAACTTTCTTTCAGAACAGGGTTCCTTTGTACATGGTTTGAGACGACCTTTGCTCTAAAGTTAGTAAATGCATGTAAATAAAAGAAGATGGGCTTTGAGCAGCTGATAATCTACTCCGCTTCAGTAGAAAGGTAAACCAGAGGTTTGCTACAGTTTGGTTCAGTGCCAGGAGGAGAAGGACAAGTTTCTTTTTCAAGTGGAAAGGCTGGCACATTTGCAAGGACCCCCTACATTTACCTGGAATTGCACAAGGACAGTGTATCAGCTTTGCAATCCTGTCAAGTGTTACTTTTCCTCTAAAAGGTTATTTGTGCTTCTGTGAAAGGCCATTGCTACATTGAGCTTTTCATAGCAATACTTTCCCATTAGAAAAACCAAGAGTGTTTATACAGTGAAGCTTGTAACCACTTGTACAGCTGCAGCCTGAAGGCAGCTTGGGAGTGAAAGAGTTTGTAACTAGAAAAAATCCCACGATCACATTTCCCAGCACTGAGGAGCTGGGCCGAGGCTCTGTGTTTCATTCCTTGTACAGCTGCTTGGTTACTCAGCATTGTGAATTTTAAGGAGAGCACAGAATATCAACACATTGTGCTGAGAACTTCTTTTGGGTCTGCTGGGAGAAGGCAGACATAAAAGGTCAGAAAAGAAGAAATGATTGGTGCCTGGGAGAAATAATGGGAGCAGAGGAGGTGCTGCATGGAAAAGAGTGATGCAGGCTCTCAAAAGTTACTGATGAGTTATTTCCTGCAAGCAGCCACCTCTGCTACCAAAGAGTCGTTGGCGCTCCACCCGATAAGGAAAACCCAAAGACCAGTTCGGCTCTTCAGCAGCGAGCTGACCTTCTTGCAGTCTGAACACCTGATAACTGCTGTCATTCCAGATTGTGCATGCTCCAGAAGACCAGCAGCCACAACAGGAGTCATGGAGATGAGAAAAACCAATGAGCAAAGAAGCCCACACCTCTTCAATTTATTCACCAAGCTAAACAGAACAAATCCGCATCCCCAGTGAGGTGTCAGAGGAGAGGGGAGGGAACAGAAAGCACATTTGTCCAGCTGGCACATTGTAGCCAAAAAAATTATGCATTTTAAAATGCTCACTGTCTTTACACAGGACAAAAAAGGCAAGGGGTGGGTTTTCTCCACTAGCATCAGGTCAGCAAACCCACCAGTGACATCTGCCAATGTCAATGGAGGGGAATCTGTCTTGGATACTGCAGAAATGCTGGTGACTGCTCTTTGGATACCAAAACAGCATCGGCCCCAGTAAGAGAACAAAGCCCAGGTTCTCAAAGCAGAACATTTCTGTTCTGAACATGCTGACTAACAAAAACATGAAAGGTCTGGCTTAAGACGCAAAAAAAGCCCCCACTTTTTTGAAGCCATTCGACTTCCACAGTGCTGGGATTTCTCAGGGAACTTGCTGGGAGGTTGTTAGGAAGACTCATGGCACATGTAAGATTAGGCAGCCTCTAGTATCCCTTTCTTTCCTAAGGACACAGCTTCCAGCCAAGCAGAGCTCTGAGATGAGCCCATGACCACCTTGCTGATTAGAGCTGGCCATTTGCAGGGCCTTCCAGGAGTTATTTGCTTGTTCTAGCCTTGCACTTGAATAAACTAAGCCATCACATTAAGTGGCAGAGACTACAAAACATCTGTAAAACCTGCTGTCTGAGCTGTCTGAGAATCCCCTTTGCTTACCCATTGGCCCAAGGAAATTTTGCAGTTATAGGTGGCAAGGCAATTTGGCACAACCAGAGGCATTTACCACTTAGAAATTCTCATGATTACAGGGCATCAAGTGGTGTGTCCAGCCACACACAGGACAGTGACAGAGTTCCCTCTCAAGCACTACAGAAGCCACAGCAGTCACTAAAGCCAGCAGGCTGGACTGGCTTGCAGCTGTAAGCTGTAGAGAGACGTGTCACCTTTCAGCCACTGTTCTTAAACTTGAGCATGTGTCCCCTGCTATGTGCCAAAATGTTACATGCAGCAGAAATAGAAATTAAAGGATACTTAATGCAGGAAAACCTCCCAGAGAAGATGTTTCTGCTGCCTGCGTCCCTTTCTTCAACAGTGGCACCTCTCATCCCAGGAATAAATTATCCACATATTTCTAAGCACTGAGGCAAACACAAAGCATTTTTACATCTCTCCCAGCCTTGCCTTCTCCATACAAGAGTTGTTTCCAATTACAGCCAGCTTCCATGAGCATCTCTCACTCTCCTTGCTTGCAGGAGACAAGTTAGATTCTGACTTTGTATTTTCACCTTACTTGTTCTCTGGGCTGTGGGAGAGGAAAGGGAAAGAAAGAGCAAGTGAATGTAAGTGAATATCAAGAACCTGCCTTAGATAAAATATTCAAATCTTACAGTGAATAATACATGGGAATGGAAAACATTTTTCCAGCTATATGCAAGCCCAATGCACTGTAGCAGAGTCCGTACCAACTTGGCTAGCAGCACCGTACAGAGGACTAAAGGAGGCAAAAAATTTTGCATAGCCTCTGTTATTAACTAAATTCCCCTTCAACGACGCAGCAGCAGGCACAGACACAGGCCATGCATACATTCACACACACAAACACATTCTTTACACTTCTGCACCACCAGCACAGGTGCCGTGCTCACATGCAGCAAAGCAACAGAACTTCCTCAGAGGTTTCAGCTGGAGGCTGGGCTGCTCTGTGCTGCTGATCAGCAGGAATGATCCCCAAGATGATTAATAGAGGTTTGCTTTGCAGCTGCCATATCACCACCACTCTGCACTCCTGTATGCCCCCCCTCTCCACTTTCCTGGTGGCCATAGCAACATCCCCAACACTGTCTGCAGTGCCAGCTCTTCCCTCCTTTCAAGCAGCCTCCGCTCTAGGAAATGATCCTCGTGAGCAGCAAACCTGTGTTCTCCTCTCTCACAGCCTTTTTAATCTGTGGCCATTTCCCAGCAGGATTCTGACATTCTCCAGGTGCCAGTGGCCCCGCTCACCCCCTGCCTTCCCCTGCCCATCCTGGTGGTTCCCAGGAGCGTAACACTGTGCACACCAGGCTCAAAGCACAGCTGGCTTTACCTGCTGGCAGCATTTCATAGGCACCCTCTTGGAGCCACTTCTGCCCTTCACTCAGGGGATGTCCCTGGCCTTGCTGCAGCTCTGCTTGGTGCACTGGCCCAGAGTGTCTTGTCTCTCCTCTCTGTGTTCCTTTCTAACCAGAGGGTTGGCTGGACTAAACACTGACAAGTCTCTTCGTAAGAGCTGCTGAATTAACCTGGGCCCCAGCTGCTGCTGGGAAAATGGCATCCCACTCCACTGGATGGAAAAGTGCTCAGCTAAGGACGTATTGTAACCTGGGCTGCCTGAGCATCCATTTAATGGGTGCCACACTGCTGTGGGAGCTGCTCATCTCCCAGTTGCAGATGTTTCCTTCAGTGTTATTCCCGTTTCAGGCACAAAGTGCACAGAGACTGGAAAATAAGGAGCCCTAAGGGATTTTGTGAACCCCACCATGTGCTGCCTCAGGACACACATGCACCCCTGCTGTCTCAAAGCACTGTGTGCATCTAGAAACCAGAGAAAGAAAGGGGGAAGGAGAGGGAACACAGAGCCCCTCCATTCCCACTCACAGGCTCTGGGGAACAGCTCAGCACTTGTACAAATGCAGGGACAAGCGCCTGCACTGCTCAGCAGTCAGTTCAGGTAATGGCCATGCCAGGCTGAAACTGCTGCTCTGGATCAGCTCTGTTCACAGCATTCCTCTTTCCAATGGCTGCTCGCACAAGTGTTCCAACAGGCTTAGCTTTCGAAGCACTTAATGCTGTTCAAAAAAACAAAAAACCACAGACTGTCTCTAAGGCTTCCAGAAGCACACACACAGCTAGAAGGAAACATTTTGTTTACTTTTTAAGCCCTTCACTGCTTTAAGACATAATTCATTTATGCAAGGAGATAAAAATGTTACTTATTGCAGGCCAGCATATTTACAGACAGAACTAATCACCATTAGCCTTTCTGATTACTAAGTAAACAACTTGCTTAAGTATCGATCATAAATCTATGATATTGCTTGGATTAATTTTAACTCTGCACATTAATGTCAGCTGCTGTGAGATGCAAATACAATAGATTCACTTTCCAATTGCTTATCAGAATATTGTACATGTGCTACTGCAGTATCCCAGGCTCAGATATTGCATTCCTCCCCTGAGGTCTAACAAACAAGAATTTCAAGAGGGCAGAAAATGAATTTCTAGCCTGAGGGAAAGCATTTGATGAAAAAAGTCACATTGTTAATAGTTTTCATGGAAAATGAGATGAAAGTGGCGTTGAAAAAAATTCTAGAGTGGTTTTAGCTGTAAGTGCCACTGAGGGCCTGATAAGAGCTGTACCTTGTCATTTTTTAGACTAGTCCCTTTGCACACTGGGGCTCCCACTCAGGCTCACACAAAGCGTTCCTCACTGGGTCTAAGGTAGGAGGAAGACTGCTGCTCCCCGTGGGTAATGTCAGGAAAGAGAGCCTGCCTGGTAAAAGCTAAAATATAACTCAGGAAGCATTATGATATCTGGATTGACTAAAAATCATTATTTTTATTGGAAGTATTCTTTCTCATGGTGAGAAGTTCTTCACTCCTGAGAATAGCTAGCACTTTCCACAATAACAGTGAAAGCCCAATTTATCCAACAGAAATGTCGATGGAAGTCATTTGGGTCAGTTTTCAGGATACCACCTTGCACTTTGAAAGCAGCAAGCAAAGTAGTCTTCCTGTTTTATCCATCAGGAATCGATGGCAGACAGGCCAGGTGGGTTGGACAGCAAGTGGGTTTTAGTGCACAGAGCTGCTGCTCAGCTCACGGCTTCATCACCAGCTGAGGGAAAAGATGTATTGGGGCATTAAACAATCACTGCCCCCTTGAAAGGGAGGCATGGTGGCTACAGAAATCCATCTCTGTTGTTCTTGGATTCATTAGGAGTAGTAAGCTGATGTGCAAAAAAACCCCAAACAACACACCAAGTACAAAATCCAAGCAGTCCCAAAGTGCCAAGAGATTTTGTGGGAGCCCCTGGTGAGGCAGAATGCAGCTGAGGTAACCTGCTTCTCCAGCCTGCTAATTGCCTTGATTCATTTTCAAGGAAGAGGATAAAATGTCACGATGACATATTTTACTTGAGCTAATCAATGCTGTGGGCTGCAAAGCAAAAGAAAACAGCCCCATTAATTCACAATAACCTTCTTCTGAAACCTTTTGGGGTTTTATGCTTAGCTGCAGCTAAACAGAGGAGGTTAAATAACAAAAATGCAGAACCACTTGCTTCGCTTCTCAGCTCTGATGGGCAGCCTTCGGAGTAGGCACAGCTGCAAGCTAAATGCTGTGGTATGATCCAGACCAGACACAGCAGCTCCCTCAGGCTTCTCTGCCAGCTGCATTGCCAGTGCCTGCATCAGTCACTGTTGGGCTTCCTCCTCTATCCTCAGGGAGCAGCAGCAGACCTGGTCCGAGGAGCAAGGGAGCCTCCTCAGGAGTCTGCACTGAGCTAAAGCTGTGGCAGCATTCGGGCTCAGGGCAGCTGGAAGGCTCAGGTGGTGAGCAGGACATGTCAAGCCATTTGCTGTGTGTTTCTTCAAAGGCCTGGATGAATGAACCAAGTCAGAGCTCTTGGTGTGGGCTGTTTTTTGTTAGTTTGTTTGAGAGTTTGGGCTTTTTTTGTTAAATATGAACAGAAGTTAGGGTTATTCAGGGAGGATGTCCCGTCCTCGCTTTCCCAAAACTGTCCCCTTGCCCTGACACAATGATGCTTTCCCTGCCTCACTGCCACACTCAGAGGCTTCTCCCATCCCTTGGTATCAGGCTCCCTCTGTCCTCCATAGTGTGTGCACTGAGTGCAAAGAAAGCCAACAATTGCCTGGGATTAATTTTTAGCAAAACTTACTACTTTTTTTTTTTTAAATTTATTTTAAAAATAAAAACACTCTGAGGAAAACTTCCCTTTAAAAAAACAAACAGACCAGTTGTAAAGGAGTTAAAGCAATTGATTTCAAAGCGAATGGAATACGAAAAGCTTGATAAGTGACATCTGTGACTGGACTATTATGGAATCAGTTTATAGCTGTTTAGAAAAGGCAAACAAGATTAAAATAATTAGTTTGGTATGTCCATGAATAATATTTTTTAATATATATATTGTTTTTATTCTGACAGGACACAGGATAAACTTAGAAGTCTCTACTAAGTAAGGAAAATGAAAGAAGCAGACTGAGACACATGAGAGGTTGGTTACAGGTCATCTAATAAGCAGCATTAGGTATAGAGTTTTAATTTATTTTCTTTAAACAAAAAAAAAAAGCCATTAGCTGAAGACTTTGGTAGCCTTTTCCTTTCCCAGCACAAAGCTATGAAACAGGCAAGAGATTCAAGAGCTACTTGGGATATGATGGGAATGATTTTCTGCAAAGTTAAAGGGAAGAGGGAGGTTCGGAGGATGGGTAGCTCTCTGAAGAAGCAGTATTAAAAGCACACACACATGCTCTGCCAGTGCGGAGGAAGCATAGCAGGAGAGCAACTTGGCTCTGCTAGGAGCTATGAAACAGCCTGAAACTTGAGAAGAATAGAAAAATAGGACATAGGGTAAGTTATTCAGGAGAAGCGTGATGGAAGAGCATGAATTTATAAGGGTAAAATCAAAGGCCAAAGACACAGAACAGGCCCAGAGAACGGCAATATTACCAGGAAAGTATGTAAATTAATACATCAGCAAGACAATAGAGATCACTTCTCAGTGGGAAGGGAGCAGCTAGCCCTGAGGAGCGGAGCAATTCAAGCTACTTTGAACTGAAAAGGACACAGGTAGGACATGGATGGGCAGAAGAATAATGCCCAGGGAAAGGGTAAAAGAGCCAAGATGACACCAGAAGAGAACAAGCCATAGAGTACTCTGGAAAGGTAGAAAATGCCTGAAAGCTTGTTTAACTGGTTAGACCTGAGGAAATGCACCCAGAGTGCTCATCAGCCTGTGGGAGAACATGTCAGAATGACCGGAAGTTTTTGTTGAGCACTTGGAGAAAGAATGGCACTGGATAATGGGAAAACAGAAGAGCAAAATGATCCTTAAAAAAATTACTTAAATGTCCAATGATAACAGAGCAAGTGGTTTCAGCTGCAATTCCTAGAAAAGCACTGGAACAAATTATCTATTTATATGTGAACATGCAGTAAGCAAACATGTTACAAGCAACCAACTTCACCAACTCATTAATAAAACCCACATCAAACCAATCTAGTTTTTAACACATTGCCATACCAGAATATAAAATCTGAGAGAGGCTTGTGGGATAGGTTTGGGGATTTTTTGTGATCCTCTACCCATTATTTTGGGTTTGAGCTGCTTTTTTTTTTTTTTCCACATCCAGTTAGGCTTGGAAAGGAGAAATAATTGGTCCCTGAGTGAAACAGAGCAACCTCGGAGGACTTTGATAATACAGGAGCTTGATAATGTGCCATGAAATGAGATCTCTTTAAATGTTTCTCTTTATTTATGTATTTTACACTCATTGCTTTGTATGTCTGGCCATCCAGATCACTCGAGCTGCATCCCCACCATGATGCAGGTGCTACAAAGTATTTCTTTAAACAGCACAGTAAGAATAAGGGTTACAAGGAAACCTGGGGTTCACAAACGCCAGATAAATGTAAATACACATTTCTGCGTGCACATGAAAGCGTACTGCAGTGGCATCCAGAGCTGTTTTAAAAATAATTATGTGCATTAGTCATGGGGTTGAGCAAGGAAAGGTTTTATAAAGGCAGAGTCGTCAGCCTCCATCCACATGCAGCCGAGTGTGGGGAGGTGCAGGCAGAGATCTAATATGTGAAACCAGCTGATAAATACCTTACACCGCTCAGCAAGAAAAATTAAGCTGTGAACCATACAACATACGTGAATTATCACCCCACATGGATAGAGGGGGTCTCCAAGGACAGGGGCACAGCATGTCAGCCCCTGGGGCAGGGGGTGGTAAAGAGATTCTCAGCTGCAGCTCACTAAGGATGGACATGCAGGCCTAGGGAAGTTCTGGTGAGAGGCAGGAGACTGAGAGATTTCAGGGATCCACAGGAGAAACCTAGTGGGTGGCTGCAACTTTTTGCTGTGAGGGAAAGTGGCCAGCATCCAGGCTGTGGTACCAGGCTGGGCAGGCATGGTACGAGTGCCAGCTGACCTGAGTAGGGGTCTTGCTTGCAATAAGTGATGGGGACATAGCAGAAGAAGATGGGAACACCTGGAAGTTGTGGACTGTGATTCAGAAATCTGGGTACTTGAAAGCTATCAAGACACAAAAACTCATTGGTTAGATTCCTCTCCTCATTGGGTTACCTTGGCTCAATGAATGTCATCTAAATAAACCAAACAACTGACAACCACTTTTTCACGGGTCACTGCAAAAACCCAACAAACTAACCTCAACTCTCCAATTGTTCCAATCCCAGTAAATAAGAGAAAAGCAACCAACCTTTTCAACAAAAACTCTAAATTTTCCCCTTTTCCTTTAGCAACCTCCTACAACACATGAACATAACTAGTGGCTGCATTGCAGACACCATCTGTTCCAGCACAACAGCAACTCACCCACTTCTACCCACTCAGCATGACCAGAATTTAGCAGTGCATGCTGCATGTGCAGGGGAGGCACATGTGTTGTGAGTGGTGGAGGAGAGCAAACTAGGATAAGGAAGGGACAATCACTGCTAGAAGGGGAGCAGACTGCAGCTCTGCAATGAATCCTTCTTTTTGAGAGGATAGTGAGTTGGCCACACTCAAGAAGGGTGAGAAAATCACCCTTCTTGAAATTCACCATCTTGTAAACTGCCTAGTCCTGATGCAGCCATCCAAACCTATCGCTTCCTTGCCACCAGCCACAGCTAGCAATCCAATCATCTTTAGTGTGAAAATCCTCTAGCACAGTACTCCACAGAGTATTTTTCCACAGGTGGGGCATCCCATGGAATACGGGTAAATCATTCTGGTAGTCAGCCTGGGAATTCTGGCATCAGCCCTGGTATGGGCAGAGGACCACAACTTGGCCCTCAAATTCTCTTCCCTCATCCAATAGTTTTGCTCTGTGGCCATGAGATTCTGCACCTAACCTTGGGTGAAAGATACAAATAACTGCATCTCACACGACTATAAAACAAACTTTGCTTGGCGACAAGACACTTACTGTACCTTGTCTGTGGGGAGCTACACAAAAATGTATTCTCTTCTGCCGAACTTCAGCTCTTGCTACTTCCCCCCACTGCCCCCAACACAGAATGCATGACATCTACCAAGAACCTTTTTCTGTAAGAATTTTAAACAATTAGCACAATTCCATCGAGGAGCAATTTCTATGAAGCAATAGGCACACAGTGAGAACAAGGTTTTGCCCAGGGTTTCAATTCTCTTTGCAGAAAGGGCTCTGAACTGTGGGCTTCCTGTCAAGGCACATTGCCCGTGCTGTACTTCCAGTTTCCATGACTTTCTGCTTTCTTGCTTGCTATATTTGGATAATCCAGGTTCCATGCAGTATCATTCCCTTTGCACTTGGATGCTTTGGTAACTCCATCAGTTCACACAGCTCAACTTCTACTCTTCAAATATCTGCTGGAATTACATCTGCTTCATTTCTGCTTCACTGAGAAGTTATTAAAGAAAGGTAGTTAATTTTTCCCATATTTAACCCTTCTGGAAGGGGGATGTCACATCCCTGTTTCCTTATGTACCATCACTTGGTTGACTGTCCACGTATAAACTGTTTTGTCTCTCATCTGACCCAACCCAAAAGTTCACTGGAAATGGGATTGCATCTGATAGTTATTTGCTCAGCATCAAGCACCCCAAGTGTATCAGACTATAGACTTGAATAATAATTGTCTTGATTAGGGCAAAAGGCATGATATATAAACCAGTGCTTGAATATACACTGAATGTAATCATTGTTACATAGAGCATTTTATTTTCCTTGTTCTCTGCCATTTAAACTCCCTAAAATACCAGGAAATCACTTTCCTAAGTCATTATCCTTAAAATAATCCTCAATCTACATTACGTTGTAATGACAAAAGAGTAAACAGTTTACACAGATGGCAATAAAGCAAGCAAGATTCAGTGTTACTTGAAGTAGTAAATTATGCATGTATTACAGGAATTTACAAAAGCAAAATCCTATGCATATAAATAACAAAACCAGGTTATATACAGATTTTTTTTCAATAGTTTGAATCAAGTTTTTACTTTAGTACAAAAACTACTGTACTATACTAGGAAAACCCCACTCCTTATTTATACATGATTTATATTACCTGTATTGCCAGCTTCATTTCAGATTGACCCTTTTTAATACTGTTTATGGTTGAGATGTCAAACGGAATGTATATGTTCTCTGCCCATTTTTGGAGCTACTTTTATTATTCACTTAAATGTTCTCTTTTCTCTTTCTATATATGTGCTCACATACACATCTATCTCTCTCTATACACCACCTTCCCATCCTATCTTGACAAAGAGATAATATGTGAAAGTAATGCCATTTAAACAAATCTTTAGGACTCCTGTAAGAGCACTTGTCAAGGTGGAGTTTCTTAGTTACACAACTGAGGAGTTTTAAGCCAGACCAATTCTGAGCAGTTGCTGCCGTAGAGGGTGAAGTTGAATAACAGAGTCCAAACAGGAAAAAACTAGCATGACCTGCATCAGGCCATGACAGAACAGATGACTTTGTAGGAGTGAAGAAACCTTCCCACTCCAAAGGGAGCTCAGACTGGCTGCGGCACTTCCTGCCACAGGGACTGAAGATGGAGAGTCTGTTTGCCTTAGTAAAAATCCAAGAGGAATGGGGAGGAGGAAGAAGCGTAGGAAGCTCCTTGTAAATGGTTATCCTCCAGGCTTCTGCAGAAGGTCTAATAACACTTGGGTTCTGTAGGTTTTCTGCATAGCATCTAGGCTGTGTTCAGTCCTAACTTTCCTTCAGCTGGAAGTTCTATTTCGCCTCAGATCCTGCTTTACTTACCAAAGAAGGGGAATTATTCACTGTATAAGAAAGAGTTCCTACAGAGGTGGTATCTTCCCAGCTGGGTGCCTGAGACAGCTTGAGACATTTGCCCATGCGCTGACATCTCATTTGATAGAGCAGGCAGAGTTACTGAGGTAGCGGAGGTGCCATATCACAATACTGTGAGCTGTTCTCACAGAGGAGGAAACAACATACTCTATTCAAAATGCAAGTGTCCCCAGCAATACAATGTGAGGAGACTTTCTTGTAATAGTGTTTCTAAAACTAAAAAATACAAGCCCAAACCAAAACAAAAATCCCAAAACCAAAACACAAAAAACACCACAAAACAAACAAAAAATCAACCCAGCAGCACAGATGAAAATAATACAGCCCTAACTCAGCTGAAAAAAAAAAATAACACTCACAACCAGTCAGGAGACAACAAGAATTAACTTCATAGGCAAAAGGTATTTCAGTTTTTGGCATGTAGCCAGAAGGCTGGAGTCACCACATCCTTATGTATAAGTATGATCCATAAGCAAGTTGGCCCCATTTGAAGCCAGCGAGCTTATGCTAACTTGGAATCTGTAGAATTCAATGCAAAGCTAAAGAGCTACAGTACATTTCCATGACATTTGTATGAACAAGCATGAGCAGAGTTATCTAGATCAGAGCTGAGGACTCTCATGCTCAAAAAGGACAAACTGCTTAGCAAGGAATAACATTCAGTATTTAAATGAGAATTTATCAGGTCTAAAAGAACAGGACATTTGTACCAACACAGAAAGCTCTGGAGGCCAAAATCACACTTAAGCAGGAACAAACCCACTAGCAATCAGTATTCCTATTCCCACAGCACTCTGGGCTACATCAAAGTATAAAGTGAGGTTTTTCACACACCTTTCCATCTTGTTATTACCATCTGACACCCTAGTTCACACCATCATTTGTGCCAGTGCAACCTGACAGTCCCTGAGCAATTAACCCTTGTGCTTGAGAGACAGCTAGCGCTGAGGAAGCCTTTTCCTATCAGTGCCAATTATCTAATTTTTTAAACTGTAGCTGATGCATGGATGAACTTAAAGGTTCCTGTTATAAATAATGTTTCATCTTTTATGAGTGGGTGCTAAACTCAATGAAACAGGAGAAGTAAATCAGAACACCTTTGCTTAAAAATAGAGCGTTGCAGGTATTTGAGCTCCTCAGTAGCAGCGTCAGGCCACAAAAGGCCACACATGAGAGTACAGAGGAGTCTGGTCTTTTATCATGCTCCAGCAGAATACCAGTACCCCTTATCTGTACCCAGAGATCAGCAGAAGTGACCCCAGTCTTCCCAAATGCCTTTCAGTTATTCTCACAGGGCTCATTTTAGCAAATTGTGAACTTTGAATTTTGCCACTCAAAATGAAGAAACCAGTTTTCTTAGCAGATTGGCTTTTGCACATGCTATCTTTGCATATTTAATTTTTAGTACATGAAACTCAGTTCAATTACATTATACTAGGACTGACAAAAAAAAGAACTTAATCCCAAATCAAGATGAAATCAGATGTTGATAATTTTTATTATATTAGTTAAAATATTTGTCTACTGCAGAGAAGATAAGCTAAACTGAGTCACTGCTTGAAAATGTTTATATCACTGAACTATGGCATGAAAAAGCTATACATGAAAATCACACATATACTGGTGAATGCCCTTTGATGTTTATATTCCCAATTGTTACAAATTCAAGCAAGACTGTTAAAAGTGAGGTTCTCTTGCCTGTGACTGCTCGTTTGGAGCCTTTTGAGCTACGTAAAGGCACTTCTTCCATACTCCTGGCTCCCTGGTGGAGCACCTCACTCCTCTGTGGGGTAGCCAGTACCATAAGGATTTTAAAGGATTGCCTTGTATGGAGGAATGGAACCCCTTGAAGCTTTGCATTAAGTCCAAAAATCACACGTAACACTCAGCAAGTCAAAGCCCTCTTCTCCCCTCCAGCAATCAGCTACGCAGGTCTTGACGATACAGCTACAAGCTTGGAGTTTACTTCTGCCTTATGTCCTCCAAAAGGCCCTTCTGCACCCTATCCTGCTATCAAGCTGTGAAGATACCAGTACATCTTTCCATAAACTGCTTCATTCAGATTTCCAGCAAAACCTTCCTCTCGATAGCTCTCCGTGTACCTATAAGAGATTCCAACCTGCATGCATATCCTGTGTCTGAGCTGTCCAGGTAACTGGGTTTGGCTTTGTACTTCCTTTCACTGAGATTTCATTGAATTCATAACTTCATCATGAAGGGTGACTGGCCTCAAGCTTAAAAAGACTAAACACTAGGCAGAGCCACACCTTGTAAACAGCAAAAAGTGCTCGCTAACAACCATCCCAGTTCTTAACAAAATCCCAAACATATTTTCAGGTCAATGCTCTATCCATCTGTTAGTGTTGCATTCAATGTGTTCTCTATTTTGAAACTTATAAACTTGCATTTTAATATGCATGTAAACAGAAATAATTCAAGAACAGGATCACTGGGCTCTGATTTGTTGTGAAAACGTGACAACCACCATGGGGCAACAGACGGTGTAGAAGATTACTCAGACCTGCCTGGTGAGTATCCTGAGAACACGTGAAGTCCCAAAAGGATAGGCTGCAGATTTCATACATAGGAGCAAAGAAGAAAATCTGCACTCAAGCAAAAAAGAAAATCTGCACTTAAACAATTGGTTACGTGGCCTTGCATGACATGACCCCAAAAGTGTATTCACCTAATTAATCAAGATAATCCTCTTTCATAAAACTTGTTGCAAGTGAAATATTCCTAAGAATTTGTGACTTGTTTGGTTTACTTTTTCTGCTGTGGTATTTATGAAAAAAATTACACACTGTATCTGTATAGACCAGACACTTCCCATGCAAGCTTGATTGCTTAGATAAAATTCAAACTGCATCCACGTGTGATTTCTCAGATGATTTCTTTCCTATCAAAAAGGTCAAAAATGTAATTCTTACTTTCTTTTTGAATAAGCCACAGTAAAACCATATAGCCAAAAATGCTTTATTTCACCATTAGCCATATAATCAATACGCATAAAATGGTGGCTATATTTTTGTTCAAAACAGTTCCAAACCCCAAGAAACCTATACTGAAAACATTAACCAACACTTTATTCCTATAAAAATAAAAAAGAAAAATTATACATTCAAGAGGTGTCTACACTTTTAAACAATAAATTAAACTTTGTAATATCAACATCAATTTACATTTCAAATGATTTAAAAGAAAAGTACAACGTAAGATACAAAATAATCTCTTTCCTTACCTTCCAAATACATCAAATACATTCTTTTATTCCTTTAATGCTGGCATCTAAGATCTTAGAAGAAACTACAGAGTGTTACAGGAAAAGAAAAAAAAAAACATTTAAAAAACCTCAGCCAGAGTCCCTGAATGGATATTACCTTCCAAGATTTTGCTGACAAAACTCGCTGACAAAAACGCTAAATGAACTTACATGAAAATACAAACTTAGTGACCAGAATAGTGAAATCTTCTTCAAAATTTGCAAAAAAACCCAAACAACTTCATCTTTCCCAACTGTTATGCAATTTATTCCAGTACTATAAACACATTTCCATTCATATTGGTTGTAATCAAGGCCAGTTTTAACCAATATATCATTTGTGAGAATGAATGGCGAGCAGATTTTTAAAGCTTTTATAGGACTGTCTCCATTACATATCTTGTATCTCTCTATTAAGGTTACACAATGAAGTGTGAAAACCTAAATATATTATGTTTAGTGCTCACTGCACAGGTCACTGGAATGTAAGCATTCATACTTGTAATTTATTTTGCGAAATCTGGATTAGAAATAGATTTACATTTGAGCGCATATACTAATTCCCCACCTGATTTCTACAGACAGTAATTTAATTCCTGCTAAACCCCAAGTTTTCAATCATGTATGCAAAGATCTGAATTAGAAGGGCACTGATCAGGACTAACTCAAGTGCTGCTATGCTCACCTGCTGCTTAACTGAAGCAAATGAAGCCCACTGCAATTAACATTGCTGGGCTGAGCTTTTTTTTTGGAATGAAGGGAGGTCTTCAATATTCCTGCAAACTCATACAGATAAGCCTGATCTCACTTTGAACTAGACTGCTCAAGTTATATAATACAAGTACATCCCCACTAAGATCAATACAGGTTGTAGATTTACTCTGCAGGATTTCAGTCTCTTCTCTAAGGAAGGCAGCCCTTTCTCCTTACTCCTGAATCAGGACTGCGACCATCCCTTTGCAAGAAAGTTGACAAATAATCAGGCATTTGGGCTGATGATGCGCTTTGTGTGCTTTAGTGGCCATACTGCACACTAGCTGAGAGCCAATTTGCTTTATGACCAGGTAAGATGCACCCACTTCTAGCAGCTAACCTTTTTATTTTGGCAAAAAACCTATTTTTTTTTTTTCCTTTTAAAAGGTATGGTTTATATAGAATTTGGTAAATAGTCATTCCTTACTTGAAGATTCAGATTTTACTTTTTTTTTTTTTTTTAAAGCATAAATTCTAGCTTGGTGCAAGATGACTTCCTGACGCTTGGGAGAGCAAGCTCCAAGGACTATTTACAAAATGTTTATTCTGCAAAAGGCTGATAGAAAGATGATGCTACTCTGGTATAAGCTGGTAACTGATTTAAGGTGTTTAATAGCTCTAACAAAGCATCTGCTTCCTCTTAAGCATGCGGGGTAACCTCACCAGTCACCCAGCCACATTCGGGTTTCATTTATGTCTCAGAAAAAGACATCAAATGAAAACAGCCAAAATAGTTTTTAAGAGAAAAATATTTAAGAGGCTTTTTAAAATGTTGCCTGAGATCACAAACCAGTAGATGAGGAAAATGTTCCACTTAAAATTACTTTCTAGGTGAGTTTGACAAAAATTAAATCCCATGGCCAACAGTATGGCTCTTTACCAAAGAAATTGCTCCAAGAGAAATGATGTGTTTAAAACACAGAAGTGTTCTGCGAGAGGAAAAAATATCATACATTTCCCACCCCTACTTTATCTGTTAAAAGCATTTTCATGTCCACATTGTTTGATTTTTTTCTTTTAATTTTTAATTTAAACCCAGGTCTTATCTGCCCTGAACAAAACATTTCTTACATGATTTTCCATATATCTTTATGATTTCTACCACTGCTAGCAGCACTGTTTAAATTCCTCAAAAAGGAGATCAGTTGAGACTGGTCTGAACACCATATTGCCCCTTCAGCAGGTGAAAAAACCCATCCTTTCTTAAGCAACAGTAACATCACTTCCCCTGAGACAAAGCCAATTTTACAGTTGTGGGAAACCTCAAAGTGATTTTATAAGGCATTGCAGGAAACAAAATCATGAAAGCCAAGTAAACAAAAGTTGAACAGTTAACAGTAACCCGAAGTGTTTCACTAATGTGTATTAAAATAAATGCTTTAATATTTTAAATACAACTTTAATTAAAGATTAACCTGCAGCTAAGTCCAAAATAACACACAAACTAAGACTCTTACCCAAGTAGTCTGCAAGCAAATTAGGAGATTCAATAAACTCACATTCTACTCTCCATTCCCACAGCCCTCTCTTGAGATGAATTTGTCTTAAAAAAAAAAAAAAGGACAACAATATTTCCTGGTCTCTTACAGTCCACATAATTTGTTTTCTTCATAATATTATTGATCCTCAACATTTGCTCTTTATATGAGTGGTAAGAACTCTACTGTCACAGAGTTAGTCTGAGCTGAAAAATGGTTAAATCTATTGGTATGATGTGCTACTTCTTCCTTTTGATTCAGAGAAACTTACTTTTTTCTTTAGAATGACAGGTTTCAGTGATTGTAGATACTACTGTTTGAAGCTTGTATAGTGTTAAAGTACACTAAAACTAAATCATATTGCATTAGACTGCTATATTTAAACTGTTAATGTAAACTATGGTTACAACAGACAGTCATTTGAGATGGCTTAGCACTATCAGTGTCGGAACTTAAATGCAAGAAACCCATATAATCAAAACATTCTTTTATATAATGAATTAATCATTCACTTGGCTTTCAACTGCCTTTGAACAAAATATTTAATGACAACTTTACCTTCTACATAGCTTCAATTGATAAATGCTTTTAACCAAGTAGACTGGTTGCAAATTACTAATCAAAATAAAAACATTTCCCAGAACATGTTCTCTGGAAAGGCTGGAAGAGTAAAATAAACTCGCACTTAAATGCTACATTTCAGGATAAAAGATAAAGCCATTATCAGTGAAATAACTATGTTTAAATTATAATTGACTGAATATGAACCATGTGCGTCTATTTTCAACATTTACGCATTTAGTCTGACACAAGAACACTCCCTACAGGGAAGAGCTTTTGTTGTAAAACAGTATCATACTATACTTGTAATAAAGCCAATGCATAGTTCATTACATAGTTCCGAACTAGAGTTCTTTTGTAATATACATATATTTAACCATGTACTGCATAGTAGAAAATAGGAGGGAGAAAAGGAAAACCAACAGTTAAAAAGCTAAGTGTATATGAAGACTTATTGCTGAATTTGTGGGTATATTTTGACTGCATATAATTTAGTATCAACACCTAAAAGACAGGATAGTTAAAAGCAAACCCCTGGGTTACAATTTTTTTTTTTTTCCGCAAAACACCACCACTCTTGAAGGTTTGGTTGTATTTTAATGATTTGTATCTCATACATCTGGTTACACAAAAGGCATTCATGGTTTAGGGCACTGTTTTTCTTATTTTTAATAAATAGCAAGATCTGTCCCTTTCACGTCTGTCTCAGAAGTGTTCCCCTGTGACATTTCTGAAAACATGCTGAATAGGCAGTTTAGTTACTTCCATATCAAATATAAAGCCACTAAGTTAAAATTTGTTTAATTCTGTAGTGTATTTCACAGTGATGAAAACCTCAAAGGTTTATTGCTCCCTCTTCATCTACCACCACAGCAGACATTTTGAATACTTATTTTCATGATCATGCCAGCATAGGAGAAATCAAGGTTAAACTGTTTATGAAGGTTATACAGAATCTTGTCTTCACAGCATTTTCTGCCATTTGCCAATCGCTTGACAATTAAAAACTTTGTGGTCACGAATTTTAACTCCCATCAAAACCCCCCCAAACTGATCAATTAAATCTACGTCTTTGTGATTTCTTAATTTTTGTGGAAACAAAAGCTGGCATTAAGATGTTCTAATAATTATGCTTTCACTGCATGATCAGATCTAAGGCGTACTTCATTCAGTGCAAAGTCATCACAAACTACAGAGAGAAGACAAAACCCCTTCAATTCTCCCCTATGGACCCTACAGGTACATGTGCAAAACCCAGCAAGACTGAAATAAAGATGGACACAATATACAAGATACTTGTGTAGTTAATATTTCCTCTAAAGTATTTAAAAAAAAAATCTTATAGAGATTACTATTTATATAGCTTTGAGTATTCTCTCCGTGGCCAGCAATTTCAAACAAGCTGTTAAAATTCAAGAGCTCCCCAATGGTATTACCAAACCCATCCAAATTTACCAGAACAAGAGCAGCATTTGTTGTCACAATATGACCATCATCATTTAAATGCACACATACTAACCTAAGTCAAGCCTATACCATGTATCTTGAGACTGGAGTTATATGAGGAATACATTTACAGTGCTTTGATAAGTACATACTCAACATGAAGAAACATAAATAGCAATTGGAATATAGGAACAAACTTGAACACAAAGAAACCATGAGTACTTCCATGAAAGACACGGATGTCACAAACATGCTCTAAATATTTTCTTACTATTTATTTTCTTGCCTTTTTTCACTTCTTGACAAACAATTAAATGCAAGTCATGCCAACTGCAAGAGATGACTCTGAGACCTGGGCAAGAAAATCTTAAAAAAAAAAAAAAAAAAAAGAGACGTTTTAACAGACAGGTACACACATAACAAAGAGGAGACTTTTGTTACCCTTCCAGAAGACATATATTCTTTACTGCCCACTGCTTCTTTCATAGGAAAGAGCCATTAGATCTTCTTACTGATAAATACTCTACCAGCAAGCAGCCTGCACTTGTGCAACACTTTTCCAAATGGATTTTTCAAAGAAGCTTCCCAAGTAATCAGTGCATGTCCACTATCATTTTACATTTGGATTCACAGGCAGATTGAGCTACCTGATGCAATTTAGCAAGGTAAGAATGAACCAGAGGTACGGCCTTTTGCCTTCTAATCTATGCCCAATCAAGCAAGATGACAATGATCCAAAATATTACAAAAAACTTCAGTCAAAGTGAAATTTGGAATGAAGTGTAAAAGGATGAGCACAAACCTATTCACCCTTCAACCTAACAAAGCCAAGAAGTTTTCCATGTTGCCAGTTACCCTGCACATCCCAATTAAAACTCTTTTATCAATAAATAGTAACCAGGTATCTTCTTCAGCTATAGCTAATAATGTAATCTTTGAGAAAGGACCAAGCCTACAAAAGACAAGACAGAAATTTAGCTCATCCTACATTCACTTTCTAGTTATCTCCTGGGGAAAAAATAATCTTCCAGTAACATGAGAGATGCATATTGTACAGCTGTGACAGTTTCTATAATGAAACTCCAGCTATAAATGATAATATCCACAATACAAACCATAATTCTAAAATACATCTGAATATGTGTGTGCATATATATCTCTCTGAAAAAAAAAATTATCTAATTTTCTCTTTTATACATATAAACATCTGGCTAATATGCCCCATAAAAGTTTTTCCTTATTTAGGACTAATTTTTTAAATAACTGAGTTTTAAACAGTCCCTTAGAATATTTTTAAACGCTATTAAAAAATTAATAACTATCTTAGGTTAATCAAAAAGCACACACAAAATAATTTAACATTATACAAATGTGGTTATATTGTTCCGAAAGTCCAATTCTCCCATCTGAAATGAAATAGAGACCAGTGTACCTTAGGGTGAATTATTCATCAATGTACAAATTCATTCTCTCTTTCCACATAAATCTTCAGGTGAATTTAGCTGCATTTCTGTATAAGCAAGAAACACAGTATATCTGCAGAACTCTGGCAAAAGGGAGTCGTGTTTCGCTGGATAAGAGCGCTTTTGCTGGAGAGCAGCAAGTCAACACTTTATCACCATCTGAACACTAGTAACACCTGTGCCCTTGTAAGCTTCACACCTTGAAATAGCAGCAACATATTTGATGGGTTCAGTAGCAATTTTTCTTCCAGTATTGGATTAGACTACTTTGCATATACAGTAATTCAAAAGTCTAGTACTTGTGTGCAACGTTAATCCACATTTACATCTGAGAACTCATAAATACACATGGAAACAAACATGACAGAGAATTAAACCTCGTTTTAAGTTAAAATGTTTTCAGTCCACATATAGAAACAGCAGTGAAAAGTATAAAGGAGATAGACAGCAGAAAGAGAAGAAAAAGGGAGCAATAACTAAAACTGTAAGAAGTAGGTCACTGTCAAAAGGGCAAGTTGCTACTAAAATTGATCAACAAAAGATGTAGACTGTACCACCTGCATAAAATGCCTAAATGCAGCATTATTTTCACATCACATACAGTAGATGTGATTTCTAAGCAGCATATTATAACAGCTGGCATACTCACTAATAGATTTATGGTAACTGAATACTAAATTTCTCCAGCTCAATGTACAGTAGTTATGCATTAGCCTTTAAAGCTCTTCGTCAGCTTTTTAGTCAAGGTTACATTTCCATGGATATTTAGTATCCCAAAAAGAACATTACAAATATTCACCTTCAATGAACTTTCATACAATACAAATATATTAAATACCTTCTTAAGCTGAATCATTTCAATAATAGGAGGTTTCTTTTTGCTATTTCAAAGGAAACACAAGGAACTTTGTAACTTCCAAAGTAAAGGGTGTTTTAAGGCAGTAAAAGATATGTGTTAAGGTTTCCATGATTGTTTATGGTTGTCTATGTGAATAAAGCATATTACACACAATTGCTGTCATATATTTATCTATGTGACTTTGTTATACTGTACATGATTTAGCAATCTTCTTGAGAAATTTAAAGTGCCACAGTTCAAATGTGCTCATCTGTCTTTTCATGGGCTTCTAGTCCATTCCAGTTGCTTTCAGAAACGAGCCCTTGCTTTACTTAAAGAGCAGTTTTTTTAGGCGAAAAAAGAATTCATCCTTCACTGCTGTGCTAACTGGAATCCAGTGGTCGAACCAATCCTTCTTTGTAAACACGAAGAATAGCTTCACAAACAAATTTGTATTGACTCTGCGTAGAAAAGAAAACACAAAAACATTTATGGATGTTCAGTTAAACTGCTGATTAGACAGTACTATTGAATAGGACTAACAGTCTCACAGCTTCCTTTTTTCCTGAGCAATGACAGGAGAGGAGATACAAGGATGGGAGGAGAAAATCCTACTCTCCTGTCTGTGTTCACAGTAAACAAAGCTGACATTTACTCTTCCTTAAAGGACAGACAAGCATCAAAAATCACATACCAAGGAAAACAAAAAAGTCCCCAAAATTAAAAGAATATGTGCTTATTTTTCAGGGAATAGGAGTTATTTACAAAAACTATGCATATCTTTCTGACTAAGGTTAACTTGATATTTACCTTCTTTATACATGTCATCTGTTGCAGGGGTTTTTTGGTAGTTACCTGATTATTAGGAGTATTCTGAGCTTGCCAATGCTGCAGTTCCATATTACTGGGCACATTTAAGTTACGTGACCAAGACCTCATTTAAAGTTACCATATAGGATACATAGGTGCAACTACCTGAAACTCTTCATTTTTTTTCCAAATCACCTACAGTACTGCAGGTGGACTCACTTTATTTTCAATTTTTGATCAGACAACATATCTCCTTTTGTAACAAAAGGGGATCAAATTAATATTTTTGAAGATCAGGAGCCACATGAATTCTTCTCTCACCCAACATTTTAATCTCAATTAGATCTTAAAACCTTCACAAATTAGAATTTCTCTTCTGCATTATACTATTACAAAGACTATTTCTTCCATGACCTTGTGATGTAACTATTTGTTAAGAACAATTAGCCTGCAAGCCTCTTCCTAAAAAGTGATACAAGGAGACATTATCAATAGGACTAGTGCAGAACTAAAAATCCTGGTAGCCTGAATAAATTTTTATTACACAATCCTGCGAACAGGATGATTGAAATTTAGAAGAACTTGCAAAGATCAAAGCATCCTCACTTCTTCTGTGAAAGTACTGTTGTCAAAACCCCAAATGAACGCTTTTCTCCAAAGTTCCATGTTGTATATATTCAGATAAGCACAGCTTCACATTTTTTAAATCCCTTTTTCCATCTTTGAAATGTTCTTCCAGCTGCCCTTGTATTGTCAGCTCCCATCAACTCTTCAGAAGCATCTGGAAACATTCCCCCACTATGTCCCAAAGGGCAGGGCTAAAAGATAACATTTGGACTGTGAAGGACTTTAGGTTGCCTTCAAATACCAGCAGTTAGGAATGTTATTCTTGTCCATAACATAAAACATTTTCCTTTAAGTACAGAAAAACTTGAAGGGAAACTGGAAGGTGGAAATGAGTTTTATGCATCTCTATTTTCCTGGCTTTACTTTCAACCTTTCAGTCAATTACTCCCACCTTCAATAACACTTTGTTCTTATTTCTTAATTACCTTGACTTTTCTTTTCATTGTTATTGTCATTTCCATATTTCTACTGCCTGAAAAAGCCAGGTGTGGTATTTAGCTCTCTGTTCAATACTTCTGTTAACTTGTGTGATCGAGTTACTGAACAAATAAAAGAATGAGCACTTCAGCATTGCTTCCTCTGACTCAATCTCTGACTACTTGTTTTCTCTGCTCTTCTCTGTTGCATGTATGCTTACTGCTCACTCAGCTGGTAGCTAGTTCTATTATGTACATCCTAAGCACTATTCTGCACTGTTTAGATATCTAATTTCTCTTTATTGGAACATAATGGTTAATCTTTTTTTTTTTTAATGAAAGGCCATACAGTTACACCAACTTCGTTACAGCTTCATCATTTTGGTTGAAGCTTTTGTTTTGCTGTTCCTAGTAACCAAATTACTGGTCTTTGAGAAACTACAGCTTTCACATGATTAACAACAGACACTAAAATGACCAGGTAATAGCTCTGATGGGTCTATACTTATTGAGTATGCCGTGCCTGATATTAACTCACAACATTTATCTGGCAAATTGTATCACCTTAGAATTGGAGCACACATACAATCCCCACAGGGCAGCTGAACATGCTTTAGGCAGGGCTATTAAAACTGAACAATCCCTTTATTACAACTGAAAAATCTCTAATGGCTTCTCCCAGAAACCCTAAGCGGGATCAAATATGAGCAGTGAGGCTAGCTGGAATTCAGGCATGGGAATGCGATAGAGCACCCAGGATGGATCAAAATATTAACATGCAGCTCCCTGGTATTCTGTTTTCTCACAGTTGAGTGCTTGCTTCTGTGTCTCATTTACAGCACAGTATGCCAGTTTTGCTCACTGGCTTTTCACAACAGTATATGCCTACTTCAGAAATAACAAGTGAATTTAGTTTCACAGTATTGCTGCTACAGATCATCCCTCTCCAGATTGTGCTGACAGCAAACTGTGTAACACAGCAAGCAAGGTAAAGAATCCTATTTTATATATTTGTTTTCCACACCGGGGGTCTGACTGTAGCTGTATTTATTACTATTCTCTGTATTCTTCAGTTATGTCAAAGCGTTGAATGAAAGGACAATTCTGGCTGATTTCTCTTGCAACAAAAGGGACTCGATCTTCTGGCAAGCTGAAGTTTACTTCAGGTGTTTACATCTGATTCTCAAAAAGAGGACCACCTCTAGAATGTTGAAGCTGGAACTTGCTTGGGTAATTATACAAACTGAGGGGTGTAGACAGGTGCAACTCCAGAAGTTAACACTCAGCTTCCTTAAACTTGAAGCTAGTGTTCTTCATCTCATTACAACCTTTGTCATCAGCTCAGCTTCCACTTCAGCAAAGAACAGGCAGGGGACCCTCCAAACAACTCCCTTGTCAACCATACAGTCCCGACCCTCTTCCAGAGAGTGCACTCCTGCTGCAATGGACATGAGTCCCAGCAGCATGCATGGACAAACTCTGCTCACTGAGTACTCTAATGGCACACAGGCAGCTGGAGATCCTGACACTTTTACGCCCTTTGCTGATGCAAGATGTCTCCCACATCTAGGCATAATGCTAATTCCTGCAGTCATGAACCTGTTAATGGATAGATTTTGTCTTCTTAAGTTAACTTTTCTGTTATCAAATGGATTTGATTTCAATGCATTTCAGACATTTTCTTTGGAAGAGGAGACAGAAATGCCCAGTTCAACTGTTGGCTTTCTGTGTCTAAACCCCCTTACTTTCATTTCTCATAGGGCATTTAGCTCTCCAAGATAACCTACACTTAGAATTCTTGTTATCCAGCCTCTCATAAAGAAAGAACAATCTCTCATCCTTCATCCTTGGTCTCTAACGTCAATATGTTCATTTCCAAAGCTGACACAAAATTGCCCTCATGATCTCAAGTTGTCTTTGAGCCACTTTCATCTTAAAATCACCATTTACTTTCATGTTTCAGTTACTGATGCTACACAACTTGCCCTTTGTTTTTTCAAACTGGGTAGTGGCAAAATTAAAAAAAAATCCATAAGAGATTCTTACAGAATTTCTACTCTAAAGTGACCTATTGAAAAGCCACTTCCTGCTTTTCAAACCAGGCCACAAACACTTTGATTTTACCTTCAATGTAATGACTTCCTATAGTGTTCTGTACTAGAACGAAAAGCAAAAATTTATTCTAGCTTCTTGCAGAGAATTTAGACAAAGGACCGCAAACAGATGATCAGTACAAGTCTGGCTTTGGGCATTCTAACTACTTGCAAGGTATAGAAAAAAATTATCTTTTCATGGCAAGATAAATATTTACCAATTAGATAAATACATACCTCACAAGCAAAGCAGCCTTTGCCACCATGCTACATTATGCTAAATTTATGAAGTTTGAAGTATAATGGCAACTGAAGGTTCATATTACTAGATCCTTTAAAAAAAATTTGGACCTGTTTTATAACTTGACAAGTGCAGTATATATACAGAAAATGATGCTTTCTCTCCATCACTTACTGATGTTTGCACCATCATAGCTCGCTGGTCTCGCATTTTCCGTACAATATCCAGTGGATAAACAGGTTGGTTCCTTTCAATTAAGCACATGGCTGTTTCCATAGTGACCAATACACCAGTGCGACCGATTCCTGCGCTGTGAAATGCAACAGGAAAATAGTCTATAAAATTAGGTTTTTGCAATGCACCAGATACATATCACAGTCTTAATAGTAGGATGCTAAACAGCCTTGGAAATTACAGGAAGACCCTAGTAAAATTCAAAGAGAGTGCAAAGTTTATTTTTACAGCAACTTCAGTAATATTTTCTGGCAATTACTAAACAGAAAAGATTTTTTTAATATAAATAAAACTAAAACCTCACTTAAAGTAAATGCATTTTTAAACAATTATAACTGCTCAAACTGTACTGGTTTGGTATTTTTGTCTTAAAAAAGGTAAGATCTAAGTGACTGCTTATATGACGCACACTTGAACAGCAGGAAAAAAAAATTGCGGTACCATTCAAAATGAGATGACAACAATGGCAGAGGATAAAAACCAGAGAACAAATTAAATTGCACATTATCAGACCTGTGATAATTATGTGACTAAGCCATTTCACCTAAAGGTTGCAGGAGAAAGGGAGACAAAGTAAACTCTTCCTTTAGATATAACATCAGTGTTTCTGTCTCCAGCAGTAAATACTTGTATCGTACAGTTTAAAATTTTCATCTAATTCAAGGAATCTCCTGTCTTGCAGACAAAGGTTTCACATCAAATGCTTATTCTAAGGCTGAAGCATATCTATAATCAGAATTTTAAAACACAAGTACCTGCAGTGTACAAGAACTGGCTCGTTCTTTACTCTCTTTGGCCTCATACAGGTCACAAACTCCAAGAAGTCCATGGAGTCATCAGGAACGCCATGATCAGGCCAAGCTACGTACTGGAGGTGGGTGACGGTGTGTTGTTGTTCTGTCTAAAATACAGTAAAGTTTTCAAAAAATGTCCAGTGTTATAACTCCTGTATTAATGTGTACTAGATACAAGTCATATTTTTCAAAGCAAGTATTTTTTGCAGATGCGATAAGAGGTAGATGGTATAGAAAATGTGATTTTAAAATTAAGTATGAAGTAGTATGACATGTATGACATGTAACTCTTGAAAGAATTCATAAAGCATAGCATTTTCTAAACAAATGAGGTATCAAATTTAACTTCTGCAATCTAAACATTTTAATTTTTTTGATTCATTGACTGTTGAACCATTATACTCCGGCATCATTGATTCACCTGAGGTAAAATGCTACAAGACGCAAGCATAATAGTACTATACAGTAGTTTAGAACTGGTTGGAAGAAACAACTGAGAACAGCAGAACTATTGAGAATCATACCAATATAACAGGGGTTTAGGGCTATGCAATCTATTGTAAATGTCTGTGCACACTTACAGATTCAGGTATAATAAAGTTGCCTGCAACACTTGCTAAATCTGGTTTCTGTTAGAAAACAATATATATATATCATTCATACATACATGCTCATTGTGCATATATGAATGACATCTGTACGATCCACAGGAGGATACGTTTCTGTATGGAAGCAATATAATTAGTTAAAAGTTTCTGTTGTACAAAGAATTCTTTTTTTGAATCAATTATACATAAAACCCCCACGGTTTTACAGAAGTTCTTTCCGTTTAGCTTTTTGTTAACTTTGATTATGAAATCACTCAATCATCTTTGCGTTCAGATTGGGCTCAAGTGATATGTTACAGATGTAACTAATGATTAGGGTGGGAAGGAAAAGTCCTAAGCTGCTCGTGATCTCTGCTGCATCATGCAGCGAGGATCTCACTCTTTACAAACTGAGACAAGTCTTCACGTTCCTTTATTCCTTCCACATGTTTTGCAGTAGTTAAGCTGATACCTGCATTTAATTTATGTCCATTACCAGACTTAACATTTAACACCCTACTGAAATAAAACTCCTTTAGCCCTGGATTAGTCTATAAAAGCTGGCCTTTCCCTAGTGGTCCACACAGGAATGTTTTTGTGATGCTAGCAACTTTAAAAGGTTTTTCCCCTTTTCTCTTACGCTCACAACTGTTGAAATATAGGACTTGTTTTAAATGTCTTCAACTGCTTGTTTTCTCCTCCCACTTGAGGATGTTCCACTCTCAGGGAACAGGCTAGCAGGACACAAAAGATAGAGTAAGCACTACCTGTGTACTAAGTAGAGACTTAGAAAATACATTTATTCCCGTCAAAGCAATTGCAGAAATTTACAATTGCCCACAGGGACAAAAAGAAAAACAACACAGCTCTTACTTTGTTTCTTAAAGGCAGAGCCTGAGCAATCAACAATTAAAAGGTCCAGCATAAGGCCCATGTGGACAACATAATCTAACATTAATAACCAAGCTTCCTGTAATACAAATTGCATTGGGATCTATCATCCATGTCATCAAAAGATGCACGATGACCAGGATCTCTGCAGGAAAAAGCATGCATGTCCTTTTGCTATCCAGCTCTGCTCAGTAGAAAAAGTGGAACTTGATCAAATGATTACTGTTCACATTTTTCTGAAACGCCACAGATTGAAAAAAATACAAAAACAAGTCTAGAAAATGTCATTAAAAAGTCCTCCTTTGAAAATCTGCACATGCTTAATCAGAACCTCTTCAAAAGGGAAATGAGATAAAGCAGCAATTACACGTAACAGTTTGAGCTGATTCTCTTAAATCAGAGACGTTTGAATTACAGCATCCTGGTGAAACAAAGACTTGATTAATTTGAAAATTATCCAAGACTGAGTATCCAGTTGTCTTTCACGTGCTTCAAGAACTTAAAGCTATACAACCTGGACAAGTGCCAGTGGCACACCTAAGAAACACTGACAGTGATCTGTAGAAGCAACAAGTCATTTTACAAGCTCAGAACAAAGGAAAGAATTAAATTAATTTTTACTTATCAGTACTTCAGGCTCAAATACAGAGAGTTGCATTAAGTTAAATAGTTTACAGACACTACGTACAGAAAGCATGTTACATAAACTTATTCAGAGTGAGAATACACTTTAAGAACATGCACTTAGTCCTCAGAGCTGCTGCTTTTGGTATAAGCATCTTCAATTTCTGTATGTGTCCTAAGCATCCTTAGAGACCAATATAGGTGTTTGTTAATTATTCCAGGTATGCCTCAAGCTCCAGTTTAGCTTTCTAATTATTTGCGGTTTAACATGATCGGTTTTGATTCTTTTGTTGAGCTCTTCTGAGATGATTCAAAATGCTGAAACTTTACTATTCTGCCACTTGCTTTTCAAAATGCACAAGTATTTTAAAACACTTTATGTTTTATTAGCAATTTAAACCTAATGTAAACAGTAAATATATTCATTCATGTTAGAACTTGTTTTTCTATGTCTAAGCTTTTATGTCTCTTGCAGAAAATATCAAAGCAGTACTCTGATGAAGTCCAGATTTTTTAAAGCTATTTTTAGCGGGGTTTTTGGCTTTTTTTAAAACATAATATCTTGAAGTCTAGTGAAAGTCAGTTTTTAAATTCAGAAAATGTCAGCCAAACAACACCCCACATGCAAATAACTTACATTAAAAGACCATCACAGTTACTAAAATCTAGCACTTATACACGAAAAAAATGCTAGAACTGTAGTTACTGGTTCCACAGTTATCCCTACAGTACATGTTCTGTTAGCAATACTTATTTTTAAACACTGTTCCTCCCAGATCCTGCTCCTTTGTACAAACCTGGTAATGGAAAAAAAGAGGTAACTTCTCATTATAGTCAAGTTACTCATCAAACCACTATTCTCTGCAACTCAGTTTAAATCTTTTCCACAATTTATTCTTTTTGCACTGAGGTTTTCAATGACAGTCATCCTAGTGATGGATAAATGTATAATTTTTCTTCATAAAAATCGGACTTTATTAGTCTTGTTTTATGAGTCTTGGAGAAAGTGAGACAGCAAGAACTGCTTATGGCTTGGTTGCTATTTTTGCGTAACTTGACCTTGTACACCTTGCTATTCCAAAATGATTTATATTTTTTTTAATTCCTGTGGACTGATTTCAATGGAATTCATGTATTTGGTATTTTTTCAAATCATTTTAAAAATTATGGATTCAAAAAAAATTGGCCCAAACAACAGACTCCAGTGACACTTCAGGATTATGTAACTTGCCCAGTTTATCGTCAGCCCTTTGGCCAACATTTAGCTTCTTCACGGCATTGATCCACATTTACTTAGTAAGGAGCTACAGAGGTCTAAGGCATTATGTTTGTCCCCAGCTGTTTGTTATTGTGCTTCTGATAATGGTTATTGTCATTACAGCAAAGTTGCTCAGCACAAAAATCTCCAACAAAACTATGTACTTGTCCCTACCCCTCCTGGGCAAATTCAAGACATCTAACTGCAGCAGCAGCTTCATTGTGGTTAAGTTAACATCCTAGATTTTGCTCTGAAGCACATGATCTTTTCCAGTAAGTCTGTCCTTGGGGCTGAAACTCCTGACAAAGAATAGGGCTGTCACAGGTAATGCTTCAAATGGCTGCTCTAACACTTGTAATACAGCTGTACTGTCAAGACCTTCAGCTGCAAAAATATCCATTGTTCATCCTTCTGCAGTTTGCAGCCTTGCTTATTATAATTACATCAAAAGGCAAACTTCCTTGTTTCATTCTCCTTAAATGACAGACTCTCCCTGATTAATAAAAGATTTGTGTGCTCTTCAGAAAATCAACACACAGAGCTTAGAATCATAATACTCATATAGAAAGAAGGAAATTTAAACTTGAAATGTCAACCTTAATTCTTACTTTTCTTAAAAACCAAGCAATTGATTTTGCATTTCAATGTTTCAGTTAATGTCCTTTTTCACACAGGTTATAACATAATCTTCAATAATGAGAGAAAAAAAATCACAATGTAGAACTACATTAACCCTGAAATGGTCTTTTTATCTTCTAAGCAGGAAAAGGTGTGCTCTTTGCCAGTAAGCTTCACAAACATATCTTGAAAGCTGAGTCTTTGAGCTTTGAATGATCAGGGTTAAAGCCCTGTTTCTAAAGAGTAGATACTCCGGCAAGTGGCATTTGGCATTTCTTGGACCAATGTTTATACATCATTATGCTGCTGTATATACTTGCCATAACATTTCTAACTTAATTTTGTTCTTTGGCTCTTTATGATTCAAAATCAGTGAGATTTAATTGCAAGGCATTTATAATAAAGGAAACTCAATGAAAATTTGTTTCAGGCTTCTTATGCTATTTTGTCAAGGATTATAAAGAAATACATATCTTGTTTTACAAAATAGTGCACTGTGTGATGAACTCTGCACTCATGCTACGCAATGTCTTTCCTTTGGTCTGTTTGCTCTGGTCCTCAAAGTGTTCTGAAGATTTTTTTAAAAAATAAAAAGCCTCAACCAACCTCAAAACCCCCCAAACTTAGTGCTACAGTATAGCTTTCAATCTTGGTCATGAAAAGAAAAGGCAGGAAATTAAACCCTTCATTTTATGAGACTTAGAAAGGTTACAAATAATTTGAGTGACAGGCACCAAAACTCTGTGTACATGTAATTGTAGTACTATTTTTATAAGGGTAATTTCTTCTGTGCTGACATTCAAGTTTATCACTTCCAGATTATTTGGCCAAAATACAGAAACAAATATGCTGCTCCCTGACTGGATAGTTTCTCATAGCTTAGAAAGAGAAATACTGTAAACTGTCTTAACTGAAAGACCTTTAAGTACTGACTTCTCACATGTTTATGACTGCAAAGGAAAACTTAATCCCATTAAATTTGGATGCACTGTCAAGAGAATGTCAAGTTACAAATGTATGAGACTAAAGGATTGGTCATCTTGCTGTAAGAACATTAATTCAATGTTATATTTCAAAACAGATATTGCTTTTTCCTTGCTTGCTACTTACTATTACTACTAGCAATTCTGGTAACAGTAAAAGCTCCTTAACTATACAGAAGTTTAAAAGACTGACTACAAATTAGCCTTTGGTCAGTATACAGTGATTTCTTACACATCTTATGATAGCACAAACACTTGATCTTTTAAAAAAAATACCTGTGGCCATAGAATTTTGGAAAAGAGAGGAAGAAGGGAAACATACAAGAAATGCAGGTCAATTTAGAAACAAAAACCAAACTTGGAACCCTATAATTCAGGTTGTGGGAAGTCTAGAAGTGACCTGAACATAGATTTCACAACACAAGATAACATGCTGTGTTTTGCCTTCTCTTTGCTTTCTAACTCACTAGACATTAGTATGAAAGTATTAGGAGCTATGGAATATATGTATTTTTCATAAATAGAGCACATTTCAATTGAGATACATATGGATTTCTTTTCTTTTTTAAAATCTGACTAAAGACAATGAAAAGGAACTGGTGAGATTCTGCATCCTCTCTCAAAACAATTTTATTATGCTTTACTTCTTTATTAGCTGTTCTAGCTGCATGTGCCATTAACCAAGCGACCCATATTTCATCCTTGAAAGAGCAGACTTACTTAGGAAAACACTTTCATTATAAATCAAAGTACTTGTGAAGCGTCAGTGATTGCAAAACTATTTAGAGGAAAGCACTAAACTCCCTTATGATGCTTATTGCAGTACCTGTCCAGCATAATGTATTATAGAACTTCAAAAAGGGTGTCTTTGAAGAAGCTCTAAAGAAATAAGCATACCATGTTGATCCATATAATATACACATATTCTATGTTAAAAAATGTGTGTGTGTGTATAGACACACATGCATATTCACACACAGAGATATACATTGTCAAACGCGAAGCCTTTATCTACCCATCTATAAATGTATTCATTCAGCTTGTTTGGGGATAATTAAAGGCAAGGGGCATTTACCTCAACGTTTGTAATGACCATTTCTCTGACAACATAAGCAATGGTGCAGTCTTCAGAGTGGCACCTGACACGGAAGCAGCCATATTCCATTACATCTGGTGGATCAGGCCAATACTGGTGACATTTGGTCTGTGAAGAAAATTAGGCACACATCAAGACTGTTGTACACAAGCCCTTCTGTTTCCAGCCTTCCCTCCTATGTCATGGTTCAGAGAATTCAAGGAGCGGTATAAATTCTGTTCTGGTTTGCTGGTGAGATTTTTTTCATCCAAATTGAAAAATAACAGGACAAAATAGGCTAAATTCTCCATAAACTTCTGTTTTAGTGATTTATAATAAATATTCAGGTAAATTGGATGCATGATGCTTTGTCTGCTGCTTATCTGTAATTGCTAGAATGACTTCTCAAGGCATAATGTGGGAGAACAAAGATGGATTTATTCTGTCTTAAGGAAAGAAGTGCAGGGGTTAAACTTGTACCTAACTTTAGCCATCTAATAGCAGGTTACAGCAAAGGCAGAGCCACACTTTTCTTGAAAGTGAACAATGAAAGGACAAGAGGCAATTGTAAGGAAGCAACAAGGGAAATTCTGACTAGATGTTGGCAAAAAAATTCCACAAAGAAGGACAAGCACAGAAACAAGAAGCCCTATGAGAATGTGGAATCTCCACCTGTGGAAATAATCAAAACTTTGATGTGACACTGCAACCTGCACAAAGTTCAAAGCTGTTTTCGTATGTAACTTAAATTACAGAGTAGCAAGAGCTGGAATTTTTGAAAAGTTAAAATTCCTTAATTTTAGCTTTAATAGGGCTCAATTTTCAGAGACTTGAAATCCAAATTATAACCATTATGCCTGAAATTTTTACTGTGGTAATTTATCTTAACTACTTTCTCCTTCAAATTTAAGCCAAAATAATGTATCTGTTTCTAAAAAAATGAACAATACTGTGGAGAAAAAAAATACTATCATACAAATGTTAACACCATTGGAAAGAGATAGTCTGGAATGTAAAACCTCCAGGGACTGGGAAAAGGTTTGGCATTTGCCAGTGGGGATATTCTTGACAAGAACATACATCTTTTTCTGTCCCTGAAAGTTCCCCCACAAACTGAACAAATCTAAATAATTTCTGAAAGCAAACAAAACTCATAAAAAGTGTCTGGTGCGCAAAGGTACCAGCAGGATGATTAGAAGCTATCAACAATCGCCTTGAAGTTTCCAGCTGACTGGATGAACTCCAGACTATTACTAATCTCTGTTTCTCCTCAATACAAGGAAATGAATGCACCAATACAATCAAAAGATGAAGGGAGTATTTATGTCAGGTGATGTTCAATGATGTCTGCTTCCATGAGCAGCTACATAACCTGACCGCAGTTAGAGCCTAATTGCTGCTTAACTGTCCTTCCTTACATCTCAATCTTTACGCTATTTAAGACCTCAAATACTCATTCCCTTGCTTTCTAAAAACACCGGGTTTCGACTGGAGTGTCAGATAAGTTTCATAGTGCAGGACAGATCACATTGGAAATACAGATAAAGGCTACAGTGAAGGCATACAGGAGTCATCACCTTCTCCACCTCTTAAAAAATCCAGCTGTTGAGTTTTCAGCTTCTAAAACTTCAAAACAAATACCTTCCCATTTAATACAAAAACTCAATCTTAAAACTGCAAAGGACACATTATATCAAAATACACCATATTTTCACTGTACTATTCCAAAATTCAAGGACAGACAGAATTAATAATTATTAAACATAATTAAAAGAATTATCAGAACAATTCTAGGAAAGAACCTGAGATGTAAATAAAAATAAGCAAGCTAAATTCTGACCGCTAGTAAATACCACAATGGCAGACTCCTTTTTACAGCTTGACTACAAGGTGTGTTCGACCCACTCAATGCTTCCAGACATTTGCTGAATCTTCTGGAGAGAAACTGACACATGGAGCCCAATACTCAGGGGGGAAAGTAACAGCACGTAGTACCTGTCTGATCAGCACAACAGAGTGAATGCAGTGACTTCTGGTTATCAGACAGCTGGTTTGTTTGCAAAGCAGCATAACGAAAAGCAAATTGAGGACTATCTGTTCCCTCTAAGTAATTCAGAAAGCCTGGCCTTCAGAAGAATGATTCAACAGAGTAAGTTGGCCTCTTTTATTTAACCATAGCAATGGAAAAAAGTTCAAAGGTACAGTACATTTCTTCAGCGTACAAAGAACCTGGGCACTTACCCGTCCTCTTTCGGTGAGAGTTGTTAACATGATGATCAGTGACAATTTGTGGTCCCAGACTACTTGCCAGAAGTGCGCACATGTGTGTGGAAGAGGCCCCTGAGTAGCAATGTACTGGTTCACAATGCCAGCAGAAGGAATTTCCATCTACAGAGGGAAAGAAAAACCCTATGTTAAGTTTGCTCTCAGTACTCAAGAACTATTTTAACTCAGCATTTCATTCAAACAGGAAGTTTTGAGGGACGATTAAGGCAAAAAGTAATAAGACAATCTAGATCACAATTTGTTACGTGAAAAACTTTTAAATCATTATTTTAAAACAGATGTAAAGCACAGATTCTATAGTTCTAGATGCTGACCTATGAACAGAAGATTAATAGTGAAAATGTACTTGAAAACTTGAAACTGCAAAGCTTTCTAAATTTTCTTTAGCATTTAGTAAGGAATGATGGTAGGGTATATACACCAAAGGTACACTAGCAAAAGCTGTTTACTGCCTGATAAACACAGGAAGTTAATAATTGACTCTGTGATTTAGGTGCTTAGCTTATGCATCTGGCACAAATATATACTCATTTTCCCCTCTTTTCCCTGACTCCCAGCCTAGATTTGATTGATTAGGGAAGCCAAGGCTCTGGTTTATCTTCTGGATCCTTCATAGCACAACTGATAGGCCGTAAGTGGTTCTAGAGGGAAAGAGGCTTAGTTTTATGGAGACAACCTCAGCATTTGGAGTATATGGAAAAATAAAACAATTTTTACTGGTTAAAGACTCTGCACATTTCCACATGGTAGCACCCACTGTATGTTAGGATGGTCACTTGTTTCACAAAAAACACTATCTTTTACACGATGAAACTTTACATCTTTTACATTTACAAATCCCCAAAATTAAAACAAAATATCCTTATTCCCTAAAAAACCCAAATTTAGTCTGCTTTAGTAATATAGTAAGTGAGTAAATGCAGGTCTCTGTATGACTTACATTCACATAATTTGCATTAATGTAATCTTCATCTCCTTGCAATATTATCCTTGTGGCATCATCTGCACACACACACACAAGAAAGAGGGAATAAAATTAGCAATTAAGGGACATGCTTCCCCTCTATTAAGTTAAAAAAAAACAAGCTGAGGAATTGCAGAGACACAAACAGCAGAATACAAACCAGAATAAATTACCTTTTAGAAAAATAAAACGACCAATTGTATGACTTCAATTATATAATGAAATCTTTAATCAGCAAGTTTAATAAAGCAGTTTTAAAAAGCAAAATAGGCAGAAACTGTTCTTTAGACTCACAAGGTAGAACATCTTTGTATCTATTCTTGTCCATATTCTGAGGTACCTTTGCACATGTAACAGCCAATCCTGGTTTCTTTCTATAAAGTTGCTGCAAGGTAGAATAAAAAATTAAAGGATTTTGAGGGATGTGATTATGCTATACACACACTAATTACATTCACACAGACACACATGGACCGAAAAAAAAAATCCTTATTTTCTTTAATATTTTTCCTATCCTTCTCCAAAATTCACTTGAGAAGTTTTTGTATTTAACATGACAAAAATTTCTATTATTGCTAGCCATCAGGATAGCTAGAAGAATTTCTAGGAAAAAAAAACAAAACCAAAACCAGCATGTGAGCATCAATGATAAAAACTTTTACTCTGCAAGTTTGCCTTTTGCTTATAAAACTGCAGACCAGAAGGACAATAGTGGTTGAGGGTGGAACGAGGGAGCAATGAATGGCATCAGAACAAAAAAATAGATGCAGACTTATTTTCTGGAATCAACTATAATAAAAAAATTTCAGAAAAATTTTTATTCTCTGGACTAAACCCATGCATTTCAATCCTTCAAGTACCTAAAAAACCAAGACTTCAACTTATCACAATCTCTTAATATTTGACTTCTTTGCTTTTGGCCAACCCTTATGTTGCGAACTTTGGAGTAAATGTGGACATATGAAATGGAGTATGTATAATGTGTGTGTAATCAAAATTGTGAAGTTGGTGTTAGGTTAATGGTTGGACTCTATGATCTTAGAGTTCTTTTCAGACCCTAATGATTTATGCTTCTAAGTACATCAAACAAGACAAAAAAGGTACAGAGGGGAAAAAACAACAACAAAACATGAAGAACTGTAATTATACAACTATAGCTTTTGTATATATTAAATGTATAGGAAAGCACCTTACAACTGAGTTATTAACCTGGCTGTGCCAGAGCTTTACATCCTTCACTGAACGCTTACCAATGAGCTCACTATATCTTACATGTTTAATGAAGATTTTTAATATTGTTCCACACGTAAGATGGAGTGAAACAAATAGGACGCTAAAATCCCCTACTTTGTCATTGAGAGAAAAAGAGCAACACAAAAAAATATTTATTCTACTGAGATTTACTGGACCGTAAAACCCTGTATCACAGCTCACTGCATTTTTCAACTTACACAACATAAACAAGCCATGTGAGAACTTGATAATATACATAATGGAAAAGTTTCTGTTTGTTATAAGTCAAGTTCCACTTTAATTGAGCCAGGTTGTAATTTCTGCCTTTTTTAGGAAGACAAGGAAGAATAATTTAAAGTCAAGTAACCATTCTGGAGCTTCATTGTTGCCTGGCAAACAGTCATTTGCTGTTGATAGACTCCTTAAATTCTGATTAAATGGAGGTAGATATTCTGGAAAAACTTGATTATTCAGAGTCTACTGGCTAATTAGTTACTATTTTACTAAAGTGAATGGACAGTCTGAGAGTCACCAAAGCTGATGAGGAGACACTGCCATTACCTCTGGTTCTGAAGATCACTAAACAATGAACTCAAAGCAAGAAGGCCACTAAGCTGTCCCCTAGTTTATTAGATTTCAAAAAGGTTTTATGCTTTTTCTGTAATATCCTTTTATAAACAGTGCCATAAAAAAGGATAAAATATAGGATCAAATATCCTATGAATATCATAATATCATATATGAGAATATAATAAAGGATCAAATATCCTATGAAGTTCACTACAGGAAATTTGTGCACAAATTTAGTCAACAAATTTGACAATTAAGAAAGTATTGAAAGGTCAGTTCACATTTTTGAGTTACTGCTTCAATAGCCACCAGATTCATTGTAATTGCTGCATTGCATCCAGTGCTGTGGATTTTGGAAAGCAGTTATGAACCATCATCTACAATTCCTCAAAAACAGGGGAATTTTAATTCTCAGAAATCGTGTAAAGAAAGCAAACCTCATAAAAAGAGTGATTATACAATAAACAATACCACAACTCTTCAGTCATTACCATTAAATTTTACAGCTTAAAAAAAAAAGCAGTGAAGGAAAAAATATCAAAAGGGGGAAAAAATTTATTGCTGTTTTACAAGTTTTCAATGACAGAAGGGGTTACTCCAGAACTCAATGCCAATTTTATAAATCATAATAAACTAGGGTTTATCCAGAGCTACTATAAATGTTTGACTCTACAACAGTAAAGCAACCACAAACATATATACAATGCACTCCCTTGCCATTAGAGAAGCAGATGAATTATCCTTTGGAATTTCTTGCACTAACACTGAAGGAACTAATTTAATAAAATATAAAACATTTTATTAGTTTTCTATGACATTCCTTGCTAACACATTGAAGAACATAGAAAAAGAAATAAAGTACAAGACTGACCTCTGTCAAAATCCCACTGCTCTACTCAATAAATTAACAACTGCAGAAAAAATACTAATTTAGTGAACTTTGTGTACTTGAGCCAGAAACACACTAATTCAAACACATTTTTCTCCACAGATGGTATTTTGTGTAAGACTGATAACTCATTCTTCCCTATTCTAAGTAGTGAAGTGTGAAACTGACTGGCAAGTCAAATTGTTGCTCTCTTGAGATAAGACTGAACAGGAACAATGAGATTTACAATTAACTAAAACCCCTACATTACATGCTGGCTACAGCTACTGGTCTATGCTAACAACATTACAGAGTTGAGTATTTCCTACCTCAAACTGAATAAGGACAGTCCCGCTTTCTAGCCCTCTTCTTAGCTGCTCCATAGACTCCTCCAGTGTATCACCACCATATTCAGAACAGGCAGGAAGAATAGATTCCGGGACAGTGTGGGAATCAGCTTCATCTTCTGATTTGGGCTCCACAAATGGTTTCACTACTGAAAGACGTATACAAAGTTATAATCCATTACATACGGCATTAATGTGTTTTCAACAGATATAAAAATTTACCAGCTTGAAATAACAACAGAGTTTGCAAAACCTCAGGAAAGCAAATAGCAACACATTTAATTGCATTTCTTTTTGTACTATATTACTGTAGAAACTATAAAGAGCAAAATGTCCCTATGATCTTTCTGAAAGAAAAATTCAAAATGCCTGTTTATGAAGGCAAAGAACTTGAATTCCAAGCACAAGGAGTTTTTTCAATCTTGTCTTACAGAATGAACTGCTAGATAGGCCAATGACACACAACATCCACCATGGCAAAAAACAAGAGAGTTCTACCTAAAAAAGTATAGGCCATAAATAATGGAATATCTCTACAAAAAACTTTTTTTTATAAGTTTGGACCTCCAACAGCAAAACAAATGCAAAAATCCTTACATCACACTTCTTTGCCATTAGAGAAACCACAGAATTATCTTTTGCAATTTCTTATTCTAACATTGAAGAAACTAACTAAAGTTGAAAAAAATTATTAGTCCATTTTCTACAACATTTCTTGCTAACATATTGCAGAACATGACAAACATTAATGAAGTAATCTGCATGGTAGTTCTGTCCCTGTGAAAGGTATTGTATCACCGAACATGTCCAGCTGTTGTTATTCTCTGCAGTGATGGGAACAGTCCATACCTGCCAAACTTCAGAAAATGGGGAGCTGTTCATACTCATGCCTATACAAAATGACTGGTTTAGAGCCAGAGGTTATCTTTAGATAAAAGCAGATTTCTCTTATCTGCAAGTTGGAAGGGAACTAGAAAAGTTAAGGGAAAACTAAATGCTGCATAAAGCCAGTGGAAAACAAAATAAAGAGCCCACCCGTCTTTCTAGAAACACAAGAAGTTTTGAATAAAGCCAGTGTTACGGAAGTACATATCACTTAGGCTGTTTCATTCCCTCCAGTTTCACAGTAATGCATAATCCCTTCAGATTTTTATGACCTCATGTAATCAGAAGCTCTGTGTAATTGTGGGTGCTAATCCATACCTCTTCGGGAAAGCAAATAATAAATTAGAGTTTCACATCATCCGAAAGCTCTTGGGATCTACAGGTGTTTAAATATGGAGTAAGCAAAGCCAAGCTGGATGAGTTCCCCATTTTTAAACATACAGGCTTAAGATCCTGCATATTTCAAAGATCGTCTCCTCTTTGCAGGCAAAACAGCCAGCACAGGATTAACTCAGTATTGTCACAAAATGTCTACTGTAGGAACGAGGTTAGGAGTAGCTTATTTGACTTGTTTCATCACATAATTGTGCAGGGGAACAGCCCACGACTTTTTGCGAACCTGCCATTGGAGGGTCGTAAAATTCTCCTTTATTTACGAAAAAACACCCAACACCCCACATCACCAAACAAACTCTTTCAAGGGACTATTTATTCTCATAGATTTTTAGACCAAAAGATAAGAAGAAATTCTAGCTTGCTAGATTCTTTGTTGCAATGGTAAGAACCTATACAGTTTAAACTACTTGTACTACGAATTTGGCGAGACCTACTTTTTGCACAGACCTATTCCAAGTGCACTGAGAACATGTTTATGCAAACAGAAGAGGGTATACCACAAGCATAAGAGAAACAGTCTCAAAAACATTAGAAGTGAATGAAATTAGCCCAGTTACCTTTCCTCCTGACCAAAAGTGCAAGCTCTCTTGAGTGAGATTCTCTGCTGGCTTTTATGAACATGACCACCTGGTCATGCGTGTGCTCTGAGATATCTCGGCCATTAATTAATACTATCTGATCACCTTCATTCAGCTTTGGTATGCATTTATCAGCCTGTTTCAAGACCAAAGAAACACATTAATGTCATCACATTCAGTTGTGCAAGCAGGAACGTATCAGGATATTAAGTACATCATGTAAGCAAAGTCTTCACGGTTCTCCTGACAAAGTTTCATATTCTGTATCAGAAGATCTATCAAAGGATTCGGCTCTAAAGCTCTCATGCCTCAAAGCCTGTCCATGATGATAAGGAACAGTCCAAACAGCATATTGATAGCTATAAAAGGAATCCACATTAATCAAACAGCCATCATCAGTTGCTCTCAAAGATCTGTATTTCAGACTCCAAGCCTCAACAACCACTGAATTTCTGGAGAAAGTGTTTTGAGCATATAGAATAATTCAGTTCACTTTTTATGCAGTGAATACTAAGAAGTCCAAACACGATTTTCATGAACATGATTTAAGTAACATGACATTCCCCAGGCATGCACTTTTTAAATTTCAAAGAAATCCATATACATTTCATATCTTTGTTATTTCGTAGATTCTTGTTTATATTCAGATTAACTGCTGGACTCCAGGGTTTGTTGGGCTATTTTTCTGCCACACTTCTCAGTATGCTTAGCCCTATGTCCAGCACAAAGCAATTAAAGCTACGGCCAGGATAAGGTGATGATGATGCTACAAAGATGACTAAGGGACTAGAGGAGCTCTTGCATGAAGGAAGGCTCAGAGAGCTGGGATATTTGGCCTAGAGAAGAAAAGGCTCAAGGGCATCTTGCAACATACAAAAATACTTCAGGGAAAGGCACAGAGAAGATGAAGCCAAGGTCTCAGTGGTGCCCAGTGACAGAATCAGAGGCCAAGGGCTCGAACTGAAACACAGACGGCTCCATACGAACATCAGGAAACAGTTCTACTGCTATGGTGACCGAGCACTCCAGCAGGCTGCCTGGAGATACTGTGGAATCTCCCACCTCGGAGCACTCAAAAGCCATTTGGATATGGTCCTGGGCAACTGACTCTAGGTGACTCTTGAGTAGAGGGGGTTGGACAAGATGATGTTCAGGTCTCTTCCAATCTTCTGTGATTCTCTAATATGAATGTGCAGGATTCTACAACCTTTGAGTGTAAAGTAATGTAACAATTTTATTTCCATTGCTATCCTAATTTTATTTTCTCTAGGAAGTCTTCAGCTACACAAGACTGATATACTTATATAAACTTCATCTATTTATTGTATGAATGAGACATACAACACCTTTACTGTTTTTATTGTTTCATAGGTGGTCCCTGTATTTCCTTAACAGCCAGCACAGGTTCCCTGAGCTTTATTCATCCAATATCATTAGCCCTACCAAACAACCATCACCAACCCTGAGTGTGAACAAGACATTACAATTAGATCCAATCCTGATTATGCCTTGCACTGATGGCTCCTAACATATTGATATTACCAACTAATAAATACGAGATGGAAAGGAGAAATGATAATGAAAAAAATCAACAAGAAGGAAAATGAAACATTTTTTAAAAAATCAGGAAAGAATATGAAGAAAATAAATTGGGAGTCTTTTGTGCCAGAGAACAAAGTAAAAGGAAAGAAAACTTAAGACCTGTTTCAGCGCCACAAAACAGACAAAGAAGAAGAGAAGAAGCAAGAGAAAAGAAAGATGCATGCAAGAGGAAAACATCCCATGCAGAAAAGCTGACTAAAAATTTAAAGAAGAAATAGTTTTCCCCAACTTTTTCCATAGAAATAAGGAAAGAAAATAATGAAGGATACGGAAGATTGAAAATGATTCATAGGAAATGTAAACAGAAAAAGAATGGGAATTAGGAACAGCCATGATGTTCTTCAACACTGATTTAACTAGGTACACGCAGCTCCCCAAGAACACCCTTGCCATATTTTGTACAATTTACAAAGGCAAGACTGAAGAATGCAACTATGAATGACTGTGTAATTTAATCACTCTCAAATAATATTAAGTTTTTCTCGCTGAAATATAAATATTTGAAAAAATAGGTGATCTAAAGACCGTATCAGGTCAGTCTAGGAGAGTCAAGACATCAACAAGAACTTGAAAGGAATGGTTTCTGAGCTCCTGTATTTGTCTATAATTTAGATTTCTTGGCCAGCTGCTATTAGTCTTTATTACAGATGGAGATTAATATCATTACTCAAAAAACTTTGTTAATCATGTGATACGTTAATGACTCAGCTTTCTTATTTGAATCATCTAACTATATAAAATATATCTCAGAGGAGACTTAATTCCTCCTATGCAAACATAATTTGTAGATTTTTTCAGACAATTAATTATGTCAAAGGCTCCCTGTCCTATTGATACAACCAATGTGTTATTTCATGCTAATCGCATTCTATTGCTCCAAGAAGCAGGCATGCTTTTTTTACATGAAAAGCTCTATTAAATAAAACCATAATGACCTCTTTAACATCTGAGGACATTTTCACTGTTTGTGAAAAAAAATCAGGATAGAACTTTTTAATTAAAAAAAACAAAAAAAACCAACAAAACCAAACAGATGCAATAAATGGTTGTTCCTTCACTAAAATGTGTTCTCACAACAATTTTGGCTAGTCTGTCCCACAATTTTCCCAGCATACTACATTGCAGCTCTTCTAGAGGGGGTTTTTAAAAAGAACTTTAGGATGGGTAAAGGAAAATACTGCCTTATTTTGGGGAATAGATTTGTTTCCCCTCCTATACAAGAAATGTACATCTTTTTGTAGGAAAGTGGGAAAAAGGTGACCTACAAGCCTGAGAAATAATCTTAGCAAATAGTATTACCAAACAGCATCCCTGAAGACAATTTACAGGGTAATGAGTGAATCTAGAGCAAATTAAAATAGTAGCCATGAAGGCAAGGCATAACTGAGCTAAAAGAATATAAAAATGCATTCCATAGACTGTTAGAGTTGAACTTGGAAATATCAGCCACATTTCATCAAACAGTAAAGAACAGGCGAAATTTCGTTTATGGAAAGCAATATAATCAATGTTCATACTGCTATTCTCTAAAAATAAGTATATTTTTTTCCTCTTGCTTTAACATGACATGATTTCCCTAACACTGCTACTGAGTATGTTATATTGGATAATTGTTTCCAATTTCTTCTGTGATCCTGAAAACTTGCTCACTTGGTGGTGTACGAGCTTAGACAGTTAATTGGTCACTCTTGTCCGTGCCTATGACACCAAAGGGAGACACTTCAATAAAGTGTTTAAAGCTATAAGTCCAGTCCTTTTCCAATCCAAGAGAAAAAAATACAGATCAATACTTTCCAGAAGACCATCTGAATCTGCCAAAGGAAACGACTGCCCCTGGAGAAACATCTTTCATTCTCTGGTTGGGGAATGAGCCTGTTTGCCCTATATAATTTCAGAATCTTAAATCACCCTTTAAATGTTTGCTAGGTTGACCATGAAATGTCTTTAGGACTGTTTTATTTTCAATTCCTAGACTTTAATTACAATTATAATTTCTTAGCAAACTTTTATTCAAATAATTATTACAATTCATAAAGGAGTGCTATGAACAGTGTAACTCAGGCCAAAAATCATAAATATGACCAAAAAATCACTTCTCAAGCAATTTGTTTTAGCTTGATTTGCATAATGAAATTCAGATAACAGTCCTGTGACTGCTTATCAAATTTCAGAAGAGTCAGAAGATTCAGAGTGATTTTATTTTTAGGATTAAGTCAGTAATATTTCCTAACAAGTCTGCACTGAAATTATTTTATGAGAGTTAGGAAATATAGTTCGGAAAAAGGCAAGTGAAAAACATCTGATACAACTATGTCTTAACAGATTTATGTAATGATTATTCAGAAAAAAGTTAAAAAAGATTTTATGTTCCTATTAGTATTTCACAATTCAACGGAAGAATTCGATGACTCTACTGATTCTTATAAACATTTCACCTAGTCTATAAATATTTCCATAAGCAAAAAATATATGGCAAAATAGGAACAGAGCAAACATACGCTCCCTCTCTATGCTCCCGCTCTCCCACCAAGTACTCTCCCATCTTATAAATAATTTTAGCCCTAAGGATTTCTTCAGACTATTGTGGCTTGTATAATCAATAACAACAGGTTTTTTCCCCCAAGTATTTGTCCTTTCCTGACCACATACAAAATTGTTTTAACCACAGCATCCTTTGTCAAGGAGTTTCACAGGTCTACTACTGTCTTCTGCACGAAGAACTTCACCAAACATGAAGAACCTGACCTTGACAAACTTAATTTAGTAGCCCATATTTCTGCTGGAATTCCCTTTTCACAGTGCTCCCAATCTTGCAGATCCCTACAACTCCCTCAAACCAGCTATTTTTTCTAGGGTGCAGGGGCCCAAATTATTTACTTCTTCAGTAAATGATGTTCTTTATCCTCAGTCCTTGCCCCGCACCAAGAATTTTCCAGTTCAGGATGCACTTTTTGAGATGACAGGAGAACACAAATATACTTTCTACTTGTATCTTGTTTGGCTAACACTTTCAGATCTTTTAATCTCCGGCTTAAGAAACCACTGGTTAAACCAATGCCTAAAGAGAATAGCTCTGCTGCTGTCTCATACTGGTTATAGGTGTCCAAATATTTATATGTACAGACCTTTGAGAGGTGGAAGGAGTAACAATGGAAGGGATTAAAAGCCTCAAGAATTTACTTACAGGTGATCCTGGAGTTATTCTTGATACCACCAGTGGCATTTTCTGATCTACTCCACCCTAGAGGAATGTCAAGTAAACAGCAACCATAAATATATCATTAAGCATAAGCAACATTTAAAACAAGTAATCACTTCTTGTTCTTCCTATATAAATTTTTTATGCTGTGTCATCATAGACAAGGTTGCTAGGACTGAATTTTCATCAGTAAATGGAGAATTAGGGGGTGGGTTGTGGTGTCTTTAAATCTACCAATTTCCAGTAAACTAGATTGGGTGTCTTTTTCTGGTCGTATATTTTAATAGGCAATAAACAGATAAAATGAAACATTTATTGTAACCCTGTGCTTGAAGCAAGCCTGATTTAACACTTGAACTTGCAAGGCAGACAGTCTTCTTAGATGTTGTGACAAGTGTGCAAGGAATCTGGTAGGATCAGAGTACCAGACAACTGTACTTCCTTATTTTCTTTACATCACATTCAATTGCTGCCCCACCAATAAATAGCCAAGGGGAAAAGATCAAACTCTGCTCTAATTTTGATATTATGGCTAATTTACAATACTCTGCTTAAATGGAAATTCAGTGAGGGAATGTAAAACATTTAAAATACTCAATTATCAATAGTAATTTTCATTTTCTTCATAAATTAATTTTCAACTTTCCATTATGATTTCTAATGGATATAATTAAATGGAACAGCACAAACTATTTAAATTGTTTTATAATACAGAGGTCCAATTTTTCAAAAGCTGATGCCTTAAATTAGGTTTTTGAGTTCATATTTCAGCAGCCAAATAGGCAGTGTGCCTTGGATATATGCCATGCCCGTAATACATGCAACTGAAAATCAGAGAACTGTTAGACACTTATTTCTGTAAGTGTTGCTTTGGCACCTAAGGATTAGGCTGCCACTTCGAAAAACTCTCAGTCCATAAGAAATTCCTGTAAAATATAGTGCTTTCTCCAAATCATTATATTAAAACATAAAAATAATCATGAAGTTAAAACATTTTATCTACAAAGCATTTAAAAATAATTAAAAGACAGCTGGTTTACCTTTAGATTAAATCCAAACTTCCCTTCTTCATCTGGTATGATACGCACCAAAAGTAAATCTCCCTCAATTAGGTCATTCTGCAATATACAGAAAAAGAAAGCAAGTTTTCTAATTTTTAAAATAAAGTATCAGCAAATTAGAAAACAGTGCATCCAAATTTAGATGTAACAAAAATACTCTGTGTAAATCCACCTTTAAAATAGGAAGAGGATATGGTTGTAGAATATACCTATGGTAGTAACCTTTTAAATTGTAAAAATAGCAACATACATCTCAGCAAACATGTTTTATGGTTGCTGTGTCCTAATATTGTCACTCTCATCTTAGCTTTCCTTCCCAATTTATAAATGCTATTAAAGTTTCAGCCTGTTGCCATTAAAAGCTTAGGTGCAGCACATGAGCAGAATTGATTCTACTTTAAGAACTGTGAAGTGACTATTTTTCTCCTAATTTTTCTCCTTTAAATAGGTGTATTTTTATGCAACAGGTCCACAAGACAGAAGAATTGAAAGGTGTCAGCAGCTAATGGACATGTTTGAAATGATATAACTTTTCTAACTAATTTTTATTAGTTGTTTTAATTGATTTTAAGGGCCTACTTTTAGCCAGAACCCCTCTGGAGCAAGCTGGGGAAGAATGATCCACTATCATAAGGTTAGTAGGGAGCAGCTGCTCTCCAGCCAGGTTAGAACTTAAAAGGATGTTGTTTAGTCATCCTTAAGAGATGCATGGGATAAAGCAGAGTTGTGTCTACTATTCAGACATATAGCAACCTGAGTTAGCTGATCTTTATCCTCGGAAGAAACTAGATTTAATCATGTAAGGATTTCTGTTCTACTAGGAACTTTCCCTGAAGCTTCTGGAATGCTGGACACTTCAGAAATCAATGCAGTTGGCAAACTTGTCTATCATACTGTATCTCACAACCTTGGATAAATGCAAGTAGTAACACAAGATCTCTTGTCATCACTGCATAAAATATGCCCACCCTGAAATACAGCCACCACTTTTGTGCATTCTCAAACCACAGCTCAAAGTCACACTCACTACTAGTTCTGACTTTAAAAGCACACAACTGCACATACCTTATCACAGTAGAACTGACTGGAATCTTCCGTCAAGCTACTTTTTGTAACGTTGTCATATGTTTCTAAGAACTGCTTATCCACCCCTTCCAACGGGTAAGAGCCAGAAACGCCATTGGGAGACTGAGCCAAGGCTTTAGGTGAGAGACGGGTCAGAGAACTCCGTGTCGGACTGTTTCCCAATACATTCCTTTATTGAAAAAGCATAAATATTACTAAGGTACTGTTATCCAGATTTTTAAATTAAGAGTTATAAAGAGCAAATTTTAAGAGTTAAAACACTTAACACCACTTTGTAGCGGAAGTGCAGGGAAACAGGATTGGAGTGTGATTTAAGACTATTATTTGATCAGTGGACATCCAGAAGAATGGACAAAAATTCTGGAATAGCAAAACCATTTTAAGCAAAACATTTGGATGTTAGCAGTGAAAGGCACTGTTGGAGTGCTACAGGAATTCACAGTAACACATGGAGAGAGCTGCAAGGAAAATGCACTTCAGTTGCCAATTCTATCCATAAAGAATCTTTTGCTGTGATTCTATTCTCATTCCTGCAAAGCATTTTTTTTTAATTCCTCCCTCTTATGAGTGCCATCTCAACCTTAACCCTGTGGGAGAAGGCAGTTTGCAGAAAAGCCATGGTAAATTGTCAGAGAAACAGGAAATGAAGTGACAATCAAAGATTTAACTACAGTTAGAGTATTGTGTTATTGAGGTAGTTATAACCACATGAAAGGACACAGCGTTAACTTAGGGTGCAGATCTGGCGTTCAAGAACTTCAACATTCAACGATAACAAAAGTCAGTAACCAAAAACCTCAAATGTGGGAACTGGCCAAGTCGCCTGATGGTGATCCAGGACTTCACAAACGCTAATTTAGCTACATTCCCTCTTATGAAAAGGATGACATGCAGATCTCTACTACAACCAAACCCCTTCTTTAAGTGGACCAAACTCATGGATGCCATACAGACTAACTGCTCCATTCTTATAAATACTACCTAAAGTGAAAATATCTGCCTTGGGAAAAGCTCAGGTATAGCAACACCAAATTTTGACAGTGTTAAAGCAGCAGAAGTACACGCCAGTAAACCCTAGCATTAAAATTTGTAAATTCAAACATTTACTTCTGCTTTGGTATTTTTCTATACCTGTGAGCTTTTCTGAGCCATTTCCAGCCGCCATTTCTAGCTGTCAATGAAGAAGCAATTCTGCAATACAAGGAGTGTAGCTTAGGCTTTTAACGTACAGGACTTGTACTGCAGTGAACTTCGATACTGTGAACACTTATGTCTCGGCCTGTGAAAATCTGATTGCAACAAACACAAACATCCTCAAAGATGCCATCAAGCAGATGAATTCTTGCCACAGTATTTCTACTTTCAGTTATACTATGTGTACTTGACAATGGCAGCGAGGTGTTTCATGCAACATTTGCAGAATTTTCAGTTACTACAGAAAATATTTTTTCAGTGTTTGGGACATCTTATGCAATTGGCACTGGTAATAGTTTCAGAATGCTTTGAAGTAGGGAACTATAACGACACTGTCAAAATCCTGTTTTTATCTGATAGCTCCCAAGACTTTTTATGATTCCTATGAGGTCAATGTTAAGCAAGGAAGAACACTGTGTAGGTCCATACATACACATACATACATACAACACAGTTCTAAAAAACCATTTCACTTACAAGTTAAAATTACAGCCCACAATGGTTTTTCAATGTAGAAAAGAAATCTAACAATACCAGAAAAATATGATTATATATTTCAGCCAATGTCATCTGGCACTATAAAAAATTACCAGTGGATTTTTGCATTATTAAACTTTTGCAACAGTTTCTAACTTTTTTTTGTTAATAGTGTTGAGGGATCTAATAGAACTTAAGACTTGCCAAATCCTGACCCCAAAACTTACTTTTTTTTCCCAAATCTTTGCAATCTTCATTGGTTTATACATTTGTGTCTTTTAATCATACAAAACTACTACTTTGAAAAATAAGTATAAGTTATGTATTTCATTATTTATCTTAAAGCTAGAGATAGGAGAAAGTGTAAAGAAAACTCACTTTGGTGATTCCTGTTCAGATGACCTGGTAAAAAACACACAAACACAAAAACCACATTAAATGCACATAAGTTAAATCTTCAAGAAAACAAGAACTAAATTCCAATTAAAAAAAAAAAAGCCTGCATAGAAGCCAAAAGGTGTGCTCATAATAAATTAAAAGATACTTAATCCTATGGTGAAGGTCTGAATCAGATAACTAGGGTGTTTATGAAACACTCAACAAAAATCCCAGGGCAACTCTGATCACGCTTCTGCTTTTGACACAAGCCCAACTACAGGCAGCACACATCTGCTACTGCAACTCAAACTACACTTTACAGTGCAGTTTACAGAGGCAATTAGCCAGACACAGTACATCATTTTAGAAAGTTTTAGGTGTGGATCACGACTACAGATGTCACCGCCTGTATTTTGTTAAAAGTCGAAATGTGGCAAGATCTTTATGTTTAGGCAGCCAGAAATGAGCACAGGTGGCTTCAGAGGCTTGACATTTCCAATGCTTACTCTCATGATGTGAGAGCAGAGAAGGTGTTGACAGAAAACTTTGAGACAAAGCATAATGATAGTGGTTACACCAATGAGAACAATATAGACTGGAAAAGAAATCAAAATTTGCAGTACATAGTATTTTCCAATACATTCAAGCAGCTTCATCAAAAACTACTTGAAACAGCGAGCTAAATGATATTACATCAATTAAAACAATAGCTGTGCTACTAAGACAAATTTTAAAGTAAAAGTTACCAAAAATGTGCTTGCAAAGCAAAGTTTAAGGCAGATGGAATAGCTTTACAAATTCAATTAAGCAGTGACCAAAAATCCTGGAGCACTCTAAGTCCATTCTGGAAATATACAAATTTGAAGAAGCTCATTTTGAATGCAGAATTGCTGAATTGCCAAGTTATAGGACGAAATTCACTGTAAATACTTAACTTTTCAACTCATGCTCTCTAAATCATCCTTAACACTAAGAATTACATACTACATTTCATCAAAATTACAGTAAAAATAGCACCAGTATCAGTCTAGTTAAGTTTCCTTGCATGTAATTTGACAATACGAAGAAATTCTTCCTTGAGAGGCAGAGATGGTGAAGCTTGATCCCTGAAGAATTTTGGAGGTTTGAGTTCTGTGTACTTTTAGCACTTTTAAAACATTAAACTTCTTCCCCTTTTATTGCAGTCATACCTAACTTCTGACTCCACTGGCATCCATCCCCACCCACCCACTAATACCCCTGGTTCTGGTTGTCCACAATCTCCAGAGAATTTTTACCCCTCAAGTGTAAGCAGATCCTATGGGAATGTAAACTCATTGCCTGACCAGCCCACATCTAAATGGGACAAACACTGAACTTGTACTTTAATTACGCAGTGAGAGGAGAATGTTAGCTTAAAGTTTTGGGGTTTTTTCCCGCCTAGTCACTGACTTTCACTAATCTTGAGAAACTTTGTGTCTTCAAAAATTCATCTCCTACATTACATTTGATTGCATTCTCCAAATATTCTCAAGTGGAAACAGAGGCAGAGGGGCTGTACAATGACATAAGCCTTATTTCCTTAGGAAGTCACACTAAAAATAAAGAAACATTGAATTCATTCTCGTTAAGCTAATGGATTTCCTTGTGAGACAAAGAACAATGAAACTGTATATCTTTTCTATGTTTTGCCACAGAAGAGCTACAGCTGTATTACCAAATTCTTTGCAGAATTAAAATTGCCCTGAGTTACCCCCTTCAAGAGTCTTCATCAAAAACTTACAGACATAGAGTTGTGATGAAAATCAATACAATGTTCTTATTTTAATATATTATCTCCCCTTTATCTTCCCAAGAGAAAGAGGCAGTTTGAGAAAGAAAGAAACCCAGCTTGGTCTTTCGTTCAGACCTTCTGTAAACTTACAGTAAATTTTTCATTATCTCTACCTTCGAAGACTTATGCGAGATATAAATTCTTAGTACCATTTGATGAAGATTTATTTGTTAAATTATTGTACCTTAATTCAAACACATTAGCTCTAAAAGACTTACTGAAAATTCTGTAACCTTTTAAATTGGAAAGAAAGGTGATCAAATATTTGACTGAGAAAAGCAACCAAATTCAGTGTCTAAAAGAATTAATCAGACAGTGCAGCTTTGTCTTCCTAAAGTCCTTAGTAGGTCAGCATGCTAAAGCTGCAGAATTTCGCACCGCAACACAGTTAAATAGTATTTCTAATATTTAATTACTCACCAATATGTAAAAATACTTAAACATAAATAACTAGGTGATATTTTTTTGGCTACACAGTGTTACATAGTTTACTAAGCCATCTTCCTCATTTCACAACATACAAGGACTTTATTTTAAGTCAATGAAAGATAACACTCACCAGACTAGCCATTCAACTTTTTCATCAAGGAAGAGAGCCCTTCCTTGCAAGGAGATTAAGCTTTCCATTGGTGCAGCGAACAAGCAAACACTTCAAAACTTCAGGTAATTTCTCTTCCTCACTTCACAATATAACTAAAATCATGACATTTCCATCTTGCACTCAGTATGGGTTGATCTATTGATAATTATCTTTTAAACAGAGGTCTTTGCCCTGAAAAGTCTAACTCTCCTCGTCTGTCAGACGGACAGAATGGAAAGGTCTCGAGGAAAGACCCCTCCTCCTCATTTTGGTGTGACCTACCCGGGAATTCTACTATTCTGAGAATGAGGATGATAAACTACAGCAGAATAAAACCCTGAGAGAAAAAGGTCAACTGAAACAATAGCACTGTAGCAAAACTCCCCCTTTACAAACAACTGAAGGAAACATCTGTAGGTTTTGCCCTTGTGCTGTTCTTGAAGTTCTTAAAGCTTCTTTTATTGTAACACCTGCAAGGTTGGGGAGATCGAGTGTGCCAGCACTTCCATTACCACCTCTTTTCTGAGGACTCACCATTCAAACTGGGTTTTTTATTCATAAGCAAAATAAGTGGAAGATACTTGCAGCAACACCTTTCTGCTGCCTTTTAGAGAAATTTATACACAGAATATTCACCATTTCTGTGAAGAGAGTGACTGTGTAAGTTGTCATAAGTTTTTTGTGCTGCATAATTAAGAGAACCAGCACAGGAAACTTGAGGACTTCATGGCATACACGAGCTTTTCAGTGATTTCCTATAAATCCCAATCATTCACATTTGTAAACTGCTACCATCACCATTAAAGGGATACTTTGTTACTCTGCATTGCCTCTATTGACCGTATTCCAGTTTACTGGCTTGCCATGAAAGTTTCATGTATTTTGATACACAGCAACTGCTTGGATTGCTACAAGGTTTGCCTTATCACAGATTTGCAATTCAACTTTGAGACTTTCCATTTGGATGCAAAATTATTGCTTTTTGAACTGGCAAGGAAAGTGTAGTACACTTGAATAAGGATATATATGTAAAAAGAAAAGTTTACATCTTAGCAAAATATACACATGTACTATTTTCATGTATATTTGGGTGGAAAAGCACATAAAACTCAAAGTCTATTAGTAGTAGCCTTAAAATTCTAATTTTAAATTATTTGAAACATTCTCAGATCCACTGTCTAGTATTAGGATATTTTCCTCGAGAAAGGCTGAAGTACACAAACAAGGACAATAGAATTTTGTGAAATGCAACAGATTTTGTAAGAACAAAGAAATTATCATATATGTGTATGATTAAGAACTAAGGATAAATAACAGTTTAAAATGTAGGGGTTTTTTTAACTTATTTGTAATTTTCTACCAAAAAAGTAGCTACTGGGACTTGGCTGGATAGATCTGAAGGGTACTTTTATCAACAGTAAAGCTTTAAAAATTTTGCTCACATGAAAATTCATATTTTAGTTAAACTAATGATGTGTTCTCATGGTATATTCACCAAAGATCACCATGCAGCCACAGTTTATTGTCTATCAAACGCTAAGCTAAAAGAATTGAACAAATGCAGCATCCGTTCAGGAAATCTATTTTCAGTCCAATACCTTCACCAGATGATGCATCACACTCACACCAGGAACGTATGTGCACTTCCAGAAATTCACAGCACAGTGCAAGTGAATTTCCTTTTTGTATACTAGTTCATCATTTCATTTCCTTCCCCTCCAGCTCTGGGGCTGTACACATTATTCCATCTGTATCACTAGCAAAAGATAGTTTTACAATGTAAGTTAAAAGATGTTTATAGCTTTGCAAGCATTTCAGAGAAAAGTTTATGAAGGGATATATTGCTTTTATAACAAGTAGAATTGTAGACTCAAAATAATTTATATTGGAAGGGAACCTGAGAGGTCACTTAAACTCTTTTTCAAAGAACAGACATCAAAGCTAGACGAGGGTATTTGGGTCCTTGTCATGTTGCGTTTTGAGGTTCTCCAAGGATGGAAAACTCCACCTTTCTGCTGATGTGTACAAAGGCTTAAATAATCATGTGATTTTTTTCCCCCCCCTCATTATCTTTTGAGCATTTCCCTAGATATAACTTGCACCCAATGCCTCACGTTTTCACTCTGCATCTCCAAGAAGAATTGGCTCTATGTTCTTGATAATCCTCTTTTGGCAGAGCAAGGCAAGAATGTGACCAAGCCCTCCTCAACTCCCCCAGCCTTCTGGTTCTCCTCATGCATCATATGCTTGCACCTGTGAATAACTCACCAGATTTATCTCATCAATCAATGTATGATTTTAAATATACAATCTATGTTGTCTCACCTGTCAGGAAGCTTTTCTTGCTGACTGTTACTACACCTTATCACTTAAAAATATGTTTTACAATAATCTTCTTTCTGGTTAGACAGAAAATTTCACAGCTAATCTTTTCTGTTAGGCCAGTGAATCTACTCTAAAAAAGCACCAAAACCCTTGCTCCTATGCAATCTGCTGTTCCAAACCAAACAGACATGTTTGGTTTATCTAATTACAAGGTGAACAGGAGAAACTGAATCCAATTCAGGTAACAAGACCCTCCACACAGCTTATCAGGTTACATTTCCAAGCCAATAAGCCAGTTATTTTTTCTCATTAGCACCTTGTATACTGTGCTTGTTTTGGCTGAGGTAATTTTCTTCACCGTGTCTAGTATAGGGCCCTGTTTTGGATTTGTGCTGAACACAGGGTTGATAATATAGAGATCATTTTGTTATTGCTGAGCAGGGCTTACACAGAGCAAAGGCCTTTTCTGCTTTTTGTACTGCCATGCTGGTGAGGAAGTTGTGGGAGGCTGGGAGGAGACATAGCCCAGAGAGGTGATCCCAACTGACCAAAAGGATATTCCAGACCATATGGCATCATGCTCAGTATATAAAGTGGGGGGAAGAAGAAGGAGAATTTGGAGTGCTGGCATTTTTCTTCCCATGTCACTGTTACGTGTGATGGGGCCCTGCTCTCCTGGAGATGGCTGAACACCAGCCTGCCTGTGGGAAGCAGAGATTTAATTCCTTGTTTTGCTTTGCTTCTGCGTGTGGCTTTTTCTTTCCTTATTTAACTGTCTTTATCTCAGCCTATGAATTTTCTAGCTTTTACAATTCTGATTCTCTCTCCCTGATTCCATTGGTGGGGGAATGAGTGAGTGGCTGTGTGGTGTTTGGTTACTGGCTGGGGTTAAACCATTGCAAATTTATATATTCTTCCTAACAAGTACCCTTCCCGTTCAGAAAAGTGTCTTCAAAAACATGAAAAAAGGCATTAAGAGAACAAACAACAGCTATATTAACACTCCAAACTATTTCGCCTATGATATAAAAATTTAAAAATATTTTTAAAAGCACAAGCCTTTAAACCTGAATTTACGAGATCAAAAATAAGCTCTTTTCTTCCTCATATAAAGGGGAAACAGGTCCTGCTCTGGTAATATGACTAAGATTATCCTGACCTGCCATAATAAATTACTGTTTGTTTCAGTAATCCTTTGCATGTATCACCTTCTTTCCAGAAAGAAACCCCAGCTTACTAACATTCAGTTAGGGGGCAAGTGTGGGTGTTGGCCACCACATGCGTCTTCCCACAAAGCCAGATGAAAACCTTAAATCCATGCACAGGGAAGAGTGGAGTATACTCTTCCTTTTTCATACTGAATGATAGAAAAGCATGCAGCTTCCCACACATGGGTTCTTGGAAGTTAAGACCATTGAACAACACAGTGGTTTTCAGTTTTCATTTCTTGTCTTTTGTTTGTTTTCATTTCTCATTGCCTAGTGAAGGATGAACATCTGTATCACACCTCAGGCATCCAAAAATGCTTGAGAAAAAGGAAAGGAACAAGGAAAACAAGGAAAAATTAAAGTTCAAAGCTCCATAAATAGTACTTGGTTACACGGCTTTAAGTTTTCATGGCAGACTTTGGTACTTTAAGTTCACCAAGTGTTTAAAAAGTGTATTATTGAAACATTATAAATTAAATTTTTAATTTACACCAAATACCTTAACATAAAGATACAAGCAAAATCATTATAGCAATTTAAATTTTCACTTCTTTACTTGAGGGTAAAGGGCAGGCTAGTTTATTTCAAGGAGTTTTTTTCTCTTCTAAGCGTTCATCTATAAAGAATCCTACACATTAAATTATGTTTTAATTTTCTTTTTTTTTTAAAGCTATCAGTGCCAAGAACCAGACCTTGCACTGGGGATGGCCAGTGCAGCCTCTCAGGAGAAAACCTAATATCTGGTAAAAGATCAAGCATGTCGGAGTACATGATTCCAAAACACAACTAGTCTACTGCCCTAGTTAAAACCAACTTAGATTTGACGATTACTCCTTAAATCGAAGATGTTTTGGAATTTCCCAACCTGGTGTTGAAACAATGTCATATACTTCAGTATGACTACTTCATTTTCACTGCACCTTTTCCCCTTAAATGACACAGTAGCATACAGATCACAGTGGTGTCAGGGAGAGGCAAATCAGTAAGGATGATTTGTTCCTCTACATCCGTGACTCTTTCCTTATTCTAAATTTGGAAACTGTAGTGGTGCCTTTATCAAGACAGACTGCAACAGTGGTAATCTTCAAGCACTATACCAGGCTAAAAAAAGCAAAAATTGTAAATAAAAAAGGAATCCCTGCACAAGTCCACCAGTCTGCCTTTAAAAATAACCAGCTGTCGCTTAAACGTGTTAGACTGAAAGAGAAACATTCTTCTCAAAGACAACATCTTCCAGGAGCTCTGTTGAGGCTACCTATCAGGACAGCAGAGGGTCAGGATGAGTCGATGCCAAGTAGCCTGTCGGTATGACACAACTTTGAAAAAACATCCCAAATTAAAGCAGCTTTAGAGCTAACTTTAGAAATAATAAAGCCTCACAATATAACTTACTTTGTATCTTAAGGGAAAGCCAGTTTGTATTTGTAACTCTTCCCTAATGTATATCCCAGGGTTTAAGCACATCTGAAGACATGTAACCTCACAGAAAAAGAGAGAAGTTTTCCATTTTGCATAAGATAAGAAGTTTAAAAGTCAGTAGCAGCAGTGTTTCAATGAAGAGAATGCAAATCTCTCAAAGAAAACGTCTTCAGGGAAGCCAAGACTATGGGAAGGAAATTCTATCTGAAAAACAGTTATCAAATGAGTGCACTTACTAATTAGTATGTTTTATCTCAATGCTGTTCTTGAAATAATTTTTAGAACAAAATAATAATGGTACCATGTGCATATACATATATGGATATACATTTATCCATAGTATAAACAGTGTCAGAGTGAGTATAACATGCAAACAGAAAACAGACTGGGTTATCTGTTCTGAACTGGTGAGGCACAGACATAAGAAAGTGTTGTACAACAGGGAAAGAAATCTTTGAGTCTTCAGAAGGCCAAATGTGGGCCCCATGTGGGCCAAATGTGGGCCCCATAGCGCTAATTTTTCAGTGGCAGTAGCAATGAGCTGAGATGCTCAGCAACAGAGCAACAAAGAGGAAGAAGAACTGGCGGGGAGGCCTTCCTCACAAAGGCTGGGGGCCCTGGGCCTAACAAAAGTACTCTTGAAGTCCTCTTCAGCACTGTCTTTTCTGACAGGTTTGGTAAGCAGCAGTGATTTGAGATATTTGGCTTAGATAGGCAAACCTATTCATGCCCTGCAAATGAAATTCTGGATAATGTATGTTAATTTGGGATTAGAGCAGTGTTTTGTCTATAATACAGATGTAATAGACAGCTCCAACCTTTTCTGCAGACGCTAAACTGAGAGAAAAATTGCTTCTTTTCACCATGTCTGAGCCCCAAATGGCTCCTGAATGTGAAAGTACCTTAGACAATCTGGGTAGCAGGAGCAACAAAGCTACACCTAACACCGTGCTCACAAGCTTGCCCTGGCTTTCTGTAGTTCTCCTGTGTGCATGGTTTGCACTATTTTCCACTTTTCTTTTTTCCGGTTACAGCCTGTGGTAAACACCTCAAATTTCTGTTAGAAGGCACAGTGTTCACACAAAGCACATTTTTAAAACAATTATTTTGTCCATAAGAGAAACAACATAAAAAATGAAAAAATATTATCGAGTCTCATCTCCAGCATGCTCACGTAAAGGATTTTAACAGCAAACATAGTTCTGGGTGATGACATGTTGATACAGTAAAACATCTTCAAAGAAATTGAAGAAGAAATATTAACAACTGCTATGTTTTATGCTCTCTAAACTAAGAGCTGCTCCACATAATTTATTTTCTAAACTGTGTCCTGTTTCATAAAAAGAAAGTAGAACTTGATTGATTCCTATACGAGAGTAGACAGAGCAAGGAAGAAAATTGATTATTAAGAAAATAAATACACTTGGTATTCTCAAGAAAGAAAAGAAAACTGTATAGGGAAATAAATGTACTTTTTTCAGTAGTGGCTGCTTCTACATTTCCAATACCCATCAAGGTTCCAAATGTGCCTTGGCAGGATTAGGTAAATAGCAAGGCTTTTACATTAGTTTTATCTATGATTTGCCTCAAAAAGCACTCTATCATAACAGGTCAGTTTGAAGGTAAGTCTGTCCTACCTTCAAACAACAAACCACTTGTTCTTTAAAAAAAAAAAAATTGAAAAAGAGGGAAGACTATTGCCCACTCCTGAAATGCTGATGGCACCTGGAAAAATAAGTGAAGAGCCATATTCCATGCTAACCTCAGCTTGCACAGTCTTGCTTCAGAAATAGTAAATTAAATTGATGTTTACTTTACAGAAATCAAGCTGTTGCAGTATTATTATTATTAATATTTGAGGTCACAGACATAACCATTCAGTGATTAAATACCAGTATTTACAGCTGTTTGCCAGCAGCTCTCCAAAAATGTTTCGGAAATTTTTCATGCCAAAGCTATTCAGTAGTTATAATTAGCATTAACTAACGGCTTTATTAACATTCTCAGTGGGCTAGGCAGTAAAAAAAAGGCCGCCTGAAAACAATGTGTATTAGCAGGACCATAAGAAGCTACTCCGTCTCTCCTCTAATGAAAAAGAAATACTGAAATTAGAAATCTGGGGTGTTTTCCATAGCATGTTTCTATTACGTCAATTCAAATCTACTGAAGACCAGCATGGCAAAAATGGGTAAGTTGGCTTTACAAAATTTATCAGTACACTAAAAGGTGTTTCATAGTTAATGCTGAAATATTCCCAATGTGTGGCAAAAGCCCAGGGCAAGCGTCTTTATTTAATACTGAGGATATGAAAAGGAAATTTTTTTCCTTACAAAACGGATTTAGCTGACAGCATAAGATTCCCTTTCTATCAATAAAGCATTCATGGAGACAAAGATTTTACTATACATACATACTTAATTTTACTTTACATCTTTCAACAAGGGTTGTGAAGCAAGTAATAACTACTGTATGATCGCAAAAGGAAAAAAACTGGAATGTGAACTAACAAATTTCAGTGGAGAGAAAAATCTTTTTTTTAATTTGTTTGGCTACTTTGTATTTTACCTCAGTTGTTAAAAAGGAAATTATTAATGACTATTTTACTTCACAGAAGTCTAACAGTCAATACAACAAAGGATCATTTATTTCATTCTTCTTCCAAAACACACAACTTGAATTTAATTAATCAGATTTGTGCAAGCATTTTTTCATTTACCTGCAGAGTATCAAATACTATAAACATACCCAAAAAATGGTAACTCATTTGGGATAAGATGTAAGAAGAAAAGCAATGGTTTATATGAGGTAGTAACAGTAAAAATCTCCACAGTGAGTGATATTACTCAGATTCAGCACAGTAATTTAGGGCTCAGAACATAAATGAATGTGCTATTTTCAAATTTAGAACATCCTTTTTTCACTGTCTGAGGAAAGGCATAAAGGCCGGCTTTCCCACTCCATTCTCAGTAGGTATAAGATAACTAAAACAGGAAGGAAAGAGAAAAAACTGCAGGGGAAGAAAAGAAAAAGGAAAATAAAAACAATCTAACAATATACTAGCTGGCAGGACGCAGTTTGCCAGTCACAAAACACAGCACGGCAACATAATTTTCTGTCTACAGCTTCTACTCTCATCATCTCTTCTTATGTCTGCCTCTCAGTATTTATACTCAGAAAATACTTCTAAAAGTGTATCATCTGCTAACTTTAAAATACAGCACAGACGTGGTTTCCTATCCATGATTATTCACATCTAGAGGCCTCACTTTTATTTATTATCATGGCTACTAGTGCCATTAGTACTAATAAATAGTATTAAGGTTCTGCTGTCTTCCAGTCAGAAAAATAGAAAACTGAAGTGACAGACTCAAAATACTTAATACACCCAAAAGAGTGGCAAACTCCAAATATGCATACATGCCAATTTTTCCTTTCTTTTATTGAAAACTCTCTGCTGTAATGTAGTAACAATATTATTATAGAATTTAAAGAAAACATTTAGTAGCTGCACACTGTCACAGAGGCAGGTGAGTCCTATCAGCTTCCATTAAGACATTGCTTCTCAAAATATACCTTGCCTTAAAGTTACTAGGCATCACTAGAAACTATTTTTCTTTTGTAATGCTACAAAGGAACTTGCATTTTAATACATAGCATTCTCCCCAGCTCCAAGTTTTAAAGTAGCTGTTTTCGGTTTGAGACTGAAAAATTAATGACTTTGTACATTATTTCTGAAGTTGATATTGTGATAATCTGAATTTACCCATTAAGAAATGAGTAGCCACACATATGATGTGATACATGAGCAAACAAACAACCAGAGTGCACAAAGACAGGTGCTTCAAGTACTGGAAGAAAACCTAGCAGTGGCTAAAGCACTGCAGAGAACAAAGTTGTTCCTCAAGGAATACAGCCAAAAAGCAGACACTCTCTTTAGACAAGCCATAGACAGTTCCTCTGAAGAAGAAAAAGATGGATGACCACTAGCATTAGGATGTTCTTGTGTATACTCAGATGCAATACCTCTTTCAGGCTTTGACAAGGCTGAGCTGATGATGTGGAACGTGAGTGAACTCTTAAGGGAGTTCATTAAGTCTTTCTCCCCACAAAAAAAGAATTTTTGACAGGTAGGAAAGGGTTGCAAAAGCTACTAGGGAACAGGATAATACAGATTTGAACAGGCATGCCTTAATATTTCCTCTAATTTTACTAACAGCTCAACTACTGAGTATTTTTTAGGGATGAAGGCCTGGTTTGCTTTTTACTTGTCATTTTGTGTCATGACATTTGCGGTATAGCAATTGGTCAAAATAAAGCTTACGCAAACACAAAACTGTTTGAACTCATTGCAATATTACAACTGATTGTGACTGTTTCACACTACAACACTTTGGTTTTTGTTCGGTGCTTTTAAAAAAATCAAAATAGGCAATGGATTGTTTGCAGAAGTCCTTACCTCCTCTGTGGACTACGGTTCTGAGAGAATTCTGAATCACTGTCCTTTGATGTTGGAGAGCCCTTATATGTGTAAAATACATCCTCTGTTTCAGTAATATAACTAATCTCGTTTGTAAGGTTATCTACAGATGAGTGTCGTGGTTTGCGGATTTCGTGACGTAGTCTGGGACTCCGCCTTAAAAATACAGAATACAAACACATGCAAGAAGATTAGAATATTTCACAAAACTTCATAGAAGAAAAATTTCTATCCTATTGCAGTCATGACCTGAATCTTCATAACAGGACCATAAGTCTCACTTTAAATAATCAATTTTTAAGCATTTTGTATGGTATACTAGGCCATCATACACTGCTAGGTTCAGTACACTGAATTGATTTGGTGTTTTCACCCCTGTAAAATGCAACTTATTGAAGTTTCAATCATATGATAATTCTGGTTGGAAGGGACTCATGGGGGTCATCCAGTCCAACCTTCTGCTCAAAGCAGGGTTAATTAAGGCCAGAGTAGGCTGCTTAAGGCTTTAGCCACTCATACCTCAAAAAATCTGAAGGATGGAGACCACACAGTTTCCCCAGGCAACGACTGTCCCGGTGGTGAAGCAGTTTTTCCATTATATCCTGATAGAACCTCTCTTGTTCCAACATACACTTGTTGCCTCATCCTTCCACCATGCAATACTGAAGAACCTGGCCTCATCCTGTAGATGGCCATCTCCTAAGTAATTCCAGGCCGTTATTAGGCATCTAGGAAACCCCTCCTTCTCCAGGCTGAACAAGTGCCACTACGTCAGCCTCTCCTCACAGGGTAGGTGCTCCATCCTCCTGAATACCTTAGAGCTGGTGGTCTTTGCTGAGCTTGCTCCAGTTTGTCTTGTATTTGAAGACAAAAAGGGCTGCAGCATTCTAATAAACTAGAGAGAATGCTGAGCAAAAGTGGGCTCTCACTTTCACTGACCTTCCATCTACAATTCTGTTAATTCTGCCAGGTTGAAGTGGACTTCTTTGCTGTCAGGGCACACCAGATGGTTCATGTACCACTTCTGCCTGTAAAGATTATCTGGTCGTTTTCCAGAAAGCTGAACTGCAGACAATACTGTTGCACTGGGTTCTTACTTCCCAGGACTCTATGTTTGTTGAATTTCACACATTTGCTATTGGCCCATTTCTCCAGATCATTGAGATCCCTTTGGAGAGCAGCCCTGCCCCCAGGCTTATTGATTCATCCCTCCAGTTTGGTGCCATCTGCAAACTTTATGATCAAGCACACCATTGCCTCCTCCATGTCATAAAGATGTTAAGCAGGACAGGTCCCAAGAAAGACCTCTGTAGTCATCTACTTTTTTTTGCTGTCTAGGTAGAGTGTGACCCATTAACAACTCTCCTCTTAGTCCAGTCATCCAACCATTTTAATGTTTTTTTTAAACCACCCTGTTGTCCACCCATCCAGAAACATAATGTCTTAACTTGGGTAAAAGATTTTGGCAGACAACATGAAAGCCTTGCTAAAGCTGAGGTAAGTGACACCCACCCTTCTGTTGTCATATATATTCTCAGAATAACAATGTTTAAATATATATGTACACACTACATAATTATTCTGCTAGTGTACATACAATTAGAAATGGTAGGAGGCTAGAAGGTGTGGAAAAGGCTGAAAATGGATTTACCAGTTGGGGGTAACAGGAGGTGATCGAGAAGGAAGGCTTTTGGTCTCTAGGTGCTCAACCGATAAGGATCGTCTCATAGATGGGTTCCAAACCATCCCACCTATCACTTTTCTGCAGTACTGGTTGTTTACAGACCTGAAAAGATATAAAACAACTGTACGTGAGTTATTTTGCATAGCAAACTTAAATGAAGTAACGTATGCTTATGAAAGTCACCTTCATAATTTAAAGCATCCCCTGTGCTTACCCCTCCTTACTTATGCATTTATATTCTCACAGAGACATTTGCTGTCCCTCACTTGTGACAATAAAAGTGATTGTTAATCCCTGCTACATTGCTAATCACAAGCCTGGGTAAAAATAACTTTTTCTGAGAATTATTTTTAACCCAATTGTGTTTAAGAAGACAGAGGGGAAAACAGGAAATTCAGTATGTCCTACTGGAACTGAACTGAGTGCCTGACAAAACACAGTTCAAATACAGGTAAAATGTTCTGGAGCTTCCCTGTTAATACCCATAAAGGGGTAACAATTCACCAAGAGCTTCACCACACACAGGACAACTTTACCCATCTACCTGCTGCCTCATCAATTAAGAGCTAGACCAGACCACACTCTATTTCCAGAAGGAAGCCACTTTTGAGTGATGTATTCCTTATAGAGATAAACCATTCAAGAAAAATCTGGCATGAAAATAGGATCTCCAGGTCTGGACTGCTTCTTGTGACAAGAATCTGACAAGAAAAGGGCTGCATCAGGACCAGAAACACAGCTAGGAATGCAATAAAAGTATCTTACTAGTGAAATAACACAGCATAAAGAAAATCTTTAAGTAGACTGAAATTGAGGTAAACTAACTTTCACGCATCATTTTTTACAGCATTCCACAAGTCAAGCTGAGAGATAAACTCCTCATCCTTGAGTTTACAGGATTTCTCATGGAAGAAACAATTTATTAGTTACGGAGAAAAACACCTTTGGCTCATTAAGCCCTCAGCTGTACATAATGGGCAAGTGGGATAGCAGACTATGTTAAGGACCTTATTATAGAGCTGAAAATTTTACATAGCATAAAAAAAAAAAAGCGCCTTACTTAAGCTGTGGATATTATGCTAAAATCAAACCTTAAGCACGCTTTGTGCTGTACTACATTTTGCTTATATAAGAAAAAGCAGCCCTTAACTTTTTTTTTCATATATACTGAAGTATTTCATATATCTTGTTCACGATTTTAAAGGAAATCAATTCCTTCATCTTCTAAATGTACTTTAAAAACTTCTCCCAGTAAAAAAAACAGAGGAAAATCTTAGTATGAAGCATTTACATATCAAAATCAGCTACCCATGTACATTTTCATGCCTGGTAAACAAAGTCTGTCAGCTCAGGAGAAGATTTTGCCTACACAACTCATTTTATTTTTCTAAGACTTTTGAATACATTGACAAGGTACCAACTACTCTGCTCTTCTTCAGAAAGAGAGTTTTTCAGAGAAGCCTTATGCAGTTGGAGCAGAGGGAAAGACTGGAAAAAGAGGATGCATTATGAAAAATGCATTGTGAAGAACTCCACATTAATCAGCTTTTCTTTTTTACAAGTGGCTGTTCATGCATTTTCCAATACAGACAACTTGAAGTGCAACATAACTCATGTGATGGAAGCCAAAACCCTAAACCCTAATTCTAATCTTAAACCCCTAACCCTGACCACAAAATCACTTATACGGTATGTTCTGTAGATGTTTCAGTTAAGGCACAGAAGATAAATAATGTCCTGAACTTCAAGTAGCTGCCCTTCAGATGCCGAATATCAGCATATATCTCAGCAAACATTCTGAGAGGCTGCCAAAGCCTTTCTGGAACGGGCTGTACTATCTTGAAGTGATGCTTCCTTTCTCCCATCTATTACTGAGGCTATCCTTGGTGAAAAATACAGATACATTTTTAGCTTTTCAACAAGGACTGAGAATGCACCTAGGAGAGGTTATTCAGCCTTCAGTCCAGAATTTACCTCTCAGGATCTGGGAGATATGATTCAGTCTGCTCCTAGAACAAGGTTTACAGGTGATTTATACAACCCAGCAGCCTAATTTAAATGGAATGCCACTAGTACCTTAAGCTAAGAGAATCAAGAAGGGCACAGGTATGCGCGAATAAGAAATTGTACTCAAGTACTGCAACTATTTGAACTGATGCAATAAATGCTAGGCTATCTGCCTCACGTAAGTGTAGAAGAACATAGTACAAGAAAGCCACAAATTCCATAGGAAAATCTGTCATACTTAAGATGGTAAAACCTTAATGTAGCACCCTTCAAAGCTGATGGAAGCGTCATGAAAAGAATTATTGAACGCGAGTCAGTTTTAAAACCTCCAGGATTGCCTGATGCTGTCGGTGGAGTCTTTGTGTGCACATTTGGTTTTGTGGGTTGGTTTGCCTGTTTGTGTTTGATTTATACAATGCAAAAATTTGTTCTCTTTCACAAGGGAGAATGTAGAATCTCTTTTTTGGTTGTGTAGCTTCCACATGAGTTCAGAGCCATCCTTGAAAAGGAACATGGAAACTCTTACAACATTCTACAAGTAGGAAAGTGAAAATTTTCAATATGTGAAATATAACCTCAGAAGTGACTTTGTCACAATTTTTCTTAAGTCTTTTGAGAAAATAATTTGCTGAGTGGCAATGACCAAGTTCATAGGAACTACCCAAAGCCTTTCAAAATTACTGTTGCTTCTTACGGACTTTTCATAGAAATGGTTGCTGAGTTACTTGTTCCTCATGTAGATTCTAAAATTCACGTTTATTGCTGGTATAAATAAGGCCAAAGAATGCATTAGTACAGAGGTTATCATTAAGCTGATGGAAGGTATCACCATAACTGATTCTCCCCCTGGAGATTCTTTAAAAGTATAAGTAAGCAATTCAGCAGAGACAATGCCTCCGAGCACCAAAATTACCGAAAAGAATTCTTTCTTCGTAACTCAGATCAACAATGAGAACTGTCCTGTATGCTACAGACTATTAAGAAATTGTAACAGCAGATTTGTCAAAAATAAAATGTTTGGTAAAAATTGGAATGATACTAAACTGGTACCCCTTGGAACTCATACTGTTTACTTTCTTAACACTACAAAGGCAGTGCAATGCCTGTGTGTATATATTCATCTATAGGAGGATCAGGGTTTTGAATCTCTTTTCAAATTTGAAAGAAATAAAGGACTCCAGGACCTGACAATCCTACAAACTTTGAGAGAGTCACCTCCTCAACTGGAAGAACGAGGTCATAACACACCATAAATGAGTTAATTCTAAAAATAGGGATCTGCAAAAGTTAGAAAATTAGAATTCTGTTTGTACAACTACTTGTTTTCCGTGATCTAGAAACCAGATCATCTAGCTATGACCTAGTACTAGGTGAAAACATGGAATTACACTCCAGCATGAAACATAACATTTTATCAGACTTCCTACTGTTGGACAGCCCTCATGGGTTAACTGCTTCATTTACAAGCAATACCAGTGCACTTGGTACCAATTTCTGCAATATAAAAAGAGGCATCGGAGTGTGAAAAGCCAGATAACCACCAAAGTCTGAAAATCTGTTTGAAGTATGTTGACATAATTCAGAAGGTGAAGCTTATCCAAACAGAAGAGAGAGAATCAGTCTGGCAAATTAAATGTAAAGTTAAACTCTTAAGGGACTACACTACAAAAATCTCACAAAAACACACTACCCATGAACAAAAAGAAACCAATAAAACACTTCTTCAAAAATCATGAGAAAAAGCAGGTTTCTAGAGAGTCTATAGGTCATCAAAGGGTCCAAGAGTCCCCCATAATCTCATATCTAGAGAAGATAATGACACAAGACTTTCTTTTTCATTCACTATTAATATGAAATATTTTTTATGTTTCATTACAGAATGTTTTTTGGGGGTGAGGTGGGTGAATCGGGATGGGATATGGATGAGACAATGGAGACACGGGACATGACACCTTTGTAGCTGAATTGCTGATAAATGTAACAACAGAATAAATCAACATAATGGGAGAAATCGCTGTGATTGATAATTATCAAAAGAGTCTAAAAGCCCCTAAGATAAAAGAGCAGAACTACTCGAGTAAAATTTCCCACTTCAAAAATCACACAGGATGACCAAAATAAAGGCCAATTGCAAAGAAATGGAGAAGGACATTACAGTGCTAAGTGACTGGACAATAAACTGGCAACTTCAATTTAATGAAGATAGGACCCAGTTACTGCATATGGGGAGGAATAATCCCAGCTTCATATAGGAAAATTACAGGCTTTAAAGAATTACTTCTGGGTAACTAGATCTTAGATAACACCAGGAAACTACCAGCTCTGTAACTAGAAGAATCCAATGAGGAAAATAAAGGATTAGAAGTGACACAACAGGGGTATCTTGAATACCTGAATGGGAAAAAGCTTTTCATCTTTATGTCAGTAATAAGTGGTTGGTATGATGCACTCCAGAAATTGCCCTAACATATTAAACAGAATGTGTACATGACACTAATGGCTAAACATTTCAAAACAAATCTGTTCTGCAAATTCTCTTACCGGATCATTAGCTACATGACATTTTTCCTTTTCAGTGCTTTTACACTTCAGACTGAAGCAGCAAGTTGAAAAAACAGCAGTAAAACATATATTCAAACACCTTTTGAGGCAATTATAAGAAAAGTGCTATTGTAAGGAGACCACATTGCAGAAAGTGAAACCACAACCATGTAACTTGTCAAATGGCTCATATATAGACTGGGACAAAGCTATGGACAGACTGAACTCTGCCACTCCAGCTTGAGCTATCATTGACACAAATCCTCCCATTCCCATCACAGGGCAAAACATGCTTTCACACAATACTTACTTTGCTGGATTTCTAGAACCCAGAGTCCAATAATGTGATAATATCTTTTTTTCATGAGGTAGTGACTTCTTTGCCTGAAAAAATGTGTGATGCTCTACACAAGATTTCCAAAGATTTTTGCATGCTCTGTAATTTAACATGTTGAAGGCAACAATATGCTCTCTGGATTCATTCTGTAACAGTAGGGAACACCATGTTTCAACATATACAAGTAGATGAAACAGTAAACAAGGTCATAAAACAACAATAAAGTTATTTCAAGCTTAAACATGAAAAATACATTGAGGCAAACAAACAAACAAAAAAATCAGCATATAGTAGATTTTGAGCTGGAGATGGCCAAAACACCGCTGTGACCATGTGAAATTCCGAACTGCAAAATGTGCACTTTAACAAGTTAATGAAATGTTAATGAGATATTTAAGTCTAGAGCAGTAAAGATTTTGTATATATGAGTTGTCATGTTATACCAATAAATATATTTTCAGGTTTCCAGTCAGATTTCGACCTCCTAACACAAACAAAATTCTTTAAAACATTCCATTAAGGGTGCAATGTAAAAAGGCAAAAAACCCTCATTCTTTGAATTCAAACTCTTCACACAAGGCTTCAATTCAATAACGTTCTTTCAAGCACCATAGTGTGCAAAAAGCATATTCTTGATAGTCTTTCAGAAGAAACTGAAGGTGTTAACAGTGATCCTTCTTGGGGGAAAGAAAGTAGCTGTGATGGGACTGGAGCTGCTGGTACTGCTGTTCAAATCCACTCCTGCTTGGATGATAATGTGAAGCCACAATGAGGAGGATCAGAAGGCAGCAGAATACAAAACTTGTGTGCCTCTTACAAGTAACCTCAGTGCCAAAGTGCCAGTAAAACACCAGTGCAACACAATTGTGTCACCCATGTTTTTGCCCAAGATCTTGTACAAGAGAAAGCCTTGGTTATTTAATCTAGTTATTGATGGGAAGATAGTGGAATGGGAGCAAAGCAAATAGAAGAAGATAACATGAGACCTTGAGTCAATTGCTATCACAGTGCAGCACCTCAGTGAAAAAAAGCAAGTTTTCATCACTCATCTTTTCCAGCTCCTCTAAATTATGACTGATTTTGACATCTCAACATATAATTAGACAGACAACATTTTGCTTGTTTACAGCAACAGTCCTGTTGGGAAGTAACTACAGACCATTTTGGCTGGAATAGTCAATCTGTTTTCTTTATGTTCTTTTTATTTCTAGACAGCATTTTACAAATGCCACGTAGCAGAGATCAATCCTGCATTTTGCAAATCACTTCATGTCTAGTGCAGAGAATCTGAATTCAGAGGCTTCAGACCCTCTTTTAGAAAAACAGCAAGACTCTCAAGAGAAAAAAAGTTTTGCCTCTTGATTTTAAGTAAGCACTGAAAAACATTTAACTGATTGCAATCTTTCAGGAATGTTTTCCCTATAACTATTAAAGCATTTAAAAAGTATTTTCTTTTTAAGATGTGGGTTTGTTATTTGAGTCTCTTGCATACTGGAACCAATTCATCTTCTGTCAGTTTACCACACTTGCTTCTAAGTAGTTATGTAAAATAAAGCAGGAAAGCATAGTGAAATCTTAACTCAGAATTTCTTGAAATATATAAAGCATACATCACAAGGATTTAATGACAAATGCCATTTCTGACACACTCCCTGTTGGTTGAACACCACTTGAAGGTTTTTACTACTCCAGCAGACAAATAAAAGGAAATGTACAGATATTTTTGTTAGCCTGAAGCACTGGTCTTTCAATAGCCACAAAAATTATTTTATCCAAACTTCTCAATTAGACTGAAAAGCCGTAGTATAAAGATAAAGAATTAAGTATGCCTAACAGTCTGTTTTTAAATTTAGACTTGAAAACAGTAAGGAATTTTACTTATTACATCACAAGTGTGCTTTTCTGTTGTCACAGAACCTCCTTAGCAACCTTTAAGTATGCTGGAAGTTTTAACATGGATTTAAGACAGGAAAAATATTTTGAGAAGTTTTATAAAAATTTATTCAATTTTTAGACTAACATAACCTTTTGTTAATAAAAATCTGCCTCACTAAGAGGCCACCTTGCAAGACATGCTGTTAAATCTGTGTACTTTTTTAAAGGTGAGGAGAGCTCTAGTGGGATCCAAGGATCTAATGCCCATCATACTTCTCAGCTCAAGTTCTAACAGAATGGCATTTTAATGATTAGCAAGAAATAAGGATCAGAGAAATTTGTGGCCATTAAGGTAAAGGGAACAATTTCACATAGCTAAAGTGTCTTGCTGGCTCAGTACATGGAAGAACTTTTGCATCAGCTGTATGCGTATTCTATTCACAGAAAATATGAAAATATCTACAGCATAGAAAGATATATTTTAGTATGCAGCAAATGAAGTTGTTTTTAAGCATTAGATATGAACATAGAAAATAAAATTCCATTTCTGAAAGGTACAAAATGTTGGCTGTAAACAGCATAGTTCCTATTCCTACCTTAAATCCTGTACCTTTCATTAAGCCTACATGTCATGAGCTTCTATAGCATCAGACATTCTCTGATTCATCAGTCTTGCTCCCCAGTCCTTATGTAGTTCTTCAGTAGAAACAGAAGTAATACTGCATACTCCTAATCAAGTAGCTGATCAACAGACTGAAGCAGTGGGAGGGTAAAAGAGAAGGTGAATAGCAGGGAAAGAGTGAGATAAAGTAAGTTGATTTTTCAGAAAAGGCACATAAGGAAAGAAAAATGGAGGAAAAGAAATAAGGAAAATAAATCAAAGAAACATGGCACATCCTAGAGGACTGCAACATCATTGCTTTGAGAACTTTCTGTAGATTTTTGTAAAGAATCTACATATGACATATAAAATATAAAAGAAGTGCAATAGCACTCCATCTTTAGTCAAACCTTGCCTATGAATATACAGTATAGGCTCTGTTTTCCCCACGTTCTTTCATCTTCCTTACTTTCAGATTCATTACCTATTTGCTTCTGTATTTCCAAGCAAAAAACCTGATCAATTCCAAGACTGACACCAACGCAATCATCTGCTCTCACACACCCCTCAAGCATCCCACTGTTCTGGTGAAACCCCCAGCACTCCACTGCCCTCTCTCCTACTGCACTGTACCAGCAAGGTTTTCCAAGCAATACCACTGGAGTACTGCACACTTAATGCCCTAAATTTCAAGCAAAGGGGGCTGACAAGGATGGATGCATCCACAGATTTAGTAGCACACCTGGTCTGCTTCTTCATATGTACTGAGAAGGAGCAAAAAGGTCATGCAGCTGGCCTTACTTTCCCTACAGTTCTGTAGCTCTTTAAGTGTGACATTGTGTGCATTACTGTCATCTCCATAAGTTATGAAACAAAGAACTATGATCACTTAAGAGCAGGTAAGCTAAAAGAATCAAGAGCCTTGAACTGTCATCATTTATCAAATGTTTAATTGAAAAAATTAAGATTGCTGCTCTCTTCAAAGGTGACACAGGTCTCCAGAGAGAAAAATTCTACTTTTGACAGCAGTCAAGTCTTTATGCAATGAACACATATATTTTATATTAAGTCCACAGATTGTTCTATACTGACACTTTATTCTTCTATATTCCAAAACCACTGTAAGTACACTAATTTTCAGAGAATCATAGAACAGTTTGGATTGGAAGGGACCTTAAAATCATCTCGTTCCAAGCCCTATTTTACTAATAATTTTTGGAGAGTTCTGTTACTATGTTTATTCTCACAGACACATTTGGAAACTGCTGTCTGTAAGCCTGCCCTTATTTGTACATCTGGAAATATTTCAATTTTAAAATTACTACTTATCAGTGAATTTTTAATCCTGAAACCCAGGAGAAGTTACTACTTGCAAGTGTTTACACTCATGAGGGAGTAGAATGGTTTATCAACCACTCATTTCTTCATGCAATGAAATATATATGAACAGACTGACATGTCTGCATATAAACAATATATTTAGAAACTTACAGCTAGTAAAAAAAAAACTTAAGAGCCCCCTACAGTGTGTAAGGACACGCTCTGTGCATGCTTTGTGTGTGTCCAAGCATTAGTGCAGTAACACTGTCTCTAGACAACTAACTTTGTTTAAACGTTAATCCTGAAAAGTAACGTGCATACTTGCAGACGCCTCAAATTTCAAAGAACCCACCAAACTGGGAAAAAAGAGAGACACACAGAAAAGACAAAAGAAGAAAACATTTCCCTTTTGGGTAAAAAAGGCCTCCCTAGAAATCTGTGTTCAGCAGACCTTCTAATCTATGTGGGTTAAGAGGTGGTCTTGTAACACAGCTCCTATCAATTTAAGAGCTCATTTACTACCAGAAAGAGCCTTCATGAAGTTTAGGTACAAGTTAGCACTTATCTTTTATTATGTTCTCAAGTTTTGTCCTCAACTGAATTAAAATATTTATACATCTGCTGATCACTAGTTTCTGAGAGGTTTTTTTCTGGCCTATTAAATAATCTATGCTCTTTGTAAAAAGATACCTTAATTTATTTTTTTCATATTGTTGCAGCACAATAATAATAAGTGATCAGGATTCCCCTCCCCTTTGAATAGACTAATATTTCAACTGTGCTGCAAAGAGGACAACCAACAGAAGCCAACTCTTAACAGTAGAAGAATTTCACATAAATTTTATCAACTATCTTCACAGAATTTGCCAACTCCTAAAGCTCTCCATGTTAAATATAGCAGGATGTGAGCTATTCCCCTTTTCAACCTCATGTTTTTCAGCTCCAAAGCTCTCCTTTTCTCCAGGAACCTTGCTTTCTTCCTGAGCTCTGAGCCCCATAAGGTGAAGGGATCTCACACAGTCTCCCTAGATGGGATAAGCAGTTGTTTAGTAGATTCGCTACATTAAGGAACTCTACAGGGAAGGGAGAGCAACAAAGGGGAGAGCAGCAGATGAGAAAAGGGAAATATGCTAAGTTAATAATTGGAGAAAGGATGCAGATCGGCGTTTACCCAAAGTCTCCGAGGGAGAAGAAACCTCCATGAGAAAGATACAGTCCAAGAGACTGAAAGTGGAGGGATTCAGTGTTGGAAAAAAAAAAACCAAAAAAAGGGAAAAAGAGAGGGAATAAGCAGACCAGAATAGCAAGACCAAGTTAACAATACAGAGTTTCAAAGGCAAGTTACCACAACACAGCCTTTTGATTAGCAGTTTGTAGGTTACATTCAATATAAAAATATTGAATATGACCACTTGAGCAAAATAAAATTAGAGGACTACTTACATGTTTTTGCCGTTGTTGTATAAAAAACTTTTTCCTTTTAAAGGAAATTTTTAATATGTTCACCCTAAAAGAAAGAAACAGGCCATGAAATACTGAACAATGTTTAGAAGCATAAAACAATGAAAAATAATACTGCATACAGTGAGCCTGAAAGATTATAGCTGTAAAATATTCAATGAATAATATGCAGCAATCTCCTATGTTGAGTGGCAAATAGATGTCCTCGTTTAATCTTTAAATAGTTCACAGCAGTTGTCTCCCACCAAATCTATTCTTGCAGCAAAAACTTGATGACATCTTCTACACTAAGCTGCACAAATGTTAAATGTGTCAACTTTTGTATAACTTCAGAGTCATATGACAACTGTGACTAAAGGAACAAAATTTAAGACCCTAATGACATGACAAGGTTGGTCTTACAACAACTGAAACTTCGCAGAGGCTTTGCAGAATTGGTTTCATAATGTAAAAAATATCATTTACTTGTGTTAATAACTAAAAAAAACTCTAGATAAAATCATAATTTTAGAAGGATGAAAACTGTAAGAATGAGTGTTAATATATTTTTCACTTTATTAACATTGCTATGTAATTTATGTGGTAATTTTAGAACTGAACACCTCTTTTTATATATACACAGTGTGAATACATATTTTCTAAAGTAAAGATTACAACTGGAATTGGTGCTCAAGCAATTTTCATTTTAATTATATGCTTATCAGTTTTGCTAAATTAAACAAACTTCTACCTACCCACACACCTTCCCACAGCAAAACAAGATTTGTCTAAAATACCTAAATTTTCTCTGCAATAGTTCTACTTCAGTAACTGAAAACCTGCATTTTTCAGACAAAGAAATCTCTGATCTGTGGTCAGCTGGAATCTTATGGATGGCTTAAGGAAAGCTATTTAAGGTCTGATCAAGTCATGTTTGCTTAAAAAAAAATCATGAAAGGTTTTGTAAGTTTACTGCTAAGAGTCTCATAATATTTTTGTGCACTGATGCTTCACAGGATGTTAGATATCATCACATATGAACTATGTTGAAAGTCCTCCCAGTTCTGGCACAGTTTTTGCATCACTCTCATCAAGTGGGATGGCATAAAATTCATTCCCCATTGCTCATGGGAGATGCACTTGAGTTATAGAGCAACATCCTTCATGGATATAGGAGAGTATATTTGCGAGTTACTAACAAGAATATTCATGGCATTACCTATCTACCCTCCCACACAAGAGGTGGAAAACAGTGTGTAACAATTTCAGAAAATGCTTTTCTCCATCAATTACAGAACCACAAAGAAACAGGTATTTCAAGACTATCCTTTGACAAGACAAACTGATGTGAAAGTTAATGGAAAATTGAAATCATATCCGCCTCTCCTATTAGGCCAACCCTTGAAATACTTGCATCATTTGTCTTGCTACCTCAAACGACAGTGATCTGTGTTGCTCATCTAAAAGTTCTGGATTCTGAACTACCTGACAAGTCATACAAATTTTCAGTTGTATTTACTGAGCTGCAACTTATTATATATTAATTCTTTCTTGATTCTAGTACTACTCTGCCTGAACTAGTACCACTCAAGTTTTGTGCTTCTGGTTCTTTCTTACCACATTTCTTGACTTAAATAAAACTTCAACAAACAAGTTTTTGGAGTTATTCTCAGCTTACACAGTTGCTGTCATGGTCTGCTCTTACCCCAACACAATGCCAGCAAAAATGCAGGACACAGAAAAAGAACCTTGCAGACTAAGCAAAAAACCTCCCACCCAACAACAAAAGGGGAACCAGCATCTCAAAGTACCAAAACTCTCTCAATCACTCTCCTTTACACCCTACTTTTTTTTTTAATTTAAAAAAACCCCAAAACTCTGAGAAAACAAAAAAAACCCCACCAAACCAAAAAAACAAAACCAAAAAACCCAAAACCCCCCCAAAACAAAAACCCAAACCCCATGATTCACTGCATGACCATTTAATCGCTTCAAGCCAAATCAGGGCTTTAAGTCTCCTTATTTTGACACTCCTAAATATCCTCTCAATTCCATTCATTCTTCTTAGAGTAGAACTAAACCTATTCAGTTCAGGCATGAAGAACACTTGCTACTCTGATATTTTTATTTAACAATAACTAAAAATCATTTGCAGTGCTACGCCTAAAAATTGAGTGAATGTTCACATCTAGAAAAATATACAAAAAGATCCAAGCAATTAAGGTGACAAAGGATTTAGACTTAACAAGTTCGTGAAGATGCCATACCCAAAAATTATAAGAATAGAATGCAGTTACTGTTATTATAACTGGTGGCTCAGTGGCCCTTCTCTCCCAACAATAATCTGTCCAGTGACTATGCAACATTCACAAATCATTAAATTTTATGGTTTACTTATAAAGCACTCACTAGTTGTAGCATATTAAGAATGATGGATCTTTTCGGTCCCATCTTCCTATCATTCACAAGCATCAAAAAAGATTTGTCACTCCGTGGGCCACAGAATTGCTAATTTCTGATTAAACTGGCAGTCCTGTCCTAGCACTTAGTGCTAACAGCTGGTACTTATGACTTGAAGCAAATAAAGTTTCTTTACCTGTAAATCCTATACTTTGCCACTGAAAGATTCATTAAGAAAGGTTCTGTCCAATTTGCTATGTAAGATAGTTGTTTTCCAAGTTTTAACTAGCAATGTATTATGCATTCCTGAAGCAGTTTCTCTGAAGTTTTCAAGGCAGTGAAACTGCATACGCAAAATGGCATTTAATACCTAACTTTAGTTGCCACTGATACAGAGAGTATTTATATGCTTTTGTCATTAATATTTTACTTGCTAAATCAATTTGGAAATTACCACAGAACTGTTAAGCACTCTTGAGAATAACTCTGCAGAGTGTATAAAATACTGCATTAAATCCAAAGCTATTTTTTAAACCTATCTTGACTTGCATTGCTGCTGACTGATCAGTCAGCTCTTTAGGTAGGTTGCTTTGATTGAAAAGCCTCTTTTTGCCAAGGCAGAACTCTCTCACTGCCTCTGTTCCTGAAAACTTTTGGTCCCCTTTGACTACTACCATATGGCATAGTTGTATTGTTGTCATCCACTGCAGAGTGTTTTACTTAAAATTTTGGAAAGAGTGCTCTGATGGTGTTTGCTGCCACCTTGAGTTCTACCTCGTTAACGGTGAAGTCTGCACAGTTCATAGGAAAAACCACTTGGTACAAAGGGTGTTACATAAAAAGCCTAAATAAATATCACTTCAGGCATTACAGAAATACATCCTGCTTTGAGGTCTAAAATAAAAGTGAGAATCCATACTACAAATACATCCCAAGCAACTCTGCTCTGGTGGCTTTCAGTGTTTGCTTGTTTTGGCGGGGATCAGGGAATGGACACCATTCCCACACAAAGAATTATGATTAACTCATGCAAGATGCCAGAAATAAAATATCAAAAAGTTCGTCCCCGTGTAGATAGCTTTTGCTTTCAAGATGAAAAGAAATTTTTAGAGTGAGAGAGAGAGAGAGAGTAGGAAAGCTTGGAACAATTACATTAGCTGTCAGCTGAAAATATTACTGCCTAAACCTCAAATTTTAGAGTGGGAATTATTTGAACCGAAAAACCTGTGGGTTTTATTTCCCTCAATTTCTTTCTGTAAATGAGAATAGGCTTTTGTGAAAAATGTTTTAGCATCTGTGTTTTATTCTACAGTGCTCTCCAGGAATAAAAGTAGCACAGGAAGCTGTAGATTCCTCCTGTCTTGTGTGCTATAAACTATCTTCCCCTTCCTTAAAAAATTCATATAGTCACAGATTTTAAATGCCATTGTTCCATGGCTTTCAGGAGCAACTATTATCCATTCATACCTTACTTATGTCAACTAAGTTGGCAGAAGACAGAAAATGTGCCTCCAGCTGGCAGTTTTTAAAACCTGCAGCAGTTCAAAGAAGCTGAGAGGCTGATGTATGAAAGAGCACCACTCAAGGCACAAAGATGAAAGATAAAAGTCTTTCATGCTTTAATGTGCATTAGAAATGGAAAAATACAAGTTTTCACTGTGCTGCTGTATGAGAGCATTATTATTGACATACATTTATCCAGGATGATTGCAGTATATCCCAGGGAGTTGAAATGCAACTCACAGCAAAGAAAAAAAAGAAAAATCTGGAGACTATGCAGTATAATTTCCCCTAGAATTTTAATTGAAACTGATTTTATTGCTTTTTTATATGAAATAGCTGTTTGGTTGGGTTCATAAATGAAAGGATGGAATGACTCTAGCATTTAAAGTATACAGCGAGGGAGCTTTTTTTTTAATTTTAACTAAGGGCCAAAAAGCAAGTACAACCCAACTGGAATGCATTTTTCTGTCATGATTAAGAGCACAGTACTATCTTACTGAAAAAGTTATTCAGAAAAACTTTTACAAATTCAACAAAGAACTTCTGTATAATATGACAAAGCTATAGTTTTATCAAGCACAAAAAACCTAGTTCATACTTCTTTTAAAAAAGAAAGATTGGAAAAAAATTCTTTCTGATCCAATCCAAAAACCTTAAGGAAATGCCCAGCCTCCATATAATTTCTAATTCAGGTTGTAACTTTTAGTATGGTATAACTAATAAAGCCCAAAAGCACTTTTAAAAAATTACAGCTTATGTAACTTCTCATGTCATTCACATTAGAGTTCTTGTGCACATTATTTCTTTGCAGAGGTTATTTTCTACAGCACTATCATGCATTCTAATGTTTTATGTATCAGAGAATAATGTAAAGGTCTCTCCCCTGCTGACTCCAAACCTTGTTAATGTTATATACCCATATTTGATGAGATTTAAAAATGTCTGACTTGTATTATCCTACCTCCTGTAAATCTGAAACTGCAAATAACTCATTTTACATTTCTACTCCAAGAAGCAAATATCTTCTTGCTGAATGTCATGTTAAAAAGTTCAGACTGAACTTAATTCAAACTCAATTAGCTGCTGAGCTTTAATAGCAATACTGATCGGTTTTGTTTGTTCTTAAAGAGACATATTATTGGGCATAACTGCAGCAAATCTCTAAGACCACAGGGTCTTCCTAATCACGTACTCACACCTGTATGTAAATTAACTCAATCAAGACTTCACACAGGGCAAGGACTTCAAAAGTCTTAGAGATTCAAAAGCCTAGGCAAGTTTTCATTTTTATCTGAACACAAGGAAGTACCACAATACTCCATAAAGAACAAATATATGTATTGTAGGCTTCTTTGGAACAAATGCGAAAGAAAATGGAAGTAAGATTGTAAAAACTGTCATATTTCTTCACAATAAAGGAATTTACCAGGGATAGAAGCTTGTACAGATGAGTTTTCTATATACAGCAATTCCACCGGATGCAATCCCAATCATAAGGTCTAGATTATGGAGATCCTGGAAAAGAAAAATACTGTAAGAACACAGATGTAGTTTGTGTCATTTACATTTATCTACTAGTAAGTTTATTTTCAACCTTTCTGTACCTAAATTGCTACACTTGAGGAAAAAACTCAACGACATTTTTGAGTATTGATTTTCATGCATGTCTTTCCTTTGATGTTATCTGTTACATATTCTATATTATTCATTCATTAAAACAAGTTGTAATGTTCATCCTACTACCCTGGATATTCCTTAGGTCTGTATCAAGAGTAAATTTGCAAGTCTAGCCTTATTACTTTCAGGAAAGAAGTTGAAGTATTTCCCAAGATTAGTGAGGTAAATGTCACAGAATTTTGGGAAGTGAACAAAAATTTCCAGATTATAAGATGTTGAAAAAGAGAGAGGAAATAATTCCTTACTTTTTCCTAAAAAGTCTTACCAAGAAAGAGTGCACAGGAGGTGACCACAATTTTGCTTATGAGAGTATGTTGGAGAAATACACGTGTACATGAATATTTGATACACTAAATGAAATCCATTATTAACTAAAGCAAAAGCTGTGCATTAGCTTAACACATGCAACTGTGAAAAAAAAAATCATAAATTTACAATCCTTTCTAGGTATTGAGATACTCAAGAGGAAATACATTCTTCCATATAAACAAACATTGAGTTAAAAAAAACCTAAAAGGCAGGGAGGAGGATGCTGGGTGGTCATTTCGAGCCTAAACCCAGACTGATGTTAGAGAAGTTAGAAATCTTGGCTTCCCATTTCTTATGCTCAATACACACTAATATGTTATTACACAGATCTCTAAACAGAGCTAAATGCATACATAAATCCACATGTAAGTAGAATCCATTGTTTAAAATACCAGGTTTGACCCAAAAGCAGTTTCAGACTGTTTTTAAAGGACAGCCAGTGGTACCAGATTCTTTTAAAGCCTTCAGTAGCACAGTTGCTCCTCTAGATGGTACTCTGGGCTCAATTAATAGACAGCTTTCCTCCATGTCCAATCCCTATTTCTTTATATTAATAAGGTGCAGTAAAAATGGAACAGGTAGCACATGCTCTGACAATAGTGTGGAAAGTCTACAATAAATCCTTTAAAAATAGTTGAATAGGAGTGAGATACAGGCACATGAATGAGTGAAGTCCAACCTAATTTGCAAAGCATAATGCAGGAATCCAGAATTGACATCCCTTTATTTTAATGTTTGGGAAGAACACTGAGGTACTCAGGAGATTAACTGTATGTAATTCAGCTTTTTCTGCCATGATATGGCCAACCTAAAGCAGGGCAGAAAATTGTATTATTAGCACTTGGAACTTATTCCAGGTTCCTGCTTTTAAAAATCAATACAGAAGAAAAAACAGCTTTAAGAGTAAAGGCTGAAAATCGACATGATTAAGCAGAAATAAAGGATTATCTAAACACTTGATAGGGATTAATTAGGCTAAACTACTCTCTTTTCTCCAGAAGCTTTGTCAGAACAAAGTTCATTCCTCACCCTTCTCTGCACCAGTCCAAACCACTAATCTCCCAGGTTATTTGTTACTATGAATTCTCTTGTGTTAAGCCTAAGAAACACAAAACCAAGATGCTGGAATAGCATAAAGACAGGGTGTCTTATATGAAATATGATACTGATGCGCAGTTATCTCCCTTTCAAAACATCTATGCTGTTAAATTGAACAACAAAGAAATAACATGCATATACTTATAAAAAAAAACAGGTAACATGAAGAATATAATAATAAAAAAGTTGTAAAGATAAAAATGATCATGCCAGGCATCTAGCTAGTTAAGCACTGATTCATATTTGATTTAATTTACAATTGCCATCTTGATTTTTGTAGATATGGAAATAATATTGATTCAACAAATTTCCTATCTTCGACTCTCTGAGTGAAAATGAAAGATGAGTTAACAGCAGATTAATTATTGAGCAGATGGGATAGTGGTCCAGAGTCAAAAGGAGATTAGAAATTCAAGAAATATCAATATAGTTTTAAGACATTGAATTCAGTCTCCTGAGTCTTCTAACACTATTGCATTTTTTAATATTTTAGCAGTTCAGATTTTTCATCAGAAAAAAAGCAGAAGTGTTTGCAGATGAAAACTAAGCTCAGATTAAAGTTGCGTGTTTAGCAAGTTGCTAAAAAGAAAGCTCACCTATGTTAAATATTTAACTTTGCATCATTAAACAAAAAGATTAAGGAAACTATATATTCATCTGCTCTTCAAGAAATATTATCCAAAAGTATCGAACTCTCAACCACCGGTACAGGAGCACCAGCTTCTTTGGGTCATTAGTATAAAAGCCACATGTTACCTGGTTCTTCTGCCATACACAATCTAAGAGGAACAAGATCATCAGCACCCACAGAGATAAAGCCTTTCACAGAGACACAGTTTAATTAGCCCCTGATAAATCTGTTCAAGGCACTGGGATGTGACAAAACTGGAAGGATGACTTAAAAGCAGTTCTGAGTGGGGGGAGGATAACAGGAGGCACTGTAAACATCCCTGCCAAAGCAGGGGCATGACATAGCAGCCTCTGTGAAGAAGCAGCTTATAACCTTCAATGCGAACTTCTTACAGGCCCCCAGGAGCAAAACCAACACCACCATGTCAGCTGAGAGGTTTGCCTCATGGCATTCAACCCAAACAATGACTTGTAACTGATGTTTTGGAAGTACAAAACTTCAGAGACAACCAACTACACCCCTACTAACAGCTCCCCTTCTCAGCTTCTGGTCATTTACAGCTAGAGGATTTCCTGGTTTAGAAGCTTCTTTTATGTTTAATGGACTCCAGTGACTGCCTAACTGCTCCTCATAGCTATTTCACCTTGGGCATCCATTAAAATAGCAGTAATGCTTACAGTTCAGCTGCAGCCTTACGGACAAAGTTCCTGTACTTAAACCTGTCTCTTTCTGGGCAGACTGAAGATCCTTAAATCTTTTGTAACCAAGCAAAAAAAAAAAAAAAAAAAAAAGTAAAAGAAATTGTTGGCTATTCACATTCTCCATGCTGTTCAGCTGCTACAGAAGGCTTTTCCTTAAAACATTTATGATTGTTATCCTTCTATGCACTTTTCTTTTTCCATTACCCACTTTGAGACAAAGAAGGGAGAGGAAGAATGAAGCTCAACATTCAAATGATATCAAAACTCAATTTGAAAAGTAGCACGATATATTCTGGTTTGCTTCCTATTTCCTTCCTAGCAGCTTCTAAATGTACAGATGTCTAGTTCAGCTTCTGGAAAAAAACAGATGACTTCTTATATTTCATCCTTCAAAAAAACTGAATTGCAATAAAACTATTATTTTGAATTGGAACAGTAGCAAGACGGTCTGCAGTGAAATTTCATTTAGCTGAAAATGTCTGAATTCAGTCTGTCTTCACTACTTGGCACTGGTATGACGACTACTGACATCCTGCATGCAGTTCGGTAGCCTGCAGCTCAGGCAGGATAATGGAAATTGGAAGAGCTTTCAGAAACAGTATCCCTTTAATATTAAGAGACTAGACACAGAGTGGAAGTCTTAGCACTCAAGCTGGCTTACCAAAATACTAGGCTATAATAAAAGTTAAAAGGCAAACAACCAATCAAGTTAAGTGCACATAGTGAAATCTCAAGTGTAACAGTAAGGGCTTCTTCAATAAAGTCGAAAGGTGACAGATGACCCAATGGACAGACAGTGTACCTATACAAAGTCAGATTTAATACGATAATTTCCTTTTCTTTCCACTTTTCTCCATTCTTAAAAAAAAGCCTCTACCTTTTGAGCACTGTATTTCATTAATATTAATGTAATTACAGTGGCTTCATATAGAAGTATTTTAGGAATTCCTAGAAATCCAATGCAACACTCACTTATTTGTGGCAGCACAAAGAAAAACAAGAAGAAAACATCATGCTGAAAGGAAGCAAATTACTCATTCTATTCCTTCCTTATCATTAGAGAAATTTATGAATTTTTCATTATAACTCTCAGTTTCAGGATTATTAAAGAAACTCAGAAAAAGGTTAAGAAAACTAGAAGTCATCTTCACCTAGCAAATCAATTATTTGTAGTACACTTCCCTTAGCTTTTACACTACAAGCCTTATGCCAAAACAATTTACTATTGCATAGAAGCACAAATGGTAACTTGCACATTAGGATGCAAATAAAAAGGCATTTTGGGGATTGACTTCAGGTGAATAGTGTAGTCAAAAAATTAAATAGCAGTAGCCAGTGAAATACTAGGACATGTTTCTTATCAATGCACACCCTGTATCTAAAAGATTTCAAATACATTTTTAGTGGTCATCTTTCAAGCTGTTAAATACTTCTTTTAGATTTAGCCTGGAATCAGGGAATAGAGAAATTTAAACAAAAAACACCCCCTCTATATTCTTAACACTTAAGAAATGAGTGCTAGAAATTAAGAGAAATTAAACTCTTAAACACCTGCCAACTAATAGCACGAAACAGAGCATCCATTTTCATTCATGCTAAGACACTCAGAAGCCTTAGTAAAATTATTAAGTAAAATATATTGCAGTAATTAAATAGTTTATCTTAAAAATACATTGTTGCACTTTTGAGGAACTCTAGCTTATCTGGTTGAAATTCTAGCACCTATGTTACACAGAAGTTATTGGAAAATTACTCACCTCTAATTAAAAATAACACATGTTAAAATCAATACTTAAATACTACTTTTTTTTTACTGCTATTAACTCATGTAAAATAAAAAAAAGGCTATAAATTGACTTTCCAAGGGAAAAATTACAATGTAAACATACTCTACCACTGTGCAGTTCCACTCCATAGAATTCAAGTGTTCGTGCTATATTTATATAGCAGGACTCTGCTTCAGATTGCTTGAGGCCACTAAAAGAAGGGAAAAAATAATAAATATGAACCACAGACAAGTCAAAAATAAAAGATACAATATTCTATTTATTCCAAGTGCATAAAACTAGAAGAATGCCACAGTCCAGTGTCTGAGAAATAACCCCACATTCATTAAGTAGTACCACGAGTTCTCTACCGGTGAAGGCCCTGCTAAAGTACTCTCAAAAAATTGAGTGAATTATACACAATTTTATTATCCTAGCCATTCTGGACCAGCTCTTTTTAGAAAAATCTTTTTTATCTGTTATGTTCAAAGGGATGAGGAAACTATTCCCCTATAAAATCTTACTTTATAGTAAGAAGCTGTATCCATAAATATTCTCTACTTCATAGTTTCTCAGAAGGAAGTCATTTAGAAGAAAGATTAGAAGCACGAATGTACTAATAAAATAAAGGGGAGAGAGCAGATTAAAAGTTAAAGTTATGAAACTCACCAAGGAAAAGCCATCCAAGTTAACCTACAATCTATAAGTCCTAAAATACTTTTTTTTGTCCTGCAGCTAAGACATACAAGAATTCGACCTTCTTGTCTTCAAGAAAGCTTCTACAAGTGCATGTAAAAACAACTCTTTGCTGGGTGAGCTTCCAAAACAACATGCATAAAATTACGTTAATCAAATGCAATTTAGGTGCAGCCTGCAAAAAGCTAACATAACATTGAGTTATGTTAAGAATTCCAGCAACTATTACTTCCAATTAATATCCCTCCTTTTAAATGCAAAGCCATCAAAATACTATGCTGTGAAACAGCCACTCTAGGAAATATTACATCATGCTCCAGAAAACTGAAAGCTACCTTGAACTAGAAAGCCATGGTCAGTGTGGCTTGAGGATGTCATAATATCGGCAACAAAAGAGCAAAGACAAAAAAAAGAGCAGTTTGTCACAATCCTGAACTAAAGTGGTTTCTCAGATCTACACATACACTGACTACTGTCACCTTGATTCTGACAAACTTTAGTAGACCTTATCTCTTTCACTGTGTCAGAAAATTACAAAAGCAAACCAACGCAAAAATGGCCATTTTGTTATATAACAGGATGCTGAACGTATTTGCAAGAGTACATTACTGTCATTTAAAAAAATTCGATCAAGTACTTTGTTCAGAAAGTCTGCTGCACACCAACAGGATATGCCTGCAAATTTTAATTCTCAATTTGCATACTCCATCTACACCAGACCTTGTGCCTTGAAGGGCCAGCAAGTATCACAGCACAGACTTAGGTTTTTTTACTCGTTGTTACACCCTCCTACTCAATTAGAGGTGAAATGAAACCTTCAGGTCCCTAAGCAGATGGCAATTATTCAGTGAGACACACAGGCAAGAGGAAACTGGTCTTGATTTCAATTTTTATAGTTGTTGATACCCAAGGACTAATGAAACTCACCTGGAATATAAGCATCCTATTTAGCTTTAAATGCATCCTTCTCTTTAAACTGATAGCTGGATCTAGCAAGCACTGTGAAAACTTTACCATTCTGGACAATATCTGCATCCTACAATCTCAGGCTGCTTATGTGATTAAGCAAAACTCAGCAGGAAAACCACATTAAAACCAACTACATACAGAAAAATCCCCCTATGGATTTAGGGATGAACACAGAAGGAAAATTTCTGAAGCTATACCAGTTCAATATGACAATAGTTGCTTTCTTAACAGCTACATACTGAGCTAAGCTGGTTAGTGTGACATGGACTTGCTCAGAGAATACTTCCTCAGATTTTGCAGAGCAACATAAAACCTAGGTAACAGAAACCTTGCACTGAGTTACAAAACATAACAACACAAGATATAACATGACTTCTCAAGTCTGTATTTCAGCAATTCATGCCTTTTTCTTTTCCTTTGTGAAAGTTTCCCAAAGGATAGACACTAAAGAATGAAAAAAGAATAGATGCTTATAGAGTTGGCTTTAAAATCCTATAATCCAAGAACACTGATTTCAAAGCTATAATAATTTACAGATAACCTACATGGTTTACAGCAAATATTATTTACTCCAGATTAGCAGAAATCTCATTCCAAAGCAACAATGTTCTCTTAAAGGGTAAAACAGTAAATTCTTCCTTTCCATCTTTCCTTCCCAGCAGCTCTGATGAACACCAGAACCATTCTTGTCAAGTATGTTCTTGGCACTGATCTAGTCAAATTCATGTCCCAGACATAAGTATTCTCTACGAATGCTAAAGGAGTATGCAGGAAATATGTCCAGGACAAAAAATAATTTGTCTACCTCTCCTTGCACTCTGAAGTAAATTGGCCTTAAGAGCCAAGTTTCAAAAAAGGTGTTAAAACAATAAAGAAACATTTTTTCCAGTCCAATCTACTCAGTATTTTTATTCAGACCTTCAATCACCAACACCTCTGATAATTCCAATACAGAAGTTAAACTTCTCAGTCATCAAGGCTTCACTCTACCAAAGACACCCAATGAAAGCATTGATTTCACTGAAAGGACCCAGAAAAGAAAGGAGTCTTTCCAACAGACCCTACCACATCTTATTTGGGACCAATAGTAACTTCTGCTCTTTCCTCTGCAGGACATAACCAGTTTTATATCTCTTGCTACCTCAGCACTAAATACATGAGCTCAACCCAGCTACTCCAAGACTCCTCAGAAACTTCCCTCAGTGGTCTCCAAGATGACTGCTTCCTAAAGGCAAGAAGATTTATTCACTCCTGTCTAAAAGTCCCCCTCAAAAAACTACTGAGCCTACTGGAAACTGCTAATTAATTCGGAAGGAGTAGAGGCATCAGCTATTGTGTCTGAACATGAACTGTTCGGAAAGCAGGCCAGATTAGTACCTCCAACAGAAAGGACAGCTGGAGTTAAGAGCTCAGTGGTTATCTTCTTTTGCCCCATAAAAGACAACGCATGCTCTCGACTGCTAGGGAGCACACGTGACGTTCAGAACTACTCACTACACCCACTAGCAGTAAAGAAAATAGAGGGAAAAGTAAGAGTATTGAGAAAAAAAAAACAGCTGAGGGACATTAGGAAGAGATGAAAATGGAAATATTTCAGGGTATAAATCAAAGAAACTAAGACAGTGGGGAATTAGCTCTGCTGCAGTTAACATACAAACAGAGAAAACAAGTCTACAGAGATTTGGATTTCATTTGCTCACAGACAATTTCTTAGATTGGCATATTTGCATTCAGCTTGCAAGTATCTGATCAACACCACTAATTCCAAGCTGCAGTCTTACAAGAGACAAATCAGCAAGGTCAGAAAAAATAATTAGCAGCGCACTAACTTGAATAATCTGTTACAGCCTTCGTGTTACACTCAGGAGAGGGGAGCGGAAGCACAAAGTTAATAGAGGTGTTTTATGGTTATGATGTTTATTGGAGTTTTTTTCCACATATATAGACAAAAAAAAATTAGAGAATTTGAAAAATGATCAAACGTCCTTCATCCAGAAAACCCCTCAAACATTTTGTATAGTGTTCTAGATTGTTGCCTTTAATAATGCATAAGGCTAACTGATCTACTGGAGGTTATAACTAGAAATTTATTTAAATGTTTCAACACATTAGCATCATGCTCGGAATATAATTAATCTAGCACCTCTATGCTAAACCCAAGTATTTCATTTAACAGAAGCTATATGAAATACAACTGGCTGTTGAAATGAAACTACTAAGAACTTGAGTCTTCCTTTTGACATCTTTTTTTTCTTTAAAAGCTCAAGAGGTGAGAGAGAACTAAAAGTTCACGTTACCTGTGTTGCTCATGTAGCGTTTCTACTTTGGTAAGAAAATCTTTGTTCTGCTCCGGTATAAAGTTGTAATTTGACAGATATCCTGAACAATGCACTGAAGCATTATAGTCTCCAAGTTGTGCTGTTAAGAAACAAGAAACACATATACAAAGTTTTCATAGTTAATTGGATTGTTGTTTAGAAGAAATTCCTTCTCATTAAAACATGGACACATATGGGGAAATGCAGGAATTACCAATTATTTCCCAACATACATAGGGAATTGTATGACACCAGTGAAGTAAGATTTTTTTCATAATACACTTACCATAACTATAATCTCAAGCACTGAATGACACAGTACTCTATTTAGTTACTTACACAGCCCCACTTTTGCACCATAAGCTGTAACAGCACCAGACAGACATCATGTGCCGAGCCGGCACAGACGTGCAGTACTGTAACATCAGAGAACACCAAATTGCTTCAATAAGAGACGGCAAATGAAATCAATTTGACACATTTACTTGACTATAACATATTAGAAGTCTTCAACAAGATCTGTCACTTAGAAAGCATCTCCTCTTCACAAATTCAGGTGGAAATCACTCTGCTACCAACTATGGCACTGTCCTAGAAACGCAGCTGTGAATTACTCAACAGAACATGTGAAATAACTGCTGATTTACACAAAACATTATCAAGCTGCTACAAAAGGTAAATAACTATAACCTGTACTAATCTTCTTTTTTGTAAAGAGTATGAAATAGTAATTATAAAGCCTTAAAGTCTTCCAGAAGTTATTGGTATGGTTTGCAAATTAACACAAAAGAAGGTAACTGATAGGCTGCAAACAACTCAGCATAGAAAGTCCCTCAAGTAAATCAAAGTTCAAGAGCACACTTTTAGGATACACTATCAATAACATTAACACTATTTTCCCGAAAATTAAAAAAAAATGTAAAAAAGAGACATTCAAATGATTCAAGTTGAGGGGCAGGAGAGGCACATCAGAAATAACTTACACCTGCATTAATTATGTAGGATCTGTAGTGCAGGAGATAACCAATATTTGCCACTTACATATTCAAACAGCATGATTTATATGGCCCAGAAAATGGAACTACTATGATACAAGACAATTCCCAGGCAAATGCAGTCAAAAGCTAATATTGTTGCACACCTAATTGTCTGCATCAAGAGAAACATTTAAACAAAAAAGGGAATGATAAAGAGTAACTAATTTACTTCGAATGCAGATGTTCTTGCATGCTTAGTTCTTTCTTTTCAAAGGTAGCCTGAACTTTAAATTAGTTAGCAAAATGGCAGGCAAACAACAAAATATTTACCATTAAAACCAAAACACATATTTGAAAATTACTGTCAAATTATCTGAAGAAGAACACAAAAACGAGAACAAGAAAAGCCAAACCAAACCAAACAAAAAAAAAAAAAAAACAACCAAATGAAGTCAGAAGATGCAGAAGTATCACAAGACACTGAAATAATTTTTAGGAATATCCATGTATTAACAAAAGTCCAAGCCTGCCAAGGCTAAGACAAAAGCAACAACGATAAAAGCAAAAATTGGGAACTTTTAGAACTAAGTAGTATGCTTATAACAGTGTAAAATAAAACCCACAATTTCACGGATTATAGTAGTTGATTGAGGATCCTTTCCTTTACAAATCATTAACACAACCCATCTTTTCTATGAAACAATCGACATCTTCACGGTTTGTTGCAGCCAGTTTGAATTCTAATCTTGCCAATAGGAAAAGACCAGATTGCCAGGAATAAGGTAACATAGTTTTCCACTTCAATTTTCTTTGCAATAGGAAAAGATATTTTTACTGTAATTTTAACTTCTCTAAAGAGGACATGTATGTTATTCCTTCATACATTTTGAGGTATAGTCTTCTTTCTAATCTTCGAAATAGGCTACTCTGGGTTTTTTCCCCTCTTCCTCCTAGCTACCTGAGGCTATGCCAACAAGGGGAGCAATTTAGCTTCTCCAACTCCCTAGCCAGCTGTTACAGTAGAAGAGAAACATCTTGCAAGAATAATAATCTTGTGTAAGATTTAATTATCCAAGTAGGAAAAAAAAGTTAGGACATATCGAGATGTTGGCAAGAATAATAACCCATGATACTTCTATCTCTTTATTGGATTTCTCCAGAAGAGACCAGAAGGGCAGGAAATATTAAAGACCTATTTCTAAACTGAGTTTCTCCTGACATAGTTTCTGCTCTGATCACAAGTCAGCAGATACTGACTTAATGAAGATAAAGTTACAGTATAAAAATAAGCATATTTTCACCCTTCTCCATTCTAGACCACTGTTGCTCTTTAATTTATTACAACTGGCAAATGATACAAAGTGAGAGAAAACGGAACCAAGGATGAGTCAAAAAACAAAGAAACCCCTGACGTTTGAATATCAGAATACTGTATTTTAGAGTTCTATATCTAATATGAAAGGCTTTAAAGACAGGAATATGATGGACCATTCATTCAGAAGGCCATATTAAATAAAAAGAGTACATTTATCTTTTAATTTCTAGTAAGAGTTCAATAGCCAAGTAGCCGTGTTGACATACCAAAACACTAGATCTACAAACTTTCAATATAATAAGAGCTTATAAGTGCTTGAAACACAAGTCTTGAGATCATATATATTTACAGAGTATAGGATCTGTCTATGCCTTATTGAAGCCTAAACAAGCTAGATATTCTTCATACTTTTTTCAAAAGTAATTTGTTCAGATAATCTTCAAGGTGCAGATGACATACTGTTCTCCAATTCTACAGACTTTGCTTGTAAATAATACTAAAAATTTTCCATAGAAAGTAATAGCACCAGAACCTATTTCTGCACATGGGCATTTCAAGTAACTTCAGATACAAGAAGGGAAATGTATGAATGGCTCATGGCTAACCATGATGAGAAATCAGTCATAGATCATATGAACAAACTGATCCAAAGGAATGCCTCCAAAAGCCAGTCTTTGAAAACTGGTTTAATATCAACTTTCTATAGACCTGAGAAGTGCACCAGAAAAGAATCAAGCAGTTTCATACTGAATTTGTAACTTTTTTGCAAGTTTAATATTTTAGGTCACATGAATAAAGCACAAAAGTGAATTGAGTTGCCTGTTTTAAAAAAAGGATAACTACATATGAAGATCAGGTTCCCAGGGGAACAGAAAATAACCAAACAATGGGACAAGTCTAGCACATAAATTGTAAAAATCTTCAGGTATAAAACTGTAGTCCAGGATTAAAGCACAGTTAGGATCGCATGACTGGCCTCCAAATCAGGACACCAATAATGACTCACATGCCTGAGATGAGGGTGAAATGTAGTATTAAAGGCTAGTGATTATCTTCATATGAGCACTGAGGTACAAAAAGAAAAGATCTTAATCTACACAGTTTAATCAGTTTAGAAATTTTAAGTGATTGTTTTTACGGCACAAAAAGAGAACAGAAGAAAGGTGAACTTCCTAGCATATATTGTTTCTCAACAATAACTACAAAGTATTCAAGTATTAAAATGTCTCTGGAATCAGAAAACAAGTTGCTACAGCAGAATTCAGTTTCAAAGAACCAACATAGAAATGCAGACACTTTACTAAAGACAGACTAAAAAGGTCCATTGGAATGAGCAAAAAGACACCATGTTGAAAAAGGTTTTCAGAGAGAAATTCCTAAAAGGACCAAAACCCTCAGAAGTGAATGTTGAGAGAAGAAAAGGTGTTTCAACAAGTGGAACCTGTATCCAAATAAGGATGAGAACATGAACGCTAACCCACTCAGCCGCTAAGTAATTGTGATGTCCCTACTGGACAAGCAGAACTAGCTATCATATGAGTTAAAAGTAACTTGTTTTGTAAAAGGACATAATGCTTCACACTCAAGAGCCCTTACAAAATGTTCAGCCTAGGCATGACTGTAAATAGCTGCTTATGACCACTTACAACAGCTGGCCATTTTGTGGTAAGACAGAATGAGAAATTAGGCATTAATAAAAACAAAGGAACATTTGTAGGGAAAAAAAAAAAGAAAACTATGCATACACAATGGTAGTCTCCAAGTTATTTACCACTCTAGAATGAAAAATGAGCCAGTCATTGTAATGCCTTTTATTAAAAGAACCAAAAAATAAAAAGCAGCAGCTCAAAACCCAGACACAGTTAAACAACAACACAAAAAAATAGTCTCAAGGCAAAGGAAGAAACAAATTAGAAACTATAAATTATACTGAGTTGCTGTTTCTGCATCTCAAATACAACATGTACTTCAGAAACCATATAGACACAATCAAAAAAAGTATTGAGAAAAGCAAAGTATGATCCAAAGCACAAAGAGCATTCATTTTGAGAAAGCATTGGGATAAAAGACTTAAAGGAATAGTTACCAGTACTCCCAAAACATTGTGAGTTTTTGCCAAACTAATGCATCTGATCCGCTGCCATATATGTTGTTTCTCAGCATTCACCACTACTCATTTGAGAATCACAAAATCATTTAGGTTGGACAAGACCTCTAAGATCCTTGAGTCCAATCCTTAACCCAGCACTGCTAAGACCACCACTAAAACACGTCCCTCAGTGCCACATCTACAGATTTTGTAAGCACCTCCTGGGATGATGACTCCACGACTTCCCTGAACAGCCTCTTCCAAAGCTTGACAACCCTTTTGGTGAAGAAATTTTTCCTAATATAGAACCAAAACCTTCCTTGGCACAACTTGAGGCCGATACCATGAGTATAATACTGTGTTACACGGATCTTGACCTTGGGAAACTCTTCCTTCCCCCTTTTTTATTACGTTACACAAAAATATTTAATAGGTTCCTCCAACTTAAAAATACAGAAGAATGGTATCAAGTCTATGAGGCACTGCAGAAAGTCAGCTCCTTCAGCTACAGCACTGGCCAATATCTCAATGTTGGGTTCTCCACTCTGGAGACTGCACCTTGTTTTGAAGCGTTATAGTTCAAAAAACTATTTGTGGCTTAATGGAAGACCATCACATAAACAATACGTGAAGCAATGATCTCCTGAAGTGGCCTCTGTATTGCCTAACACAACTGTAAAATATAATTAAGGAAAACCAGCCCAAAAGAGCTGGAAAGTTGCTGTATATAAACAATCAGGACACTCTTAGAAGATCTGTTGTACAGAGATGCTAGCAAGCTCAGGAGCAGCATTCTAGAATTGAGTGAACCATATGGAAGGAAATGGGAATGCATTTCAATTAATGTCTCCAAGCTGATTCTTGCATTGTGAGTTTCATGACCATCACACATATAACACTGGCACTGCTGATGACAGGTACTGTAAGATAGGATAAAAGGTACCTGTGACTAAACAGCACACATGCAGGCTACAGAAGAACAGATGTGACATGCACACAGTCCTCAGACTACCCAACACATCTAGTAAGTAATTTCAAACACCGGAAATTCAGCTCAAAGTTCTCTCTATTAATCCAATCTGGTTTTGATTTTAAGGCACAAGGGTTAAAGATGCCCTGGAAAAAGGCAGAAACCTGGCTGATCTGTAAGCAAATCTCTCAGCTTACCTGTGATGTCCTTCTGAGCACTATTTCGCTTCAAGAAAGCATGGGTAGGGAGCACACAGAGAAAAATCCTCAAATGCTAAACATGAAAAGAGAGAGGTCTCCATAAAGTAAGAAGTCTGAGGTTTCAACCTAATTTCTATAGAGTGAGGCAAAATGAAGGCAAGTTAGAAGAAAGAGTCAGGCCTCACTGTGGTGCTGCTGTGGCTGTTTATCTAAGTCTTACAGCCCTCTGCCTCTTATGGCATTCCCAAAATTCTAACTCTCTTATTCCCAGCTCCTGAGAGACTTTCACACTAAGCTCAGCTTTCCTTGACTCCTCATCCTCACTAGCCTTCCTTTCCTTAGAAGAGGTTAAAGTCCATTTGAATCCCTAGCAACCAGTCAACCCCTTTCTGAACAAACTCCCAAAGACAGATAGCAGTGTACTATAGACAATTCCTGGCTCTCAAAGCAGCGCCGAGAGGAGCAATACCACCGGAAACAAGAGCAACTGATGCTCAGGGAAAAAAAACAAGCTTAGAAGCATTCATAACATCTTTGTTGGCTTTATTGCTGTGCTTCAGATTCAAGTCCCAAGTCAGCAATGGATTTATTAAAGTAAGAGCATATTCTCATGAAACCCATGGGACTTCTTACATACCAGTAGCTGGGCATTTAAACAATGGCCTGGAAATGGAAATTTGCTACATGAAGTGATAAAAAACAAGTGGTGCTAAATCAGCTTTGTGACATTTGAAATAAAAAAAGGAATAGATGTATTGAATAGGTTTCTTTATTTGGTTTTATAGATGGAACAACATTGCCATTTTACACTAATAAAAACACACAATTTATCAGTAAGATTTTTCAGTATGAGTGTATCCCTCCAACTTCCCAGTGATGAAATTATTTGAAAGGCACCTTAACAAGTTCTTCTTAAAAAAACCAAAGATTTCAAAATCCACTGATTATTTTGTCACAAAGCACATTCCTGATAATACACCAACAACTTATTCTTGAAGTGTCTGAACTATACTCGTAATCAGGTTCAGTCACATGTTATTTAGACACAGTATTCACACCCACTTGCATTCCCCTGTAACTTAGCACCACCAGGCAACGCAGGGTGTGCTGCAGCAGGGCAGAGGGACATGTCAGAGCTTTATTTCAGAACCACAGTGCTGTACCCAAATGCCTGCGCAAAGGGTACTACAGAGAAGCAGCATTCCAGCAGCACAGCAGATACCACCAAAAACTGTCTCCTTGCAAAACTCATACAAAGCCTCTGAAGGCCAACCATACAACCAGCACATGGAAAAGCTGTAGTTTAGAAGCAAGAGCAGAAATATCAAACACCAGACTTCATATGCTGTAAAATAGATCTGCTTCAGCCCTCCCATCAGCAGCAACTGCTACACCTTTTAAATAAACAACCCACAATGTTGTCAGACAACAAGGATTTCCCCTTCTGCATACAAGGAAAGCTACAGAAGGAGAGAGCAGCCTGAAAGCTGCCAAGAAGTGGCAGTAAACAGCTCAGGTAGAACTGATTCATGGCTACCTCAGACAATGGATTTCTCATAAGCAGCTACCTCATATCCAAGAACTTCAGTTCTCGTCACTAAGTATGATTAGAAATTAAAACACTGATAGAAAACTACTTAAAACAATTTCAGTTGACAGGAATCACAGCAAACATGACTCAGTGAGGAGACCGAAACCCTCAGATTTCAAAAACGTCTTTCCTATGCCATCATCACCTGGTAAAAGCAAAAAAAAAAAAAAAAAAAAAATTCTGAGGGAATATGTCTTTCTATTAAACATTTCATTCTTTACTAATGCAGAGAATAAATATCAGTATATTTATTCAGTATATAGATATACTATCTATTCAGTATATATATTTTGTTGCTGACAGAATATATATACTGAAAGCAACAGAAAGGACATCAGATAGAAAAAAAAAAAGGTTACTTTTGGGTTTGGGGTTTTTTGTGCTTTGGCTTTTTTTTAATTAGAAAGGAAAAGAAACCAAAAAAAACCCCCACCATCTGGTAAAAGCAGCACTATCAGGAGTGAAAAAAACCAGTCAAATAGCTCAATGAGAAATCCAGAATCCACCATGAAAGAGAAAGATTAAAACACACTAGCACCCTTTGACAATCTTCACTGTCCTTCTATCATTTTCTTTTAATACAGATAACAGCATTAGTAGGTATCCTAGCCTAAGCACTAAAAAGGGAACAGTCATAAAACTGAAGGAGAAACAGGAACTACTTTGGGAATTGGGGTACACTAGATATGGCATTATTAATTTCACTTTGGGACAAAACCTTTGTATTCTTCATTTTTGAGCTTTAGCACAACTGGATCACCAACAGCTTATTTAGCAATCCTAATGGTGCAGAATGTTTCAGCCTTCAAGTGCCCTTACTGGGCCTCAGAAACACCAGACCAGGATGAACTTCATTTGGCTACAAAATTGGGACTGCCACCTACTACGGAAAATTTTTCTGGCTTCAACTGTTCTTACTGAAGCTTGAATCTGATTACGGTTTCATTTTATAAAAGGGTGCGACATACGACGTGCTTAAACAAAAGCAAATGTTTCATAGACTCCTTTGGTTTTGATAGATATTAAGAGTTTATCACATTCTTCTTTGAAAAGCACACTTTAATTATTTTAGCTTGGTCCTTATTTCAAACAAAAATTACCTCAGTTGTTTCTGTGGGCCTTGTTAGCCTTTCCATCAAAGAAATGAGATTCAGCCAAATAATTACACTATTCTTGCATACTTTCCCCTGACTATTTTAACAAATATGCAAACTCCACTAAACCGTCAACCTGAATTTTTTCTTTGTTTAATGAGAAAGGTATTCCTCCAGCTGTTTTTCACTATCTGTTGAGGATGCTTGTGAGGCATTGGATAAGACTCCAATTTGGTTTTCCTACAGATGTTTTTCTAGTATCATCATTCGAAATTTTTGCCAGTTGAAGGCAGATGAGAAGGATGTAAGTTCTTATATGTAGAGTCACCTTAAATGTATTGTGAAAGGCCAGTTTTACACAACTAACAAACCAAATTCCATGAAACAAACATTATGTAAGAACACTGTAGTTTCTTAATCATGAGTTTACCTTCCTCTTAACTGTTCTCTAGATGACCACTTACTCCCCTGGAATGTTTTCCTGTAGCTATTGTAACACACAGTAAGTTTCACTGTTTTGCTTCCACTGACAATGTAAACCTGAATTTTTGTCAGCAGTAGAGGCACACATAAATAACATTATTATTCTTGTATCAACTTTTTTTTTTTGGCAGGCCTAAAAAGTATGTTTTTTGTATTTAGACTGTCTCTGGAGGCTGCTTTAACAACCTGCACCTGCATATTAAATACTCTGGACAAATAGATAAGGAAAGAAATCTCTCCTGACTTTTCACTGGTGAACAGCCAAGAAGGTAGTTGGTCAAATAAATTTATTAACAAAATAATGATTGGTTATTACTTACATTGTACTGCATATGATGCCAGGACAACAGCAGAATTAATGGGGCATGACAACCTGGAAAGGTGAGGAAATAATTTTATTTAGACATAGGCTGTACATACGTCTTATTAAAAAAGTCTCACAATTAGTTCAGTACGAGAAGACTAATTTAGCTTCAAAGAGTATCTGATTTTTTCTTACTAAGTTTGATTGTTAAAGCACAGTACAACTGGATATTAAACAGCTCCTTAAGTGAATGGTAGTAACTAATCAGAAAAGGATATGATAAAATTCTTGTTGGATACTTATTCGGGTAAGAAAAAGGAGAAGAGATTTTTATGGAGCTCTGGACCTTACTTTAATAGCTGCATTCTGGTATATTTAAAACGAGACACAAACACTAAAATTAGCCAAATGCCAAGCACAAAGACAGCTCTGATCTTACAACCAAAACTGACTATAAAAGAAAAAAGCCAACACCTATAGGCAATTGACATTTGGCAGCAAGTACTTGGACCATGTTTTCCTTTTTATTTTTTTTAATGTACAAACACACAGAAATCGCAGCCAAAGAAACCACTTTGGGTATATGCTCACCATATAGGTAATAAAACGCTGAAATCATGAGAAACGATAGCATGAACTGCCCTTTGATATTCCCTCCTGACTACTGCACTAGGCAGTGGGTCCCCAGGTTTGGAATTCCATGCCTGGCACAGCAAGCCTTGCATAAATATCTCTGTGGCTGATGTTGTGCCTGTTGACATACAGTATCTTCTACAGCTCATTCACACCAGACTTCTAAACTGTTCTTAATAAGTGAGCTATGTGAAAATTTGTAACATTTCCTAGCAATGTGATTTTCCTTTAAAGCAATGTTTCACAAGGCATATTTTTGGGATAACTGGGATAATCAGTTGGGATAATTTTACAGCAACAATATCCTCAGGCAAAAGGCTTTTTAATTTTATTTTTAAAATAATTATAGAGAAATTGAAGAGTCTTCTTATTACCTTCCTTCTGCAATATCAGTCTTCAACTGCAGAAAAAATAAATGCCTAGAAAAGATTTTTTTGGAAAAGAAACAAATATGCATTTATTTTTAAATGGTATGATTTAAATAGCTACATATATTAGTTTTATTTCATTAGATTTCCCAGCAAACTATACAAACAGATGAACAAATATTAGTGGCATTTAAAAATATGCAATCATACACCCACTCACTCTCACAACATTTTTAAGGATCTTTGGCAGTCTCTACTGCAAATCCAGGGCCACAGTATTAATGTCACAATTAACACTACAAAAACCAAACCACTACTGAACTGGGCTCTTTTGCTCCCTGGAATACTCATTTTGAATTCAATTTAAAAAAAAAATTAAAAAAAAGGCAAAACACCCCAAATCTCAATCAAGGTTGACTGTGACAGTCTATCTTGGAGCTACTCAGTGGAGGATGAGATATTTCTCTAGCAGCATATGCTGACAAAAAGCCCTTAAACAATTCTCCAAGAGCAGTGCAGTCTTCCTCTTGTTAGTGTGTTTGATAATGTTAGTTTATAGTGATACTGAAGAGTGGGCATGTGAAGAATCTTAAAGAGCAGATCTTAGAATAATTTCAGTTTTAAACTGTAGAACAGCTTAAAACTGCATGATTAACAAATACTAAAACAGGTCAAAAGCTAAATTTTCTTCAAGAAATATAATTTCACATGTTGTACTATTTATATTCCCAAGTCACTGAAATTAATAAGCAATGAAAGTGCTACAGAAATGCCAGATTAATGTGTGCCTTCAAATTCTAAACACCAAATAACAGTCACTGAACAAAACAAGTATTCAAGTAAAATGTTGTGATAAATTGATTGAAAATTGCTTACCATTCACATACCGCACCACCCCAAAAACTCAGAGACAGGTTAAAAATGAAAATTTTACAGGTCTACTGTAAACTGAAGCATTATATATCTTTGCATGTTACAAGTAATGAGCAAGCTAGAAAACAAGAACTGTTATCTGTTCTTCCCAAAAAAAAAATAAACCCCACCCTCCCACACCCTCAGCATTAAATCTACTACACATGTTCAAAACTGACTCAGTGTTGATACGAAACTTCTAAGATAGATAGACCTAGGGCATGCAGACTCAAAAAAAAAAAAAAAAAACCAAACAAGATGCAAATAAACGTACTTTTAAAACCTACATCTTTTTACTAACTTATGTCAGAGTTGTAGGCTGTGTATATCAGAAACTACTCATCATGAGTATAGCATCAAGCTCTCCATTCCAAATGCATTCAATACCAAGAGTCATACAGAGTTATCTATGTAATAAAGCATAGTTTGCCAAGCTGCAGACACGGGAAAGAAGGGATTTACACATTCCTAGTTCATGGAAGCAAAAATCAAACAGAAGTTACCTGGTTTGTTCTTGCTGAAGTGTGTTAGGATCAGGTATAAAAAACCTTACACGAAAATGAAGGGTGCAGGGAAAACTTCCTGCAATATTTTAGAAGAGCAAATCAATTTTTAGTTTAAAACTGAAAGAGCCTAATATTTTCATTTCTATATTTACAGAAAAATTACATGAATAACCACATAAAATCTCAAGCATTTTTTTCAAGAAACTAAAAGAAACTATGAGAAGTATCTCCTGATGCCCTAACACCAACTTTGAGAAAATACTCTCAAATGTTGTAATGCTTTCATTTAAAGTACTTTACATATGATATTTTGCATAAAAGGCATTATTGAGCTACCTTTGCCTCCTAAGAATTAGAAGAGAGAAAAGCACTAAACATACTTGAGGTGTCTCAGCTGGGATAATGCTCAGTTCTATCTTACATATAAATACATGAAATTACAGAAGTTCATCATGCTAATTTTGTGTAGGAATTGAAATAAAAATGCATGATCTGTAGCACAAGGTAGAAATGAGTGCTGAAAAACACAGCTCAAGTGTCACAGCACAAACTGGGACAGTGTCACTCAGCCCTCCTAAGCTGCTCTCTGGCCAGGCTTAGGCTGGCTGGCCTGTCCTTCTTGGTTAGCATTCTGTGTTACCCAAAGCTGTATAAAACAAGACAAACTGGAACAACAAATACACCTAGAAGAGTGTGGTGTTGGTTTTTTGGTTGGTTGCTTTTAATAAAAATGCATAAATTTGTTTTTTCTCACCTATGTGAGACAAGAAATTGCCAGAACCTATACATGAACCTGCCTATGCTTCCACCAATCAAAACCCCCTTTTCCTTTGCTTCCCTCAGGAGGAATTCACTGGCACCACAATATGACTACTGCTTTCACAGCCATCTAAGCATGTCTAACACTGTTCAGAAACCAGGTTTAGCTGCTACTGTAGCATCAAAGTTAGTGATCTACCAGGTCTTATTGACTCAGGTAGGAGTAAGGAGAAGTTGAAGGATCTGCTGAAAAGACTGGCAGACCCAAGACTTGCTCTTGAAGAAAATCTACCATCTGGACAACATGCATTTGTTTTAGTCATAAGAACACAGAAAAACAGAACTACAAAGTTACAATCAAGATAGTAAAATCAAGTCTTACCTTTTAACTGTTTTCTGATAGGTTTGCTTGGTTCAAGCCACCGCTGTGAAAACAAAAACTATTAGATGGTTTAAAAATATTTACAGAAAAATTGTGGTTTTTTATGTGCATCTGTGTGCATGAATACGTGTGTAAACATATACGCATATATATTTATACACACATATACATGCACACACATTTATTATGTACTATACTTACAGGTGAATCTACTGAAGTTTCATTTTGCTGTAAACCAAAATATTCTTTCTCCGTCACACCCAACTGGTTATAGGTCATATCCAACAAAATCTGTCCAGTGTCTTGTTTCTGAAAACAAGAAAAGTTTAGAAGTGAAAACCTGCAACACTTATACATTTTAAGATATAATTAATTGAAATAAATGTTTTTGGTTTTTTTCCTAATGTAACTCATGAATAAAAATAGCTGCTAATTCATAATAAGAATATATAATATATATAATCATTCAGCAATAAGAACTTTATTCTGATAAACGTTTGCGTTTCTTTCCAAAATACATTAGGCACGTGAAATTTCCTAATATGAACAGACATGTATTCCAGCCCTTGATGTGAGTGCAGCAAATTAATTGTAAGCAGACCACCTCTCCCTTGCCCACAGTGGGAGCACTGCCCTTCTCCAGAGTGGCAGTCTGCAGGCATGGCTTGCCAACACGTGGGGCTGCTCTGGCCCCTGTTGTGACCACCAAAGCAGCACGCTGTGCTTCCACATTGGCTGATAAAAAGCGAAGTGAGTATACACTAGGATGGGAAAAAAAAAGGAGGAGGAAGCTGTGATCCAGCCATAAGATCCCATACTTCAGCCTGCACTCTCACTTGCCCCTCAGTGTCCACAAGCTCAGCTGCTATTCAGCCACCTCATTTTCTGCCTAGATGTTCCCCATGACAGGAATCACAGAAGAACTGGTGCAAAACAGTATCAAACAGGCAGCAGAGATCAGAAGTGTAAGGCTGGTATAGTTTCCCCCAAATCAAAAAAGAATCTCCATGCCATGGCATTGTGGAGAACAGATTAACCAACTTCTGCCAAAGAACACCGCGAACCAATTCTATTAAAAAAAAACCACCAAACACTAAATAAAATACAAAACCCCCTCAACAAGACTGCAATCCTAAAAATGCTAATAAGTATTAGATAGCTTGCTGTATTGGGTTTGTGTGGCTAGATTTTGGTAGCGGGGAGGCACCAGAGCAGAGATTCCCCTGCAGCCTATGGTGCAGACCATGGTGAAGCAGCTGTGCCCCTGCAGCCCATGGAGTCCCACAAGAGAGCCAGAGATCCACCTGCAGCCTGTGGAGGATCCCACACTAGAGCAGGTGGATGCTTGAAAGGAGGCTGTCATCCCATGGGAAGCCAGCAGTGGAACAGGCTCCTGGCAGGGACCTGAAGACCCATGAAGAGAGGAACTCACACTGCAGCAGGTTTGCTGGTAGAACCTGTGACCCTGAAGAACTCCAACTCATGGAAGAGTGATCCATATTGCAGCGATTTGTGAAGAACTGTGGCCCGTGGGAAGCCCGTTGGAGAAGTTTGTGGAGAACTGTCTCCTGTGGGAGGGACCCCACGCTGCAGCCAGGGAAGGACTCCTCTCCCTGAGCACTGGGAGAAACAACCTGTGGCAAACTGCCCGAAACCCTCATTCCCTGTCTCCCTGTGCCACTGCAGGGGAGCAGGTAGAGCCTGGGAAGGAGGGATGAGTGGCAGGAAGGTGTTTTTAAGATTTATTTTACTTCTCATCCTGCTCTGATTTTGTTTGTAATAAATTCAATGATTATCTCCAAGTTCAGTCTGTTTTGCCTGCGACAGTATTTGGTGAGTGCAAAGCTGTATGGCATCTTAGCTCTAGATTTTTATATACAGAATTGCTGGACAGAGCAAAAATTGGGCCAGTTCACTTTCTTCTATTGAAAAAAAAAGAAAATGAAGTTTTCCAAATTAGTTTAAGATTTTTCCAAATGTCTCTCTTAAAAGCAGAAATAATCTGCACACATAACCCCCAATCCCTCCAAAAAAACCAAAGCCAAACAAACAAAATCTCAGAGGAAAATTATTTGAACTGCAAAATGCACTTTATTCTCTAACAAATTTCTTAAAAATTCAGCTCTGGTTTTATTAAGTTCTGATTTCTTAAACAAATTGATTTATTTTTTAAAGCAACCACTTGAAACAAAGGACTTAATGTATAAGCATGATATTGACAACATTTCTGTGGCTGGCCCCAGACTTGCTCAGTAAGTGTGTTCGCTTACAAGCCAATTCAATTCTTTCCTTAAACCTTTTTTATAATACAACAGTCCAGTAAGTCCTGTTCAGAAGAAAGACTTTTATTTTTTTATAATAGGGTACAACACTGTTGTGATTGAGTGCTTTAAATAGCAACATATTCCACAGTCTTCCCTTATCTCATAGGAGCATTCTTCCTATTTAAAAAGATGGGAAAAGAAAAACAAAATCTCAAGCACCTGACACTCACTTGGTCCATCTTATTTTGGAGGATGGAATATTATCCAACACTTTCTATTGCAAGAGCAGAACTCTTAGCAACTCATTTGTGATCTGAATGCTCAGTGTTCACTGAGCAGTGTTACTATATCAGGCTGTTGGCTTCCTGTGAAAAGCTGTGCCCATTTTTCTGGAGTAAAGTCACATGTGGAGAAAACAATGTAGGCAACACCCAGCTGTTGAGACTACCTTTTCTCCTCCAGCAGTCCTCCGCCTTATTTAACTTTCAGAGCAAACAGCTGAGGTCTCACAATAAATGTGAGTCCACATAGGCCTGTAAAGGCTGTGTGGTTGCTAAGAGCAGCAGCATTGTCCCCTCCTTCTCTACCCCAGCTGCACGTTCCCACTCCCCATCTTTCGAACAGGCTACCATTCCCTGGCATAGTCAAACCACAGCACTGATCAAATCCCACTTTTTTCTGAACTAGCATACGCCTAAAATCCAGCTTAGAAACTGAACTCTCAGTGACAGGACAGGTAAGGACCATGTCACCATGCATTCCTTGTCACACAAAGCCACGGCACCATGCACCTGTAAGGCAGCTCTGTCCAGCACCATCAGTGACGTTGCATCCACCATGCAGACTGAGATTTGTCCACCAGAAATTATCAATATGTGTACACAAGAGGGCCCTATGGAAACAGCAGATGCCACTCTGAAATAATGGGCATTTCCTGACACCAGTAAGCTCATCCTTATTACTGACCATATTTATTTCCTCAGGGTTGGGTTTTTATAAGCAGAATGTTAAAACACTTTAAAGTGTCATCACGACACCTGCACAACTCAGAAGCCTAATTGCACACCTATGGTGCACACTTTTGACAGCACCTAAATGAGCTCCTAAAGTTATATTGTGACCAAAAGCAGTAATTACAGGGGATGGGACAGATACTTTGATGAAAGAAGGTGTTCAGGAATCTCAGATTTCATTACAAATAGGGCAGGACAAGACCACAGAGGGTAGATTCTTCTGCTAATTTTTGGTTTGAATTTCAACACTTCTTACTTCCTTTGGTCTCCCTTCTTCACAACAGCATTATCTCCTAATTCCTTCTCGGTTTCCATGCTTCCAATCTTTCACCCCAATTCAGATGCCTTTACCTTGTCTCTCCCCATCCCCTCACAACTGCATTCCTCCCTCCCCCCCAGCATATATGAATTGCTAAGCCTTCTCACTGCTTCCCTGTAAAGAGAAGCAAGCTCCCTGCTACAACATTCTTGCTCAGCAAGTCACAGTTCTCTCTTTGCAATGTTCCCATGGGTCTCCCAACCCTAAACCCAGCTGTTCAGCCAGCACTAGTCTCATCCACCTACACATCTATTTACTTCTCTTCTGCCTCTCCACATTTCCAAGAAAAAAATAATTTCCAGCACTACTTTTAAGTGGTTCCAGTTCTTGCTCCTGATATTAAAAGCAGGTTTTTTCCCAGTGCCTAGATCAAACACCCACTCCAGAAATCTAAGCTAAGTAAAAAATGTTATTTTTAATTGTTCAAGTCTTCTTGTTAAAATTCCCAGTTATAAGGAGTTTTGTTGTTTTTCAAAGAAAGGTTTATTTCCTTAACTTTGGCATTGTTTTAAGAAACACTTGAATCCTTTTTCAGTCTATATACCTAAAAATGACCACACAGCTCATGCTGCACAATCTTCAATTTACTTTGTACATTAACAGTTTTGAGACCTAGGTGTAAAGTGAGGCAGGCTAAGCATGTTACATCACCGCTTCTAAATTTTGACATCCATTCCAATACAATTCATAGCCACGGCATATTCAAATATTACAATGTGTCAGGTGCTTTACAACACATCCTATTTTCGATCCCCTGTGCCACAGGAGGAGGGCAAAACAACATGAACACTGCTCAGCTATACTGGACGTTAGAATCAAGTTCTCCTTAACCCTATCAAACATTAGAGCAAGTAGTTAAGACACGACCAATTAAGCTCTTCCTTTTCTACAATGAAATTTAAAAAATGATGGATATTCCTCACTAGTCTGCACTGCTATAATGACATAAGCTCTTAAGACAACCTTAAGAATTTCAAAGTTTTTACTGAAAAGAAACATTTTCAAGAAGTTTGAGTGTTTCCACTCTGAAAAGAACTTTCCATTTATTTCACCTTCATGATATCTACCAATCCTTATTCTGAATTGTTAAAACCTTTGCATCAACTACCTCATAACCACACACTGTTCAGCTCCATTTAAATCTGTCTTCAAATCAATTACACCTTATGTTGGATAGGCCAAAAATTAATACTTAAAGCAGTCATAATTAACACCTATTACGTTCTACCCATGCCACAACAAGTTCCTACAACATTTAGGGGATTTAAATTAGTCAAATTCAATTTCTAGTAAGTTAAACAATTGTGAAGAGAAAATAGCCCTTCATTATTTTTTAATGTCAAATACTGCCAAGAACCTGGGATGATCAAGACTCACTGCCCCAAGAACCACATAAAGTTAAGGTAAAATTGTTAGTTCCTTGGACTAAAGAGGTAAATATGCAAGTAAAGTTCTTCAGTTTGTTAACTTCTACAAAGTAAGTGGCACAGAGTGACAATTTAAGAGGACAGCACAATGTAAAGCATATCTCCCCGTCCTCTGCAGAAGCTTTGCCCCCACTTTCTGGTAATGATAACCTCCCAGTTACGGACCACCTAAGCTTTCGCAAATTCAGTCTCACTTCAGACACAATACCCACTGCCCCTCGTGCTGTTTGAGGACCTTTCCTAATTTAGCCTGTAACACTAATTTGCAAACAAACAGCTTGTGTCCTTTGGTCCTAAAAGATGCATGAGCTTGAACACAGTGCTACCACTTTCTTTTAATTTCTGCAGTAATTTTACACACAGCTAATTTGCTCTTCTGCTAACTCTGTCCTTTTCTCTTCTCAGAATTTATTTACCCACCCGATGCTCTTATTCAAGCATGGAAGATTTTGTTCATCTAGAATAAACATAACAGGCTCTTTCCTAACGTCCAGTCTTCTGCAGAGCATCCTAGTTTTACTTTCTATGCCTGCCTGACTGGAACTTTCCTCTTTTGTCTGCAAGTGGCCAGGATCCACATGTGACATTCCCTGGAGGGTTGCCTCAATGCCAAGACTAACATTGTTAATACTTCCTTGACACTGGCTGAAGATTCTTGCCAGGTGTATGAAAGCACTCACCTTTTTCAGAACAGTAACACGTGAGCAGCTCAGTCTGCAAACTGCCACTGTTCTCTATTGTTTGCGACTGAAAATTGAGCTTAAAAAAACATTACCTCATCTCATAAAACCAATGAGTTTACACTACTGATTTCCCTCACTGCAATTACTCCTCATTCAAGATAACCTGCTACCTCATATTCCTGTATCTTCTTATTGTTAATAAGGCCTCAAATCGGATATTTTTGATTTTTTGAAAAAGTTTCAAGACCAACAGGTTAATGAAATCTGACAGACAAGAATTCTCTTAATGTCTTTGCACTATTTAACATCTTTTCACCACGATCTACTGCCACCTCCTCAGCCAACTCCCTGCCCATCCCGTAACGCTTTTAGATTCCATACACTTTAGAGCAGTATTTTCCTATATAAAGGTCACACAAAATATTTATCCAAGGACAGAGGTTTAACCCACTGTATTTCCTCTGCCACACAAAATGATTTAAAACACACATGTATATGAGGTTAATCATTTCAGTTCTAACTTTGGAAAAATCTTCCCTCGGTTAATTCTTTCCTTCAGCATTTATTATGAAGTCATGTCCCATAAAGGGCTAAGACTAACAAGCCTGCTGTAGGGCAGATCACTTTCTCAGTGTCCTCAAAGGCATCATCAAATTTCATACTGTCTTACTGCTTTCCAGTTGAGTATACTGACCCGTCTCAATACAAAACTAAATATTTGTTGCCAGCCTGAAACTTCATACAGCAGTTCTTTCAACATGCAGGGACACAGAGCAGCATTAAACTGTCTTGTATTATCAAACAATACTGAGTAGGAAAATTTGGTGACAGAGATACAAAAATTCTGCATCATTGCATTTTTCTATGAGTGGTTTAAAATTATAAAACTCACACTCACAATCAAAAAGAACTTTTAAGTCTTGGATCTCTGTGCATTATTTTAAATATACTAGTAGCAATTGTAGGTGTGCATTTTAACAGTCATATTCCTTCTCAAATACTGGAAGAAGAAATTTAAGTGAGGTGGAAGTGAAGGAAAAACATTTCTTACAATTTAAGCAACTTTTCAATCCATGCAACTTTTTGAATTATTACAGCCTCATCATTTTATTTCTAGAAGGAAACCCTATTACAAAAAGCCAACTAGTCTAAAAGCAAAAATCACAGGTAATAAGACAAAAACATTAACTTAGATAGATGACGCAATTCAGAAGTGATCTGATGCTGTCAGTTTTATTCCTTCTCAAAAGTCAATTTGCTGGAGCTACATGCTTCCCAAGTGGTCATCCCTGGTAAATGAGTCAAAGTAGAGCAAAACCAGAAAATTCCTGCATGTTTATATCAAAGGCTACAGAAAAGTTTGGATTATTGCACTATGTAATATACATAATATAATAAATACCTATTGAACACACTCAAACATGGTATGTGAGCAAATTCTGTATACATCAGAATAACAGCTAACATTTTCCCCAGGCGAAAAGCCTGTGCGTTATAGCCTTAGAACAAGACAGAGGTGACATCAGAGACAGAGGTGAGTTAACCTTATCACAAAACTGAAACACCTGAAATTTTACTGGGAGCTTCACGAAAGCCTGGATATAATTAAAGTCAAGTGCAACATTCAGTACTAAATGCAGTCAAGTCTCTGTCTCAAATGTGGTTTTGAAAGAACATTTCCAACTCTCACCTTCCATGCACCTTCTATTCTTTGCCTGGACTTTGGACATGTTCCATCTAAGTACTGAAACACATAATGGTGGAACAAGAAAGGCCACTTCAGCCTTGCATAGTTAACATACATTTCTCTTTGGACTGTAAGCAATGTAGTGGAATGTGTCTGTCTGTACTCCCATGTGAACTTTCTTGATAATGATGACCTAAAACCAGCACACACAAGTTATACTGATGAACTCTTTGTGATATCCTGAATACAAAATTCAGATTCACTGAAACTGTAGTATAAACACCTTTAAATAAAAACCGTGAACAAAAAAGCCAATCACTTCGTTACTCTGACAAGGCAACAAATCCAGGAGAAAAATGGCACTGCTCTCTTGCAATTAAGCCTTTATTTACAGCTGGTCAGGATACCAATATTCTTTGGGATAAGTGATTAATAAGAACAAATTTTCCGAAAGGAAATTATGTAGCTATCTTCAGGTTTCTCAATAGATAGAAAGTTCTTCTGGTTATATCCATATGCAAAATCTACCTTCCTTCTTCCTTTTTCCATTTCTAGGATGCTTGGGTTTTATTCATCCTGCTACAGACAGAACCACCGGGAAAACAAAGTACCATCTGAAGTAGCACTCATCAGAATGATAAAGAAGAAAGAAACAGATAAGTATAACTACAAAAGTACCACGCAGTTTGCTAACAAAATTTGCTAACAAAAAAATCAGCTCTGTGGGTTCTATAAAGATCCTGTTTCTAGAGAACGAAAAGAAAGTTTTATCTCTATTCTCTCTGTCCTCTTAAAGATACAGTATTTCAAGACACTATCATTTTAAAGATGTCAGTACTAGTTCAAAATTCCAAAATATATAAGTTGTTCCCAGCATTGTAAGTTTAGACTATTTAATATATTATATTTCTATTAAATTTAAATCCACCCCATATTTTGTAGTCTTGAACGCATTTGCATTGTCAACAAGATAAAAGAAATGACAACAGAGGAATATTGATTTGTTAAAACTTATAGTAAATTTATCTTAAGTTCCTTCTCTCCCGTGATGTTTCTTTTCTTTAATGCTATTTTTCTATATAATCTCCTTATGACTTTGAAAGAAAGAATTCCTTTTGCAGTAAGAATTCTGTGTTCAGATAGCTGCTACATGACAAAGCAATGCTCAGCTGTTTTCAGTCCATTGTCATTAGAATGAGAGAACTCTCCAATTCCACTTATGCTATTAAATGGACAAAGGCCAAGCTTCAAGCATTCTGCTTTTCCACTTTTACTTTCCACTATTTGTCATTGAAAAACATAATCCTGTCAATGAACATAAAGCCTACTTATGCATATGTGAATATTAGCCTATAATGTTAGCTCAAAGTGTAACATCTATCCAAACTTTGAGCCTTCACAGATCAGAACCAGGTACCACTAGATCACAAACAACCCTGAAAAATTTCCAACCTTAATTTTCCACTGACAATGTTGAAGTCCTTTCAAAGAGAAAACACTACACTTTATGCTTAGAAGAGTTGATCCTGTTCAGTTCCCGTTCTCCAAATTCCAACAGAGGAAAAAAATTCAACATATTTCAGCAATATTTGTAAAAGCTGAGAAAGTAAAAAAAATAGAAAACATATTTACAATATCCATAAGACATAGTAGGTCCTTCTGTCCATGAATCTTGTATCTATGCCTAGTCACTTCAGAAAGCACCTTCATTTTAATAATGTACTACTACATTATTTAATACATTTCTGCTAATTTGTCTTCTGGATAATCATGCCATGTGATATGCATATTTAATTTATTTAAAATATAGAATTGTCAATTAACCTGTCATCCAGAAATGAATTAAATGTGGAGAAAAACATCTTGATATGAGAAACTGTTTCTCTGAAGCAACACAGAAAGACTTCACCAGTGGGGAAAATCTGTTCAGAGCAAAACTTATTGTCCTTCAGTACATGCCCAGCTGATTCCCAGAGTGACCAAGGACCCAAGTTATTCTTTCCTCAAAGACATAAAACTGAATTATGTTGGCAATTAAAATAAACATACACACACAGAGAGTCAGGCAAAAACTTCACAAAGCCGAATTTTTCTGCGAATGTAAGCAGAACTTGGACACAAATTTTCTGCAGGTGGCTTCAAACCCTTTTGAAAAATGGACCTTATGACACTACCAGAGTGTGGCAAAGCCTATTCTTATGCTGATATCAAGGTTAGATAATCAGGAAAGGCCATCCTCACCGAAAAGCGCAGCCTCCCTCATTACCAGTATGACAGCTCAGTACTCAAAGAACATAAATCTTCTGCGAAACCTCTTCCTTTTTGTAGTCCATAACACAGCGGGTAGCCACACTCCCTGCTTGTTTCAAGTAGAGCAATAATGAGTCCTACATCACCCCTATGCAGTTCAGCATCACAGCTGCAGTAAAGGAGACCCGTACAATTCCTGGATGAAGGAGGTAACCAGCAGTGATACCATAGGGGTATGCTGAAGGTAGGGAGAGAAATCAGCTGGGTTCAGAATTTTGAAAATCATAGAATGGTTTAGGTCGGAAGAAACCTTAAAGATCATCCAATTCCAACTTCCCTGCCATGGGCAGGGACACCTTATATGACCCCAGGTTGCTCAAAACCCCATCCAGCCTGTTCTCGAACACTTTCAAGGATGGGACATCCACAACTTCTCTGGGCAATCTGTTCCAGTGTCTCCCCACCCTCACAGCAAAGAATTTCTTCCTAATATCTAACCTAAATCTACCCTCTCTCAGTTGGAAGCTATTCCCCTCTTGTTTTATCACTGCATGCCCTTGTACAAAGTCCCTCTACAGCTTTCTTTTAGGTATCAGAAGGCTGCTTTAAGGTCTACACAGTTCCTTCTCAATGGTACCCATATTGCCCTCACTGCCTAAAGCAAATTTCACTTGTATAGTGCTGGACTTCAGGCCAAGCACTAAATGTAAAGCTGTGTAACCATCTGTTTACAAAGAACAAATCTACTACTATGCACGGATTTAAAAACATTTTTAATTCCTCATTTTACACAGATCTTTGTGTGGGGCAGGGTGGTGTGTTGCAATTATGCCAGCTCACTGATAGCGAAGGCAATTCCTAGGGGATGCTGGAGACAAACAATGGAAATTGTATACTAACATGTTGCACGTTCTCTTACCTTCTCTTATTCTCTCTCCTTCTACCCCACTCGCCAATATTACACACATATATGAATACATAGCATGGAAAATACATACTAAAATGAGACTAATTCTGTATATATTACAGTAAAAATAACCTTTCTAACCTATCAAATAATTTGTATTTCAATTAATGTCCAACAGACAAATAACAAAATCAGTCTGCAAAGAGATCTGTAATAAGACTTGGGAAAATACAACTTTCAGGTGCAGTTTTGAATGTCCTATTAGAAAGCACCACGTAATCTAATATATATAAACAATACAGCTTCCTCAGCAAAATGCTTCTTCTCAAATAAGGTAAATTGGATAAAATAAGTATCATATAAAGAAATACACACAATTCTACTTAAATTTATCCACAGTTTTTCTGCATGGTCAGATAATTCTATTGAAAGTTGCTTGAGAAGTGAAGCCATTTCCTTTGTTTTCATTTAAAAATAAACTGATATTTTAATCAGTACTAAAGGTTATAAACCTTACAGAATCAAGTACACTAAAAATACAGAGTACAAACCTCCATTAATCCCTTTTCCCTGCCCACACCCAAATAAAGAGACTGTATTGAAGTACAAAAGACTGAACAGAATAGTCCTACTGAGCCACAATGTCTTCACTGTTTACATCATCTTTGCATTTCAGAAAATATGTACTGACATCACTACCAGAATTTATAAGGCCTCCTCCTTTCGGGAGGAGACCTTTTTACCAGTCCTTTGAAGGAGGAGCACACCCCAATTTGAGAGTTCCTTTTAAGTATAAATTATTTATTCATAGTTGATAATGATCACCAGATCTGTTTCTTCGAGGTTTGTATATCATATAGAAGACCTTTTTCCAGATATAATCTGCATGCCATGATTTTATGACATTGAAGTTGCTTGGCTTGAAAATAAATTAAAATAGCACTTTATAAACCCACTTCATAATCAGTAATTCTGCAATTTGTTATGGCAAAGTTACATCTTCAACATCTTTTGGAAATACCATGCCTCAGGGTCCCATATTTCATCTGCAGGTTTCAAACAAATTCCTATGTATTCAAAAAGAAAGTAGTTTTCCGAACTTACGTTGACTTTGAAGCTTTGTACTGAGCCATCCAAAAAGTGGACGTTACAGATTATTTCTGATCGGGTTTTCTCTTTTGGTAGCTCTGATGCTCGTATGTTATTTATCCTCCCACCTAAGGCTCGTAAACGGGAGTTCATAACTATTGCTGAATAACCTACAAAACAAAAATTATGTTTAATGACAGTTCGTAGAATTATCTATGTTTGCTTTTCAGAGTAACCCATAACATCATGAAGACCTCATTACACCCCAAGTTAACAAATGCTTCTTATAGAAAAGAATAAGCTGTAAAATTAGCTTGTTGCAAACCAGAACATAAATGCATACATATAGAGGGGGCTCCCATGTTCTAAATGTGAACATTATCAAGAGAATCACAAGCAATCCCTGCAATATAAACCTAGGTTAGGCACGAGCCACTGCCTTAGTTTAAATCAGTAAAAAACCCCAAACACCTACTATAAAGTAGGAAGGCAATGTCAAGACAAGTTTTTATCGTCTGTAACTAGGAAACTCCTTACCCCCTTTTACATTTCCTACATATTTCTGCATTTACAATACAAGTTTCACTACAATAATTCTGTTTACTCTCAACTGACAGAACAGTCTTGAGTTAATGCAAATCAGGTTCTATCAAGTAACACGTTGTTTCAGGAATATATACACAAACACCATATGTAAGGCAAGCAGAACTAACCTTAAAACATGTCAATATTTTACAGTCTAGCATGCATAAATTCATGAAGCCAGAAATCCATATCAAAGAACATGCCACAAGAAAAAAGTTACTTTGTTGTTTGGGATTTTTTTCTTTTTAAAAAAAAATCTCCATGAAAACCAAAACTCTGAAAACCAGTATTTACAAATTAAAACAAACAAAAGAACATCCCATCAAACAGAAAAAGCCATTCATTGAAATAAGAGGTGAATTAAATTCAGACAAGCCTGTAAACATTTCAAGCCTCTCTTCACTGGATCAGTTTACCAATTAACATCACAGTGTTTAAAGCCAGTTGGCAAGCGAAGCAGAGGGTAGTTTTCCAGGTTAATTACCATACCAATTACCAAACCATACCTCACTTATAAGGGGACAGCTACAAAGGGACTTGCATATGAGTGTCACATGGACTGCTGGCCAAGCTAGACAGGACCTATATGAGTACTAATTTGCCATCTCCCCTTTTTTGTATATCTGCCTTAAAACACAGGCTGTCTTGTCTTTTACTCAGCTACAGAAATGGAACAATTCAGAAAAAAACAATCCCACTTAAAATACTGAAGCATTGCATCTACTACACATCTCTTCAAAAGGGTAACATGAAAAGCCTGAAGAGCCATGACATGTAAAATTATATAAAGTGGGGTTTTTGAGGTTGCAAAGACAACAAAGCAGCGCAGTGATCCATCTTCACTCAACTGTGTGTAATCTATACTCAGAAGCAGCTAAAACAATTGCCCTCTCACAGACAGCTCAGAAGTCAGACACACATAAGCATTCAACACTTCCAACAATACTCTCATAGGTTTTTTTTGCCTGCGAATTGATAGTTCACCATTGTATATTTTCTAAAATCAAAACTGTAAGCTGTCAAGACTCATTTTTCAGCCAGCATGCATTTTTTTTCCTAGGAAAAGGTGTGGTTTGGAGGTTTTAGCTGTTTGTTTTCTCCAGCTCTTTTCTTTTCTTTTGTTTTTAAAGAAGGAGATCAAAAGGAAGAGGTAATCCTTAGGAGAATTATGAACAATATTTCCATATAAACCACCAAACACTCATATTGCTTTGCAATTTTTCTTGATATACAGTCTGCAGTTAATCACAGTATGTTAATTTTTATTTTTTTTATATCCAGAAAATAGGCTAATTCAGGAATGGTTGCTGTTAAATGAAACATAGAGTTATCCAGTTATCAAGAGTATACAAAAAGGTGATGACAAACTAGAATTGTAGAGGAAGCCTCCAATCTCACATTCTCTAATTTTCTAGCAGCTAAGTTTTAAACTACTTATTCAGCACTGTGTTCACCTTTCACCAAAAAGTCAAGTAACTACATGAATTATACTACAAAGTCTTTTCTCCACTGTCCACCTCAGCTGGCAAAAAATCCCTTCTCACTTACAGAAATAACTCTACCCACTAGTCCACTGATGGGTAAGAGGAAGGTTATCCTTCACTGTGGGCCAGCCACCAGGTGAGAGAGAATGTTTTCGGTAGCCAGATTCAAAGCTTCATCAGCCTGGCCTTCAGGGTTCGGTCTGCATTGCGACGCCTAACGCCCCCAGCACACAGAATTCTCCACTCCTGGGAAAAAAGGGTACTTGACCCTTTTGCTTATAATCCCCAACCTCTCTTACACTTCCACCATTCCCTTTCTCTATGCCCTAATTATCTTCAAACTTTGTCAGGCTTCAGCAGAGAGCAATAATCACAGGAGTCTCCAGCTCTGCTCCTGATCTACTCAGAGAAAGGAAGAAAATAGTGCACAGCCCCTGAAGCCCTAGTGCAGAACATGCTGCAAGTTAAGCTACACTTTGAGACCCTTCAGACATTTTGATGCCTAATCCTAATCACTCTCCAGAAGAGCATTACTATTTTTTCAAGCACATTATTTTTTACAATTTAGATAGATCTTGCTACTCACTTCTTCAAACTTCAAATGCAGAAGCCAATACAATAGCATCAACAACATTTATAAACATATATGTGCTTGCTATCCCGAAAAACAACAAGAAAAAAACACCAACAAAAAAAAACCCTCTTATAACGGCAAGAAAATAAACCTGAGTAAACCAATTGATGATTTTTATTTGACTGTGCATAGTCGCACAAGAAATTACAGCTTCATTTCATACCATGGTCCCTCTGTAGGAAGCCCAGCCTGTCTCCTGGACAACCTAAGCTATCCAAGAACTAACAGTAACACATACTCACATACTGCAGTTCATTAAAAAACAAGAGGTGCTTAGTTTGAAATTTATAGTCTTGTGCTCGATTTCCACAGTTACATTTGGTTTAACACCTTCAGGTGATCTGCTGGATGCTGGGTTATATGCCCAATGTCCCAAGTGAAGCGGTAAGTTGGAAATTCATCATGAGAAATTCAAACCTGCTAGTGTGACCAATTTGCATTGGATTCACAAATGAAAACATGCAATTCCTTTCTTTTTACAGTTTTATGTAAAATCACACCAGGAACACAAAGTTCATGGTTTGTGTTTACGGCGTGCAAAGAGCCCCAGCTGAAGCTGTCCTGGACAAAGCCAGTTGACCACAGGAACTGTGCCAAGACAGGGACAAATGGCTGAGTGTTTGGACACCACAGCCATCAGTCAACCGGAGCTCAAGGGGCCTAATCAAGCCCTAGGAAACTGCCACCAGCTGGAGTCCCCAGCAGACAAAGCCACACCTTGTACTTCCCACCTCCATGGCCTTGAGCACCACTGTGCAGAAGTGAGCTCCTGAGGGAGCAGTGTTACAGGTGTCATACCGCAGCAACCTGCCCACACCACTTTGCATGTCCCACCTCAGCGTGTCGCATGCTCAGCAAGTCTGCAAGGAATCCCTAGCCTAAAGGGCAAGGGAAGGACAACAGGAGACAGGTGAGCAGCTGAGCTGTTGGCATCTACTCCATGACTTTTCATCCATGTGTTTAAAGCTGTATTTTAAATAGGGCCAGACTGCTGGAATGGCTTATGGACCCCAGTGCAATATGTAGAAGCACATGAAGGAACCTGCAAGGGCAACTGCTTTTGGGGAAGGTGGAGGGGCCACTGAGATCCCCAGCAAGACCAGAAGCCGGCTCTTAAGCCCCAGCAACCACCCTCCAGCCCTGAGCAACCAGAACCAGCCATTACATGCAATTCTAGTTCCTGTTTGTAGCCACAGGAAGGAGGCTGATTCACAAATGAAACCAAAGAAAAAAAACCTGTAAGACAATTTTGAACATTATTGACAAGTCAATACTTAAATATTTTTTCGCCTTTCCCTAAAATAAGCATGTCAAATCCAGGAAGTTGGGAGCTATATTTTAATTAAACAAACAAAAAAACCACCCCAAACCACAGTTATTTTCACAGTTACAAAGTATAAAAAAAAAAATGTGGAATTCTATCCCATAATGAAATCATGCAATAGGCTTACAGGAGAAAAAAAACACAAATACAGCTACAGAAAGAAGTTAATGTTTTCCAAGTACATTAAACACATTTCCGGACAAGTTTGGTTATGCATGCCTTCTCCTACAGTAACACTGCAGTCAAGTAGGACAAAAATAACATGTTTTCCTCATCTGTTGTATTGAAGACTGACTTTTAAAAATATTTTTTCCATACCAGCATTTGATTTCTTTCCAACTTGCTCGGAAATTGTTGTTAGAAAAACTTAAGACCCCATTATCAGTATAACTACCATTAACTGCTTTTTTACCAAGGAATTAAATCAAGGGCAGATTTGCTGAGTATACACTCAAGGACCTTCTACACATATTCATACTGTGTATAACTGTGAATAGTTTTGTTGGGTTTGTGGGGTTTTTTTTAAATAAATAATTTATTACCATCATTTCATTGGGTAAATGGGGATAATTTACTCCTGTAAGTGGTTACACTCACGTTTTTTTTCTAGGAGGAGACTACTGCACTAAGTTTTCTCAGTTTATTACAGTCTTGACTGAAAACATTGGCCTCTCAAAAATCATATATATTATAAAATCTGTGGGAATGTAATTTATGAAAGGATAGTGCTTCTAACCCACTTTCATTGTTTGAGTGACCATCCCTGACAAGGAAGGGGAAAATTGTAGTACTAAAGATGTGCCCAAGTCTTGTGCGTCCTTTAAATAACAGTTATATTTTCTGGTTATCTGTTCCTTTACTTAAAAGATACAAAATAAATTAAATGGGAATAGAAAGAGGTAAAACAAATTAAAGGTGTCTTTGTAACAATGTATATCCCTAAGACAACTGATACAAATGCTCTTTAGCATGCATCAACCCATGTAGTTAAGAATCATTTACACACCTCAAAGCCGTATCTATCATCAGTGCATCTTAACAACGACTAAATTATTCAGCCAGATTTTCCAAATAGAAGAATTAGGTTTAACTCACTATCTATGAAAACCAGCTTCTGCTTTCACCTTCTGCAGAGGAAATATTTCATCTTTTCTACATTCCCAATGAGAAACTAGATGCCTCCCTATTAATAAAAAATTCAGTTCTTCTATTTCACAGGAAAATCCCAAGAGGTATTGGCCATGATACAAATTACCAGGCATTGCTAAAGCAACAACCAAAGTAAAACATAAACTCCATTTTGAGCAATGTGTGCAGGTCACAATTTTCTCCTTATCTGTAGTTATTTCCTCACAAAATTTTCCTGACATATTCATTGTAAGTTATATAGAAAGTAAATGTGGAAGCCAGAAGCATCATAACATGATGAAACTTCACATCACTTGGGAAAATAAAAGCTAAAAAAAAAATCTGATCCAAAGCAATTAAACCATAAATATAGAAGCATGAAAGTCTTAAATGATTAAGCCTTAACAGCTTATGGTAATAAAATTACTAAAAATAAATTATAAAAATACCTCCAAATTGAGATACAAAGAATAAAATACTTGTTGCAGCATAGCTTTACTTAGAACAAAAATAAAGGTTAATATCCACGTTGAAAGTTGGTGCATGTGTGTAGATAGACACACAACTTCCAAAGCAGTAGCTGCAAGTTTTCAAACCACTGCTGTTTAAGAAAGGCAGCAATATCATTAAAATAGAGACTCTCCACACCAAGGTTAAAATCAACATCAATAAAATTAAAGATTTGGCTTTCTTATATTTGCTTCCAGTGGCTGACACCTGTGATATTTTCAAGCACAGCAAAATTATTTATCTGTCATATAGGTAGCCAAAAGGTCTACCAAAGCATTCTAAGAATGTCATCAAAAATTGCACTCATAAGGCTTAAATCATTCTAGTTATCATCTTAGGTTTTCCAGAAAAATAGACCCTATAGGCAGAAATTCTTCACAGAAAATTAGTCCATATAAGCAAAAAACCAGGCATTTTGAAGTTATACCTTAAACAGGTATAACACATATTGCCAGCTCAATATTTACCAGAACTAGTACAGTACAGAGCAAAGAAAAAAAATCCTTCCACAGTAAAATATAATGATACCTCTTCTTCACTTAATAGCCCTTAATGCTGGAGTTCACCCACAAATAAGCCTTCAGGGTAGACCACATATACTATGACACCTCTATTTGTTTATTTAGAACGTACTTCAAAGCATTTTAGTTTCAATGAAGGTAGTTACAAGGGAAAAGGGCTTGTTCTAAAAACAAAAACCAGACCACAAGTAATTGTGAATACTCTTTCCTCCTCTAGCCTCCACAAAATTAGAATCTAGCTTCTTATTTCACTTTTAAAAGCCAAAAAGTAAATAAACTAGATTTTTTCCTATGTCTTGAAATCAGGTACCTACCTATCTACAGTAGTCATTGCCTCTTAGAAGAGAATCCAATATATGCAGCTGAATAAATTTTTAAAAATCCCCACACCACTACAAGACGTTAGATGTTTAATTACTCCCTAAAATTGAGTTATTAAATGGTTTTGCAAGCCTTTCCTGCACTTCATTCAGCTTTTCATTGTAACACAACCCTGGTAAATCCATATTGCAAAGTGTTTTCATGGGAAATCCAGCTATTTTTAATTCTGGATTCAGCAAGATCACTCATGAATGTCAAAAACAAACTAGAAGAGATGGATGGGAGAGAAAATATGCCTTTTAGTTCTAGCATTATACTGTATCCTGACTGACGCGTCACTGAGATCCCACTAAACCAATATCATACTGAAGGTAATGAGAGCAGTGTGAGCAGCTGGAGTAACTGGTGCAGATAAGCCATGCACCACAGTAAGCCTCCCGTTCTTACTCCAGTTCTGCTACCTGGGATCTACGTACGCTCACGCAGCTGCATTAGGAACACCATTTCTGTCAGGGATCATCTTATAGTGACAGAGTGAAAACACTAAGTGACTGAATTATGCTTAAAAGGGGGAATAGTCACATCAAATGTTTTTTCTGTATATATATATTACATATGTATTCATTCCAAGACAAGGTTTAGAGACAAAGATTCCATTTCAACTTCTCGGAGAATCTTCTTCCTCTCTCCCCTCCCTTTTTGACAAAGGTTTGCTTTACCTGCAAAGGTTTACCAAAAAGATTTTTACCTGGAGAGTCTTAAAACATGCACAGCTTCAGGCATCCCAACAGTCCTTGCTGTTAAGACTGAAGCAGTAGAACAGGCTGCCATTAGAGGTTAATAGAGATTATTTGACGAAAATAATCATAGTCTTTACATAGTAATAGCCTTTACATGGGGGACTGGGGGTTAGCAGAATTATCCCAGCCTTTCAGCAACACGTTCAGCAGCAAAGACTGGTTATCTGAAAACTTAATCTTGAAATCAGATGACCTAAAGGTAACTAAATTCTAGAAGAGTCTACTGGTGGAAAAACAACACTGACCATCAATTTCAGTGTTATTCAGAACTTATGTTCTTAACATCCTTTATTCCAGCTTCTGAGGTAAATATTTTGGTTACCTTTGCAAAGGATCAAATAAGATTGTACGAATAACTCCTCAAACTTCAAGGGTGTAAATCTGGTCATGCCAACTTCACAAATGTTTTTTTTACATACATAAATAAAATCATGCAGGTAGGACATTGTAGGATCCAATGTGTCATTTCAAAGAGCATGAAGCATTATTGCTAGACCTGAGACACAGGATTAGCACAAGTACAGAGATAGTATCTACGGCATGCAGAATGAGTGAGAGCAGAAAAAAAATAGTGGGAAGAAAAAGCATCTGCAGAGATCTGCTCCCTACACTGTTAAAATACTATGAAATACAGATGAGAACAAGACACACTTATAATGATTTCACATTTTTTGCAGTTTTTATTACTCATGAGAGAGATCTTTTTGATGTTTATTTTTAAAAAACATGTATAAAATAACGCTTTCAGCCAGTGTTAGGGGAAGCAAACAGCGCCCTGCTGCACTTCCTGCACCATGCCAATCAAAGCATTCAGGAACTCTATGGCTTCCTCTATTGCCTGCCTCAGCTTTAAGCAGACCACAGAACAAAAGAAAACCATCTCACTGAAAAATGCAAGGGCTATCACTACTTTGTTTTCCAAATAATGCTTTCAAGAGGTAACTAACAATGTTATATGAATTCAAAATAAAAACTGCCAAATGAAAGCTGATGTTCACCTTCCTCACCTTGGTAGAGTCTTACACAAGAGTGGAAGAACATGAATGCTGAGTCAAAGTGAAAGCTGAGCACTGCAGTGCCCAGCTACCAACATTTCCAATAAATATATTAGTTTACATAGAATAAATAATTTATGCCTTCAAATTTTCGAAACCAAGTAGGTGAGCATTCACCACCGAAATTTACAAAGACAAGCAACTAAAATATTCTGAAACCTCAGTTATCAAATTAATAATCAGATGAAAACTGAAATACAAAAAAGACCTCATATTCTAAATAGTAGGCAATAAACTGTGTGTCCTGAGACTTTTGTATGACACATAACATGAAACACGAAACAAGAACCATCATATCAATTTTCCTGCCAAGTACAGTTGTTATATTTAAGCAGAATTTTAATCACCTGCATGACAGATTCAGGAAGAGATGTAGAAAAATAACCAAAGCTCTAAGGATTAAAACATATTCCCAAACTATGCTTTTAGAGGGAAATTCTACTTTTTTACTATATCCACAGTATGATCCTAATCAAACAGTCTAGAAACTACCTGTGCTACTTCTACTGTTTTTTAAAACACAAAAAACACCTTAAAGTAAAACAGGGATTATTCACACAAATCTCACACTATCCACTATGCTTGCAGGTTAATATTAATCTCTACCTCCTGTAGGGTACCATAAATAAACACATATAAATTTCACTTTTGAGAATGTTGCTGAGAATGTCAGAAAAGCATCAAGTGTCCATATAATGTTCCCTATGTGAGACATGCTCTTCTCTGATAGTAGCTTTGAACTGCTGTCCTCCACCTATGACTACTGATATACATTGAAACATTTCACTTGCCAATGTAGCATGATGATGGCCTACCAAAAAAAAAAAAAAAAAAAAAAAAAAAAAAAAAAAAAAAATCACTAATTGCAGATAATGCCTCTTACGAGTACAGGTGTGTTAAAAAAAAAAACCAACCAAACACCAGCTTTCCAAAACAAGCCTTTCCTCATGTCTCAAATACATGTCTAAAGTAATTTTTTTGTGTATAAATTAACCAGACAAATAAAAGAGATCTCTTTATAATTTTTGCCTCCAATTAACGGAGTACATTTTGCACATCAAAGCTACAGTTATCAAAGATTTCAGTCTTTTCAACAGGAGTGATGTCATTGTACCTCACATGCCATCCTCTTTCTTCAAAGCAAAAGAAATTTAAGCTGTTTTTTAAAGAGCAGAAAAGCAGCAGACTGTAGACAGAACAGACTATAGACTCAACACAAGGCTGTGAATCTAAATGTTCACATTCTATTTCTGATGTTGTCACTATTGACATTTTGTGAAATGGTCGCTTTCCTCCTCTCCAAATTGAACATGGATCATGACGGAAACAATTGCCAAAACATACTTTTCAAAACCTTGAAAAAGCAGGGGGTAGGTAACTGGATTGTGGATACACTTAAGAACTTGTTCTTCTACAGAAAGACTGAATGGCCCTTAAATCTGTCACCTCAGAAAGACGCTGCTGGCAGTGGTGACTGCCATTTGTTGCCAAAGGCGAAAGAAGGAGAGAAAACACCTTAATCATGGCTGTGAGAGTATTAATGAGTACTAATGCCACAGAAAGCTAACTCCACTTTTAAAGAAAACAAAAATTCCACACAAAATTCAGTGCTGGATTGTTACTAAACTTGAGAAATAACCTGAAATTGCAGATGACTGAAGTTTCCTTCGTGGGTGGACACAACTGAGTAGCAGATCAAGACCTGCCACTGTAACTTGGTGTTTTCCACTGTGCACAATACCCAATCTGCTTCTCAACACAACAGAGAACTGTGTACCATTCAAACTTGGGAAGAAAAAGTCTCATCACTGGCAACAAAAAACCCAGTCCATACTTTTTGCAAGAAAACATTCCAGATCTCAGAAGAAAGCCTACCTTGTAAATTGTGTTAATGAACAAAAAACTCTTCAGAATCACTACGAAATATCTTTCCGAACCCAGATATTTCTTTTAGACCTTAAAGCTTAAAACTTCACAGAATTGTTTTCTATACATTAATGTTTAATCTGTTCTATAATCCACATTCTGCCACAACCCTTTGAAATATGTTCCCTTAAGCATAACAGAAGACTTCTGTTATAAAACCTATGGCTTCAAAAAGTCCCCAAAGGGATTTGGAACACAGAATTGGCAATCTGCAGTTAACCACAGAATACTCCTGAAAAAGATAAAATGGTAAAATAACCAAATCATAGCAAGTCTTCCTTTAAAAGAAAAAGGAAGGACATAATAGCAATCTGGAAATTGAAAGTTATGTCATGAAGGGAACTTCAAGCTCTAAGAACAGAAAAAAGTATTTCTTTCAGAGACTATAATTCTATTATTCAATTTATCCTCTAGGACTGTTCAAAATGACAAAAAGTTCAGGAGATCCTCAAGTCTCACAAAACTAGTTGTGTTGAAGGAATTACACAAAGTTCTACCTCATGACCTTCAGGAAAGAATCTGAAAATGTACTGCAAAAGCCTTGCACCTCAGAATCAAAACCTAAACAACATGATAAAATTAAAACACCTCTTGATACTTTGATCATAACTTCTTGTTGTTACATATTCAGAACAACAAAACAGAAGATGTTCATGTAAGAAGTTTCCTTACCATGTGAGGGGGCTAAGGGAGAAGAACACCTCCAGAAAATTTGCAACTTTTTACATGGACATGTAGTGATAGGAAAAGAGGTAATGACTTTAAACTAAAAGAGAAATTTAGATTAGATATTAGGCAGAAAATCTTCACTCTGAGGATGGTGAGGGTTGCCCAGACAAGTTGTGGATGTCCTATTCCTGGAAGTGTTCAAGGCCAGCCAGGAAGAAGCTTTGAGCAACCTGTTCTAGAAGGTATTCCTATTCATGGTAGGGGGTCTGGAACTAGGTGATCTTTAAGGTCCCTCCCAATCCAACCCATTATATGATGATTTGTAAGTCAGGAAGACAAAGCAAATACACATTGTGAAAAGCCAGTCTAGGAACATCTGCACTTTGTAAACAATGGCCAGATGAACAGTTTTCTGCCATTCTTTCCTATCTTCATCTCATCTTCCTCCCCCATTTATGACTAACAGACAAATTTGTATTTTAACCTTACCAAAGCACATCACTTTCTTCCCTTTTCAGTTTGTTCCACAGACTTCAAAACATCTAGCATCACAAGAATTTGTTATCAATAAGATCAAATTGTTCTCCAGGACCTGAAGTAGACCTGACTGCATTTCTGTAGCTTTTGCACAAGTCCTCGTCCTCCTGCACAAAGAGAATAGTCAAACAAAAAAAAGCTACACTGCCACCCAAACTAGCCAGATATTTTTCCAATTCTTGCATGTGCTTGGATGTACTCACTTTAAAAGAAGAAAGTAATTCCTACACACAGTGAAGAAAAACATAGAGTAAACATACGACAGAACAAGCCCTAGCTTGCAAACAATTTGTGCTTTCTGGCTTTCCATCAGTATTTAAACAGTGCATGTTTCAGACCAGCAAAATCTAAACATTTACATCTTTACATCCCTGTTAGGCAATTTTTTCACCACCCTACAAGATTAACACGCACCCTGCAACCATGGCACACCACACCAGGAGACCGCTACAAAACACATTCACCTAAAATAGATGCTCCTGCATCTCCCCTGCACTGCAAACCCAGTAGCAGCTATCTTTTGCTCATTTTCTGCCTTTCAACACATTAATTAAGTCCCCAAAGAGCCAAAAAGCAACCTCCCAGCCAGGATTCAATGCAGCTTCGGTGCCAAGCTCAGCCAAAGGCTGCAGGCTGGCTGGACTGCTGTGTCCCTGGCAGCCCAGCACCTCCCTGGACCAGGGAAGGCAGAACATCCCTCCACCATCATAGGGTGGGTGAGCATATTGGGCCAGCTTTAGACAAATACCTGCTAGAACTTCTGCCACAAGGCCACCAAAGTAGAGTGAGCAAGAGTCATGCAAACCACAGCTGGAGTTTGGGGGAGTAAAATGGAATGGGTTACAGTGAGATTTTGTAACGGAGTCTGGTAAAGAACTGCTTGCTCTTGAGTGAAGTACTTCTTTGGGTTTATTGAGGAAGGTGCGAAGGTTGTTTCAGCTTTTTTGGTGTTTTGTTGTTTCTTCTCCAACTCTCCTACAGACATATAGCACTTATACACATCATTCAAGCCCACTTAAGTAGTTTTTGTTCATCTTTAACACAGCGATCCAACAAATGGGCATTTATAACAAAGCCTCCTGTTGCATCTGAAGTAATGCAAGTCTCTTCAACCTCGTACTTACAAGGTTGTTAAAGTTTCCATGCACAGCCAAGATGACATAATTTACAAAATTTAACCATCTCATTTTTGAGAATGCATCCCTACATATCAACTGCTGCTATTTTTCAGAGTTTGTAACTCAGAGGCTAGTTTGTTTTTTAAGTTTCAAATCATTCAATGCACAAGACAATGCCAAGCATTTTCAAATGCACACACACCAAATTTTGCCAAGAAGATCTGATATTCCGTTCTATTTCAGTTTTTGTATTCCTGGCTGGTAGGTAGAATATTTATCTACTTCCCACAAAGCAATCTTAGCATGCTGTGGCAACCGATTACAGAGGAATGCAGGCACTAGGCCAGCATTGCTACTTTATACTGAAACAGGAGCAAAAAGGGAGAGCTCTGCTTACAGTGCTGAGATCCAGTATCTCTCCCAGTCTCCTCACTGCTCAGCACTTTTGCAAGGCAGAGGTAATGGGCAATGCCCTGCAACAGGCAAATTCCTCAAAACCTAATGTGGAAGGGCTGGGAGAGGTAGAAGGAGTCGACTGAAGCATCTCATCTGGTTAGAGCTCTGACCACAGAACAGCTGGAGTGAAAAACAGGACAGAAGTCCACAACTACTAATGCTTTCTTGCCTTTGTGTTTCTTTCATAACCCTGCAATATATCAGAAATGCATTTTAAAGGAAAAGGATCAAAACAAGGACTACTTGAAAACACAATACTATATTTCTAGTTTGGCTTAAGACTCGTCAATTGACCAAAAGCAGTACAGCAAATCAATGACAAAACAGCCTTTTTTGCTGGAAATAACTGATCATCATGAGAGCTTTAAAGGAGAAATTAATTTGGAATGGATTCTTCTATGTCATCAAGCTTATTTTACCTTAGCAACTGAATAAAATAGATTAACAACTTGATTTTGAAAGCTATTAGCTAAACCGTTACATAGATCTCTAATATTTAAGCTTATGCTGTAATCAGTAACAAAGGTAATGACCCCTATTCCAGATTGCCTACCCTAAATAACACCTAAATAAAAATACTCATCTTAGCTTATTTTATCTTAATTGCTTTCCTAGTGCAAAGTGTACCCTGTCATGACCAAGTAAGCGGTCTGCTTGCCCACAAGAGCTTTCTGAATGTGACATCAATATTTACACATGCTGAATGCTCTCAACTGCCAACTGATCTTTGGAATCAAAGTACAAATTCTGACCTACACCACATACACTTTCCTACTATTAATAAAACCTAGAATTTCACCTAAGCAAGTTTGTCTCTTGCAAAAATGGGGTGAGGATTCAGCTTCAACATGCACTGCAAATTAACTGCTAAATCTAGCCAAAACTTGCGAGGTATGTAACCTTCAACCTGGTTAAATTCATGCAGCAGCATAGAGTGCCCCTCTTGAAGCAGTATGACAAGAACAGAAATTCCTTCAAAGTAAAGGCAATTTGCAAGACTAGAAAGAATAACTGGTAGGACAGATTTGCTGGAGACTCAGTGCAATGACAAGCTGGCTGCCTCCCCTGAGCCAGCAAACACAAAGCAGCCAAAGCGAATCACAGCAGCATGTCTGGAAGGGAGGTCTCGGAAAACTTCATAGCAAAGCTCTGGCTGGGAAGCACTTCAAAACCTTGAGGAAAAATCAAAAAGGGAATGCCTCTTGATTTATTTCTTATTGCATTCATGAAGAAAGAGCTCCCCTTTCCATAAATTTTAAAAGCATTATATCAGATGATGTTCAAATGTAAAAATAAATCAGAACTGATAAGACTAACTGAATCGGGAACTAGCGCAGGCTCTGAAGAATATAGGGGGTTTCAAGCAGAATAAGCAGAAGACCAGACATAAAAACATAATGGGATGGAACAAAGCAAATGGTAACATGGACATGACAACAGTGCAGAGACTGAAGAAGAAATTAGATGAGACAGTAGAGGGGAATTACCTGGCATCTTTAAAACAATGAATGAAGTTTGCACCTGAAGAACTAGATCAGCGCCAGGCAAAAAAGAAAAAAAAAGTATTTAGGATTTGTACAAATTCCTACTACTACCATTGGAAAAAAAAAAAAGAAAACTGAGAGAGATTAAACCACTGATTACTGTAAAATAAAAGATGGTGTTTGGGGCATTTTTTTTTTTGGTTTGGGGTTTTTTGGGGTGGTCATGGTTGCTTGGTTTTTTAAATGCCCTTTGAAGCTTTGGTATCTTTTTTGGGTTTCCCTTCACAAACGTTAGCTAGTATAATTTCATATTGAGTCTGAAGTGTTTCCTTGACAGCACCTCTTTTTAGTCCCAGCCAATCTCAAACAATGTTATCTGCACAGTTGGGTAAGGAGTCAGATGCATCTCATTCAACTATCTGGCATTCTCTCACTACTGAATTTGTCACCTTTTCCTCCAACATAACTCAAGTTCTTAGTGTATAGACAGCTAACAGTGACCACATACACACATTAATTTCTGTGCCAGACATGCACTACTACACTTAAATACAGGTCTTAACTTCTTGTTTTACAGATGGTTTGATCTGCCACAGTATAAAATATTTTGCCATCATTCACTTTTAATGCTGCAAGACCAATACCTCAGCTCCCCCTTAATAATATCTCCAGAAGGAGAGGGAAATTAAAAACTCAGAAGAACAAAGATGACAACTCTTTCTGGTGGTATTATTACAACCATCATCACAGACCACACTAATTACTTTCTTCTACCCCAAGCTTTCAGTATGCAACAGTTTAGCCAACTATCACCTTCTTATCTCCAAGACCTTTTTGCTCAATGACCAATATCAAACTGCAAAGGAAAAAACTGGCAACATTGTCAAAGATGTACAAAATTAAACTAGTACTGTAGTGTACTAAGCTTGTAAGAAAGAAATGTGCACTCTTACTCATGTAGGTTGAACCAGAGGAATCATACTGTAATTTGCTCCAGAAAAAAACAAAACTGTTTTGATCAATTAATCAAACACTCGGAAAGCAAAAATAGCAGAATATCAGTGTAGTTGAAGTAAAATTAAATCCTTATGATGTTGTAGCACTTTTTCCTAAATTTAGAAGTCCAGCTACTACCAAGTGTTATCAAACTTCAGAAATTCAGTATCAAAATACAACTCTCATTACAAACGCAGTAAAGAAAGGATTAAAAAATTCAAAAATGCAGATTTCAGATGGCTACTTTCCTCTGGTTTTCAGCCACGCAAACCTACATAAGAGGTTTGAAAACTGAGCTTGGAAGAGAAGCCTGGCTGTGCTGGGCCCACTGCCACCCCCAAAAGCGTGGCTGCAGGGCCCCCAGCCCAGCACACCCTGCCCACTCCGCCGTAGTGACACTGTCAGACCGCCCCGCGCTGGGAACACGGAGGTCCAAGCTACTCATTAACCAGGGCCGGGCAGGAGGCTCTCAAACCCCGCCCGGAGCTGGGGGTGTTTCCAGAGCACCTGCGAGCTAACACAGCAGGCTCCCGCCCTCTCGCCCGAAACAGAACCCAGGGAAGCCTGTGCCCTTGCCTGCCTCGAGAAGTGGGCTCATTGCCGCTAGCAGGCATTCAAAACCACCAACTCATCGATTCTAGGACTAATCCACTTGAAGGTCTTTTCTCCCCTTCCTTCCCTGCCCTGTTAAGGGGACCTGTCACCTAAATGATAATATTTGTAATTGTGCAAACAGTAGTTAATTATAAATCTAGCTATCCAGAGAAAGGTGACAGCACACCAGTGCCTGGAGCAGCACTATCTGCTTGAACACGGTCTGTGATGGCTGCAATTACACTAAGGAGTCATGGAAGAATAAGAAACTTCTACATCAAACATCTCTTCTCGAAGGCAAGCACAGTGCAAACACCTTGCTCCCCACTTCAAGAGCAGGTCCTATCCTGGTTAGGTGCCACGAAAAAAAAAAAAAAAAAGGTAGGGTTGACCTAAATGCAAAGAAAATAAAGATGTCAAATATTTTAAACAAGCAACAAAGAAAATAATAACTCGTTAGAAACACCAGGTAGAAAAATACAAAGCTTTCATTTAGAGAAATGCTGACCTTGTAACTGTTTTTCTCCCTGCTCGAAATACTTTCACCAGCTCAATGAAAAAGAAAAAAAAATTTAAAAAGAACCCGAGGAGTCATTATAAAACAGGCTTGTAAAGTATATCCATATATATAACACCTCTTCTATTGCAAAGTTAAGCACTGGAAACAGCATCTAAAAGTCGCTAAATAAACTTAAGCCAAATCAGTACTAAACCAAGTAGTCCCTACACCTAATTTTACTTGCAAATCAGTCACAGGTTAATATAAAAGGTTTTGAGCATTTAAGTATACTTTCCCATGAAGTAGCTTACAGGATTTTGTTATCTCCAGTAAGAGATACTTAATTTCCATTCTGAAAGCCAGGCCTAAATTTTTAGGTCTCCTGCAGCACTGTACAGATTTCACATAGTATATACATAGACATCATCACGGATCTCAGGATTATTTCTTGAACCAGTAGACAGCAGAATTACCTCAGCAAAATTTGAAAGGCTTAATTTGAAATGTCATACAAGGAATTTCAATAGATTACACTGACTTTGTAACAAATTCTACAATGAAATGCTGGGACAAAACTGAAAACACACCAGGAAGGCCAACCACTACAGCTGGCCATTTTGGAAAACAGACAGAAAAATTTTTAAAAAAACCAAAACCCACCAACAAAAATACCGAGAAACCAGCTACAAACAGGGTAAGTCTACTTCAAAGTGTTTTGAAACAAACATAGCTTAACACGCTCAATTTGTTCTGCAACAAACGTATCAATACACGTTATTTTCATACATATCCATATAGATACACAACACCCAGTCAGCCATAAAATCTTCATTCAAGTATTCATCATTTACATATAACCAATAATAAAGGGGGGAAAAGTATTTGCTACTAACAGTCAAATGCTTCCTGATTAGGTTTGAAACTAGGTTTTTAAACACTGCTCAAGCAGCATGGTGTGTATCAAGGAAAATCCTTATAGGATGCAAAGAGCTCTTTCTGCTCTCATATAAGTAAAACCAACTGAGTTTTAGCATTATAGCTATTTCTCTAATATAGAACAATGTAAACTATTTTAATAAGGTTATCATTGTGTACTGGCAACAGTATTGGATTGGTTGACTGATTTCTCACATTTATTTTAACAAGATTAATGTAATTTTCATTATGCCATCACCAATATTTTAGAAAAACATGGCTATATTTGACCTGGATCACAGAATCATAGAAAAAATCTAGGTTGAAAGGGACCTCTGGAGATCATCTGGTCTAGCTGTTCTTGAAAGTAGGGCTTTAAAATAGATTTTCCAAGGTCCTATCAGGTCAAATCTTGAATACTTCCAGCAAGGAAGACTTCAATACTTCTCTACATAACCTACTCCCAGAGTTTATTAGTTCTCAAAGCAAATAGTATTTTTCCCCTTACATCCAGGCATCTAATAAAAAAAAAAAAAAAACAAAACCACAAACAAAATGAAAAAGACAGTAAACAACATAAGCCTCCTGCAAATAAAAGCATAATATTTGAAGTTAATGTCTGCAGAATATTTATTTCAAGTAACTACAGCTTTATGACAGAAGTAACTGGTCAAGTCCTATAATAACTTGGTAATATATCAGTGATCCCTTTTGGTGAGTACCTCTGGCACCATCCACTGTCCTAGAGAGTCACACAGGTATGCCAGGATGCCTCTGAACATGCACCTACTGCTACTCTCATCTCTTAGGATTCCAAGCTGTCAATTCTCCAAGCCTGAGCCCTTCCTCTCTTCTCCCAGATCCCAAGCCTTTGTGAGTCCCACACATTCCCCTGTACTGCCAGTCTTGCCCAGCTGTCAGAGGATGTAGAGAGCACCATGTAGGTAGTGACAGAACATAAATCAGGCACCTGCTCCCTCTCTGCCATGTGGGCAGAGCAATACAAAAAACCTGCAGAGCCTCACACAGAAGCCCCAGCTCTAGGGCAGGCAGTAACCTCTTCATATAGTTCACAGCTTGATGTCTTTAAGACATTATACATATAAAACGTGTTGAAACTAACCAACAGAACTGGACATTACTGGTGCGGGGATGGACAACCAGCACGCTTTTTAAACAGCAAAACTCAGGAGCTGAGTGTTTATTTGACCCAATGTTGCTTGAGGTCAGCTGACAGCACATCAAAGTTAAAAGTATGAAGACACAGAAACTTGCACCTCATTTACTTGTCACACATCAACTGCCAAAAGGGATCTCAACAGATGGAAAAGAAGGACATTAATAAAGCTAGGCTCCTCCTGCTGTCTGACCTTATCTGCTGGCAAGAGGCACATTTGCTGATTGCCCGGAAGTCGCCATCTAATCAATCCAGTAAAACAGGCTTTTTTTATTACCCATGTTAAAAGTTCAACTTTGCCTTATAACATGCAGACGGTTGTAAAGCCAGTTTTTCTCCACACTGCCAGAAAAGCAAAGCAAACGTGCTTCAAGGAGTGCTGCAAGCCATCTCTAACCAAGAGAGGCCATTTCACAGCTCTGGGTGCTGGCACGTGGCAGCTGAGGACCACTGATATGCACAGGACTCCTGCAGTGCTGTGACCATCCACACAACCAAGGGGACACCTACAGGAACACTTTCTTCAGAGTTTCTGCAACATTAGGCCTACAATCTACTTTCGTAAAAAAAGTTATAAGGATAAGCATAGTATCTTAGGGTTAGAAGTAATTTTACGTAATTAAATAAACTACACCTTCTGGTCCCTAAAGGGGGACTACAAGAAAGCTGGAGAAGGAATGTTTTGCACAAGCATAGTGATAGGACAAGGGGAATGGCTTGAAACTAGGAGAGAGTAGATTCAGATCAGATATCAGGACAAAATTCTTTCCTGTGGGGATGGTGAGGCAGTGGATGCCTCATCCATTGAAGTGTTCAAGGCCAGGTCTGATGGGGATTTGAGCAACCTGGTCTAGTGGAAGGTGTCCCTGCACACAACAGGCTGGGACTTGGTAATCTTTAAGGTCCCTTCCAACCCAAACCATTCAATGATCCTATGATGATAAGCAGTGGAGGAGACGAAACCATGTTTGGTGTTTACGTTAATGTGTTCTTTTTACAAACCTCCGGGGGACAGAAGGCAGAGGCACAAACATGGGACAAAAAAAAAGAATCTACTTTTGCCTTGGGCAAATGAGGTGATAACAAAGTTGCAGTGCTGTACACTTGGGAGACTAAGCAACATTCAGGTTTATTTCCTTCATACCCAGTTAACACAGCTTGTAATTGTCTTTGGCTGCTTGCTTTGACACCTAAAAGAGAAATTTTAAGCCAGTTGTTTTATACTGGGAAAGATTTACTCCCTGGGTAATCAGTAAAAAAAAAAAAGCAAAACCAAACAAGGATGACCGTAGTACACAACAAAACACTACTCCCAGTCAGTCCAACACAGCATGCACTGGTTAACAAGTAACAGAAGTTGTAACTGATAATAGTAACAAAATCCCTCGCTCTTGAGAGTACTCGGTGACAGAGCTAACTTTAGACCCCAACACAACAATTCTAGAGGCTCACTTTTAAGACCATATTAATTAATCTCTGCAAATTCTAATGTAAAAGGATATTATCCTTTAAAACTTTTTAATAAAGGGTCAGAATCCTTCTTCATAAGCTAAAGAAAATGGGTAATACATCACAAGAAAGATTCTGTACAAAACAATCACAACTCCTCTGGAATCCTTTTGCTCCAAGAAGATGGAGAGTTTTTTTTAAGAAACATTATTTATATTGTGTTTTCAGAATCAAGAAGTCAACACAAATAACAAGAAGTTATTCTAGTGATGAATTATCTTTATCAAAATCATAGAATCATTTAGGCTGGAAAAGATCTCCAGGATCATCAAGTCCAGCCCTTAGCCTAGCACTACTAGGCTACATCTACATGTCTTTTAAATACCCCCAGGGATGGTGATTCCACCACTTCCCTGGACAGCCTGTTCCAAAGCTTGCTAATTCACTTGGTGAAGAAAATTTTCCTAATTCTGAACATGCCCAACTTCGTATTCCACTGCATCATTGTTAGATTACCACATGACCTTTGATGGCTCACAAGTCAGATAAATTTGTTCAGAAACCAACTATAGTTAGACGAATGACACTCACAGTAAAATCAAATATATCGCTATCTCAGGATCTAGAGCCAATATATATCAACATGTAATAAACAGGGTTTACCAGTTAACCACAGATTTCACACAATTGTGTAATAGTGTTCTTCTGTTCATAGTGACAAGGAGAAATAACTGTGATGCTGTAAGCCTATGCAACCTGCTACAACAAAAGTGTGATCTTCCTGACTCATTCCAGGGAGATACCACCTGATACATGCAGCGCACTGGCTAGAAGCAGAGTGCTGTCGGCCAACTCAGGCTCTGTAACTGAATAGTAACAGAACACTCACATGATCCACCAGTTATTTGGTACCTTTGGTCAAAGGCACCACATATCAGGATATGAATGAATCGAAAGATTAAATATTTATCTGAAAAATAATAAAACACTATGTGTTCAAAACAGACATAAGACAAAAAAACCACAAAACCCACAAAACACACAACCTTTCCCATTATTAAACACTGAATCATTTCCTAGTTACCAAGAATCACTGTGCTCTCCTTAATCCTGGAGCCTTATCAGCCCCCAAGTGCCAAATCACCAGCTTCCTTTAGATAGGTATCTTTTTCTCCAGGTGTGCATTTTCAATATGAATAGGAAGCACACTAACCAAATCTGGAAAATAAACTTAAAACCCATGGAATTTAATGAACAGAAAGCTACAGTTAGGACAGCTGCTTTACTACAAGAGTATTCCAGTGAGTTCTAAAATATGTCAGGGATTTTTGGTTTCTTGTCATATCAGTAGTGCTCCCTGAATGGTGTGGTCCCACAGAAATTTTCTGCACTTTTTTTTTTTTCTCCACTAAGTTTTTTTTAACTAAGCAGTCAAACTCATGCATGGCTAAATTCTTAGCAACCTTTTCAGGCACCACACAAAATAAACTACATTTACAGAATCTTGCTGTGAAGATAGAAAGGTTTATGACCATTAAAACAATAAGGTCTTTCTGTAAAAATACTCCCAAAAGACATGATCTCTTTTCAAACTAATTATTAATAGAACAATGAACAAGATGATTTTTAGAGTGGCTTATGCTCTACCCAAAGTCAAGCTCACCAATGAGTTTCCATCAAGTGAAAATTGTGACATCTCTTTTAGGCATCTGAGAATGTCACAGATGAAAATGGCAATGGGCAGAACAGATACTAAAATTGCAACCAGGTTTACACTATTATTAATACAAGGATTGTTCAAATAAATAACTGTACTGATTCACAAATGGAGAGAATCAAGACTTAAAATTGAGTTAGGCATAGGATAATTTTATATCCTATGGATATATATCCTAGGATAATTTTACCCCCTTAAAGTCTTTTGATAATTAACACAATCCACTCACACACTGAACCCAAAAATAAGAAGCCAGGGACATGATAAAAGCTTGAACTATACTGTAACTATGAACTTAATGCACTCAGTAGGTCAAGATGTTAGATAAATGTTTTGAAACAAGTTTCCAAAGTGCTTTAATAAATCTGATATACAGATATATACACATGGCTAGAAGCACATGCAAAAGCTAGAAGTTACCTCATCCTACAACAACCCCTGAAACTCAATAAGGACAGCTTGTGCTCATTAGGTTGTTCAAAGATGCCTTTCTTTCCTCCAGTAAACATGGGCTCACATGTTCTGAAAGAACAATGTGAAGATAAGGCAAGCTGTACTTTAGCATGTGCTAGCTGATCTTCAACTTGACCAAAGTACAATCTGCTTTATCTACAGGCTCTTAATGTGCTAGTTAGAATATCAGCAACAGTCAAGAAGATACCTTCTTCCAGACAAAGCACTAGCATTGGAACAACCAGGGCAAAAAAATACTTGCATGTCCTTAACTTCAGGTACATGTCCACACTTGCCTCAATCAAAAGCTGTGCCTCTATCTATACCATTGTAGCTCCAGAAGCACAGTTCTTCCCCATCTATGCAGCAATATGGAAAAAAAAACCAAAATCACAAAAATCATGAAAAGCATTTAGACTGACACAGATGTAGAAATAGAACACAACTGCACACACATCCAACATCTGAGATAAAAACCTTAAGTTTAAAAAAAAAACCCACACCAAAACTGAGTGAAACAGCAGAGATCAGACCTCTGCATACTCAGGCCAATCCCTGGGGAACACCCCATGTTGAACAAGAGGATCCATAGTCACAGAACTGTAGGCAAACAACACAAGAACAACATTACAGTACAAAATCCCACATGTATACAAGTCACAGCTCAGGCTCCCAGCTTTGATTCATAAAATGCGTCATTCCACAGAGCGTAACTGTATCACATAACTTGCTAGGGAAATAGCCATGGTTACTCATCACAGTTTGGTGTTATGAACCGCTGGCTTTCCATAACACTGCACACATGAGATTAAAATCTCTCCGGGGGGTGGAGGGAGAGGATAGCAGGAAATCAATGAACAAGATGTCAAATTGTAACTACTTTCATACTTTAAAGTGCGAATAAAACAGCATTTGACTTAGTAGTGAAATACTTCACTGTTGCTTTCAGCTGCTTACAGCTGCTCCTTCTCTAGAACTATTTTTTAAAGTCTTGCTCAGGCTAAGGAAGGAAAAAAGTCTGGCTCAGAGTAAATAATAAGTTACTTGAAAAGGAAAGGAGCTTTTTGCTTCTTGCTATACAAAAACTTAAAAGATAGCTTTACTTTGTGCACATGCATGTTTAATTTGACCTTTAAACCGTATTGTTGAGGCACAAGCCTTGGTTAGCACCACTGGCACCTGTCAGAATTACCAAAATTAGAGCTACCACCAAAACACTGCAACTGCATTTGTCAGCTATGAAGACTGAAGCATTTTATGGTTTCACACCAATTTTACTATTATTTCTCTTTCAGAAAATACAAAAGTGAAGCATATTTTCTACTTTCCACCTTAACATTTCAGAAATTAAATCTTTTAGCTTGTGTGAAAGGTTATGTGAACTGAAAGGAAGAGTACACAATTAGTTTTATATTACACTGCAATAGAAGATTAAAGAGTTGGAATCATTTTCTGTACACCCAGTTTTCCTCTTCTTGCAGAGAACTTAAAAACACACTGATTTTATTTTCACTTTGAATAATGAAAAACCTCTTGAACTCCTTATAAAACTTTACCTCTCACTAAGATAATACACATGTACAGGTTTCAATTGAGGACTGGCTTTTTCTTCATTTTTCATTAATTTCTATGAGCAACATCACTTAGTGCGAAAGTTCTAAAAACAAAACCAGTGACTGAACCAAGAACCCTGTGACTGGTAAGTTACTACCTTAATACTACACAGTATTGATTGAGAATAATTACCTAACCAATTTCAGAGTGTACCAGTCACCAGCTTGAATTAGTAAGATAAAAGCTGGTTGTTGACAAAGATGACAGAGTAGGTGGCTGTGACAAGGGTTACTACATTGCCTCTTGAAACATACTCACCGAATTGGTCAATACAAGCAAGCATGAAACATACTACCTTGGCTGTATTTCGACTCTGTGATGCAAGGAAAAGAACCCATTTCACTTTTGGCAAAACAACACCTTTCAGAAAGCCTAATACTCGTTCTGCTAAAAAAGGAATTGAGACCACTTATATTGAACAGTTCCCCTCAACTCCAAATCCTAAAAACCAGTTTCCTCCGCAGTGTTTTCAGTCATAATTCAAAGCTTGGAACACTCACTCTCTCCCCCTAACATATGTTGCTGTGCTTGTATCAAACCTAAGCTTGCAGAGAGAGGGGACTGATGAAATTACAGTTTCATCAGTTCCAATATGACAGATTAACATACGCTCATAGCTTGCACAAGCTTCACTTCTTCTGGGATTTCTGTTTTATTTGTAAAACTGCATTACTTGTCTAATGTTCTGTAATCTTCATATTGAGGAGACATTTGCAGAAGCTTAACAGAGGGAACCTAGTCAGAGAGATACATCAGACCAGCCTACTCCTAATGATTTTCATTTCAAACAGAGGCCATTAGGATAACGTGCCAGTTCAGACTTAGGGACCTAGAGCCTGCCAAGATCCACCACATCCCTAACGCAGTGATATGCTCTCCTGTTAAATCAATGGTGACAGTTCTTGGACAGAAGAACTGCATTTCTTAAAAGGAGAAGTATTGCTATAGGATGGAGACACATGCTGAGATGGGATAGTAAGACAATGCAAGACAAGAAGGCCCTTGAACCACAGAAGAGTGACAGACAAAGTCAAAAGAACTTTAAGAGGAGGCAGATAAAATTCTGCTTGTATATTTTTCAACTTTTTTCTGAAACTGATTAAAAAATATCTCGCATCTTCCTGAGGAGTACCAGATGGATAATATGTATTCCAAATGCATGCCCGGAGCGCTTATTTCGCTTGGACATCTCTAACTTGCAAGCCAAGAGCCAGTGAGACTCACCAGGTAAACAACAGTACAGAAGTGCACCAAGAACCCACAAAGTTTTCAAGTCTCTCTTGATTCCTCCTGGCCCAGAAGATGGGAACCCTTTGTTACCATTACTCACGTGTAATGTTTGGAAACCTAAACCAAATTCTAGCAGACAGGCATGACCAGACTTCAGCATCACAGTGATTTCAGCATAACTCAAGCAACTGAATTATGTATGGAAGTATCAGTGTTTTCTGCAGGGAGAAGGCTCTTCAAGATTGTGAATGCAGTTTGACAATAGGAAGAAAAATTAAGACCAAAAAAAAGCTTTAAAAAGCAAGCTATTAGACAATGTTTTCTATAGTATCTGATTTTGTAGCATTTCATGAATGCAGGGGTATGAAAAGAAGAAAGAGAAAGAACACAAAGTCCCATACTGGACACGTGACTAGGTTTCATATTACAATGCTAATAATAGAAATTAGAACTACTCAGTGACGTTCAGTGCATGCTGATTGAAGGCAATGGTATCTTAGAGTACAGGGAGATTAGAATAAATTATCTCAAGGTATGTCAGGATGAAACTTGCAGCACATCTGTTACTCCACTCCAACTGTTTGTGTGCCTGCTCTCTTCCTTTAGCAAACACGTCGACAGAAGAATAACTTACTTCCCATTAATTCCCACTTGTCATGGGGAAAGACTACATACACCTTCTGACTTTTAGGCTTCGATAACAAGATAACACTACAGTTCATGAAAAGCATCCAACTCCAAAACAAAACTGTGGGCAGAGTGTTTCTAGCGGATACTGACACTTCTCTAGCCTGGATTAAGTTGCCTAAACTCTGCCTCTCCCGCAAGCTTAAGAGACAACCCCAATTCAGAGTTACTTGATTGATTCCTATTCAAGTGAATCATCCCATGCTCCAGCCCAAGGCATACAATGCTTCCATCAGGGGCTACGCCAGAGCTATGGCTTCTCACCACAAGACAGACACCTGCAAATTGGATGCACCAGTGCTCATCAATGTTGTGCCAAATCCCCCTTGCTGACTAACATCATGCACTCAACACCATAGAACAAAATGTACATGGCACTGCTACACATAGGTAGCCAGAAGAGAAACCAACGGTACAAACTAACACCAACTAACACAAGCAGGAAGCAAAATAAGTAATTTTTGCTTAGTATACTCAAAGCTGTAGTTTGGGGAAAACAACTGAAAAATGTCGCTCTCTAGCTTTTGAACTTCTGTGCAAACTTTTCAGTAGATGAGTACAGAGTGTTGCCTCTGCCAGAAATCCGTTCTCAAGTTCCCAGTTAAGAAGCTTAAGGAATGTGTTTCTCATTCCAAAAACAAAACAAAAAACAGCAACCAAAACCAAAGCCACACAAGGTTTCTACAAAACTTACAATGAATATTTACCACATTTAAAACAATGAGATTGGTAACCGTGGTCCTTATCACCACTAAACTACATTTTACTTTTAACTGGTCGATTTTTAAGGAACAAATACCCCTACGCATAGATGCCAGCATGGCAAATATTATTTGTGAACAATGTGACAAAACAGAAGAACTGCTCACTGTACTGGCATTTAGTCCGCCCTGGAGAATTTAACATTAACGACTTCTGCACAAAAGACTTTTGGTGCTGTGCCTATGTAAGGTTACTCTTTCAGTGTCTACCTAAAGCTATCATTTACCCATCAGTATAGAAAATGGGTCACAGCTCAGAAAAGTATGGACAGCTGTCTCTGCCATAATATCGACCATGAAAAAAAAGTCCACCCAAGATCTGTAGAAATCAGCTGATGTTTTAGACTCCTGGATTGGATGAAAACAGGATTTATCATGTGATAAGTCATGAACATATGCAAGAAGATGATGATACTACCACTAGCTTTTTTGTTACTACTTTTTTGTTGCTTCTGTCTACTGCTCTAAGCATATTACACCAATAATACAAAATGATTAATTGAGAAGCAGTTATGGAGCTTTTAAATTAATAGCATATCACTTAACTATAGTTTTATCAGCATCTTACTTTGTACCAAAAGTATTTTGGAAGAATGGGGGTAGAGAGTTAAGTATTGTATAGTACAACATTCCTGTGATATTACCCAAATTTATGTCCTGAAATAATGAACTGTTCCAGTCTTAGAATATGTAAAAACTTGATAATGGAAACACTAGAAATGCTTATTAAGTCAGAGAGAGAGAGATGACAAGTGACAAGAGTTCTTCCAGGAATCCACTGCCAGCAATATTAGAGTGTTTAATGAAACAAAATTAATCTTATCATCACAAGTTGGTTCTTCAAATGAGCTGTTCTGTTAAGTGTACTTAGAACTATGCAGAACATTACATTTTTTCTTATGAACTAGAAAACAAAAATGTATTAGATATTTGTCACCAACCTATCAAGACACTTTTGTCACAGGACAATGCCAGAGAACGTCACCATAATAAAAATTTAGCATTTGTATTGCATTAGTGAGCAAGCCTTTCTAGATATGGTAACTGAGCAGACCCTTCTTCCCCGCAGTTCTGTTTGGTAACTGTTTCCCTTACGATCAAACACACTCAGGTAACAGGAACAACTTGCTTCTTGTACAACTAGTTTCAGAAAAACTTTTTTTTAAAAAAAGTGAAAGTGCAACTGCCCTCCAAAGCTAGGAAAGTATCCTACACATCTACATTCACTTTTTATAAACAATCTTTCAATGAAATACTGTGCAAAATTAACACTTCAGTAATATATGTATTTCTACCATAAAGACAGTTCGGGATTAACAGAGCAGCAGTACCAATATTTAATAGTGTTAAAGCACTAACTTGTTCTGCTTTCTGTTACATAGGTATTAGAGCAGTAGCAATTTGTGTGACAGGCTGCAGAGAGCCACAAGGGAAGCAACCATCCTAGCTGGGAAAACAAAAAAATCCCAACTGTATCTTTGAAAGAGTGGAAAGCAAGGAGCAACAGAAGGAGAGACTGACTAATTACTTCGGGTAAGTTCAGTCAAGAGAGGAAACGAGAAATGCCACAAGATGAATGAGAATTATATATTAAAAGAAGTATCCTATTTTACTGCTGTTGCATCTGTTCCGTAACACCAATGAGGCAAATAGTTGTCACACTTCACATACATGGATATATATACCTTAGACAAATTACAGATACATCATATATTGGAGATTTTTGTATCTCCACAGGGCAAATCAGCACCCAAAATGCTGAAAAGTAACCACTGCGGAGCCCCAGCAGCCTTTGTGGTGGTGCAGCTGCTGCTAACTAGCCCGTGGTACTGTATCTCCGGGCTTTGGGGCGCTGATCCCACGGCAGACCCCGTCCATCCCTCCGAGCAGGGGCACGGGCAGGGCCGCTCTGCGCCCGCAGGGCTCGTCTCCTAAACACGCCCGAGGCACTCGGGGCTCGAGAAAACTCTCGGGTCAGGTGCTTTGCCAACGATTTGGGGGGGAAAAAAACGGGATTAGAGAAGGAGCCAAACTCGCCCTATAGTAACAGGCAGCAAAGGCGAGCGCAGGGGAGCAGGGGACGGGACGGGACGGGACGGGACGGGACGGGACGGGACGGGACCTTCCCCGTGCCCTCCCCCGGTGCCCGGCACTAAACACACAAGGCGCGGAAGGGAACAGAAAACGGAGGGGCAACGCGGGGTGGAGCAGCGCCGCCCCCCGAGGGCACGGCACGGCACGGCACAGCACGGCACGGCTCGGCGGGCGACGGGCTGACACCCAGCCCGGCACCGCCGCGCACCTTCCCGCTCGCTTTCCCCCGCGCCAGCCGCCGGGAGCAGCGCTCGCCCCCGCTCTCCCGCGGGGCCGGCGGACAGCCAGGCACCGGCACGGGGCCAGCCACCCGCCCGGGCACTCCGCCGCCCTGCCGAGGAGAAGGAGGAGGGAGGTGCGGGGGCGGCCCCGACGGCACCACCGCCCCCGCTTCCCGGAGGCGCCCCGGCGGCGCCAACTTTCCCCGCGCCCCGCGCCGCTCCCGCCGCCTCGCCCGGTACCTGCCGCGCCGCCCCGCGCCGCCGCCGCCGCCCCGCTCCCCCAGGGGGCGCAGAAGGCCGTCGCGGCCGTCGCGGCCGCCGCCACCGTGCGGACCGAGTAGAGCAGGTGCGGAGCGCAGGACTACGGAGCCGATCCCGATCCCGCTCCCGCCGCCGGCTCCGACTCCTGCGCCTGGGCTGGGCGGGCGGGGCGCGGCGGGGCGGGGCGGGGCGGTGAGGAGCGCCCGCCGCCCGCGCTCGCCCCCTAGCGGAGGGAGCGACCGGCCGGGCCCGGCCCAGGTCCGCCCGCCCGCTCCGCCGCTGCTCTCTGCCTCGGCTCCGCTCGGATCCCTTCGGCACTTTCCGCCGTTTCCCAGGGGGAACGGGAGCGGGGTCGCCGCGGATGGCGGGCTGGGGCCGTTCCCTCGCCTCCCTTCCCGCCCCGCTGGAGCCCTGGCGGGGACTGCCCCGCCGCCACCTGTTCCCGCACGGCCGTGGTGGCCGCGGTCCCGCCCGGGTCCCTCCCTGCCCACAGCTGCTCCCGGGCTGTGCCCGCTGGCAGCGGGGCACGAGGAGTTGCAGTGGCTGGCTCCGGAGGCTGACAAGAGCTTGGCACACCGCCGGCTGGCGGACCCTGCCCGGGGACGAGGAACCGGGTGTCCCTCGTGCCATCGCCTGGGGTAGTAACGGGGCCGACGCCGGAGGTGCGAAGTGTCAGCACAGCCCGCAGTCGGTGGCACAGCCCGATCGCCGCCCCCCGCGGGAGGAGGGCAGGTCTGGCCGCCGGCCAGGCTGGGGCTGAGCTGCCCAAGGCGTGGGGATGCGTGTCGTGCCTCCCGCTTCCCTCTCGCTCCCCGCCGGGCACTGCGCTCCAGCGCCGTGCGGAGGGATTAGCTCAGGTCCTGCAAGCGGAGTAACTGTGTCAGAGCAACTCTACACCCATGCTAATTAGCTGAGCCTTTCAGCAGCGCTAATTAACTGAAGCAGAATACCTCAATGGCCAAGCAATCCGGTGGCATTTTTTCTCCAGTTTTAAAGAATTTTCCAGGTGCTTGGTCCTGCCCTTGTGGTACAGTTGTGCTAATGCGACTGTACATGAGATCAATGAAACAGTCCGGGTTAAAGCATTCAGAAAAACTCTCCAAAACAGTGAAACTTGGGTGGTGTTCGCCTGATCTGTTTTGGTCCCTGCCTTCAGCCATCTCTGTTAACTCAAGTGCAGGGGTGGGAGTAGGGGAGAGTGAACCGATGCACCAGAAGCTCTCTGCCAGAGACCCAGATCCAGAAAAAAATCCCCAGAGACGAGCCCGAGAAAAGCATATCAGACGATTCCTTGACATGGCTGTATTGTTTCAAATTCCGAATTGCCTTTCCAAGCTTAATTCAGGGACCTCTGTGCTGCATTACACAGTATGAATATGCCTGCTATGGAGGTGGGGCATTCCAAAACACAACTTAGCTCTTGCCATCTGATTATCTGTACTGCTCTTCTAGTGAGCCATTTCTTGGTATGACATGTTCTTGGCTGCTTTGGGGAAAGTAACATGAAGGCTGCAACTCCACTGAAGGCAGGAGAATGGGAGCCAGTTTGTGCATGTCTACACAGTACTGCCTCTCTAAATTTGAGTACTGGGAGGAGTGTAGCTATGTTGCAGATTTTCCCACCAGGTGCAATGCCCACTGCTGCTCAGCACAGCTGATTAATAGGATTTTGCGGATTTCCTACAGGCTTCTGTGAATGGTTCTGTCTCATGCTCGTGTTCACTAATATCTACCCCGAAAAATGATCTAACCCAAATGTTTGAGGAAGCCATCTAATAATCTAATGTCCCATTGTTTATTAAAGGTACATAAACTTAATCTTCCATATGTTTAAATCCTAATGTAGTATTGACAAGCTTCATTCTGTTTAACTGTTTCTGAGACTCAAAGTGAAAATTAGTTCACTTGGTAATTCTATAACATTACTCCAGAATGTGAGATAGTTTAACTCTGGAACAACAAGAGCATTAAAAAGTGTTGGTATTACCCTCCTGAATCAGCCCGTTAGGTCAGTGTGTTTCCACCAGACCCTCTCCTACTTAATAAATGAGGATTAGACCCACCTAATACTTTGTGCCCCATGGAGGGAAGTTTAATTTTCTTTGAACTGATACTCTGCAGTTTGGAAAGTACTTGGCAAGCAATAGTCATCATCTTTTCCTTTAGAGAGAATGCAGGAAAACGTATCTGCTACATAACAGGTACCCAAAGTGAACACACCACCAAGGGCCAAGCTGCTGCTCCCCACATTGAAGGTTACTGCATCTTGCCCTTCACATAGTCCCATGTAATTCTGTGGGAGCCTTCATTCAGAAGCCTGATAGCCCATCCATTCCAATTAATCATAGTCAGGGCCTGATGACTTTAGAGATGAAATACGAGTGTATCAGGCTTTTGATATAGTGGTACAGTTCCTGAACTCAGGACCAAATCTGTGCAGCAGACAACTCTTTCTTTACAAATGTCAGAAGTCCTACTGCTGGACCTTGAAGGAAATATGTAATCCCAGTCTTCCCCTAAGTTAAAACTATTACCTATTGTTTCAAGTGCTATCAGTCATGGCAGTGAAGAAGAGTATCCCCCACTTTTGACTGGGAGTTGCGAATTTAATGGGAACAGACCACAGCCTTCGTTTGCACAAAATTACTTTCAGCTCCAAAGTTTTGTTCTTGGAAAGCATTTTCCCATATTCCTTGACTTTTTGGAAAGGCAGAGAATCCTATAGTGATTAAGAGCAGGAACAGAAAAAGGAATTTAATACCGAGGATTGCCCCACATGGGAAACCATAGCAGCACTGTCTCTCACCAAGAGATGAATTTGTCCCTCCAAATGTGTTATCAGCTTACAGCAAACACTTCTGTATGTGAATCCTCATCACCTACTTGTTAAAGTTGTGCTGAATTAGATAAATATCAATTAATTTTATGTAATTTATTTTCCTATCACACAATCAAAAATGTGGACAAGATAATAATTCCATGAGAATAACAGCCTTAAGTTAAAAAGAAAAACCACCGCTCCTCTCTGAAAAAAACCCCAACAAACAAACCCCATAAAAACAACAGGGTAAAGGTTGTGCCTGTTATTTTCACCTTTTGTGGCTGAGACATTATTCTTTTCTGTAATTACACAAACTATCTTTTTGCAGGATCATCTCCCATTCACTGCATGTTTCAAAGGCTGCTTCACCCTTCACTGCACGTGTTAACCCCTACAGACTGGATGTCTGCTCTCATCCTGTTGAGTATCCAGCTGAAGACATCTAGGACACAGTTTTTCTACTAAATTCCTGAGTGTGTTTATTCACATGTCTGAGCACTTCTTTAAATTAAAAAAAAAAAATCACAACCTGAACCTCTGCTCAGTTTACTCAGGGAAAAAAAAGTGCTCAGTTACTGATCAGAAGGAAGAAGTCCAGCTGGAGTAACTTCCTCAGCATCACCCAGAAGTGCTGTCACAGTAACGAACATCTCCGAGAGCAGTTTGAGCAGCCACCTAGCCAGGGACCAGGTGCTGATTAAAACCAGATGAGGAAAAAACCTGTGAGCAGTGTTACTTTAAATATAGATAATTTTTCTAGTTAGGTTAGCCTGTAGTGATTTGAGGAGAAGTGTGCAACTGTAAAAAGCTGTCAATGCCCTATCCCAGGAAGTGTTAAAGGCCAGGGTGGATGGTTCTCTGAGCCACCTGGTCTAGTGGAAGGTGTGCCTGCCCATGGCAGGGTTGTTAGAAGCAGATTTTTAAGGTCTCTGCCAACCCAAACCCTTCCATGATTCCATGAAATATGTGCACACATGTAGATACAGATTTTCAGAAGTTAATCAGACAAATTTAAGAGAAATTCCTTCATGTCAACAAAAGACTTCTTGCTGTCAAAATCATGGACATGCTTAAGCTTCTCAAAAGATAGTTGCAAATACAAGTTTGTGTGATTGTTTTTAGTTAGCAATTCCTTATCTTAATTCTTCTTGAAAAGGCAAATTATGATCAGTTCAGCTGGAGGCAGAAACTCATGATGGGAAACTTCATCCCAAATAATTACATTCTGGCACAGCTGTAACAGAAGCAGGATCTCTATAAGAAAGATATTTGGCAATCTGAGCTGTGGTCACTCTGCCTTATAGATAGATCTGCATATGCAAGCACAGAATAAGCTTCTCTCCACTTCCAGAGACACTAAAGTTCTAACCACCATCCTTATCTCAAGTTCACAAGATATTTAAAAACATAAACCAACAGTGAACTTTCAAAAAACCCCCAAGTGGCTTAAAGCATGTTTGCATTATCACAAAACACCAGTTTAATACAGACTGAGAGCGTGAATACACACAGGCAGTGAAAGTTCCCAGCAGTTAGACAGTAAATTGTCTGGCCAAAGTAATTTATGTGCTTGCACAGTCTTCATGGATATTATCCTCCTCCCACACTTTGGCTGACATTTTTGAAAGTGCTTTCATTTACTTACAAGCATGTATGAAGCAAGTCATGCGCTGATTCATGAAATACGTATCATGAAATATTGGTTAAACAGAGTGGAAGGGTGCTGGAAAAAATTGACGCTGGGCATGTGCCTACAATGTTGCACTTTGACCTAAACTGAAAGTTGTACCAGGCTGTAAAAGAATATTTCTGGGGGAAACAGTGAAAGTACAATCAACTCAGCCATTTAAACTTTGGCACATTAAAATATGTAGCTAGGAGATTACTCTGTGTGTACATGCATAGAAAAATTAAGTAGTAATTTTTATACCTACTTTGTTTATCTGATCGGTAGTACACTGAATACGTATTTACATGAATATTGGCCCTTCTGTTACTGACAAGTGTTCATCTCAAATTATCGTTTTGGCTTAGTCTTCATTTACTGCCCCTTATGGCCACTCAAAGGTTTCCTCTTACTAGTAACATATAATGAGTGTAAATTATGATAGAGGGAGACATATTGCTGTAACTCACATAATTTTTTTTTTATTCACCTATAACAGTATTTCCCCACTCCAGGACATACCTTTTTTAATCTCAAAAAGTATGATTCATAGGAAAGAAGTGTCAAATAATTTTTGCTTTGTCTAAAATTTGCAAGTGTTTTACATTTAGCAATTAACCATGAAAAGCATATTTAAATGAATCTTCTTTAAATCAACCCAGCATATATATTTAATGTAGCTGCACAAGAGAATCAACATGGTACTATGCTAATTTTCTGTAAAACATTTTTCGTTCCTTTCAAAATTACCACTCCCTGAAGTAAAACAGGAGTCCATTTTAAGTTCTGTGTCATTTGAATTTGAGATGGAGCATTGAAGAAAGCTGCTTTAATTGAAGCTTAAAAGATATGGAATTGAGCCTTTAGGGAGTGTTGGGTACTTTTCTTGTCGTTCTGGTTGATAGATTTGCATGATGTGGGTGGGGAATGTTGTTGATCAGGCTGTCCATTTTAATTTTGTACTGGTTGTGTCAGCTTTAAAGTGAGGGGCGAGCATACAGGCTTTAGTACAGACGCTGTGCTGCAGGCCAAAATAAGTAAAATAGCACTATATACACTCTTGAAAAGTGTGATATTTAAGTCAACTTAGAATATCATATGCTGCAATACATTATTTTTAGTCTCGTATGGAGTAAATGCCTTCTCTTTTTTCTTTTCCTGATTCACATGTATATAAACAAGGTGGAATAAAAGTCTTTAAACCTAACATGTCACTGTCCTGGTTCCTTGAGAAGTACTGCTCTGAATTTAGCAGAAAACCAACAAGCCTTAATGATGAGACTTGAGATGTCCCCTAAAGGAAAAAAAATTACTAAAGCTTGTTTTGCTCTTCTGATTTACTTTGCAGCGTATGCCAGATTTGGCTGCCATCAGATCTCTGTGTCTTACCACTCACTGCCTGATATCCTATAAAATCACTCTACTTAAGAGGGGTTGGATCAGTCTCCTAATTTGTTGTTATATACACACCTATTGCAATCAGACTTCTTTTTTAAAAAGGCAGAACACTGAAAAAAAAAAAAGCCAAACTAGGCACTTGCTAGTTTTTTGTGAACCATTTCTACCCAGAGTGTTTAACTGGGTAACTGTTCTTGCTGCATTGCCTGTGATACTGCTATGATCATTGTGAAAATCAAAAGCGCCTTCCAACAGATGGCACACAGGCCAATTAATGACAGCAGTGCTTCTGTGTTACTTGGTGTCCTATAAAAATGGAAAAAACAGCCTTCCCTTTTGCCTGTGTTGTAATACAACAGTGTTCATTACTGCTCTCAAAAATGGGAAACCCCCCCCCACCAAAAAAACAGGTCTCTCTTCCCACCCACTCCCCACCCCATGACAAGGAAACTATGTTTCAGGAGATGAGTAATAGAGCAGCTTTTTTTCTGAAGGTTACAATCAATGCGAAAAATAAAACCTTAACTATACTTGTATTAGGAGGTTCTTAATGAAATGTGCAAATGCCTCAGCATTTTTGTATTCAGCACAATTCAGTCCAGTAGCACATGGGGTTGTAACATACCTTAGGGGAGAAGACATAAAGAATTAGGTCTGGAGTCTGGGGAAGGCAAAAGCTTGACTAGACTAATTGATTTCCAGACTGATGTTTTAAAAATCTATACAGTGAAAATACTAATGAGTTCCTTTTTTGGAGGGATGAGAAGAAGTTCTAAATTTAACTATGAACTTTCAGTAACTTTCAGTAACTATGAGGTCTTTTGCTCCAGTGTTTAAGATACAAAGCAGCTGGAGAGGTTATCTTCCTATGAGCCCTCCAAACATGTCTCAGATCTGTCTGGTGCTATTTGTTGTGATGGGCACAAAAAAGCAGTGTGTATCAAAGAACTTAAAAGCTGAATGTTGTAACATTGAATTTACGGACGCCTGGCTCTGGAGTAAAATCCTGCATTCAGCTCTTGGGCTGCTTCCACAGAATATGTAGGGATAGTTTTCCAGCTCATGTCGTGTGTTGGAGAACTGCCAACAGACTGAATCAGGAGCACTTGGTCAATGTCTTCAGCAGAGAGATGCCAGCGTTGGGAGTGTTCTCTGCAGAGGTACCTGTTAAATCTCGCATCTCTGCCTCAGCTCCAGAGACACACCTCTGTTCACTTGGGATCTGTTTCCACAAGTGTGCTCTCGAGTGTAGGTAGGATTTATGTCCCTTATTTCTGGATGCTAATAAGGACCAAGTATTTTCCAAGTGGTGGTTTCACAGCCCTGTTACTGCATATGTGAGTGTCCGCAGGAGTGGAACTCAAGGGACGTAGACTGTGCACTGCCAGCCCCAGCTGCAGCCCCAAGGTCTGTAGTTTGTTGTCCGGTAAACACTAAGGGTTGTAATGCAGGAGTTTTAAATTTAATCCAAATCCCACTCTAGACTTTCTAAATACCCATGTTGTACCTGACTTCTCATGCTGTTCATACTTACTAACTAACTCTCATGAGAAATGATCTGATGCTCTGAAAGGGCTGTCATCATTCCGTGGATTACACACATGGAGAAGAATTGAAAGAAATCAATTGAAATGTGTTAAAATAATTCACACATTTATAATTCTGCCCTCCTGGCAAAGTCCTCAATTACAACATGCCATTTAATATTGGAATATTACATATTCCTTGTCACAAAGCTATCTTTTTGGAGGTTATTGAACCCTGTTAAAATATTGGCCACTTTTGAGAAGAAACATAACCTCCTGATTTTCTTCCTCTTTGTTGCAAAACTATTTCTTAAATTCAACATGAGTTCTCAAAAGTTAGACTTTGAGGCAGCACAAAGCTCTCCAGACAGTGGTGTTTAGTTTTCTTCTCCCTGAATCACCTTGTGATGGAATTTGCAGTGAAGCTGAGGTCCTTGCAAGGCAAAAATAGGAAAACAGGCTCTTAGGTGCTACTTTAGATACTTAGATTGACTCATTCGTGTCCAGAGTAAATAGAAACAAGATTTATTATCCAGGTCCCAGCACTTCAGTCAAGTGCTCTAATTTCTAATTATTCCAAGCAGAGTGAGACATGTTTTCCCCAGAGTGACCAGGTGCCTAAGCAACCTTTAGAATTGCTTTAGTTAGAGAAAGAAGTCTAATCATTATCTCCTACTTTCCTAGTAAAAAATGAACGCCAGCATTTCTAGATTAAACATGTGGTAAGAGTGGCATCTAATGGCTCTGAAACCCTCAGGATGGTGGAGGAGGACATGCTGATTTTTAAAGGGTCACATATAGGTGTTTTGCCATTTTATTGGGAAATGTAGGTACAAACTTAGGATTTTGGATTCCACCAGGCACCTAGTTCCACTGGGATCTGCAGTTTTTGATGCTCAAATGCATGTGGATCCTGTGTGGAGCTGGTTTGCTGATGTGAAGAGTTTGTGTACTCTTGGTTAGCTACCATCCCTTTAAAAAAGCAAATATATAGCACCGTCCCATGTTCTTCCTTTCCTGCCTTCCACTCCATATGGGATTTTTATAATTCTTGAATTACAACATGACATAATCACCAACATTTCCTCTGGCAACACTATATCTCTGTAAAGCCTGATAGCTAACAAGAACTGTTTTCAAAGCAGAGCTGATCTCATTGCTGATGCTTGTCCATAAAGATGTTTTGGCATGATAAGATTCTGTATAAACTGATGTGTTTGTTATTGAAACAAACCTTAAATTTTCATGTCTATTCAAAAGGGAAAAGAAGAAAGATAGTAACTTCTTTACTGGATGGAAATGGCAAAGCAAAAGAATTATGGAAATTCTCTAGCTGCTGAAAGACTCTTATAAGTCTGGAAAGAAACAAATTAAGCTGATAAGAGTAGGGTATCTGGCCTTTATGCAAACAGTTCCTGAAGCTTCTCCTCCAAACCTTTCTTTATGAGTCAATAGCTCCAAGTAGCACACACCAAACACTGCTGTAACCTGGTATGCTGCTATCTGGAAATTTCAGATTAGACTCTCTCAAAAAACTGTCAAAGAACAGACCACAAAATAAAGCGGGGGTGGAGGTGGGGAGGGGAAGGGGAGGTGGCAGTGGTTGCTTACAGTGGCTTAGAGGCTGCTGTTCTGGTCAGAGAATTATTTGGAGCAAAATAGCTACAATTATAGGTAGGGAATATAAATGGGAATTTGAATGAAATATACACAGTTATATGACCCACTAATGACTCCAAAAAAGGGCATAAGATGAATGAGTCACCAAGTTTTAAATATAGGTCCCTGCTGCAATAGTTTTATCATCAAACAAGGCTCCACTTGAATTAAAGGGGAGTGAGGGCTATATGATGGGGTCCTACAGCTATGCATCAGTGACAATGAAGGCAAAGGCTACCCAAGTTGTTTCTATTATAAGCAATACAAGAGAGAAGCATTTGCAAAAGGATGACTCACTGATCAGAGGGCTTTCAGTTTGACTCTGATACAGCGGTTCAGATAAATGCGCTCATTATTTTCTATAGCCTGTGACCTTTCCTGATTCAGAAATAGTAACATTTATTTTTCTGCACAATATTTATTTTAACACTGTTACTATTGATTTCGCTGTATTTCATCATTTGTTCCAGTTGTATAGTTAGGCTCACTTGCTAATATAAGATCAGCAGCTTTCTAAAGGCAAAGAAAATAGCAAAGTCGTGCTAGGATTTTAACAGCTGGGAACAGAAATAGCCTTTGACACAATGCTTTTAAACTAATTTTTTTACTACATGACACAATTTGTTTTTAAAGAACTGTGATGTATCTTACAGACACATGTCTGGCAAAGCATAGTCATTAGAGAGGTAAAACAAACACAATGACCTCTGCTTTGCTGGCCACCAAAACTGCACAGGCAAGGAACAGAAGAATTTACAAGGTCCTTTGGAAACCTAAACCCAGAGACTATATTGCAAGTGTTCTTCCTAACATTTGCAGTGCTGTCTCTGAAGGTCATTTCTAATTTCAGTCACAATTTACATGAAGTGAAAAAGTAATTCAGATAGACTGCTAAAAGATTTGTGGGTTTAAGGGACTATATGTTGCTCTAAGAAGCTTCTGAGTGCTTATATGCAAAAGCATATCTCACAACTTCAAGAGATTTTCTTTGCATATTTGAAAAAGTGAAAGGAAACTTCAAAATAATGATAAAAAAGGTAACCTATTTTTTTCTCATTTCCCCTCTCCTGCATCACATATGCATACTTCTAAAGAGATAAGAAGAATGAACTTCATTGCCACTCTGCTGCAAATGTCTGTAGAGACAAAGTTAAACAATGATTTATTTCTCAGAATAAATAAAACAAACAGGAGCTTTTTTCCCTGGAAATTTTGGCATCATTGACTGATATGAAACCACAAAAAGCCTCTGGTATTTAAAAGCAATTAGGAACCCAATCCAGCCAGCCTTTCTCCTGCCCACAGCTCAAATGAATTGGCTTACTCTTAGGAGTGAACACAGGGTGAGAGCACAGGGTTTTTCCCTTGGTGTGGGTGACTGCTGTGCACCATTGCCCAGGCTCATCCTGTCAGAGCAATAGAGTTCAGAGTTTTAGCTGTCCTTCAGTCCCTGGTTTAGCATAAGCTGTTTATAAGCTCTCTGGTAGCTTGTTAATGCAACAGTTTACTTGATTATAATGACACAAAAGAAGTAATTAAGGGGGAATATTTTAACTGTACCTGAATTTAACTTGTCCTCTGTTGCTATTCAGATCATCTGACGTGTGTATAACCTCACCTTGAAAACATATATGTAAAGGTAGAAGGTACAAGATAAAAAAGAAGATAAAAGTAGTACAGAAATACAACAATATATGTGAGAGTGTGCAGGTCTGGCTGATTTCCTCCTGTCAATACCAAGACAACTCTTACATGCACAGAGTTTCTTTGAGTTAGCATGTTGAATAAATTCAACCCTGGCAATTCTGCTGACAACCAGCATTAAGGTTTATAGACCATAAATCCATAAAAATATTTTCTCCCATCTATTGTGAAATTCTGGAAGTGCAGCTCAAAGAAATGAAGAGATATAGCAGGCCTGAAGCAGCTGAAGAGCTTGTGATCACCCCGTGCTAATTTATGTGATGAGTCCTAATAACATTGGCATTTCCTGCAAGTCACGTTTGTCTGGGAGTCTTTGGAGATTTGTGGCAGAGAGGGTGATGCATCCTTTCATCTGTAACCTGTGCATGCCTTTTAGGGGTTTCATAGGTCTATCCAGGGATCCCTTGCAGTTAAATATCTTAGTGTCTTCCCCACATTGAGGTAATTGCCACAATGGAAGATGTGTGTGTTACATGCTTAGACATATACTCATGAAAAGTCTAGTATTTTTAAAGGCATGCAGTTTCAAATAACCCACTTTCATACTGTTCATAACTTAGTGTAGAATTACATAAAATTTGTAGTCCATGCTAGAATAGGAGTATTCAGTACATAAATTATTTTGTGGGATACCAACTGTAGAATGCTATTGCCATTAATTTTGCACTATCAAACTTCATGCAGATGTTTGGTTGATACCCTCAGTACCAAGTGCCTAAATATTAATGGAACTAGCACAGATTTTCACATCAAAAGCATGCAAATGTTCAGAACTAGTTATTCACTTTTTATAGTTAAGACCTAGAAAAAGAGTCTTAAGTGAAATATTATAGCTCTAATTTTTTGGTGGACTTATTATAGGGATCTTGGTACGGTTTGTTAAAGAATTTTTTGAAGAAATTGACAGCGGCAATCTATATAACACAGGAGCAAAACCTATGCCATTTTTGTATGAAGGTAGATACTTTTGAAATACCTTTTGTGTATTTTGTGTACCAAACAGAACTTGTTTCAGTACAATATTTCATGCTGAAAATAATATTCTGTCAAGGGTATAAAATACGAAGATTGATTTTCATTAAAATTTTCAGTCAGTCAGGCCTTGGTATATACTAAAAATCAATAACCATTTTAATCTCTTTTAAATCTTATTATTTATTTCTGTTCTAATAGAGGGTGGGAATAAGAAGTCCCCGTGGTGACAAAACTAATATCTTTGTACTGAAATGGGTATTAAAAAATCACATTATGTACCTAGGGACTCTAAACTGCACATTCCTGGGTGCTTTATTCTGTGCCCATAAAGAGTCCCATGGAAACTGAGGAGGACTGTTCATATGCATGAAGCTAAAACCTATTCCTAAGCACTTGTAAGCTTAAGGGCTGGTTTAAAAAATGCATTAAGGGTCCATCATCTTATTGCCTTTATATTTCCAGTGAAAAGAGCATTTGGTATATTAAATATTTTTTTTTGTATCAGACAAAACTGCTCTGTAACCCTACACATCACAGAAGAGAAATGAAATGCAGGAAATAAAAATCACTCTCAGCCCAATTGTATAAGTTTTCTGTGGAACATGTTTTTTTCAATATCTTAAAGCCACTCCTCCAGATTGTATTTCAGGGACAATATGAGAGTTTAGACTTAGGAAGTGACACCAGGGATCTAAGCACTGGAAAGCATTGCCTGTCAGTCACTTCTGAGGACAACTTGAAAAGTATTAATGCAACAAAATAAATTGAGCATGAACTCAAATGACTTGGTAAAGCTGAGTCATAGCAAAAATTTCTGTGATGCCAACTGTCTGAGAAACCAGGCCTTTCTGTTTCATAATGGCACAAACTACTTTTAAAAACAGTTAATAGTGCTGTTTTCTGGTAATGCAAAAAATCTTTCTTTACAGAGAAGACTGAGATTTGTGATTTAGTGTGCTTTAAAATGCAGGTGAAGGACCATACCTACCCACACACTGTATTTTTTATTTATTTTGTCATTTGCAGAAATGCAACATTCCAGAGGAAATAGCTTGAAAGGAAAAAGGCAATTGGGCCCATAGATGAGTGGGGTTCCAGATGTAATTCTAGGGTTTTTTTGCTGAAAGGAAATGACCCTATAATTAATATGAGATGGCATGATCAACCAAATAAAACTTTCCATTCTGAAACTGCAGCATGGGGTTTTTTGAGCATATGGAAGAGAGGAAAACGCTTTTAGTATGGTCATACATTTAGCTGAGAATGAGCAAATAGATTATATTTAAAGAATGCTTTTTCTGGTGAGTGGGAGCGCAGTTCAGAAACAAATCCCTTAAACTGCTATTATTAGCCATCTCAGAGGAGAGAGATATTTTATCTGACTCTGCCCCAGTTTGAAGACCTCTCAGTAGCACGAAGAAATTGAAGTAAAACTATATGAAACTCATTTGTCCTAATTTCTAGGGCCTACTAAAGAGATCCATATTGCAAGTCTAATCTAAGGAATGATGCTTTAGAGGGCTAGTCCCCTGCTCCCAAACATGAAGCTTTCTTCCCACCAGCTCTTCTCCTTTGCGCTGGAGAGGTTGTGATTTTATTTTATATTTCCAATATAAATGAAACTCTATCATCTTAATAGAAGTTGGGAATATTTACAATTCAAGACACAGTTTCTACGCAATGCCAGAATTGTATTGAGGCACAACCTACACGCACCACTTTCTTTTCTTGTTGCTTTAATTCATTTGGTGACAATCTATGTGTGGTCTCCTAGTTCAATTTATATGCAGTCAAATGGCTAAAAAAAGAGCTGTCTATTTTTTTGAGATGATAACCTTCCAGAAAATACACTTCTTCAGAAAACTGCCTCCTATGTTTTCAGCACTCTGGCAAACTGATGGAAATTACCAGCAATGTTTGACAATTAGAAAAAAAAATTATGAAACCTGTGTGAAATCATAGTATAGTGTTTCCTATGATGGCACCACAAACTCAGGAAGATGTAACAAAAAAACCTAAAATGAAACAAATACCATGGTGTCCTGAGTGGTTTTGAAAGAGTTTGAGCCAGGAAAACCGCTAGTCTTTAACAGCCAAAAGTACTGTGGATTTCTGCCAATCTTGTCTTTCTAGGTTTGTGTCAGTCCATATTTTTCCTCTCTTTCTGTTGGTTACTTGCATTCTCAGTACCTTAACTAAAGAGTAAGCTGTACTTGGCCAGCAGGCCATACTGATGAGTCAATATACACTGTTTTCTTGGAGGCCGAAAATACCTTTCTTACGATGTAATCATGGAATTTTATTTAAATTGACAACTAGCACTTACAGTAAGTGCTCATGCTAAAAACCAATGGTCTGACACAGAGGAGACAGCGGAGCTCAGGCTTTATGTCCAGTGACATCCAGTCAAGTGGATACACTGTCCAAGGTAGCCACAAAGTTTGCAGGTTTCTATTGGATTCTGAAGCATAAAACTCAAGAAAGCAGACTTTGCAGAGAGAAGTAAAATTTCATTAGATGAACTGATGGATCAAGCATGCTCTGCGTGGTCATAGAATCTCTGTAGTATATACCAGTAATGTCTGTTGCATCTTTCTAAGCAGAAAATACATCACTTCCATTTCTGCCGGCATTGTGGGGATTTTAACGGGTCATTTACGGTGCTTGATGATTGACAAGAACAGCGTAAAGTTCCTGCTCAGCCCTGCTCACTTTCTAGCACTACAAGTAAAGAACAGCACAATCTCACTTTGGATGCAAAAGGAAATACCTGTTGAATAAAGTCAACACTTGAACTGGAGAGAGGATGTGAACAACAGTAGACAGATATCTGTGAGTAATTTTGTGCATGAACATGCTGGTTGTGAGAGAGGAGTGCTGCTTTGCAGGTGGGTAACTCATGGATGAGTCAGGAGCAACTCTGGTGACAAACCTGTAGGAAGTGTAATTCACATAAACCCTTCACACTTGAACTGCCATCAAAAGTGTGTATGTCTGCAACACCAAATACTCTGACTATCCACAGCTAATAAAAGTCTTCACAAATTGGAGAGCCGAGATCAGTCAGAGCACAAGAGCAAAGCCTGTGAAAGTGGCCTCATGTTACTAAAAAAAAATCACGAACAAAATTGTCATTCTCAGAAAGATCTGGGAACCTCCCCCCCTCCCCCCCAATCAAAAAACCCAAAAGAAAACAACAAAAAAACCCCTCTCAGGGTTCTAGCACTTCTGAGAGTTCATAAGGTTATGGAAATGCTGCTGCAGGTTTTGTTTCCTTTTTTTTCCCCTCTAAAAAGCGAAGAGGGAATGACATAAACGTAAAATTAGCTTTTAACCCTAAAAGAACTAAATCACCAGTGTAACTTCGCAAGACTGTTTTTCCCCGTTCTGTCGGAGGCAGATGCTGATGCGCTTCTGCACAAGTCCTGTGCCGCCCTCTGGTGCCCGCGTCCCGTCTCCGCGTCCTCCGCCCGGGAGCGGGGCAGGGCGGGGCGCGGGGAAACGGAGGGAAAATGCCATCGCCACAGAAAGTGCCGATCCTGTCCGGGCTGCTCTGTTCACCTTGGGTGGTACTTACACCGGCTTGCACTTCCTGGGAAACGCATTCCTTCGTTTGCTGGAGGTGTGCCCTTTACGTGAACCCGGACCTGGCTGTCCCCGGTAATCCCGCAGCTTCCTCTTTCCTGAGCAAAGCAGTTTTTATAAAGCTCCAGATTTGCGGCTCTCAAGCTTTCTGTAGAAATGCCCCAGACTTGAAGCTCTCAATCAAGCAAGAAACTGTAAACTGGAAGCCTGGGACTCTAAGGAAGCAGAGCCTTTTCTGCATCCAACAACGCCTTTGGAAGAGGTCCACGCTGCTGTTTGCATTGCAGGGCAGCCGACCAGCCTTAGTCATGGGCCAGGAACCTGTTTACCCTGGGTTTGCAGCATGCTAATAACAATTTACGACTTCTGGAAATGAAGGGGTTTTGATTTGGGTGGTTTTTTGTTTTTGTTTTAAACTATGTGACATTAGCTGTAAAGAAAACAGTGGGATTCCCAGCTGTATTAGCCCTGGTAAACTGAGCTGAGAGTTTGTTGTTGCTGAAGCTCCTGTGGTTTCTGGTGTGTTGACACTGAAATCATGCTCAGTAATAGCCAAAATAGTTAAACACAAAATACAAATACCCTATCTAAGAATCTCATTCCATTACTACGTTTTTCCTCTCTCCCCAAATCCTTTCGGATGTGTATTGCAACCCTCCCACTGCACAGTTCTTTTTCGATTTTATTTTCAAGAATTTTGCTTTTTTTTTTTCTTCAGAAGGCAGCTTGCCATTTCCCAAGGATGCTCCTAAACACTCTGCTTCTCTTTTGCTACTTATCTTTGTTATGATGATACACTTTTATAAGTGTTTGAGCCTTACAATGTAGATCAAATTCGATTCTCTGCAGAGAGGAAGCAATGTAAATTAATATGAGGGCTTGTGATGCATGTTGGCTGCTGGAGGTCCTTGGCTGTTCAGCAGCCAGCAGAGCTCAAAACTGAGACTGAACAGAGGAGATGAATTAACATCAGAGATGGGAGCCAATAGCTCTGAAAGAAAGAGGAGGAGTAAGAGTGCGACCACTCCATCATGTGGCATGTTCCTGTCTGTGTCTGTCATGATGGGAGGAGGTGTGTTATTGAGCAAGTCACGCTTTTTCTCGTTGCCTATAATTACAGATACACCCATAGCTGCACACATAAGCTTATCACAAAGAGGATTTCACCTCCTTTTGGACATGAGCAATGCTCCTATAGTTTCTGTCGCAGGCAGTACCTTTGTGCAGGTGGAATTTGGCAGAATTCTCCAGAAAATTGTAAAGTCTTAATTTCAGTTTTCAAGCTTCTGTGGCATCTTGTCTAAATTATTCAGTACTGTAGCCCAGATATCAGTTCTGGGTCACCTCATGTAATAGTGACCCTCTCCACTCTCAGGAATCCCACAATGATAGCAATATTTTTGGAAACATACAGTCATAACAGGAGGTTATATATGCAATAGTCCTGTCTCTATCTCGCTACTGTTTGTGCTCACGCAGAGTCTAAGGAAAATGAGCAGCTCATAGTCACATATAGATCACCTGTGTTTGGACAGTGCCACACAGCACCACATGCACAGAGACTGGAAGGCTAGCTGTCATTCCATCTACTTTGCTGGTAGGTCTGAGGATTTACCTCCCCTGCAACTCTGAGGGGGTTCAAATCCTAGATCCGAATGAGCCATATTGAAAAAAAACCCAAACAAACATCAGTTCCTGTGTAAGCTGAGAGCAGAAACTTTACGGCCTGCAAGTTATAACTGCTTATGACTTACTTCTGGGGAAGTCTGGACCTGTCCTACGTGCCTATAGACAGTGTCCACAGCTGTCATTTTTCTAGCCAAGAGCTAGATTCCTAGCTTTCTCCAACTGCCAGCTCAGGCCTCGGACCTCTCCTTGGCATTCCCTGCTGTGGTAACGACGGCTCCTTGATGAAGCTGTCAATGTGCATAAGGACTTGCTGGACTGGGCGCTTAGGGTTCAATCCATTTATTCACTGAACGGAAGAGGAAACTTCTTCCTGACATTGCTAGAAGTGCAAAGGGACTACATAGATATAACTACAGCAAAGTGAGGGAGACTACACCCCACATTTTCTTTCATAGCTTTTTTCCTCCCTGGCACTGGATAAAGAAGTAGTTCTCCTTCATCACTGAGCATTAAAATCATCACAGCCTGGTAAAATTAATATATTTTGTGACATTTAAGGAAACACACCTAGATCAGCAAAGCATATCAACAGGCTTGATCAAACACTTATAACACTTACCGTTATTTTCTGGTTTTATTTTCATGTTTCCCTAAGATAATTAATGCAAACATGGTAAATACATGCACAAATTTTCAACTAAGCTGTATTGCATTAGTTTAATATGGGTTTTAAACATTCTTTAGTGAGCGGTTTGAGGGTTGCTACCCCACTGACTTCTAGATTTTAGACCCAAGATCAATTTTACGCTCTTCTAGTTTATTCTGAGGTAACAGCAATTACTCCTATTTTTAGCAACTAACAGTTTTGAAATTAACATTTATTTGATGCTGAATCTTCCATTTGTTTCCAATATAGGAATAAGATTATTCCCACATGCATTTGGCTGTGTTAAACCTTAATAAGAAAAAGGAAAGAACAGATCTTTGAGAATTCAGTTAACATTTGCTAGTACTTCATTAACTAATGCTGAATGCAGGAAGGAAGTAAATATTCCATTCTTTAAGAAAATTAATGAACATTAGTGCATTATTATATGGAAAAAATAACATAGGAAATATTATCACAGGCAGAAAGTGTATTATTCCATTCAGATACCAGAGAAGGAGAGGGAAAGCAAACTCTAACTAACTTCAGTTTTGACGAGCTCATACAGTTACCACTGTTGTTTTACAGTAAAATTTGCATTGTAGTTGTTTCCAACAACAACAACAACAAATCTGGGTCTGGGTTTGCCCTTTGCGTTCCCTGGCTGTAGCATGCACTGCCCATGGTAGTGGTGACTTCAGCTCTGCCTGCTCTCACTGTGCTTGCAGAGCCAGGTGAGGTGCCGGGATGTGCCGGCTGGCCTGGCCGCACTGTTCTTATGGCTGCCACTGCTGCAGTTGAGCTCTCAATGACCTGCATGGACACAGCCAGCCCTGGCTGCCCAGAGCTGAGACAGTTTTATCCATGGTGTCATCTAGAGAGTCCTGCTGCAGATAAACTAGTACTGGGAAGTGAGTGCCAGCCTCTGAATAGCTATGATCTCCAGAGATAAAACCGAGCAGCCTTCCTCTGCTCCCAGTTATCCCTCTCAACCAGCAACTGACTGAGACCCTTGTTGGCCACAACTGTGTTGAAATCCAATGTCAAGCGCTGCTGTGATGGCTGTGCTTCCATGATGATCCCTGCCTTCCCACTGGGCTTGGGACTGGTGACTGGGCAGTGAACTGCCCTGCACACATGTAGAACAACAATACACCCATACATCTCATCATCTGCATACAACTGTTTGTAAAACTGAAAGACTAACAGTCACATTATCCAAAACAGAACTACGATAAGTATCGAATGTATAATGCTTCTTGGGATAAATAAATCTTGTGAGTCACAGGGAGCTCCAACAGCAGAGACTATTAAGTTCAGAAAGGAACAGAGGTGTAAATGTTATGGCCTTCTAGGGACTGCATGCTCGAAGGAAGATGCCATCACAACATTCTGTCCTTTACCACTTCTTTTCTCTTAGAGCTTTCCTGAACCTCAATGCTTATGTGCTTAGCTGAAAGGGAAATCCACAAGAACATCATATACAGGGTTTCCCAAACTCATAAGGCTGTAATGCTCTCTGATTATGTTTTGGGATCAAAAGACAGGACCTTTTATCTCCTCATCCCAATATATGGCCTGATGAGAGTAGGTGCAACTTCATTTCAAGGGCTTTAACTTTTCCTAGTTTGTTATGGTGCTAAATATCTTCCAATCATAGCAATAAACAGAGTGTCCAGCACCTTGTGATAACAAATCCCAAACCTACTGCTGTGGAAGTTGGACCTTAAAAATTAATCAGGGTAGGATTTAATTTATAATTGTATTTTTCATGCACAACTTTCAGTAATCTGCTGATATTTGTAATGGTACAAAAGCACTGGTAAAGAAACATTCACAGTGTGCAGTTGCTCAGCTGGATTCCCACACAACCTTAAGAAAAACAAAAACTGGAGGCAATAAGTATCTATAAGTATCTGATGTAGATGGATCCAAGCTCTTCTTGGTGGTGCTGAGCAGTAGGACAAGAGGCAATGGGAAGAAACTGACGCTCAGGAAATTCCACCTGAATATGAGGAAGAGCTTCTGTACTGTGCAGGTGACGGAGCACTGGAACAGGTTGACCAGAGAGGTTGCGGAGTCTCCCTCACTGGAGATATTCACAAACCGTGTGGATGCAATTCTGTGCAGTGTGCTTGAGCAGGCAGGTTGGGCCAGATGACCCACTGTGGTCCCTGCCAACCTGACCCGTTCTGAGACTCTGTGAAATATCACCTGGGAAAGGCTGGTCACTGGAGAAATGCCTCTCTGCCTGGCTGATCTCTAACCTGTCTAGTGGAAATACTTGCACTAGGGGAGGTAGAGCATCATTGAATGCTGGGCTGCTACTTCACACACAGGCTTGTGGGCACTCCCAACGGTGACTGGAAATCATGGCTTGGTGTGGACTTGCCCAATCCTCTATATTATGGACACATTCTCTCCAGGCTTGGGTGGGTCTCCTGAAGATTTACACTTGTTGCTGAGCAGTAATTACGTGAATTTGAAGAGTCTGTTTGGAGGAGAATGGTGATTTAGGTGCCATACAGAGATAGTGTAACCCTGTGGCTTTCTCATCCCTAAGACAACTGGAAAATACAAAGTGATGCACAAGCAGCAGGAAACTGGTATTCAGCCCTGTACCAGATCGTGTCCTGGAAGAAAAAGGGCATTTCTAAAGGTATAAACATTTGCAGGGCCAAGTAGCAAGGAAGTCTGTAGTTTCCTCCTCCTGCTCTGCACCAGCCTGGGCCCTGATGCTGAAGGTAACAAGCGGGAAAGGGTGTATGAGGTGCACTGCAGGGCATGATAGCTCTGAAACCTCCAGCATTTCTCCAGGAAAAGAGGGAAGGGAGGGGGGCAGAACACGCCTTCAGCTTTTACCTTTCTCTATATGCCTTGATACACAGGATGAACTGATGTGAAATAGTAGGGCAGCCTTAAGAAAACAGCTACTATTTCTTTCAAAAAGAGATGTATTTATTTACACAATGAATACAACACTGATTCAGTGACATCTGCAACATTACCAGCTGTCCCAAAGGTAAAGCTACAGCTTAGACTGGATGTACAGCTAACATTATCCAGGAAAACTTTATTGAAACCAGTGCTAATTTTTACATGAATTTACGTGGCTTCATCTTGTATGATATGCAGAAAGAAAATCTGGTGGCAAAGCCACTGGGAAAGAAAGGACAAAATAAAATTAGTAACCTTCACTTTGAGGTTTAATTTATAATTGTTTATTTATAAATTAAAAACTTTGAGGTTGGGTTTTTGTCTTTTTTTTTTTTATTATTATTTTTTGCAGGTTTCTGCCTCAAATTAAAATTAGTTAATGAAGTCCTTCACTGTGAACACTAGGTCGATTACTGTAAGGATTACATTTGTCTTTAATGAAGTGAATCTTACTGCTATTGCTCCTGCTCAAGGATATTCTAATAGATTAAATCTTGTATCCTAATGAGTTTCAAGCATATTAGAAAATTGTGAATAAATAAAAAATCCAAAAATAATTTTTAATTATGCAGGGATTGTCCCCGAAAAGAATCCATCTCAGACAGGAAGGTGGCTTTAAATACCTGGTGGTTTAAGAAGAACAATTTCCAAAGGGAGTATTAGAAAATTAGTCTTTACAGATGCAAAACTCATGGCACCAACTAATTAATGAAGTTGGAAATCAGCATAACTTTAGTACAAAAGTAGATAAAAAGATGCTAAAATGAAAGCATCTAAAATAGAAATTATGATTTTTTTTCTTCTTGGTTATACCAGAGTAAAGCAGAAACTAGACTTTGGGTTATAAGAACTTCCTGAAAAACAGTCTTTTCTATCTGCGCAATGAAGACTGAGATGAAATATACCTTAGGCAAAACCCCCTTAGTTATTGTGAAGTATCAAATCATCACTGAAATAACTGGAGCTCTACCAATAAATCCCAGCAGAGCACCTGAGCCATCCAAGTTTCTGTGCAGAAGAGAACTGCAGTTTGACACCTGCCTATTCTATGGATATTTCAAAATCCATGTGGCTTCACCTGATTATAAAATGTGCCAAATCCAAATTCATCGGACATTCTCCTTGCTAACCTGCCAATTTCTGCTATCCTTTTCTCTGCTTCTGGTTTTAAGCCTGATTTCTGCATTTAACAACAAGTCTGATCATCTTGGCTGAGTTAAATAGCTCAGGGTTTTTTGGTGCAGTAGCTAATCCATCTTTGTGCAGCCATGCAAAAGTATCACCAGCAACTACCACAGAACTTACACCTCAGCAGCAAGCCAACTGAAGCTGTGTGAGTGGATAAAGTGCCTCTGAACTCATGTCCATAGGGCATAAATCCAAGCTGGAAAATCCAACCAGGCTTCCATCTGAGTGGGAGGAGGCCTGGTTAATTTGATTAGAAAGTGGCTAAGGTGCCCATTCCTGCTACCACTGCTAAAATAATAGCAGGTGAGGGCAAAAAATGGAGATGACACATTTGCAAACAATCTAAAAAGAAGCAGTCCCCAAATTTACCTGTTCCACAACCTTCCAATGCCTTTACAACAAGGGATGTGGGTTTTCTTGTGACTGTTTCTCCAACAATAGAAAATGACTTGATGTCAACTTCTGTTTTTGAATGGCACGGACCGAGTTGGGTGGAGAAGGAAGGAGCCAGCCAAGAGGAAATTTGAGGCTTTTTTGTTTCTCTCTGTAAGCAGGTATGCGTTGACTGTACTGCTTCCCAAGGCGTATGCTGCAACTCAGCATTAATAATAGCTCACAAAAATGTGGCTAAACCTGTATAATGCACAAGATGTAGTCATAGCACCCTGTAGGACAGCACTCATTATAGTGCAACCTCAAGACATCTAAGTAGCAAATCCTCTGCCCTCTGCAAGTCCACCACATTTACAACATATTTGTTCCCAAAGTCCTCTGTCCCAGAATGAACCGGTCTAATAAAGGCAGCAGAAATCAGGGTCATGGGGTTTTCCAACAAAATGTTTTTACCGGAAAATTCCATTTCTGAGAACTAAAATGGTTCTCAAAAATGTAACTGTTAAAGAACAAGGAAACAAGACATCCTGAGAAGATACTCAGTGGGCTCTGGTGCTTCCACATCTTGTAATGCTTCTATTACTTGTGGGTTTTTCAGTCAGATTCCTGCACAGCCTTGCCACATGGAGTAAAAAATAATCCCTAAGGTTCCTGCTGCAGAAACAAGGGTCTGGTCACCCTGAGGTTTTATCTTCCCTGAACCGTAGCTTTAGACTCTGCAATAAGGGGCTGGAAAGCCTCAAATCCCAGTTAATTCAACCAGAGGTTTCCAGACACATCTGACAAATGGTCCCTCCTCTCACTGGATCTTAAAAGCCATGTGGCAGTCGTGGAAAGCGAACTTTCAAGCTCAATTTTATTCCTAAACAAAAGATTTTAACTGTTTCCAAAACTTTTTTTCGTTGGTTTGGTTTTTTTGGGTTTTTTCTGGTTTGTTTTTTTTTGTCCGGCTACTGTGGAACATTTAGAACATTTTTTTCTCTATTTGTCCTTACTCAGAATCTTTGGCTTCCCAATAAAAAGGAAAAGTAACCTTTTCACCAGCTTTAATCAAAGTCCAAAAATAGAAAGAAAGAAGGAAAAAGCTCCCAAACCTGTAGTACGATCCCCTGCTTGGGAAAGCTGTGGAGCTTTCCATCCTAACAGCGGAATTGCATCATTGGTTAGAAAGAGCAACACTCAGAATGGTTTTGCATTGGAAATATGGATGAACAGAAGAGCTACGGTCTTTCTCACAATAATCAGAAAACAGAGTTGATCCTGTTAGTTATATAATCTAAAGATTTGTATTTCCCTGCTTTTCATTTAAGTGCTTTTTTCTTTAATCTTGGCCAGTGAATAAAAATTAGTCAAGAGGCTTGGGATGACGTGAAAAAAATGAAGAAAACACACTTTTTTTTATTCATTGAAATCTTTTCATTCAACAAACTCAGATTTTGACATTTTATTCAGATTCAATAAATTTTTATTTTGGAATGTTGTGGAGGAGGAGAAAGTTGTCTGTGAGGCACTTTGGCCTGGTGTCCCAAGAAAATAAGGATTACATTATCATGCTCGTGTGTCTCTGCTTGCCTGTCCTCCTTCGCTCTTCCCACACCCCCAAAAGGTTTTGAATCCAGTTTTGACGAAATGTGTCAGAATGTTCTGCAATTCTTACAGTTTCAGCAAAGTAGGCTTGTGAGTAAAGCTGGAAAAGAAACTCTATTAATAGACCATTAGAGCAATGCCTTGGGGTGACTTTATGATGCTGTATCCCCTATTGAAGAACAAATATAAATCTTATTAAACATGGAAGAAAAATCTGCACTAGAATTTCTCATTACGGTCCCACCACTTACAAATCAGTTCGTTACCAGTGTTGGGGAATTCAGGTTGTCTGTGTGATGCTCTTCTGGCTGAATGCATAGGGCGAATCCAAAAGTTTTAAAGAAACAAGAAAAAATAGGGCAAAATAGAGACAAGGAAAAGGATCTGAAGAAAAAGTAGGGAAGACAAATATTAAGGAATTGCTTTCAGCTGGGAATGGTCTAAAAGGATGTTTTCTGCCCACATCTGATCACAGAGAAAAGAAAAAAAGAAAAAAGAAAAGAAGAAAAATAGTCCAGACTATTGTTATTGAATCTAGAAATCTACTGAGGCTGAATGATCTGTGAGAATTATAGAGAAGTTTAAAGTGCAAAAAGGCAGGCCCTGAAAGAGAAGAAAAAGCCTCCTCATCACACAGCACACTGCTCGCAGAGAGTGATGGAGATCTATGTTGAAAGGAACAAACTTGCTTTCAAGGAAATATTCAGAGATAGAACACTGGACCCATTTCATTCTTTTTTATAATGTATTATGACTGTGAATAGAAGAATCAGTCATGTTTTGTAAAAACTCTTCACAGGTTATTAGTAAATCACTTATATATCTTCCACAGGAGTGGCCTTAAACTTCCAAGTGCAGCTGGGCTTTGCCGTGAACCAGACAGGGAGGGCATGGCAATACTGGGATCCCACTAGGAGCGCTTGCACTAGGGGCTCGTACAGCCCAAGGCTGTCACTGTTGGGCAGAGGACGGAGAGAAAGCGACATAGACAGGATCCAGGAAAGAAATGGAACCCTTTATTAATTTACAAATTCGCTTATATATCTTAATGGTATACTTTCATGGCATAAGGTCATTGGTCCTTCGGCCAACCACCTCTCAGGATGATTGGCTGAACCCTACAACACCTATTTCAAAATATTTCTCTAGTCAGTATCATAACAATACTTCATAACAATCTGCACCTGCAAGATAAAGGGATTGGTTTACAAAAAACCTCTGTTTTTGGCCAGCATCCGTGTGAAAGCAAGACTTTCACACGTACACTTGGCAGAAAGCTGGAAAATCTCCCTGTAGCCAAGCCTTCAGCATCCACACAAGGTAGAGGAAGAATGAAGATCACACTTGAGAAGGGATGAAAATAGGGATTTTAAAAAAACATAGGTAGCACTGCAAGCCTGAGGAAAACATGGTGTAAACCCCAAAGCCATTTTAAAAGGCAAAAAAATCCCAAATTGGAAAAATGGTTTTGAATTATTGATAGAGGAAACAAGTCTTGTTTTGGAGCAGCTCCCGGTGAGTTCCCACCCCTCTCCATCGTAAGTAGCTCTTACCCGGGTTTGCTGCCTGGGTGTACTAATCAGTGGAATTAGAGGATCAGAACAGAGCCAGGTGACAGTGTGATTGCCTATGCAAGGCAACATAAACAGCCAGGGTGTATTGAGTGCTCTGTAGCAATGGCCCCATGACAGTATTCCTTCATAGTAAGCAAAAGCAGGATAAACTGGTCTGTAATTACCAAGAGGGTTAATTCACTCCTTTTGACATAAACATAGATCCAAAATGAGATTATATTACATCAGAAACAAGGTAAAGTTTGAAGATATTTGTTGAAAATTGGCCTAATGACTCTTTTGTCATTGTAATTCATGCCTTTCACCTTGCTAATATCCAGCAATTGCAAATTGGCATACTACCAGAAAATGCAAGTAGTACCTTTCACCTGTCCTGTTTGCTTTATCTACCCTTTCCCCTTCTTTCTTATGTACTTTTCAGACATGATAGAATTTCTTTCAAAAGCTGCTAGTCATTTCCAATTTGTAACCACTGTACAGCCAGCTGCCTGTTGCCTGTTTTTAAAACACGAGCCTTTTTTTTTTTGCTAAGCTAATGACATCAAAACACCTGTGCAACTCTGTGCATTTTACAGCCCCTGGCTGACAGCAGATTACACAAAAAAATGCCACAATTACTTAACGTGTCCTATACCCACCCAGGACACATGGCCTACAAGCGTTTTGTTGAAGACAACAAAGAAACTCATGAGGACTATTTCTGGAGGTACTAGACATTATCAAAGCTTTTGTAAAGCTGGCACAGAGCCAGTGGCCCGACCCTGTCTCTGTAGAGACTCAGAAGGGAGCCCAAGACATGAGCTGGTCTGCCCACGTACGGAACACCATAGGAGGGGTCTCCAGCCATGACCACCTCCACCGTGGGATGTGGAGAGCACATGGTGGGCAGTAGGTGTGGTGGTGTGGGGGTGAAACCCTGGGGAGGTGAGGAAGGAAGGCAGCACAGGCTGTTTTGAAGGTGGTATTGCTGAGCAGGGCTGGGCCCCAGCTGCCTGCCTCGCCTGGTCCCCTCCCACAGCAGAGAACCCACAGCCTTGCAGAAGCTGTTATCATCCACTACCACCAATTACTTGCAGAAATTCTCCTCCCTTTAGTCCTCCAGCAGATGTCTTGTGGCTCAGATTCAGGAAAATCACTACACCCATCTTGGACACAGTAGACACATCTTTCAGTGGCACTAGAAGCGAGGGAGGAATTTGCCATGCCCTTATAAAGGCAAATTTTCCATTTATGCAGGGTCTCATGGACTGCAGGGTTAGGAATAATCGTCCTGTTTCAATTAACACAGGCAGGCTGTGCTGCCACTGTGCCGAGGGTGATGGTAATATCCCCTACACCTATCTCTTTATATTCTATAGTTTGTTATTTATTAAGTATTTCTTTCCAGAAGAATCATCAGTACTAACCAGGCCAGAAAGGAGAGGAGTCCTCTTTGCCAGGAAGCTTCTCCTCTCAAGATTCCAGTTTCATGAATCAGATTTCTGTTTAACTCATTTTATCTGGCACAAAACACAGCGGATTCATTCCGTGCAGAGAAGTAATAGCAGAAAATGGTGCAAGCATCTTTCAGGGGGGCATAAGCTGGTATATGAAGGGAAGAAGCCAGTACATCAAATCCAATTTGATAACTGTCTTTTTTTCAGGCACACAGGACTTGCCAAGTAGATGCACTCTGCTGTCAGCTTTTAGCTTTCTTTCTCTTCCTTATCACTCTGTTAGGAATCAAAACTTATGTTTTGTAAACACCTTCAGCCCAGTTTAGGAAAGAACTGTGGCTATGGGGGCAGCAGGAAGAATTTGCAAGAATTTTGTTAAAGTGCTGACATGCTCTCAGCAGATATAGGGGTGTACCTGATTCAAACAATGTCTCACAGATCTGTTTTCCTCCCATGGCTAAGCAAGATTTAATCTGTTAGAAGGTTTGGTGGGCATCTCTAAAAAAATATGTGGTATGAAAACACCAAATTTTGAGTCTGAGATTAAAATGCAGCCTTGCCTGTCCACTGACAGCATGAGGTGCATGCTGTTTGCTTACTCATCACAGTAACCAGCCTGGTTCATCTTTCCAGGTTTTCAATATTAGATTATCTGAGGATATAAAATCAGGTTGGCAGAACGAGTCAGATGATAGATTATTGCCTAGTAAAAAAAAACCCACAGGAATGTCATTATATTTGCCAACAAAGAACCACATGTACCTATGAGGTTGTAAAGATAATAAGCATGAACTCGATTATTGCTAATACGCTCTGCTTCATGTCTCAGATATTTCTTTTATATGATTTTTGTTAATATCCTAGAGTTGACAAAATACTTCAGAGAAATTAAACTGATGAATACTGTTTCACTGGTCTCATTAAAAATTCAAGCAATACCACAATAGCAATAAAATTTATTGTTAAAAAAAGCAAACAGTTCCAGCTTAATGGTATCAAATGCAATTAAGAAAATGGCATATTAACTCCAATGTTAATAGGAGTACAGTTCACATTGCTAAAATGCTTTTTTTCTATTTTGGACACCACACCTAATTCTGTCTTTTTGTAGAGCTAGAAAAATAATATTTCACTGTACACATAAATGTTATATATTCCCAGCTAGGTCTGGGATAGATGATGGCTGGCTGGCAGCTGCTCCTTCTGCCAAGCCTTTACACAGCAGAAAAAACCCCAGCAGCAAAGCAAATGACAGTGGAATTCAATTAATAGTCCATTTGGAAGCTGGAAACAGTTGTCTACTCTGCCACTGGGAGCCTGTACATTCTCCCAGTCTTTTTCCTGCCATGCCTGTGGTATAGCACCTTGCCAGCTCTCCACAAGTTTTCCCTCAGGTCCAGTCTGGCCAAGGGAACAGATATGGTGGCCTCACTCTGCTCCCAAGGAGCGCTTCTCTGCATGCTGTCCTGTGGGACAGGTGAGCTCAAGCTACAGACAGTCATTCAAGAAGACACTTCGGGAGAAACCTGCTCACCTTTGTCCTGCATTGGCGAGAGCACTTTAGGTATAAATACCACAATAGCAGTGGGGCTCTTCAGGGAGAGTTGGAGGGAATCACACCAGCAAGGTGGTCTGAGTAAAACTGCCGGACTGATGGAAAGTGTTACCGGAGCTTCACCAGGCAACAAAGACCGTAATTCCACATAGCTGCGGATTGAGCCCTTGCAGCCTTCACCTGAGTCCACAGGCAGTGGGAAGGCCTGGCACACTTCCCCACCAGGAGGACTTTGGAGGTAAAAGGCTTCTGTGGAAGGCTGACCCTGACTGGAAACCAAGTGCTCATTAAAGCCAAAATGAGTCCCTCCCACAGGATGCAGTCCTTCAGGCTGCTCCAGTGTGGGTCCCCCACAGGTCACAAGTCCTGACAGCAAACCTGGTCCCATGTAGACCCCTCCCTCCATGGGGCCACGAATCCTGCCAGGAGCCTGCTCCAACATGGTCTTCCTATGGGGTCCTTCAGGTACATCCACCTGCTCTGGTGTGGAGTCCTCCATGCACTTCAGGTGGATCTATGCTCTGCCATGGGCTGCAGAGGCACAGCTGCCTCACCATGGGCTGCACCATGGACTGCAGGGGAACCACTGCTCCAATGCCTGAAGCACCCTCTGCCCCTCCTTCTCCACTGACCTTGCGTCTTCAGGGCTGTTCTTCTCACATGTTCTCACTCCTCTCTCTGGCTGCAGTTGCTTTTGTGCAGTAAGTTTTCCCCTTTCTTAAATATGTTATTCCAGAAGTCCTGCCACTGTTGCTGATGGGCTCAGCCTTGGCCAACAGCGGGTCCACTTAGGAGCCAGCTGGCACAGGCTCCATCGGACATGGGGGGAGTTTTCAGCAACTTCTCACAGAATCCCTGCCTGTAGCCCTGTCTCCAGCTACCAAAACCTCACCACGCAAACCCAATACAGCATTCCACCCTTCTGGCCTCCCCAGGGGAAGGGCAGATATGGCAGATATCTGCACAGCTGGCTCGTCCAAGGTCTTTCCTCTCATGGTCAGGAGCAGAGCCCTCTCTGATTATCAGTGAACGGAAGCCGGTATTGCAAAGGAAGAAAAAGCTAATGCGGAAGCAGCAAGGAAAAGCTGCAAACTATGATGCCAAGGTGTGGAAGGAAGACAGCTTGCCTGAGCCCTCTCTCAACATACAAACAAATGCCCCAGGCAAAATCCAAAATGGCAGAGCAGAACCCCAGTTTCCATAGGCTTTTCTGTCACAGAAGCCATGACTACTAGCTATTAAACAGACTTAATGGTCGATAGCTTCCTGTCATCTCAGGTAGTTACAAAACAAGAGGGACACAGGTGCTGCCAGCCTGTTCTGTGTCATGACCACGGTGGCTGTCACTCTGCATGCCTGGGGAATGCTGCAGCTCCAGAGAAGCAGGGGTCCCTTGCTGCTCCTGAGGGTGATCTCCATGGTTAGGACAGCACCTTCCTACAATAACATGCTTTTTTTCTCCCCCCTGGATAATTTCTCTTTAGTGAAGCCTAGCAAAATTGCCCAGTATTGCTTTCTCTGAGCATGAACTGCTTGTAGGATGGTTGACTAACTCCTTCTTACAGCACTGTGGTGGGAGGAAAAGGCATGCCTTCTTTAATTTAATAAGTAAAATAAAATTGAATGAAAATGAAAAACATTCCTAATGAAAGGTGGTTGTTCTCTTTTTTTTCAATAAAGAAGAAAAATCCAAGTAAGAATAGTGTCCCAGATAGTTCTGATAAACTTCAAAACTTCCACTCAAAGAAAAGGAGTTATTGGGAAACATTTCTGAGGCCAGAGAGAATTCTGCATTTATTAACAGGCAAAGTTCAAAAGATTAATCATACAGAGTCTTTGATATTTCATCTTGCAAAAGAATAATCCTGATAAGAAAAATGTTTTGGCAAGAGCACCCTCTCTGCAGAACACATGATGGTTACTCTGGAAGAGGGAACAAGATCTAACTTGTTGAAATGGCACTGCAAATGCAGAAGAAAAGCAGGTTTTACTGAACACTGGTTCTAGACACTTCTTGGACTACCTCTGACACAGCACCAGTGGGAGGAATGAAAATAGAAAAGCCATCTTGTTCCTGCCATTTATTTTTCCTCTTTCTCATTCCTGCTGGTTTTAACATTGGGAAAGCATTCTCTAGGGGGATCATAAGGCCATTTGTCTCTGAATAACGAGAACAACAGGCAGCACAGTGAAAAGCCACACTGGTGGAAAAGAAATCCAAACCACAAGCCATCAAGGTGTTAGTATTTCCGCCCCTGGTTTTGCAAGGGATTAACTATTAATAAAGATTTAACTAATCACTGCTTTGCCTGTATGACTGAAATATTAATAATGGCCATACATCCTGTAGATCTGTTGTTTCCTCCACAGCAAGTCTGCAATAGTGAATATAGCTCCAGGCTGTTTCTATGTTACTGAAACTCACATCATTGTGCTTTTCTGACCCTTTTTCTCCATCATCACTAAAAAGAAAAAGGAAAAAGTGGTTTTTTCCACGCAGACTCTGCTGTCACTCTCCATGCCCACCTTATATTATTTGCCTTCTCATTATCTCAGCCACAACAGTAAAAGTACAGAATGAAGCACCAAGAAAAAGCCTGGAGCTATCTTAGAATGCCTGATGTCACAAGAATTACCTAACTGCCAGCTTCCCTTTGCAATCAGATTTTGATATGATACCATGGCTGGAAATCTGTAAAGTGTTTTTAGTTCTGACTTCTGCCTCTGTCTCATTTACATATTTTTGTCTTCTCTAGAAGCTTTGAGTTTTATTTGCTTTACTTTGATTTCACAAATATTCATGTTTTAGGTTGTATGAATGTCTGAGGTTTCTAGAACAGACTAAACCTTGGTTTTCAGGACAACCCGCAACTTCTAGTGCTACAACAAAAGCCTTTTAGCCACAACCCATAAAACATGCATCAGTATGGAAAAGTTTTATTGATAGCCTTTTTTTCTCTCCTCGTTAGGAGGTACCTCAAATTTCAGGACAACCTAATTTCTAGCCTGATAAAGGCTCCTAGTGCTATTAGCTCTAGCCCAGCTTCTTCCCTGTGTCTCCTCAGTGTGGGAAGCAGGGCAGGGAAGGCGGGCATCCACTACCTTTCTAACAACACCAAAGGAGCTGCGGAGACTTCAGTCACAGGTGTCTTGGAAACAGGCCAGCTACCGTATCTGGAAGCCAAGTGAATGCATATGGCAGTCTCAGTATTTTGAGCTGCTGTGATCTCATAATACGACATCAAATAAAAAAAAAGAAAACAAACTACATCAGATTTGACCTTTTCCAGTTCTGGACAAACATATTATCAAGAATGATTTTGGCTTTCATCTCTCTTCCATTAATATGTGCCTCCCTAGCAAATATTTTATAAATCCCGTTGGTTTCTGTGCAGCAAAAACAAATGTTAAAAGAAACCAATCTAAAGGAAACGGTTTGGCTTTTGGAGTGTTGGGCCTTTTGGTTACATTTTTTGCCTTTTTCTTTTTTTTTTTGTTTTTTGATCTCTACTTTATTCTTTTGTCCAGAAATTACAAAATTGGTTCCCGACTTGGAATACAATTGTTTGTGACAATAAATCAGTTGACTTCACTGCTGCAGTGCCATCCAAAATGAGTTTGTAATCTGGAAAAAAAATAATTGTTCTGAGGAGAAAGGGAGCAATGGACATTTCCCAGGCTTTTTTGACCTTCTGAGCAAGAATTGGAGCTTGCCTAGTGGTTTAGATGCTAATCTATCTAGCCAGTGTGTGGGTGTGCTCTGAGTCACAGCCAACATGTGCACTCACTTCTAAAATAGGGCTTCCTAAATATTTTTGTAAGGGTAGCTTTTGTTTAACTTTCATTTGGCAGAGTCCCACATTGGGAATGGTCAGAAGCTCAGGAAGGAGCATATGTTGCGTGTAGAGCTGCTAAGAACAACTTCGAAAGTTTTCAAATCTTTTTCTCTCAAACCGAAGAAGAAAAGCCTCACCCTTCCCCTTAACATGATTCAAGATATTGCTTTTTTCTCACTCACTTGCCAGAAAACCACATCTGTCGGACTTCAAGTGTGCAACAACTCTCTGTCCACAGTGAAGATAAATGTCTTTTTGTCTGGAGTTTTTGTTTTTTGGTTTTTGGGGTTTTTTTTATTATTGTCGGGGGGGTTTTGTTTGTTTTGTTGTTCAGGTTTTTTTAGTGTTTTGTTGGGTTTTTTGTGTATTTGTTGTATTTACTTTTTTAACCCATTCCCAGTTAACAAAACTCAAGGGGCATTCTGCTGATAATGTCCCAGGCAACTGTAACCATGTGAGTCTGAGCAAACAGGATACAGTGGCCATATACAGGCAGCGGGCACCGCAGAGGTTTCTGCAAGGAGAGGTATTTTTTGATATTGTTCTCCCTATTACATAACTGGGAACGAAGGATAATGAACATGTTTCAGTCAAAGCATCACAGGTGTTACAAATTGCTTTCTCTCTTGGAGGCCCTGTTCTTAACCCAGTTACTGCTGGTAATAATAGCTGCTGCTCTGCAAATAAGCCTGAAAAATGCACTGGGGCCAGATTCAATAAAGGGCTTAGGTGACTCAGCGTTAAGTTGATGTAATACCTCGTATTTAAGATCTCAGGCCTTTGAGCAGAGTCTGAATCCTGAGCAATAAATCTACAAAGTGCACAAAGAGTGTTAGGTGCTTGCAATAACAACCTCAAGAAGCTTAGCATGTACCTGCTTAGACCTAGCCAATAAAGCTGGCTGGGTGGGGAGAGAAACCTTAAAACCCACCTGTCAGACCTGCAAGGAGATGCTTGCATTTTGTTGGGATGTGCAAACTGGATCCCTTCCAAAACACAAACTTGCGGGCTTTCCCCCCACCTTTATTTATTTTCCTTTTTCTTTTGTTCTCCTTCCCTTCCAAGAACTGTGCAGGCCTTATGCTTTTTAATGTTCCCTCTTCGCCACAGTTGCCACACAATCATAGAAGACCCTGATGCTAAAGCAGTGACCCGGGAATTAGATATCCTAAGTTTGGTTCCCTGTTTTGTCTGCACAGTGTGCCTGGGAAGGGGGCTTCATTTCCTGCCCACCCTCCTCCCTCCCGAGCTGATGCCATTAGCAGCTCTAAAGTAGGTCAGTGTGAGTGGGCTGGAGGGATGTGCTCCTCATCCTCCATCTGCAACTGTGCAGGAAACACGTCAAGATACACTAGTCCATAAAGAGAAAGAGCAACCACGTCATGTCTCCTCATGCTCAGAACAATCACCTGGCATGAGGGCATCCAGGTTTCCCTTGTCTCTCCCTGGTTTTCTGTGTTTTAACCACTGGTGGTTGTATGTGAATGACAAGAAAAAGAAGTCACAGCAGGGAAACTAAAACTCAGGCCTGTCCAGCTCTGTGTGGAGTGAGTAACCAGCACCAGGCTGATGGCGTGGTTGAAGTGGGACTGCCTGTTGCCAGAGTTGCTTGGCATGGCTTTCTCTCAAGAGACTGAAAAGACTTGAACATTCCCTATTCAAACAGGGAATTAAAATCTCCCAGTCCTCTAAAGTAAATACTCAGTCTACTGTGTAGTGCTCGGGCAGAGGAGAGGAATTTTGCATTTTGGCAGCAAAAAGCAAGAGTCACTGCCCATAATAAGGTGAGAAATATGTCCCTGAAAGCTGAGTATGCTTAGAGTACACTTGTGGGAACAATTTTTCCTACAATAGTCTTAGTTAGGGATATGTAAAAAGCGACCTTTGAATTACTCACTTAACTCCCCTAAGATGGGACACCTCAGGATATGTACAGCTTCAAGACCTTGGTAAACTGAAGAGCAAATAAGTTTTTGAACTTAATCACCACCAGATTTGTTGGGATTTTAGTCTTAAATGTCTCAGCTGGGCTAAGTCCCAGGTCAGGAAAATACCATCAAAATGGATTTGACACCTCTCTCCTTTTAAATGAGCAGCAAGGGATAGAGTCTCCTGCAGACTGCAGTGCTCCAAACTCCATCCCTCTGGAAGGAACCACCATGCAAAATTTTGTTCTCAGTTACCTCATTACAACTTTGACAGCATAACAGGGCCAAAAATATGATAGCAGGATTGGTTTGTGAGGGTTTTCTTGTTTTGGTTTGGTTTTGTGTTTTGGTGGGGTTTTTTTTGTTCTGTTGTTTGTTTTTGGTTAGTTGGTTGGGTTTTTGGGTTTGGTGGGGGTTTTTCTGTTTGTTTTAGGGTTTTTTCTGTTTGTTTGTTTTTTGTTTTACTTTTCATAGGCAAGGTTATGCTACGGTATGGTGAGAAATACAAGTAGACCCGTCACTACCAACAGGTTTATGTGGCCAATGCAGTAGAGCCTCTACCCCTTAGGAACCCAGTACAGCAGAAACCTTGCAGATGTGATTGAAGAAAAAAATCTCAAGAGAGTCAGAAACCTTCCCAGACCCAGGACTACGGTGGGCCGTAGATGTGTGCATGATGCCTTTGAGATGTGACCTGTGTGCTGAGCGATACCACAAATTTGTTCTGAGTCCATTCTGAAGTTCCTTCTGCTGTTTTCTCCCTGAACATTGTTTCCCTTTCTCGCAAAGTTAGCCTGGGCCAGCCGCCCACTGTCCCTCAGAGCCCATCTCCTGCATGGGGAGCTGAACGCCTCCAGCTGCTGGTAGCATTCCCACCCACGTTACCACAGCAGCACAAACAGCAAAACATTAAACACAAGGATGCTGTGTGGGCAAAGTCCCTGCATCCTCCGGGTTCCTGAGCAGCCTTTATGCAGCTGCCAGGCCACTGGAGGAGCCTGCAGAGTCTGGGTGTTTGCTCCATCTTCTTTTCCAGCTAAGCCTGGCATTTTTATGGGACAGGTAAGGTAACCTGTGCAAAATGAGTAGTCAGCACTGGTTACACCAACTCTATGCAGAGAAAAATTTTAGTGGCCAGTCTACTCAGAAGGAACATAAACTGTTTCCCTATATATACTTCTCTGTAACCTTTGACAGGTGCATTTGTCCTTCTTATATATCTGCCTGGGCTCCACCCTTGCATTGCATAAGCCCTTCTTCCAAAGATAAGTCAACACAGAGGAATTCACATGGAAGAATCTTTCAATGCGGCTCTGAGTGGAGAAGCATGTGAATAGCATGTGTATTACTTTTGTCTTGCTTTCAGTTTATTTTTTCTTCCTTTGGACATTTCTGATCTTCAGAGAAAGTCAGGAGTGATACAGACTTCATTTGCTATTAGCTGAATACAGCTATAGATTGGACTGACATACACTGATGTATTAATTTGGCAAGATATCAAAAAAACAGATCCAAAAAAGCTGACAGGCAGCACAGTTCCCTGGAAAACAGACTTCCTGAAATAAATCTTTTGTTTTGACAGTATGACAGCTCTGTTCAAGAACTGTATCTGTATTGGAACAGTATATTTTGATTTCTCCAAGACATGCAATTTAACTGTGCATGACATTTTGATTTAAAATGTGCGTTTACTGGAACTTACAGAGAGTGTGCTGGATGGATTAGAAATTGATTCCCTGTTAGGTTTTAAAAAGGAAGCTGTTCATCAGGAGATAACTAGGGCTGTTTTTCTTGTGATCCACCTGAGACCAGTTCTTAGTCTGACATGATTTAATGTGTTAATCCACAATCCAAGCAAGACAAAAGAAAAGAAGTCTTTACTGGCAAATTTGAGAAGTGATTAAAAAAGTGATATTGTTAACAAGGAATCACCCCACTTTGAGGATGATCATTCACTTAAAAGTCTAAGTCTAAAAGAATGCATTCTAACATGATCAAACAAAAAATTTAGATTTGAAAATTTAAAAAAAAATGAAAATAAAAAAAAGAGACTGAGAATGAGCAAGTGTCTGGAAAAACTGTTTCAGAGAAAGACTTTTTAAATACTCCCCCTAGGCAACCACCACATTTTTGTCTTCTCAAGACAGAGAGAGAACAGATATCTCCCACATCTTCTCATTAGCACATACGTAATACCCCAGTGCTGCTCTCAGACAGCAAGAATGAAATATATTAATTTTAGAATGTTTTTGTCAAATCTGAAATCTATGTAAGCCATCCTGAAAGTGTGTTTGACATTTCATAGCTGAGAAACAGTCATCAAAAACAAGCAAACAAACAAAAAAAAACAAACCTCAACCCCAACACAAATAATTTTTGGCTGAAATGTTTTGTTTTAACATAAAGGTAATTTGCTTTTGGCATAATTGGAAAAAAAAAAAGTAGCTATTAATTGTGAGATAGAAAATTAAAGTACAAGCATAAAAGAGTTGGGGTATTTTTGAGGATTTTTTGTTTGTTGGTGCGTTTTTGTTTCTTTCGGTTTGGTTTTTTTGGTTGGTTGGTTGTTTTTTGGGTTTTTTAATAAAAGTTTAGACCTCTGTACTTTTGTCATATGCTCTTCTAGAGTTAAAAAAAAAAATCTATATTTGGGCTTTGGAAATGTACAAATATTACCTAAAAAAGAAGCCAAACATAAGATATTCAAAATATATGAAAAAATATGGATCCAATATTAAAATAACTAATAACGCAAAGGGAGAAGTACAAAAAGATAGTTTCTGTTATTTCCCTTGAAAATTTACGTCTGCAAGCAGATATTTGGGAATACCTAGGACTATGTCACATACTTTCGAAGTCTGTTTATTGCTTTCTAGGAGGAGCTACATATTTGATACACTTTTTGCTTTCTAAGAGGAGTAAAAGCCGTTATAATGGCTAATTTACTATTTTTCCCTTTGAAAGCTCCCTCTGTCAAGATAATTTCTAATGACTTCAGCAAAATTTGCTCCAAATACCTGGTGATATAGGGCTACAGACCACCAAAAGCCCCAGCTCATCTTCACAAGAGAAGAGAAAGTATTCGCCTGCAGACTGAATAACCTGGCACTACAGCACTAGACCATCATAGTTCTATGAAAAACATGTCCCATAACTAACCACGGGCTAATTTTTCAGTGTTGTGACCATCCTGGTGTGTCTTGGAGGTCAAAAAAAAAACCAAACCCAAACCACAAGCATCTTAGTTTTTCCTCGAAAGACTTTTAGGGAGGCAAATGGCATTAAGCTGAAGGCACGTGGAAATGAGTCGTCACAGATAGCTAGAACTTTGGTTCAGGCGTAAAGTTTTGAGTTTCTTGTTGACTTCACACAGCAACAGGTAGCAAACCAACAGCTCCCAACAAGTAGGTGCAGACTTCCAAAGAGGTACCATGCTCATTTTGCTTAGCAGAAAAAAATTCTTGAAAGATTTAGGTATTTATTTATAAGCGAAAATCTACAACGGGTTGGCCTCTTGGATCAATCCAAGAAACCCCTTCGTTTTGAGCTGAAAATCATCACCCACTGAGGCATAATTTGACCCTTTACAGCTAGAATGGACCCATTCAGTGCCCCGTTGGTCTTTTAACAGGTCAGATACACACCCTACCTGGGCAAAAGCTTAATACTGTAAATGCAGTGAGGCTGGTCCTCCACATAGCCCTTTCTGAAGCCCATGGGGTAACTCAGTTGGCTTCAGGGGGGTCACTGCTGATTCATGCCACCAGAACGTGTAATTAGTGGACCCAGCTCACCCATCCTGAGGTATTACATGGCTTCCTTCTTCCTATGGATTTAGTTCCTTTGGGCTTGATTTGATTTCTCTATGCAACTTTTTCAGCCCCTACAGTGCTGCATGTCACATTTCTGTGAATTTGACAGCGAGACCAAAAAATCTCTCCCACGCACACACGCAATTACAATGACACACAGTTAGAAGTTAAATTTCATACACAAAACTGAGCAATACGAGAGGTCCAGTGACCTTTTATGTCTTCCATTAAGGGCAATTGGATGATTTTAACCCCCAGTGATTCCCATTTTCTATTTCACATTAAAGCGAACAACAGAAAGAAAAAACCTATCACTTACATTGCTGAGGTTACAGCAAAGCTAAAAATAAAGTATTGTCATCCTGCTTTTTAAAAACCTTTAGCAGGACACTAGGCAGCAGAAAGGAAAGTATGGTTTGGTTGGGTTTTTTAATAGCACAGATATTTTAACTCCAGGTTTCATTCAAGCTCTGTTACAGTCCGTTGGTTATGAGCTTCTAAGTCAGCTCAACAGGACACTGTGGTAAGGATGATTTTTATCTCTCTCTTGCCTTTTGCATATACAAAGCAGGGAGTGGAAAACAAGACAAAACTGAAAACATCTCTCCACAGGTAAACTGCATCTTTGCTGACATCCCGATAACGAACACAAAGCCCTGTACAAAGCGATATTTTTACACACAGAACAAAGACAATCCTTCCATCTGGAGTAAGTTTTAAATAACCTCCTCATGAATTTGCCAAAGCAAGCTAGGCCATTCAAAAAGCAATATTTCTTGAGTTGAAAGGGAGAAGGAGTTTTTTTTGCACTGAGTTTTGTTCTGGCAGTGCACTGAAGTGGCTTCAGGACATACCAGTTCCATTTCTACATTTGCTTAATATTTTGTTCAGACATGTCCAGTCCAGACTTAGTTACCCGACTTCATTGTAGTCAGCTACATTTCTACCTTTCTGTCATACTTGTCTTTGGCAAGCTGGAAATCTGACTTGGTTTTTTTGCTAGTCTTTTGAAACATTCCCAGGCATTTTAAAAGCCAGTATGTACAGATTTTATCTGGTTTGTTGCCTGTATTACATTTTCTGGTAACAAAAACAGAATTTCTGGTTCGCAAAGAAGTTCTGTGACAGTGTGCTTTCAGGAAGGAGGGATGGATTTGCGTATATTCCCACTGTACCCTAATCTCAGCTGACTTCTGGATAAAATATCATAAAGCGTGCTGGTGTCTTAGGAAAAAGAGGCATTGCACTGTTTAAAAACCCTAAACCATTGGTTTTAATCAAACCATGTCTTTCTTGAAAATGCTTTCTTTGCACTCCAGTTTGCTCCTTAAGTGACTAAATCAAAGCTCGTAGTTCACATTCTCTACCACACAAGCAGCTCCACGCCGCAGCACTTCGCAAGTACAAGCAGAAAGTCAAAGATTAAAGTAAGTTTCTTCAAGAAGCTTTTATATCACAGTTGTGCATACCAGCATCCTTTCTTTTGCTTGCAAGTACGCTAATCGTATTTCAATTGCATGCCTACAATATAAAGTTAATAGCTTCCTTATTTCCTTATTTTAGCATTTCCCCTCTACTCCCTCAGTCTTTTCAATTATACAACCTAGATAATTCCTTTCATTTCCTTCCTCCAGTGTCCTGTTTTCATTTCTAATACAAAATCATATTTGGTCACTTACACTTTTCTTGAGGATAAGCACACGACAGCAGCATCTCTTGCTCCACCATGGTGCTGTCTGTTGCAGAGGTCAGTGGCCCTTGGAATAGCACTTTAAGAAAATATTTTGGAAAGCTAAGCTCACTCATGCAGGCTTCTGATCTTCTCCAGTACTCTTGGCTTCTGTGTGTTGTCACATGTTATCCTCCCTCCTGAGAAACCTGTGAAACGAGTCTGGCAACACGCAACTTGTGTGTCAGAGGAGTTTTAATTGATTCATTGCAACAGGTACCCACCCTCATTAAAAAAAAAAGCTGTTGAAAGGAGTAGTCTCTTAGCGCCTCATTTGAAATTACAGAACCTGCCCAATGTCACAGATGGTGCACTTTAAAGGGAAACTACTTGCTGGGTTTGTGAATACACAGGAAATAATTTCAAATCAATCTTAACGTGCCAAATAAACCACAAATAGCGGTAGAGTTCGGATGCTTCTGTGCTGTGGGAGAGCAGGAATCCTTCTGCTGTGCAACAAGGTGGTGAGGGCTGCCTCTGCATCTCTCCAAGGCACGATGTCCTGTGGGACAAAGCAGCTTCACATTGCTCTACAGAGGCCTCTGTCTCCATAATCAGCCACTCTGACCGCTACTGAAGGGGAAAAATTGTGTGGGCCTGATTTCTGAGGAATGCATCCCCAGGAAGGTGAGGTTATTAGTGCCTCGGTGCTTGCAGGGAGGATTCATCCATGCAGCAGCCATGGAGGTTGCTCTGCCTTTCAGCAGCCCCTGTTTACCCACCCAAGGTTCAGTGAGGAGACCCCAGCACTGCAAGCCCCTCTCAGCTCAGCTCAGTCACCATTTACCTGTTACCCCTGTGACCAAGAAGGATTGCAGGTGGACCCTGAGTCTGACCCTGTATCAGCTTCACATCAGGGTGCATCTTGTAGTACTCTCACAGCAGTTCCCTACTGCTTTTACCATCTGGTGATACCATCTCCAAGTGAGGCTGTGGTTAGCAAGGAAGCAAAAAGAGGAGACACGGGATTTATGCCTGACTCTGTCTCTAATTTGTCCTGTCACCTTGGGCAAATTGCTTTACCTCTTGGTGTTTCTGTTTCCCCATCTCTACCACGTGCATAATTACAGTTCACTTTCTTTGGGAAATGCTTTGAAATCTCTTTACGAAATGCAGCATGAAAGAGGAAGCTATCATTACTGTACACTTGTAAAATATTGGGATGTGGCAGACAATAAACACCAAGCATATGAGATTTTATGCATATAAAGTGTTTTGTTTTAAGAAGAACTTGACCTTATTGTAATAATGATTTTTAAAAAGAGATACTCCTACAGAATTTGGCAAAAGTTCAGATTCTGTTTTCACAGTGGAACGATGAGAGAAAAATCTAAATCAATTATCACTTTTAGGAACACTACGCCCTCCTGGAAATAGCAAGTCCACCAGAGGTTCCTCAGTGGAAAATGATATAATATGGCAATTTCCTGCTTTTCTCTCACCTAGGTTAATAAAATCTCTCATCTTACAGCCTGTGAGTACTTACATTATACTCAATAGGTCTAAATCCTCGCCTTCATTTTCTTTCTCTCTCTTTGAAAACTTAAGCTCAAGAAAGCTTACAAAGATTGGTTTTGTTTCGGTTCATTCATGTGCAGGTAAGATTGAACAGATTGATGCAAAGTTCTTTTTTCCACAGGTTGAATTCACTCATATGGGAGCCTTGTACTTCTTTTAATACTTCAGTGAACAAAATGAAGGAGGCACCCAGAGAAGTTGTGGATGCTCCATCACTGTAAGTGTCCAAGGTCAGACTGGTCAGTACTTTAAGGAACCTGGTCTAGTGAAAAATTTCCCTGCCCATGGCAGAGGGCTTGGATTAGATGATCTTTAAAGGTCTCTTCCAGCCCAAACCATTTTGTGGTTCTGTGCAAGTATTCATCCACTTCTGCAGTGTTGCTCACTGAGGAGCCTTCCTCAACAAGGAGGATTGTAAAGGGCACAACCGTGAACTAATTTTCCCCTGGAGTTTAGAGCAAATAATTTTTCACCTGCTCTACTTGGGAAGACATCAGTAGCCAGGCTGTGAGAAGAGCAGGAGGATCTGCCTTGTCTTTCCTGCCTCTGCTTCTGCTGCCATAATCCATGCACTTTCACTGTGAGGCTGAAGGCATCTCAAATGATGGCAACATTCTTGAGATGATACATTGAGGGCTCATATAAGCTTGAAAAGTAAAACAAGTTTGCAAAAGCATTCAGGAATTATATTGTTTGTGTGGTCTGTGAAGAAGCAAAGTTACTGCTTTTTCCCTCTGCGTCCTCTTTCTGTAGGACATTTCTCAATAGTCATGTATTTATCCACTGTCCTGCTTAGACTAAAATCTTTAACATGGGTGATAGCTCAGAGATTAAGCTGCACAACACTGAACTGAAGATAAGTAGATGGGGAGAAACAGCTTTTTGTGAAATGCCTCCTGATTGCACATTAATACCAATCCATTCTGAAAGCTTACCCAAGTCTTGAAGCATAATTCTCTACATGACTTAACATGGCCAGCCAGCATTATTACAGACCAGGATAATAATGCATGTAATAAATGCATAACCTACTTGCTTCTTACTCCATAATCCACTAGCTTCAGAGTCATGTTCCAGGATGTCCTAAGGTTACTGCACTGCCAATTTCTAGTATGGAGTGAATCACTTAGAGCTTCAAGCTCAGAAACTCTTGGAAGTGCATTTGCAGAAGAGTGTGTATTCATTTGTATTGTCTGAATACATATAGTTGCAGTAGGTGACTTCTCAATAATCACATTCTCAAATGAAGCACATTATCAAACTTATATTGGGCATCAGATAAGCATAGTCTGATTTGAATTTCAAGGGAAAGGACTGTTATAAAAAAAGAAAAGCCTTCTGTAGAGAGATAGTATAAAAGTTGCACATGCAATATTTTAATTTTTTTTTTTCTCTCTGTGTGATTCTGCCTGTGAATGAAACAGGTAAGGAATTAAAACTGTTCCCCAGTCTTTGGAAATAAAAGGCACAGTGTGAGTTGATTCCAGCATTTTACAGCACAGAAATGAAAAGTATCAATTGAAGCTGTGCTGTTTGTTTGAGGTAACACTTGGATGAGTGAATGCATTTGATTAAACATCAAATCCTAAAAATCTGAAAACATTCTAATAAGTTAAGTGAACCACTATTATCAACTTTAGCCAAAACACCAGGAAGAGTCAAGTTTACATACAATAGCGTTCTGTTGCAATTATGAAATTGAGTATGAAGTGGTATTGGTCATCTATGTCTTTGGACAGACTCCAAACACTCATAGTAAAGCATACATCTGTATGTCAGTTACTGCAAAGAGTGCTCAAATGACAAACATCCCATAATTGTGGTCCTCGATCTCCCAAGAAGCTCGTATCTATAATTATAATCATTGTCTGGAAAAAAAACCAAAAACAAACAAACAGTGCAGGTTTACAGTAACTGGGCAATTGATGCTTGCCTCACTTCTGTCACTGGAGTGACAAAATAACCAAGTCATGCTCTCATCTGCTTCCTTATAATGCTACATTTGCCCTCACCTCAAGATGTTGCTGTAACCTACAATTATGTGTCATTAACTTTCCATGGAACTGACCAAAGGTTGTTCAATTCAAGGATGATTTGGGAATATGCCAAAAGTCTGAGGGTGGACCCTAACTGGCATTCAATGGAACAGGTTTAAGCAATTGTTTCTTTAAACAGCACAGATTTTCCACCACAGGTAATAACTCTGCTAGCCAGTGCTATGTGAAAATCAAGTCCTGGATACATTGCTATGTGAAAATCAAGTCCTGGATACATTGGTGCAGAGAGGCATGTTATAGTGCCATCCAGACCATTTGGGTAATCTTTGCCTTTCTGTTCTAACTGAAGAACCTCACAATGATTAATTCAGTAGAACAGTGTTTGTTTGAAAAAGGCTTTCAGGAATTGCCGCACAGGTTACAGGACTGTGACAAGGGGAGGAAAGGGAGCCAGAGCTCTCTTTGGAAGAGGTGGACGTCACTTGGTGAGAAACTGTGCTGAAACCGCTGCCTTGCCCTGGGAGCAGTGAGCCAAGAGGCTGTGAAACACAGGGATGCCAAGCATGGCATGAGGGGAGCACACATCCCTAGCAGCTGCGTGCAGGCGGAAGGCACGACACACACTGGGCCCAGAGCTGCTGCGTGTGAAAGGAAGTGTTAGGAAGTGTTACCCTGTTCCACCTGTATGTTCAGAGGAGAGGCTGTACTGAGCTCCAGACACCTGTGGTGTAGATCCCTGTGTGTGAAGGGGTCAGCCCAGCCTGTCTCCGCCGTCATGGAGAGAAGCAGGCACACTGAGGGCATAAGTCGTGTGAGCTGTTCTGGACACGTCCTTTAGGAGGAGGTGAGCCATGCCCGAGTTCCCTTTGCTCACTGATTTGCTCTCCGTTGTCTGTAAAGGGGACTCCCACATGACCAGCTCTGAGGTGAATTTCTACGTTTACTAAGATGAATTCTGCTTTCCAGATGCTGCACAAAACCAAATAGGTTGCATTTGTTTTTCTAGCTGCACTTTTCTATTTATTTTCTCAGAGAGGGGGATGAACAGTTTCCACTAAGCTGTGCCCTGCAGAGTCCAGAATGGCCCTGGGACCATGAAAGCAAGAGGAACCACAAAGCAATACACAGCAGTGGCAGTGCTGAACATGTCACTGCCTAGGAGTAAAATTAAGGGACCTGCATAGACCACCTGAAATTTATTCTAAAACAAGATTGTCTGAACATGATACTAAACTGTTGAATTTTATTTTGTTAGTTTTTTTTGTTGTTGTTTTTTTTTTAAATTTAAATGAAACAGCAACTCAATATGTTGATTTCTCAAGATCACAAACCAAATGCCATCATAAACTTTCAGACAAAATCTAAGTCAAGCATCCATTGGCAGGGTAATTTCTGTGTGATACGTATTTGCTGTCAGATAGAAAGCAGATTTCTGAAGAGCAAAGAGTGGTAAGATATCTTGGTACACTGGCTGCTTCATCTGGAGTAATTTCAAGGAAAGCAGCTTTAAATACCAGCCCATTCAACACTACGATCAAAGTTTTTCCTCTTGAACTTCCAGTTCCTGTAGATAATGAGTCAATCCCATTAGGCTGAAAGGACCATGGGAATGAAGTCAGCCTGCTAAGCTGCTGCAGAAACCTGAAGGGCTCCAGGGACAAAAGGTTGGGAGGAAGTGATGTGCTTTCTCACTCTCTGTGAGGGTGATGCAACGTGTTGTTATCCAGCACTACTCTTTTTTTTTCTAGCTTCGGCTCAAGGGATCAACAAACACACCTGAAGGCAGAAGGGATGTGTTTAAACAGAGGGCATGTGAGCAGATTCAAACCTCAGACTTAAAACAGGCAAACAAAAAGACTGCATAAGGGAAAAAGGAGGCAGTTGTAGTAATTGCAAGGGCAAAACAATGCAGAATAATGAATCCAGCAATAAATTGCTGCCAGCACACACAGATTTCCAGTTAAGTCTGTGGGCTGTTCCACTGCCAAGTCCTGCCTGTTGAGGGGGGCACAATCAGGTAGAACATTTTTTTAAGGATTAAGTTCTCTTTCCAACTTTTCTTCTCTCCATATTTGGTTATGCTCTGGTGTGAGTGTTTGGCTGACTGGCTGGTGAGCCAAGAGAGCTGATGCCTGGGTTTGCTCCTGCTGTACACTCCCACTTGCAGCAGTTCCCCTCACAGCCCCACTGGCTGGCTTCATCACTTGAAGATTTGAATTGCTCAGGTCTGTAGCTGTTTGTTTTGCCAGTAGTGACTCACACTGCTCCAGTGTGGATGAAATAAAGTCAGATGGAAACCATAAAAGCTCCATGTTAAAGTCAAAATGTCATACACCGGAGGTAAAGACTGTTCTTGCTGAAAAAAGCAGGAAGAGGTAGACAGTCATGTATTGGCCCTGGAACTCTTTATAATGACAAATAAGGGCAATGCATAATAAGTTCTCTTTTAATGTTCCTACGTTAAACAGAAAAGGAAGGGCTTTATTTGTTGTTTCCATTCAAAATGCATTGGTAGAGAGCAAGGTGTCCACCACTGGTTGTGCTTGGATCCTTTTCCACAGTTAATCTCTGTGGATCACCCTAAAACCAAGGACTCAAGAAGCCCAATTAATGTAACTCAGAAAGGGAGGATAGCTGGAGAAAAGAAGGCGTCGATAGATCCCTTGGTTAGGGAAACCTTCAGTTAGGTGCCCCCCTCAGAGCGCATTTGCTGCTGCTCCCATCTCTTGGAGCATCTGAGTGTACATCAGGGACCAGAAGCCTCCTTGAGCAGTATGGGGTTAGGTGAAAGCAAAGCTGGCTAAACCACCTGTTGGGCACAAGCTCCTGCTTATAATTTTAAGTGATTGTCTGGAATTTAATCTATTTTTCAACTACAATTAGCATAAACTGGCACTTCCTCACCATTAGTGCTGAAACTTATTTTTGTCATGAACAAAAAACCAGAGAGGTATAATAACAAGAGGAAGAGGATAGTCTTGCCTATTAGTCAGTGCATGTAGCCAGGTTCTTTTAGAAAACAGTAATTAAGCATGAATAGATTAGATCATAGAATCACAGAATATCCTGCATTGGAAGGCACCCACAAGGATCATTGAAGTCCAACTCCTGGCCCTGCACAGGACATCCCCAAGAGTCACACCATGTGCCTGAGAGCAGTGTCCAAACGCTTCCTGAACTCTGTCAGGCTTGGTGCTGTGACCACTTCCCTGGGGAGCCTGTTCCAGTACCCAGTCACCCTTTGAGTGAAGAACCTTTTCCTGATATCCAACCTAAACCTCCCCTGACAAAACTTCAGGCCATTCCCTCGGGTCCTGTCACTGGTGACTACAGAGAAGAGATCACTGCCTGCCCCTCCTCTTCCCCTCACGAGGAAGTTGTAGCTGCAATGAGGTCTCCCCTCAGCCTCCTCTTCTCCAGGCTGAACAGGCCAAGTGACTTCAGCTGCTCCTCATTCAGCTTCCCCTCAAAGGTCCTTCACCATCTTCATTGCCCTCCTTTGGATGCTCTCTAATGGTTTAATGTCTTTCTTGTTATTGTGGCAGGATATTCAGGATGCCCAGGATATTCAAGATGAGGCTGCCCCAGTGCAGAGCAGAGCGGGACAATCCCCTCCCTTGCCCGGCTGGCGATGCTGTGCCTGATCCCCCCCAGGACACGCTTGGCCCTCCTGGCTGCCCGGGCACTGCTGACTCATGGTCAACTTTCCCTCAACCAGGACCCCAAAGTCCCTTTCCCTGGCAGTTCTCTCCATCATCTCATTTCCCACTTTGCATGTTTGGTTGTGCTGTTCTGTGTGCAGAATCCAGCATTCATCTTTGTTAAACTACATGTGGTTGGTGGAAGATTCCAATCTTTGCTGGAAATGATAGGCAGGAACTAGAGGACACACTGAGAGTATTAAATGTACAGGAGATTCCTAGTATGATTTTGTATGTCAACTGAAAGAAGGGGATTATTCCAAGGGGAGGGGAAAAATGCAACCACAAACATTCATTAAAAAAAACCCATAAAACTGATCATTTAGGGTGTAAGAGGTTGCTCAGAGTTAGCTGGAGGGTTTAATTACCCTGCATTTCTTGGATGAGTAAGCTTCTTGACTTCTTTTCAATATGCTGACCAGAGGACACATGTAAGCTTCACTGTATTTAGTAAATACCTTAGGGTAGACGAATTCCAGGTGACATCCACATGGTTTCATGCAGCAAAATGGTGACATGTCATCGCCATCAAGTTATCATCACACAAATTGTCAGCATGGCCATGTTATTCACTAGCGAGTGTGACACCTTAACGACATGGAGTGATATTTTTCTTCTTTTCCACGCCTATAAGTCTCAGAAGTGCGGCTCCTTCCTAACCTAGTTTTAAGTCCCATCATTTCTTTTGTTTTGACACACAAGCATGACTCTTGCACACACACTGCAGAGCAAGCAGTCCCTATTAACTATATCTCCAAATTTTACAAAGGCCTAATGCTGAAGGAGCTGGGCACCAAAGGATCCTGAACAGCAATAGGCCCTGCAGAGGCAATCCAAATTTGGGCAATCTCTGATTAAAGCTTTAACCCTACTACATTATTTGTGCCATGTTCAAAAGCTGAAGTGAATTTGAAGGTCCTGATGGATTAAGCTTTACACTTAAGGAAGGAGCTAGAAATACTCCTGTACAATTCTCTCTGGGCTAGGGAGTCAGATGTGTCCATGTAGACCAGCAAAGAAAACGTCTCCCAGTCAGTCAGCAAGACAATGGGACATCCTCTATTTAACCATCTCAGTAAGAACTGTGCAAGACAATGGGACATCCCCTATTTAATCATCTCAGTAAGAACTGTGCAAACTATGGGTGAGGATCGAAAGTCAGGTAAGTGCTCAGTTAGAGATTTGTTATCCTTGGGTGAAAGTAAGTGACACATTTGGTACACATTGACTTAGAGAACAACAGCAAGAAACTGTTTTTAACATTGCACAGGACCAGTATTTTAAGAATACGAGTTTTAGAGGTTTGTTTGTTGAATTTAATCAGTCTCCACTTATGCTCATGACATACAGATGATGCTTCGTCTTCACGTAAGGCTCTGGATTTCTCACATCTGTGTGTGATATGCTCCATACCTTAGCACTCTGAAGTATTGTATCCATTGATGTCTTTGCAGCTATGCATAGACATACATTTTTAAGAATTCTTTTATATTTTCAAAAGCTCTCTGCACTAGTGGATTACATCTAGCTTATTATGTACTCGGCTACTGATTTCTTCAGTATCTGTGCTTGGCTTGCTGGGGATCAGGAAAGTCAACCAAAGATATAAATAAAAAACCATAGTCTAGGCTTAATTTTATTTTCTTCATTCAAGTAGCAAGTTAAACTTGTTGTACAGTAGATGAGGTTGTTGGACAAAGTAAACATAAGTGTTTAAAAGAGAATATTTTAATGCTTGATCTGACATTAACTTCCAAAAGGTGAAATACTTATTTATATAGCTATTCAATTTAACTTCAACTTTTAAATTAACAAAATAGATTCAATTCAGTTTCTTGCAATTATCATGCTGATTTTATGGTAACATCTGAAGGAAATAAGAAAAGTTAAGGCTCTATTTTTTACACTACTTTATGTATATATACACTTCTATTATTATGCTTCAGCTTACCAAAAAGATACCGTCCCTTTGTGGCTTATAAAAGGAGGTCTGTGATAAAAAGCCAGCATATACCTCTCAGTATTTCTGCTGTTAACTGCCCTGATCTTATGAATCTACACAGATGCTATGACTAAAAATCTGACTGTTCTTCATGTAGGCACACGTTGATTGAAAGCATTATCTAGTGGGTCTTATAACTGTTTTATAAAAATCTGTGTGAGCAGTAAATATTCAGAGCTAATAGAATGCTCTCACAGCAGAAGATGTTAACATTTCCTGGAAAACAGATCAAACTTGTTTATTATCCACACAAAGATACCGCTCTGCCTATGAAGAAAGTGCCTCCAAAGGAAAGTACAAATGTAACACTGAAGAGTTTGAATGCATTGTATTAAGGTGTTTTCTTACAATGTGTTACTCCTTTTGAACAGTATAATTTTTAAGCCATACATTCTTACCAAAATAGCTGATAACACAAGTTAATCCATGAGCTGATGGAAGCGTTTCATTACTCTTTCTTTGATAACTCTCAGTGCCTTGTTCTTACACTGACAATGTCAATTTTCTGTTACTTGTGGCTTTTTTATTATTTGAGGGTTTATTATTTTTTTCTTATTGTATTTCTTAAATAATTTGTGGTTTGCAATCTGATCTTTTTTGATATGCTCCTTAGGACCAGGTACAGCTTGTAATTGAGTGAGAAACAGAAGTGAAATGATGGTCCGCTGGTAATTGAGTAAATAAAGCAGATGAGGTAATTAACAGGAAACTGATCCTATTCTTGTTTAGCATATATTTTATGCCCTGAGAAAGAGGACTCTTTTTCTGTGTTTGCTGTTAGATGTAAATATCAGTGATCACTCAAGTCCAAGTGCTGTGTAGCAACGGGTTTGGAAAGAAGTGTGAGCTACCACTGTGGGTTGTGCATTTCTGCTTCGCATTTCAGGCAAGATATCCTGTTTGGTGAGTTATATCAAAGTAATATTTGTTCCATTAACTGTATTTAGAGTGATACAAAACCAGATATAAAAATAGATAACACAGCTGACACCCTGTCTCTGAGCAAAGATCCCAACCAAAAATCCCAACCCTTTTGCAGGATTTTTTGGATACCTTATTTCATCAATCAGTGGTACCTCAGCATATAATGTCTTTCAACAGCTAATGATGTAAGCAGGTGGGATTTCTTGCTGTGAGGCAGCTTCATGCTCATGCACTTGCACTTCATTAGCATTTTAGTACAGGTGAGGAGGGAAGTGACTCTCCCCATTCCTGTACTTAGCCTTGGCCTAAGAGAGCACCAATTGGATCAAACTCCAGCCAAAAAAAGCATTCAGTCCATGGAGTAAAACAATCCCTGTGGCAGGGATTTTGGGCATGTTCTGTAGAGCCCCTCCTGCTGCTCTGCACTGATTGCTAATGTGGACATGGCCTCAGAGGGCTCAGTGTTGCCACTTCGTTAAAATGTTGGTGGATGTTTTGATGGCCAAAATACATCACCTCTGACAGTATATGCTTCTTTAAAACGAAAGGTCTTGGGGCAACAGACCATGTTAATGGAGGGAAGGGTTGGCAGGACAATTGAAACAATTCAGTACCGTGGAACTGACTGGGGTGTGGAGGCTGGGGGCTTTTTGATTGACTCGGTTCCAATTTCTTACAGGATTTTAGCTTTTTCCATATATTAAGCTAAGAACTAAAGTGTTTTAACTTTATCAAAAACATATTTTAAAGTTATTATTTTGTTTCCAAATGAGAATATATTACTTCAAAATTAAAAAAAATAAAAGCCAAAACAACAAAACAACCAACCAACAAAAAAACCCAATCATCTAAATTATCATCTAAATCCATGAAAAAACTTCCATGCTTTTGAAATACCAGAGTCTCTTACAGGACTAGATTACATTTTCAAGGAAGATCTTTTCTTAAATTATTTCTGAACTGGCACAACTATACCAGATATGGCCAAGCACATGTTTCAGAACAAAACCATATACTCCAATTCCTTTCAATAGCTGCTGCCACCTTGCAACCCCTCTATCTGCTGTGAGCTGTTATTTTCCAGGAAAAGGTGGCAGAAAATTAACTTGTACATCCAGATTTGTGGTAAATGCCCAAGGAGCCTCACCTTTGCTCCCATTAGCTTGTTCTCCTGCCAAAAAATTCTACAGTGCTCTGCATTCATGAAGTTTTGTGCATTTGCTAAGAGTCAAAATAAAACAAATTTCCTTCTAGTGGTGCAGGCTCTGCCCCTTCCAAGGAGGCACATTTCTGAGCTGGCAGAACAGCAAATATTCCCTTCCTTTCCTCACCTAATGTCCTGCCACCACCCACAACATTTGGACTCCTCTCAAGGTCAAAAATGACAGTTGTTTCTCTTCTCAGCCTGAAAGATGTGGCATTAAAAACATCAACATGAAGGTATGTGAACCTTGGAGAGCATGGAGCTCACCTGCCCTGCCAAGGCAGTGGAAAGATTTATAGTTTCTAATTCATTTGGGTTGCACCACTTTTAATGTGGTAAAAATTATATTGCTTTCTAAAATCCTGCTACTGCTGTTCCCAGACAGGAATAAGCAGAAGCTACAATGCTTTTCTTCAGGATAGTCACACAGCAGTGTGCACAAGCAATTTAGTGCTTGTACAACAGCTGATCAGTTGTCTTGGTACAAAATCTCCATGCAAGGTTTTGGACGTTCTGGTAGAATATCTCAGGTCAGGAATGGGCTCTGCCTTTGACCCCAGTTACGGCCATTTGTCTGCAGGCATTCTGGTTTCATTGGGCAGTCTTACCTCAGTTTCTGCACAACTTCTCCCTCTTGCCACCCAGCAGGCAGGTTAGCATTTCCAGTAGAACAAAACCCTCCTGTGATTTCAGCTGGGACACTGAGAAAGAGAGGGATCCCCTCACGGAAGCAAGGACCAGAGGGGGGAAAGATGCTCAGGATTAGGGCAGTGGTGCTCAGCTGAAATGGTTCAGGCAAAGGCAGCACAAGAGAAACCAGAGAATGTTTTTCATCATCATACCATGAGTGACGACAGCTGAGGCTTGATACGATGAATACATGAGAGACAGTGGGATGATGTGAGGCCGTAGAGGGCCTGACTCAACCTCCTGGGCAGTAGGGGTGGAAGCACTGGGGCTGACCTGCTGTGGCCATTTGGGTAACCCAAAGGCAATAACCTCATTTGAGTAATTTCAAGGTTTTCAACAGTTTCTTAATCTGTGGGTAGCCACCCTGCTGTGTCATGCTTTTTAGGGAGAGAGAGGCATCTTCTCCAGGAATGGTCTGCTTCCTTTTCTCCTGACTCTGTTTCAGCAGCTCCTTTTCCTGCCTTTGCTGGGGCATGGTGATTAAAAAGAATTATATATGTGTATACATATGTTTAAAGTTGCTGTTTATACTGGAGAGAAAAGAGAAGGTTGATATATTAGCAGAAAATTAAAGGACTTCCTGAAGGTCATATTAAGACATGCTTCTTGACACCAACTTCAATTAGTGAATGGACTCTCAGACTGCTTTGGAATTCTGCCCATGTCTAAGAGCTTTCTCTTAACCCTTGGCTTGACTAGTTTTCAAAAATCAAATTGCAAACAAAAAAAATCAGTTTGCTAGCATTGTGAGCAAAGCACAAGTTACTTCTAACACTTGCTAAAGAGCAGCCAATCACAATGTCCTGTGACTCAGTTATGCATAAACTGGTCTAATTTTCCTGTGAAAACTATAAAGAAACTTTCAAATTGCTTGTACACAAATGCTTTTTGATCAGCTCAGCTCTATATTTGGAATGAACTCTCACGAACCCGTTGGCAGTCAGTCCTTCTCATATTTATATTTTTCATTCTGTCTGAGTTTAGGGGAAATATGTGTCATTTATAAATTGGCTTATTATAGCTTTGAGTTGAGCTCATATGAGGAGCACACTGATCTAAATAAGATTCCTCCATTATTTCAAATTGTAGCCCTAACAGAGGAGCTAAATACACAATTATATACTCATAATAACATGACTCTGGCCAAAGGGCAGTGGGGAGGTGTAAGATGCTGAGTGAGCCAACTGGTCAAGCAACAACAGAAGTCCTTTGTACAGCCAGTCATTTTCCCCAGGGTGTCCTTGAAACCCAAAGAGCACTGTTTACACTAGGAAACCTTCCCACAGAGGAAGCCCAGGCTGGGTTATGAGCACTGGCTAGCCTTACGTGGGGCCTTCTCTCTCCCTTCACAGCTCTGGTGATACCTGGCAGCCCTGGCTTGGCTCTGAATGCTGGACTGGCCTTTAGATGTCAGCTCCTGTCCGTAATGCCCACCTATCCCTGTGTACAGGAAAATACCTGACTGTGACAGTGCATTACTGATGGATTTCCATCACAGTATTGCTCTGGGTCTCTGGGACTTTGGGTTAAAATTTATGATGTTTTAATGAGATCTGGGATGCTTCTGCTCTGGGGAGCTGGAAGCTGAGTGCAAGCAGACAAAAGCACTTGATACTTACTAGGCATCCTGAAGGATAGGTCCTGTTTGGAAAAGTCTCATGAACTGAGAGTTAATCATTCACAGAAAAAGAGGAAAGATAGCAACAAGATGTAGGTCGCGCTCTGGAAGAGCAGATTAGGGATGGATCATTTGCAAATGCCATCCGGCTGGCAGCCCATCTCGCCCTCCTGGTAATGAAATACATTCAGCATTTGCTATCAGTATGAACACAGTTTAAGATTATGTATAGGCTGGACTTGCAAAGAATGACTTTTCCAAAGGCACAGAATTTTTTAGCTTGTCTTCCTCACACATTTAGAAGTATGATACACAGCCATCGATATGTACTGCAGTGCAGGATAGGGTAAGATGTCTGTCACATTAGTTACTGAGATAGGTAAAGAAATTCTTTATTCCAAAGCTCCATTTCATCAGCATTATGAGACATTTCTGATTTGTGAGGAGTCTCATAAGATACCTATACACATGCATTTATAGAATGTCCTTAAAATATATCTCATCATAAACGTTGGTGATGAACCCAACTCATGAAGTACTGCAAACCTCCACACTACTGCACATTTAATGAGGGACACAGCAGAACACGAGCTCAGATTTAACTCTGCTGTGCTTAAACTGCTTCTCAGTTAGCGCAATGCAAGAGAGATTAAAACAGGAGTCCAAATTGTAACTGACTAATTGCCCACTAGAAGATGAAGAAGGGGATTGCAACTTGCCCTCCTAATTTGTTTCTCCCTCTTCCTATCAGGCCGGACAACTTATCTGTGTGAGTGCTTCTGCACCCCACAAAAGGATAATACAGCCTCCATGCACTGAGCTCCTTGTGAGAGATCCTGTTCTCTGGGTCTGCTCCAGCCCCAGGGCATAGCCTGAAGCAAAGGATGTAGTGGTGTGTTTAATTTGCATGACCTACTCCTTTGCAACTAACTACAAAACCAGGCCAAAAATAATTTCCTCGGGGTCTTCCCATTGATTGTTGCTTGAAGGTGCTGTAAAAATACAATACGAGATATATATTCAAGCATCACTCACAGATCCACTTCCAAATAGCGTGAAGAGAGGAAATGAAAGTGCCTAAAAAGTCAGGGCACGGATGATCACGTGTATTCAAAGTATCAGTATTAAAAAAATAGGAAGGAAGAGGAGAACTAAGCTTGAGTAAAGCTCAGCTGCAATACACAGTAACCACATCACACTTCACATACAAATCCATGAGGAAATATATCCTCTCCTCAAATTCCCGAGCCGGCACATTGTCAGTGGCCACTGTTTCCTTCACAGCTTCTTCTACACCAGAGTCTGTAACATCACCATTTTTCTCAGCAGTTACACACACTTATCTGATAAAGCTTTTCCAGCGTTTATCTGGATGCTCTGGGACATTCCGACCTTGAACGAGAATGTTCTGCACCACCTGTCGGCCAGGGGCATTTTTTTAAGTGGGGTGAAAGGAATGCATGCTGTGGGAAAGCAGGCAGTTGGGGAGTTGGTTATTCCTTCCTGCCATGAGGTAAGACCGAGGCCACCTTGTGCAAGAGCACATTGCAGGGACCTGCGGGAGGTTCTGTGCCAGAGCACGGCTCCGTCTCCCGCCGGGCAGAAGGGGTTAAGCGCCTCCGAGAGCCAGAGGGCAGGGATTCCCACCAACCCGAGTCACTTCAAAGGGATATGCTAAATATATGCAAAGGCTGTGAAATCAGATGCAATAGGGAAAGGGAAGGCTGGTTATCTATGGACCTTCTAGAAGGCTTCACTGTGCTGTGTCCTCAGGGAGGAAGAAATAGGCTCCTCGGGACACCATATTCACTGGGTCATGCTTGCTGTGTCCTTGCTCCTAAGCAGAGCCAGTTAGCCTTTTTTTCCTCTATAATATTAATATTATTATATATTAGGGGTAAAATCAAGAGAAAAGAAAGTCTGTTGGCTCAGATCAGGTCGGATTAGTTGTCAGAGCTTTCTTGTCAAGATAGGGGGAAATAATTGTTGTGGACAATACAAGAATTCAATCATGCTTATGGATAGAAGGGGCCAAGATTATGTTGCCATGCATTTTATACACTGGCATGTAAGGACATGGCACATTCTCCTGTTCATTATCAGTCAAAACTCTGATTCAGTAAAAGATGAAAGAATGACATTAATCCACTTCCCCTGCTATTTCGGAGGACAGTTGATGTCTGATTGCAAAGTGCTCAGAGGTGCGTGGTGACCCTAAGCAGAGGAAATGGAGAAAACAGGTCTCTTGGCGCCCTGACTGGAATAGTTATGCAAGAACCAGGCACAAACCACTTCATTATCTAGGGCAGGCACCGTCCACAGGGAAGGGAAAGGCAGGGAGCTCGAGAGGCTTCTCGTCAGAGAGGAGAGATGAGTAACTCTGCCCAGGTGACTTGGCCGAGGTGTGACCAGCAAAACTGCACAGAGGTCTGGGTACCATTCTTCTAGATAGCAAAGCCTGCTTTCTAGTTTCTGTCAAATCCCTGACCAGGAGGAGGTCAAGTGATGCCAGCAATGTTTTCCGAGCTGGGAAGATCGACTTGTCCAAGGTGGGAAAACTGACTTGAAGAAAATTAAGAGAGCTTGGGTAAGCTACAGGCAATTTCTGTGACAAGATTATTTGAAGGGTGGAGGTGAAAAAGGGAGGTCAGTCATCTAAGACAGAGCAAGCACTATGGCCAGATCATTATGTATTTGTACAGCACTTAAAGAGTGATCAGACATTTTATAGAACAAATAAAAATCCATAGTCTGAGACTCTTATGCTCTAGTCAGAGGCATAACAGGATGTGAGACTGAAAGAGTGAAAGGTAAGAAAATGGAGATTGAGGGATATAATAACAAGTAATATGCTGAAACTAAGACAGGACAAACTTAAATCGAAACTAAAATTCAATTAGATCATTAGAGCCATTGCAAAATCATTCAAGAAACCTGCTTAAATATTCCATTTATCACACCTGAGCAAAGTGTCATGTATAGAATCACCTGCAAAATGTATGAAATTTCTCCCTAGAGGAATTCACAAACTATTTCACACAGGAGAAGGAACAGAGATGGGGCCTCAGCAAGGGGAATGCAGAAACAATGCAAACAGCAGAGCACTGGACACAAGCATTGGTCTCGATGGATATTGTCTCATTTGCCCACAGAAAATGCAGAACAACCGCTGTCGTATAAAAACCCATTACACCAGCGATATATCACTCCACTGGGGTTTTCATAAATACCAAGAGTCTTTTTGGAAGCTCGCTCTGTTCTGTCAAGCATAAGGGCTGGGCCTGTATCCTGATTTCCAGAGAGATATGGGCTTGATTCTTTGTCATCTTGCTTCCCAGTAAATCACCCAACACCATGAAACCTGTAATACAATTCTGTGTCCCAACACTACCATCACACATACTCTATAGCTGTTCAAAAGACAACCTAGGATGCAAAGTAGCTGTTCTTTAGTAACATTTTTCTCTAATATTGAAATACTGGATGCAGACAAGACCATCTTACAGGAATTTTATGCCAGGAAGTCCACTGGTGTAATTGCTAATTACACAGGACCTAGATTGGGACCAGCTCTCAGGGCAATTTTATTGATTTCCTCATTCTATTTCTGACTTGTTACACTCATTTCTCACTGACTTAGTAGCAGTGAAAGTAATGATCAGTGTTAATGCCTAGAAAAGTTGGGGCAGAGAGAGAGAGAGACTTCCCTCACATTCAGCATAGCAAAACACCTCTGGGAGCAAATTGGTCAACATCTTCATCACTAGATGAAGTAACAATGTTTGCAAAATATGCCATCTTTCAAAAAAATTTTCATTGTTCTACTTTATAAATCATATTCCACAAGTAAACACATTTCTCAAGAAACTGGTACATCATTCCCAATTTTGTTTCCCTACAGAAACTTCCTTAGGACTCTAGGAGCTGATGTTCCAGAACTGACAGAATGGTCTAAGTAGTGTAGAAAGTTTTTTCCAGAGTGGCTGAAACTGAGCACACTCACTTTTGAACAGATAGGATAAATAGAACAGATAAAGCTTGCCATCTAGAGGAACTGTACAGAAATCCACTTTTCTTTCAACTGAATCTGTTCTTGCAGTTACTCCTGTGAGGGTGCGCAGACCAACAAGAGCAAGTGACACATTTTAGTATTGATCATAACTCGCCAACTACCAAAGAGATTGGAACAAGATGATAGGGAGACCTGCCTTCAATTTTTATTTTTTGCCATGCCATTTCTCCCTCCTTTTGCACCTGGTATAAAGATCCCTGCTCCATCTTGCTCCCACAACTATTCCATGGTGATATGCCCTTCCTACTGCTTTCTGTGCAATAATCAGAAGGAACAGCAGAGGGGAGAATCCCCGCCCTGACATTTTGGTGAGGTGGAGTCTGGAGAATAGGTGAGGAAAATGCCTCAAGGGACTGAAATATCAGTCCAGGACATCATTCTCTGCTCACCACAGAAAGACAGTCTTTAGACCATGGAGAAGATCACAGGGACAGAAAAGGATCCAGGCCACTAGCTGGCCTGAAAAATGCAGCTGATACAGCAAGGGTAGGATGGTACAGCTGTGTCCTGCTAAAATCTCAGAGGTACATTGTAGCCCCTGGGTAGGAGATGCCTCTTGGTGGGAGTCACAGAGCAGTCACGTACGACTTGCTTGGTAAAGTTGATGGGATTTGCAACCCTGCGTGTGGATTGGAGCGGAAGGAAGGTGACCATGGTGGGCAGGCATGAATGCATCCGGGCAGCAAGGCCAAGGAAAATCAGGTCTCCTGTTCCTACTCCAGGCTGTGTGCAATCCAGTCGAGGCTGCTGTGCTACTCACCCTGGCCAAACACACAAAGTGACTCCCAGCTGCTTTCTCTTGCACAAGAGTGTGTTACATAAGCACCAGCCTTGGTGCAATTATTTGTCTGGATGCGGCACTGGGCACAAGGTCAGTGACACTGTTTGTTAAATTGCCTCAATTTCAGACCTCTGCTTCTGCCTCGAGTGCAGATGCTTCGATGAGATTATGAGAAGAGTGAGTACCGCTCTCATTTCACTGGATGGAAAGGAATACATCTTTCCAGCTTCAGGCATAGCAAAACCAGTAAACAGAGCTTCACATGAATTTCCATTACATTTGGTAGGGAGACCTTAATATAATTAAGCAAATGGCCCTGTCCTGCTTCTTTTGAAATCAAAAGGAGTTCTGCAGTTTACAGAAATCAAGAATAGAAAAATGTTCACTGTGCTTTTGCCTTTTCACAGTCACATTGATATCAGAAGAGTCACGTCGATGGGAGTCAGTGAGATGCTGCCAAATTACACCAGGGGTGGACACGACTGATCGTGAGCTGTCATCCCTCAAGCTCATTATGAACTCATCACTTCAAGGATTCTTCTGAGTTCACTTTCAGGGATCAGCGTGGTTAATGCTCCAAACCTAATTTTTAGCCTTGCAATGACATACCTCAGTACCTATGTTTAACTTCTGAATTACCACTCCTTTGGGCTGGGAAACTGATAACAATTAGATGAGTCGTCCCCAGATCAGTGCCGGCCTCATATTTCACCCACCCTGCTGTACCCTACTGTTTAATCATACCTCACTCCTCTTAATGAGACTCATTTATCCTTCTCTCAAGTTTCATGCTATTTCCTGCTTTACTGACTTTTGTGATGAAAGCAACAGAAACACTGCTAATTGATGCCTTTCAGGTGACATTAGCCCTTGCAATAGCATCAATCAGTGGTGGTAAACATCTGTCTGACAAGAATTTTCCTTTTTATATTCCATTTTGGAAATTTTTAGAATAGCTAAAGCTCTGCTGATAAAGGATGAGCAATACACAGCCTTCATCTGAGAAATTACAAGCACAGGGAGCATGGTAACAGAAATCTCTCAGATCTCTGGTGGCGTGGTGGTGATTATAAGATCTAGTCTGACTAAACCCTTTCATCAAGGGCTGCCCTTTGCACATTAAGTTACATGAGCATAAGCCTGTGAACACAGTGTCCATAATAATCTGTGTGCACAGCTGGGTCAGACTATGTCAGCCCAGGGGCAGCAAAAGCCTCCAAGTTAAGCTACTAGTTGAAAAATAATCACCTTGGTCTTTGGCCCACATCAGTTGCCTGGCAGAAAGTAAAACTCAGGGAGAAAAGCAGTGGAACTGACTGACTGAGGTGTCCAGGCTTGTGCAGAAGCAGACCGACCTCTTTGGTCCTAAATCAAAGTAGTTATTGCTGCTTTCTGTGCCAGATGGAGAATGATCCCGATTGTCACACAGAGAGAGATGTGTTTTCAAGAGCAATTGTCCCTAGGTTCAGGCCTTGAGGGCACTGATATGCCTTAGCTGCCTCGAGCAGTCTCCCAGGACCACCCTCTATCCCTGCTCAGTCTGAGACCTGTCTCAGCTCCATCTGGGCACTCCGTTCAGCACTCCCCTCTGCTGGAACAGGCTGGGGCTGAGGAATGCTGGAATTAGGGACCCTTTTTGACCCCTTTGTCACCTGCCAGGTGTTGTGCTGGTATATTTGGTGCTGGCCTAGGGCTGAGGGAAATATTTGATAACCTCTCAAGGACTCTTCTCCCTCCATTTCGCTTCTCCTCTCTAATACACCAGGATGATGTTCATCCTTGAGATCAATTGTGCATCACTGCAAATATTGAATTGTTGGGAATCTTCTAAGTGATGTGCTGGAAAAGCCCAACTTTGGGCAACTCCTCTGTAGTTCAGCTAGATAATATGCATATGAGGATCCCATCAAAGGGAAGAAGAGCCTATAAAAGCAAGAAATGTTGACTGACTTACTAACAACTTCTGCCTGGTAATAAAAAACTTGGCTGCAAGGATTTTCAGATTCACAAACCTCAGCTGCTGTTTGCAATATTAGCCTAACACAACAGAAAAAAAAGAAACAAAAAAATTGGGAATTATTTTGAGCTTTGCCATCTCAGCAGACAAGGAATTTTGGTTTTAACAGCTTCTCAACTTCTTCAATATAAAAACATCCTACTGATTCTGGTTCTTCATCACCTTGGAATTCATGTAGGTTTTTTATCACCTAAGCATTTCGGAACGATACTCAAGGGAGAGTTCTCTGCTCCCATGCGATTATGGTTTTTATCCATGTGTTGCACTGGGATAAATAAGCATGCCAGGTGCCAGGGAAAGAAAAATGAGGCTGCTCAGCAGTTCAGCCCTTATTTTGTTGCTGTGATTGCCTGAAAATCTCATTGACCTATTCTGCCTGATTCACACTTTTTGCACTGCACATGCTAAAGAGAGAAGCACAAAGATACAGTTGTGAACAGCTGTCAACTTCCTCTTGCCTGCTGGCAGTGAAACAGCTGATTAACTGCTTTCAGTTGTGGTTCATTTAGTAAATTAGGTAGGGGCACATCTCTGTCTGAAGTTTCAGAACTACTTGGGCTGCACGGATATTTGATGGTCACACTGTTCAATCAACCCAATTTTTATTGAGTGTTCAGCTCATACTTATAGAAAATCAAATTTGTTAAGTATCCAAAACTGGGCATACAGAAATGGAACTGCCTCAGTTGCACAGCAACTTTCCGAATATTGTGGAGATCCATTTAGAACATATTGAGGGAAGCAAATATGATTACCGCCAACCTTAGAGAGGAAATGTGAGTTTACTCAGCAGAGTTTAGTTCTCTCCTGACTTCACTCAGATCAAGATTTCAACCACATTCCAGTTTTGCAAAGAATGTACTAAACACTCTCTCTCTCCCTATCCTTGAAAATAAACCCCAAACTTGTTTTATTAACAAATTAAGTTGAAAAGAGAACCAGCCAGTAAGTCAATGCTGATAGACTTATACCGTGAACTCAGTGTAAGGTTTCATTTAAAACTAAATTCAGAGCCAGTCTCCAAGGAGCAAAAATTGATGTATCACAGCCAAGTCTCTAAATTGATAATAACGTAACTTTTTTGACCCAGCTTGCCAGGGAAACGGTGCCTGCATGAACTGTGTGGCCTTTCTCACTCATTCACCAGAAGGGCAGATGGGAGAATGCTGTCCAGCCCTGTAGGTCAGGCAGTGATTTTTTGAGTTCTCTGGTTTGAATCCCGCAGCATTCAGCACAAGATATTTGAATTCATGCATCATACTTCTCACTGGAGAGGAAGGTTTGAGGATTGTATCACGTGATGTGTGGAGAAGCTGAGGGAGTGGGTTTCTTCAGCCTAGAAAAGAGAAAGCAAAGGGCAGGGTGTACAATTACCTATGGGCCAGGGGTAGAGGCAAGACCAGTCTTCACAAAGACGCACAGTGAAAGGGTAAGAAGCAACAGCCAGAAGCGGAATTTCAGTCTAAAGAAAGACTTCTTCATCAGAGGGTGGAAAAGCACAGGAAGAGGTTGCTCAGAAACATTGTTGGACATACTCAAAACTCAATTGGATACAACCCTGAGTGACCTGAGGTAGCCCTGAAGCTTGAAGCAGTGTTTTGAACTATAGGAGACCTTCAGAAGCCCCTTCAAACACAGTTACCCTGACATTGACAACTTGATTACCGAGAGGCTAACAAGAAATTAATTAATGCTAGTAGCACTCAAAATTTCACATGAATGAATTCACGTAAAGCCCATCATACAAATTTTTCAAAATTTATTAAGTTGCTGTTGTGCTGCAATATTTTGGCTGATTAGATGAGAAAACGACCGACTTATAATGAAAAAGGAATCACATTGAAATACACAGATTTCTAATCTCATGGTGTTTTCATTCAGCTTTAATTTTATTCAGAAATAGCTGAAAGATGGAGGGGAGAGCTCATTTTTAAGGCAGCATTTCCCCATTCTCAAGTCCATTCATGAATCTGTAGCTGCATTTCCAGATGGATTACTGGGCTCATGGCTCCTATTTCCCCGAGGGCACCAAGGGGTCTTGTTCTACTTACAGCCTCTTAAGAGGCTTCATCTCCTCTGCCATTCACGTTCACACATCCTCTTCCTGTCAGCTGCAGTTATTTCCTGCACGGAAAATCCAGGTTAAGAAAGGCTGAGTGTATGTCACAATAATGCCAGCATCAAGAGGTCAAAAATCATGATGTTTCTGAAGCAGTAAGTCTTGCTATAGCTAGAAAGCCTTCTAGCTTTTCGTTGCAGTATTAACGTCAGAAATTTCCTCTTTCTGAGAAAGAGTGTGTCTCTCCATGAGGCCTTCCCTTACGATTTTAAGCTTTACTTTGTCATGCAACTGCATTGATTAGCAACTTTATCTCCATGCCCATATCCAGCATGAATATCTTTGTCAAGAATAAGCTGATAACATCACTATTTCAGTGACTTCTGTCTATTATCTGGTAGTTAGGGAGCTGTAATAACAAGAACTAGTAAGATGAACTGTGGTTTGGGTGTTCAAAACCCAAGAAATTTATTTATACTAATGCATTCTAGAAGGCTTAGATGGCGTTATTTAGTTCCATTATTCACTTTTATACTTATCTTCATACTCATTTTAAACTTAATCTTTTTCCTACAGAGAAAGCTGTAGAGAGTCAAAGTATGCCATTTTTATTAAAAAAAATTCCATTATTTTGCTGTGTTCTGGCAATTTCCATCTGATACCACTTCACCTCTCAATCTCTACCTGTTCCTTCTGGCATAAAGCTTATCACCAGAGGCCTCAGAAAAATAAGAATACATACTTAAAGTAAATGTCCTAATTTGGGCAGTTTCTGAGAGAGATGTGTGTGTATGTTAAGGGATTTCTCTCCCAGCAAGCATTCCTCTGTAGCTGTAACGTGATGCCTGACTGTATGCTTCTCCTCCCAAGTGCTGAATCACTCCCAGTTTTCTTCTCTTTGACAAGTGTCATGGCCATTTTTCCAATCGGCTGGTTGTGTAACATCACCATTCAGCTGACTTGTAGTCTCTCAATTCAGAAAGCAGTGTCTTGTTTAGGCATTTTCAAAGCTCAACTCCTCTTGCTCTATGGAAATTATAATTTAAACAAGTATTTTGCCCATTAATATTTTGGGGCTGATAGGTGAAACTAGAAGAAATACAATGCAGGTTATAATGACCCTCCCAATCCAAACATTCTTTGAAGCAGAATATTGATTTCATATAAGTGCAGATAAATATGCTAATTTAAATACCTGGCAATCTCATTTAGATCACATATAGCTTCTTAAATACATGACTGATGGTTTGTATTGTCATTGTACTTAACAAAAAGGGCTGGTAGGAATCCACTTACATGTTCCCAATGTTTCCTGCAGGTCCCTGCTCCACATAGCTCTCAGTCTTGCTTGACTGATTTAACCAATTGTTTCAAATTACCCACTCAATGAAACCTCAGATTTTCTCTTCCTCAACCTAGTCTTCACTTTGCACATAAATAGCTCCAAATTACCATGCTGTGCCAGGGGGAAAGGCAAGGGAGACTAAATGAATACCAAGTGACTCCATGATGCCAGTAGGAGACATAAAATAGTATAAGAACTTGACAAAGTCCTTCCCTCAGAAACTAACACGCACAACTATTTAATGAAAAGTCCTTCGAGGCTGGTAAGCTAAATTAGCAATGACTGTTGGCTTTTAATTGTTCTAAAAGTCTCTGGCCACAATACACAATTTCTGTGCTACAGCATAGGGCAGCAGTGGCAGCATTCAGTGTCCCTGGGCCACTGTGCTCTCTTTCTCTCCCTCTCTTTGTCTCTCTCTCTCCCCATCTTCTTTTCTAACTGACCAGACATTTCTGAGGAACACTGAAGCTTTTTTCAAAGTACTGGCCGACAGATAAAGCAGCTCAGAAAAGAACCTTCTCTTTTCAAGTGTATTAAATCATTACATAGAGCTTTGGATAGGAAGTCAAACACAGAAAACTTAAATTCATCTCAAACTTCACTAATATCTCTCCCTGTTCGTAGCCCTGAATAAGTCACTTCACTCCTCATGCAGGAAATCTGCCTACTTTCTTTTCCACCCAGAACCACCACCATACTGAGCAACCAGCAAAGCAAGCTGGTTGGCATGAAAGGGAGGGAAGAGAGGCCTCTTAAATGGTGCATTGCTTAAGAGGCACCTCTCTGTCAATGACTTATTCTGAGTTCCCAGAATCTGATTTATGGGCCTGAGGATACCTACGTCCTTTATTTCTGGAAAAAAAAATCATAAACTGGGCGATGAAAGTATGTGCATCACAACTTTCTCTTAAACTCTGACTGTAGGAAATGCCACTTTTCTTTCTCTCCCACATTTTTTCCTGTTCACTCTGGCCTTGCCACCGGCACACCTACCAAGAAGTCAGAAACATGGGTACATTTTGACTTCATCTTTTGATGACTCAAACTCGTTTCCCCTCATGGCCTGTTCCAAAACACACTTGGGAGGTTCTTCTGTATTCTTGCTGAAGTTCCACCTTGTACATAAACACTGGTGGCCAGAGGAAGGAGACAAGGCTGCCTCTGCAAACCCACTGTCTCACAATGCCCGGTGGAGAGGAGCACTCTGCCATCTCCTCCCCTCTCTGGGGGCTGTGCCTATGTTTTCCCCAAGCAGTTGCCTCATGACAGCTGTATAATGAGAGAGAGGAATGTACCCACATTTCACCTCCATGGGAGTGACCTACCTGTTGGGTTACAGAGTCCTGCTCTGCTTCCCCTCCCACACTCAGTGAATCAAAAAATGCATGAACAAGTAGCTCGAAGTCACGTGTGGATACTGCCTCACTGTGCTCGTGTCTGTCTCTTGCTGGCCCTGTGAGTCACAGATCATTTCCAGGTAAACCTCATGAGAAGGGAGGAACAAGCCTTCCCCGAGACTCCTACACACACTCCCCTGCTGAGTGACGGGTTAGACTGTGGGGAAAAACAGTGCTGGATCTCTCCAGGCAAAAGAGAGGGAAATAAACCCTCTCTTCCCTCACCATCTCACTCTTGGTGAAAGCTCCAACCTCCGGATAACAGAGATTACTTCAACAGGACTGACTGTACATATTTTAAAGGAAACCAGTGATTACGAGTTCATTTTGTGCAGGGCCTGGGTGTGCAGCTGACTGGCATGTGGCTACGCAGACGGAGGGAACACCTCACCTGTGAAACCCAGCAGCGATGATACATCCCTTCAGTCCTGAGCCACATACTCATCCATGAGCCCAGCAATGCCTCCAAGCAGAATTGAGCACCTCGTGAGCTCAAAGGTCAAGGAATGCAACCATCACCAGCAGACACATCAAACATGATATATGTTTTATTGGTTTAATTTTCAAGAAAGTTAAAAACCAGATGGAAGAAGACTTGCATAGCATAATCTCTACAATTTATGAAGAATAATCACATCTTTTATGCAGTTCTTCATTTTGATTGGGTGTAATTTTGACAGAAAGATGACCTAAAATTTTTACCATACTTTGAAGGACACCATTGAAAGTATATAAACCATAAACTGTATTTGAAATATCTTAGTCATATCAGAAAACACAGAGCTCAGAAACTTCTCCTAAAAATGCTGATTTCTGTTTCGTGATTTCAGCCTCCTGGCTATTATTAGAGCTTGTAATAATCACCATTTTTACCTTGAGATTTGAGAAGGAGCTAAGTCTCCCAGAGAATAGAATGTGCCTGAATAATTCATTGCAAGTAAACAAGGATTTGGTTTTCAAATATATAGAGAACTTTCCACACACAGCACTCTGGAAATACTGTATTAAGTACATTTATTATCCATATAAGGCAAACATATATCTGCAATTATTCCAAAGATTTAATTTTGCAGTAATTGGAGTATTTAGATCAAAGAGCTTGCATTCATATGAAATGGTCTTATTTTCTAAATATTTGGAAGGTTAAGAAATAAACCCTTATAGACCATATACTTTTTCTGTATAGTGTGTCAAAGTGTTTATGCCCCTTTTGTATCTGGAGTCCTTGGGGTTGCAGTATGCTAAATTTCTTCTTCCTTTGAATTATTTTTTCACATTATGGGAGGGATGTTCTTTTTACAAACTTATAGTGCATGCCACTTAAAAGCAACTCTTCATACTTCAAGATTTTCCAAAGAGTTTTGGCACTGAGAAGAATTTGTCTTCATTGATGGAAAGACATATCAGTACTGGCGGGAACACTCCACTTAGTAGAAGGGAAATATTATCCTTTGTTGAGCTGAAAGATTCCTTATGTATTTTCCATCAATCTGAAGCGTTGTGATGTTTCCTATCACTGTACCACAAGGATGTTCCTTCTGGGAAATGCACAGACTGTACTAATGAGTATGCTCATACATCAGAGAAAATCTTTCTTTTCCCCCTGTAAAATGGCAAAATTATTCTTGATCTAATATTTCTAAGCCACAGCAGAGAGAATGTGTAATTGACTGTAAATAATAGGTCAAAATGACCAAGCATGACATTTTTAAAGTTCAAATCCTCTCATCCGTAGTTATCATACATTGCATTATGGATATTCACAAACAGTATTTGTCAAGCCACTGTGTACCAAAGTGACTTATTTTGTACTAAATGCAGTAACAAACGAAACGGAGTTTGTTGAGGTTGCTTTCAATTTCTTTTTCTAACTTCTGTGCCATTTTAAACAAATGACACCGTGGTGAGGTGAAGAGGACAGAGCAGAGCACCAGAGATCACCTGAAGGTCAGCATACAGCAGGTCTCTTCATATTAAATCTGCCAGAGCTGTGCTGGCTTTCTACCCAACCAAGCAATGTTCTGCATAACAGAAAGGCAATGAGTGAAGCAGTTAAGAGATTTAGATACCAGGAAACTGCTTTTCAAGGTTCCAAAAAGCCTGCTCATTACAACCTCAGATAATTGACTATTAGAGAGATAAACCCCCTGCTTTTCAAAGCAGACATCAAGGAGCAGACCTTGGGCTCTGAAGTGGAAGGCACAACTCTCAAAACTGATTCTCAGTTTACATACATATGAAAAACCCCTCTCTTTCCATGTGTTTTATGGCAGATCGTAAGAAACAGATAATGTTTCTTCTCATTTCCATTACAAAGGTCTGCTGAGAGAGTGTTCCAGCTGAAGTGAGTAAAACCAGTTCTTCAAAAGAACAAAGGAAAAAAGAAAATATTATACATTAAAAAAAGGGAAGGAAAAAAGGAAAGAGAGAAAGAAGAAAGAGCATTTTTGAATTCTGATTTGTGCACTGGGTGATGACCTTCCTTTTTCCCATTCTATGCTGCTCTGTAGTAGTCACTCCCCTTTCTGTTTGACCGACTCTTTCACAAAGCCACCTGCCTCTGTCCAGGGATATGCTCAAACAACTCAAGGATTGCTTCAGCCAGAAGCACTTTCACACAGCTGGAGCCAAAATTGCCCCGAGGAAGATCTAAATCATATTGGATGAGAGTTTTGACGGCGGTTTTAGCGGGGTCAAAATTTCACTTCCCAGGTGGAAATAGAGCAGCCAATCTAGGAGAATTTCTTCTTCCACAAGGACTTCCTGTAAGCATGAAATCATCCCATAGCTAGCTGGACACATGTTGAGGGTCATAAAACACCTGGCCTCAATGTATTCAATCTTGATTTACATAGACTTTCCATGTGGGTTTGTTTTGGGTTTTTTTTGCTCCATGGCTTCCTTTATTTTTTGTAATTTTCACAATAATTGATATTTCAGACTAAGTCATAGGTTTAGACATTTGCTGCCAGAAATCAGAAAGCATGAGTCTTGTTTAGGAGCTTCCAACAGCTTTCTAAGAAGGGCATTATGAAATGAACAAAGAGTAAGAAAAATGAATATTTTGACTTGTTCACAATGGAGAAGCATCTAAACTTTCAAGGGTTCCCTAAAGTGGCCATTAGAGATTGCTGAGGATAAACAAAGTTTGTATAGGAAATGACTGTATTACTTGAAAAATCTCTAATTAGAAATAATGTGTCAGCATCCACAAATATATAAGGAAACAAGAGTGTGGAACTCATGGAATCATGGAATGGCTTGGGTTGGAAGGGACCTTAAAGATCATTCAGCTCCAACTCCCCTTCCATAGGCAGAGACACCATCACACAAAACATCCCAGGGAAGACATCGCATAAAATAAATCCGATGGAAAAGTAACCAATGGAAGAGAAAGAAGCCGAGCACAAATGGATGGAATTCCTTCACAGGGAATGCATTTTGCAAATGCCATCCTGAATCTTCATTACCTTTGTGCCTTGTTGGCATCCCCACACACCACTTCCGAAGGGGAAGACAGAGATTTCCCAATAATTCCTTCTTTTCCATTGCTTTCAGACTGTCTACACATCACCTTCAGTTTCCTTTTGGAAAAGCTGAATGCACTGCTACTCTCATGCCACTCTCCTACTGTTCTCTTCCCACCCACATTGTTTCTAAAATATGTCTTGCACTCTCTCTCCAAATTGGGGTTTTGACAAAGCAGCAGAAGGAAGTAGTGTATTATTGTGTTTACTTTCCTTCATTGAGATGTGGCTTTCTGACAACAAAGTTGGGCTTGTTTTGGGAGTCATCCACCAGTAAAACTGGATCAAACCTGTCGCATCCTGAAGCAATCGTGCAAAATAGAGTTATGGCTGCTGCAACCTAATCACAAGCAAAAACATGTAGGTGAGCTGTAATTATCAACAGTTTTGCCATCTAATAACATTTACAGCAAACAGAAAATTACCAGAAGCAAATGAGTGGAAGCTTTTTCGGTTTTTTTAGTAACTGACTTTTCCCTGTAGTTGCATAAAAATTTCATCTCCAGAGAATCTACCCTGAACATTTTTCTTCACTGGATGTCGGAGGCTGAATTTCTGTATTCTCCTTCAGCACTGGAAGCACTTGAGACCCAACTGATAAAATGTCTGAAAAGGATGAGCGCAAGGGCTGGTTCATCAGGTATATGCCAAAGTTTGTCTGAAAAAAAGCAAAATATTTATTAAGATGCAATGCATGGTAGGGTAATCAAACCTATAGAGGATCTCACAACCCAGATATGTTTAGAAGAACAATATTGCTTTACGAATAAGGAGGTATGTACTATGTCCATGTAATTAAGAACATTCTTAACTCATTAGTTACAACAGATTGGTAAACAAAAGCTAATGCCATGCTATTCAAGAAGAATAGCTTAAGCAAGTGGATAAATAACACAGTATTTCATCATGAGCTCCACAGTATCATATATGTAATTCACACTCCCTCACAATCTTGTTATTTAATGACTGCTCTGGCTCCTTGACAAATACAGTTAATGCATTGTCACAAACAATGGCTCTGCAGCATGGGAACACTGGTATGTTCCAACAGCGAGGAACCATCTTGCATCTTCTACCATGAATTATTCGCTTTGTTAACAGAACTTTATTCTGTCAAGCCTCTGCGAGTTTCCTTTAATTTGTTTTTATGAATATTTTAGTATGCTTTGCAGAAAATATTCAGAAAGTTTGTTTTATTATTGCTCCCACTTGTTAAGTGTCATTATCTGTGAATCCATCCTGCATAAATATTAGAAATACTTAGAGTACGTCTTTGTGATACTGAGTAATAAAGAAAAGAAGAATGGAATATCTACTTTGCCCACTGACCACGCAACCCTCACAGGCACCAAAAACCTGATGTGACTGTCTGCATTCTTATGTGAGGTCTTGATCTCAAGCAGTTGAATGTTACAGCTGTGGGTGTGATCTGGAAATGTCACAGGAAGAGACTGGTGAGGTTTTGTGGTTTTGTTTTCCAGCCGCAGAGAATTTAGAAATATGCAAGAAAAAAGACTTGTCATCTCACGACAATATTTTCCAAAGAATTAGATAATTGTTAATCAAAAAATATACAAAGTAGGAAAAAAAGGAATGTTGAAGACCACGTTAAATTGATAACTGATTTTCAGACTTCAGAAAGTCTGCTCTTTAAACTGAGGACCTTGGAAACCCAATACTAATCTTGTCTCTTTTTGGAGGTTTCAAAAAAATGTATTTTGCTTTTGTAGACTACAGCCAAAACGTACAAGCCGTTCTAAAGTGTAAAGTAAATAAATAAGCAAATGAAATTACTTGAAAACAAAATTCTATTATCTTTCTCTATTTCCTGATTACATTTACTGCCATTGTTCAGATCAATGATCCTGAAATTGAGTGAATTACATTTAGAGCAGGTTTAAAAAACAGTGGGTAAAAAGAATTGCAATAAATCAAAAAAAATAGTGTTAGGTGAACTTAAGTGAGCATATTTCACAGCCTAAATATGAAGGCAGTATGTTTTCTCCATTCTTGCCCTGTATAATTAAATAAAGATGCAGCAATGAGGTAACACAGAACAGCTTTTAGTCTTTGAAGAATTCATGAGAGGTAAGACTGAGACCTACTCCCAAATAAGAGAGATGCTGTAAAGCAGAAATCTGTCCAAACATGGCCTCAGACTCTGAATTTGGGTCTTTCTGTTTCATTCGTAATCCTAAACATCATTGAGCAAAATGGGCCCTAGGCTTAGGTATTTTTGGCTGCCTCTGCTATTCCTTCATCTCACTGGCACATCACATGCAGAGGGCATGAGCTGGACCTATCAGGCCTGTCCTAGTGCTGGCACTTTTTGGGTACCAGTGCCTATAATGGTGTCAGCACTCAGTGGATACAGGGCATATCTTCATGGTCAGGGCTCAATATTCAATGTCAAGGAATGACTGCAGCATTGTAGGATCCCAGCCCTGTAGCACAGTGACTGTGTTGGATCAGCCATGATGCCATAATGGTGTTAGTAACTGCTTCATTTAAAATATTAAAGTATGTAGTCTTATTTTTCAATTTTTGCTTTTCTCTCTTTCGTTGACAAGTTTCTCTATTGACATAAATGACGTATTTTTCAGCCTTGTGGGTAATAACCTGGATTCACCTCCTACACCCTAGTGCAAAAATGACAGTTGCCATGATTTTGCTTTTTTAAAAAAATCAGGCAATTATAAAAAAAATTGTACAACTAATATTAGTTCATGATACATCACATTTCACACAGGAAATAATTGTAAATGAGCTTATTTGATGCACGAGAAGTTTTTATTTATATTTACTGTATTGTCATCTTGATGTATCTTAAAATGAGACTAAAATAAATCTGGGCAGCTTGCTCACTCTAAAGAACTTAATTTATCAATTTTTGTTATTGCAAAGCAGGATTTTTTTTTTTAATGCACCTTAAAACATTCAGAATTATTTAAAAAAATGCATATCTGAATACATCTTGTCTTCAGGAGTTCTCAAATACTGTTTTAATGCTGCTCCTTAACATTTTCCTTCTCTTTGGGCAACTAAAGTATCAGTGTTTTCTTCGGTGAGGCGTTTCAGTAATGCCTAAGGAGTTTCCAAGGTGATGATATACTGATGCTACACATATTTTAGTACTAATGCCTGTTTGGAATTGCCGACCTCCTTTTTTTTGTGAATGTTCTTAAAATCAAAATTTAGCCTGTGATTGCCAGCAGTGGATTTAACATCTTTTAAGTAAATTTCCCTGTTTTTTCAATAATTACAAATAATGACTCAGCAAGTACTGATAATAGCAATCACACACACACACCCCTGCCACGCAACCACAAAAGCTGCATCTGCCACTTCAGCTCAGTTTCCAGAGAAAGATAAAATGTAGAAATCAGCCCTTCTCACATTTGTGATGACAAATGAGGCCTTCAGACGCAGAGATTACAGCCTGCGGAGTTATTACAGTGAACTGCATAATCTCTCCCTGCTGCTGGTACCTTTTCTTGACTTCAAGGGCATTTTATTCTGCACATAATCTTCCCCGAACACACCAAGAACTGGGCAGGGAGTGTAGGACTGTGAGCTCTGTGGCTTTATCTGGCAGTAGAGACTCCTCCCATCACTGTAAAATGTTACAGGGACAAAAAATTTAAAGCTTCTTGATTAGGAAAAAGCAGACCACTTCACTGCTGGGAGAAATAGAGAAAACATACATATTCTTGCCAACAGTGAATCATATGATAGTCATCACACTCACAGGAGGAGCTATGAAATGCTGTCATTCTTGCATGTTGTTTCAAGTTCATTTACTGGTTCAACAGTAATATGCTCTGCTCAGAAATTCACTGACAGAGAAATACCCTGTGTGCACTATTCCCCTTTGTAAGATAGAAACCTGAGGGGCTACATCTGACAAAGGCCTGAGGTGAGACGCCTTCGAGCTACAGCTCCCAAAGAATCAGTTAACACAGACTAGAACTTGGTAGGGAAATATCCTGCTAGAATGTGTAACTAGCACATAAATCATACTGCACGCTAATACTTAGCTTCGGATGGATGAGTTCTGGATTTTGCCCCCAGATGTAGAGATAAATTTACCTGTCCAGGTCTGATCATTTATTCATACAATAACATAGCCTCCCTCTCATCCAAAGATTTGGGAGATGAAATTATTAAAATTGATTTTTTTTTTAATGCAAGAATGTTTTACTAGCTTTAGATTTACCAAAATTTAAAGCCTTAAAAATAGGAGAGTGGAAGTACTCACTTTTGACATGCTGATTTTTTATATTGGAAAAAGGGAAATTTTTAAGTCGGTGGCAATAAAACCTCATATTTTTCTATTGAAAATATCTGGACTATAGAATGCTTTCTTAAGAACTGATATTCCTTTGCTCTACTTTAAATTAATGCATTTTCTAGTTCAGCCACCAATGAGAAAAGAGAACCGTATTATTTCAGAGGTCTATTAATTACAACGATCACTGTTCTCAAATGTTCCAGATATTTGAATGAAAAGCATTGCATGGTGTAAAGCCCTGCATTACTATGAAAATAATGATAATGATGCATCAGATATGAGAGGTCATTTGCTATCCTTGCTAACGTTTCAGTAAGCAATCCAAAGGCACAGCATCTAATTCTGCACGAAAGGAAGCTCTCCCAAGGCACGATGAGATAGATAAAGGAGGATCAACAGCCCCCGGGAAAAAATGCAAGCCTTTTAGTGTATGAAGGCATGTTCAAACATAATGGATTTCCCTTGATGTGCTGCTATCCATACATTTAGACCAGGGCAGACTGCTAATGCAATAATTCCCTTTGCTACCTTGACAGCAAGTCCCAGCTTATAGCACTGCTGCAAATCTACCCACAGGGCTTCCGCTGTCATTAGCGCTAAACGGCATCCGCAAAACACCAAAGAGAGGCAAGAATTCAGCGCTCTCCCTTTGCCATCTATGTGTGTTTTGCATCAGGTGGTGAGGCATGTGAAACAGCATGTGGCCATTTGCTTAATGTAGTTATCTAGCCTTTCCTAATCTCCTGTAGTAACAGAGAGTCCTCTGTCACACGAGGAGAGCTCATCTTTCCTTTCCAGGCAAAAATTACAGAAGGAATCCTTAGTGAGTGTTTCTTCAGAAAGCACCTCTACAAGTTCACTGTAGAGGTGCTTGCATTTTATGTCAAACAATGACATAAAAGGTTTCATAAAAAGCAGCTGGCAAGGCCTCAGCACCATGATTTACATTTATCAGGAAACACGTAAATTGCTTGTGCAGCTAGTTACAGTAGCTGGTTCTGACTTTCAGCTGCAATCAATCTATGCAAAGGCTCAATCTTTCAATTTGAGTAAAAAAAAAAATTTCTCAGTGTCTCAGAGGAATGGAGAAAAACAGGATTTCAGAAATAAATATCAAGCTACCTTTTACAAGCCTTACATTATTTAGCTTATTATTGAAGTTCATTGGCAGTGCTGCTATTCGGGCTACTTGTTTTATAAATTTCAATGTAATTTTTTTCAGGTTGATGTTCTTGGAAAACACAAAACAAAACGGTAAATATTGATATCTGGCTCTCTTTTCTACGTGCAGTATCTTTAATGTTTTGGCAAACAACCAGCTACAGCAGCTTTTCAAAAAACTGGGAAATTATCTTAAATCTTGTTTTTTCTGCTATTGTAATTTGAATCAGATTACTGACAGATGGGAGAAAACACTGCTAAATTCCTTCACTGAATCTGCATCTGATAAAAAAAGAAAAAGAGAATGAAGTCCATTAGATGACTCCTTAGCAGAAAAGCACATGGTAGAGATATGAGTCACCAAAGGATTAGCTCTGCAATTTAACACAGTCACATGAACTCGATGTTCTTTCTCTCTCCTCACTGTGAGCTGTGAAAGGTTTGGATCAATGTCCTCTGCTAGGTCTGCTGAGCACACTGAAAATGCCATAGTCCTTCCTGGGTGCTGCTCACTGACAATCAGCTGGTGCCCATCACCACAGAGGTCGCCTGCAGGAGGGATGGGTTCAGAGATCTTCTCAGACCAGCTCAGGCAAAGCTACCAGTTCAAACTCTCCCTTTCAGCTGTCAGCTAACCCAGAGGACTGACCCTTATGCAGAGCAGGGCATGCTCACAAGACCCCATCTGCCAGCAGCACTGAAGGCTGGGAAAAATAAAACAGGCTGCATGCCCCTGTGTTTGCACCGTGAATATCGGCGCACAGCTGCGGGAGACAGAGCACTCCCCCGCGGTGATCAGCAGCGCCTGCCTCGCCTCGCCGGGCGGCTTTTATCCGGCGCCAGCTTCTTCTCGAGAGGCTGGATTGCTCTCTTTGCCTTAGTCCTGTTTGAACGAGTCACTTGGTTCTAGCAGTGCATCAAGAAAATCTCTTCACTGCTGAATTAATCAGAGTGAAAGAGGAGCTCATCTTTGCTGTGGGAAACACGCAGAAGATGCTTTGCCTCGCCTGAGAATCTGCATCCCGAATAAGGTTTTGTTGCCATTTTCTCCTCGAGTAGAGAGTGCTTTTTCTCTACAGAGGTTCCAAGTCATAACCCAGTAAAACCCATATGGGCAGAAAAAGTCCTCTGCATACTACATCCCATGTGGCAGCAGGGAGCATCCCTGCCCAGAGTGCCCAAATGTGCTCTGATCTGTCCCAGATGTTCCAGCTCACCATTACTCAGAAAGGGCCCCTGTCCTCAAGCTACCTACTGTGGCCAGGAGCTCATCTCCCAAAGGCTCATGTACTGTGGTGACCTGGAGCAGAGCTTGCTGTGCAACCCGAAGTCACCTCAGGTCAGGAGAAGCTGTGCCTCGACAGCCGGCCCTGCCTGCGCCTCTCCCCAGCTCACTGCACTGGGCTGGCTCCGACACGGAGCCAGAGGAGCTACTCACCAAGGATAACAGCCAACGAAAAGAAAGCCCTTTGTTTGTTTAATGAGTCACTGAGACGAATCAATTTTTTTTTTTGTCCAAACATAGAATGCAGCATCTGTAACTTGTTTGTGCATTGTCTGGGTGCATGATTTTCAGCCTGTTTGTTATTGCTCTGTGCCAGCGCTGTGCCCGGTCTCTGGTGTTTGGTACTGGTGAGGCTCCCGAGCCCTGACTGCCTGAGACACTTTAACAACAGAACCTTAACCAACAGGAAGCAATGAATTTTGAAAAAGGATGAGATTTGTGGAGCTTTTTGGGATGCCGAACTGTCTAGCCATCATCTGAGCACTCTCAGTTCCAAGAAGCAATGCAGCCTTAGGAAGCAGGACCCCAAATAAACACCTGTATTTCAGTTGCTCTCCAGTCATTTTCTTAAGCAATTACTCTCCACTTTGACTGTATTCACATCTGCTCTGTTTTTCCTGCTAACTAGTTTCCCAGGGTAAGAATAAAATGTAGTCTTACAAGCCAACTCCATAATTTCAAACTCTGATTTTTCTGCGTATTTCTTTTCTTAAAAGACACCAGTGCATCAGCTTGTGTTTTTAAGACCAAAACAAACACACTGTAAAGAAGTACATACTGAATAAAAGCAAGCACAGTTAAAAATAATGCATATTAATAGTACATTTCTGAATAAAAAATGTACTGAGCATGTTATGGAAATAAAACATGTCATATCTGGGTTGTAAGTGCACCCTCTTTCTACAGAAAAAATCCGAATGGTAGCGATTAGCACAACAACTTAACTGCGAATATTCTCTCAGCAGATATTTCACTACCCATGCAATAAAGTCACTACATCTTTCATTACAGCTATCTTGAAGTACTGTACTGACCTTTCTACCTCTGGCAGCAGACAGGGACTGCAGAATTTCTTTGTTTCGTTCCCCAGACTGTTGATCAATGCAGATTATTTGACATCTGCTACACGGACCCACAACCTGAAATTTTAGTTAAAGAAAGTTCATGGCTGTTTATCAAAGCAGTATGACACTGAACAGTACAAGCTTCTGACCATAGAAATATCTTAAAACACATACCTTTTGCATACTTTTCCTGTGGTTTTTCAAGCTTTCATTATGTAAAAGGTCAGGTCTGTTCACCTAATGTAGTAGGTCTACTTGCAAAAGTCTCACTGAATTTTTAATTCACTTTTTTCTTTTTTTAAGGAAAACTTTCTCAGAGACAGCATCTGAGAAATACCAGACATTTACATATTTGTATTTCCGGATGGCTTCCCTTCTTCTGTGGGTTAGCAGGGCCGCTTGCCGAAAGAACTGAATACAAAATTAAGCCAGTGCCTCAGGATTCAACCCAAGGAGGATTTTCTTGAGAGTGTTTTAGTGCAGCTGAAATGCACTGTGTCTTTCTTATAGGCATGGCACTTTTAGATAATCAGAATGTAAAATATTTACATATACAAGTTTATTAATCAGAAGAAACAACTCATCCTCTATCGTCTATTACATATGATGTTAACATCATATGTAATTGTTCTTAAACTTAATTGTTGTTTGAACTAAGGTGTGTTTTTAGGGGTAAAAAAACCATGCAACAAATCTATTCTTACAGCTTTAAAATGGACGACATATTGCACTTTGACTTAACACTGCTTCCCTAACTTTAGCAAAGCTCTACATCACAGAAATTAAGTCTTACAGTATCCCAGTATATGCATTCTACTTTGGTAAAATGTGTCATAAATTTCAAATAGGGCAAATAATTAAACTGTACACTTCAAACATTTTATGTGCTGATCTGAAGTGATATTTCAGGTTTTTGAGATGCATCTAGAACTGCTTGTATAACTCTTCAGTGTAGTCATCAACAACATACATCAGCTCTTTTAGAAAATTATTTTCCACAGCTTTAATTTTTTTTATTGAAAGAACAACAAGACAGAGAATGAAATATTTTTTCCCTGCTTTACTTCGTTCAACATCTTCTACCACTTTCATGGCATCAGGGAGCTTTAATATAATTTCTACTACTATATCAGTATCTGAAGAAGGACTTAGGAGAGATGGGGAAAGACAATGCAAGTTGCATAAGCCTTTCTATTTTTGCCTTGTATTCCCAAAGTATATTAACGCCAGAAACAGGAATGTATTTTTATTTTGTAGTTTTACAGTAATTTGTCAACAGGATCCTCAGCTGAGCTCCCCAGTGTAACTCCAGCCTCCAACAAGCTATACACCAAGGATTTTGTCCTTTGTGTTCCTCATTTCTTACTTACAGGAATTTTTCCTCAATTTTCTGTAAATCATATTGCAGCTTACTGATCAAAGTACACATAAGAGGAGAGCAGATAATTAATATATTCCACTCTTGCTGAAAAAGTTTCTTACAGTATGCTGACCAGAAAAAAATACGAGTGATGTCTATCACAACTTCTAGGTTTGACCTCGGCACTTCTGTTATTAACACCTTAATTATAATCTCTAAGGAAACAATGAATGAGCCACTTGCACATCCTAAGCAAAGCATCTTCAAATACATATTTCATATCTCAAGGTCAGACAAATTCAACAGAACACATAATACACATGTGCATCATTCCCTTAGGTTTCATGTGTAGCTTCTAGAGATTCTTTGTTGAGAGTTTTTCTTAAAAGAATGTATTTGCAAACAAGGTCTGACTCTTTAGCATTTTCCTTGAAGTATAAAGGACATTATATTGTTGGCTATAATATGAAGCACAACATACCCCAAAAAAACCCTACCAGGCTAGAATTAGAAACGTGCCTTGAGTGGAGATTAGGATAAGATGTATGTAACAGAGGGCAATAGACCATGAGTGTTCACTTGTATTCATGTCCAGTCTTTTGGCAGTCAGTTGCTTGATGTGCAGCAATGTGAGGTTACATTTGGACTACTTTAAGAGAAACAAGTGTTCTGTGCTGACGTGCTGGCTAAATATGTGCTGTAAACTCTGCCTCAAAAAACCTGATTATTATTCAGTTCAGATAGATAAATATAAGAAATGCTATGAATTATGAAATTCAATAAAAGTGTGGAGAAATGTGTCAAAACCTCTCAAATATATTGAAGTATGTTTGTCACAGGACTCATCACATTTTTTTTTTACACACTTCATAAATTTCACCTGCACAAACCATGCTGCCCATATTCTAGTCAAAGCCTTATAAAAATTGGTTTGTCTCCAGGAATCAAAATGCTTTGTGATAGCCTGGGACATGGACAAGAGAGAAAAGTTCACACCTGGAATTGCAGAGCACCTATTGAAATCTCAGCCCACTCTTCTTCTTCAAAGGACTCTGGTGCACTGATGACAATGTTGGCACGGAAACGTCGGATTAATTCCTCTATTTCCAACGGCTCCTTCAATCTGTCTCACAGAGGTGACAGAAAAAGAAAAAATAAAATTATTAACTGGTTTTGCATTAGATGTTTGTGCTGTAAGAATCTGGTGGCTCATGTGATTAAGTAAATGCTTCTCCAGAATAACCTGGACCAAGTTTTATTACAAAGGCTATGTAAGTGGCACAAGGTATTTAACTATAATTTGTAACCTTTCAACTACAATATGTAACCCTCTAGGTGGCTTCTTCAGAGGTGTAACCTGGAACTGTAGGTATGAAGACAGGTGAACCATGCATATGAGAAAATTCCCAATTTGTTATCATATGTAGGGCTAATGGTAACAAATAAAAAGATCTTTTCAGTTAGTAATCATTTTACTTGTTAAATGTTGTGAAAATAGAAGCTTCTAGAACCAAAGCCAAATTAAAATTTATTCTGCACATGCTGCAATGTCAGAAGGGACAAAACCAACAGTTGCTGAAGGTGAAAAAGGCCAGTAAAATAATTTTATGAGAGAATATATCCCTCATATTATTATTATTTGCCTTTGAGAGGCAGCAGATTGCACCAAATGATAGGTGTTTTAAAAAAAATTAATCTCTGTGTGGTGATATCTCCCCCTCTTTACAAGCATTTGAACTGCCAGAGTGTAGATTTGTGTCAGTGTGGAGAATGTATATGAGACAGAAAGAGAAGCAGACTGCATACAAATATCAGAAATCTTGCCGCATCTTTGAACTGTCATTCTTCACTCTTCTTCTAAAGGAGAACTTGAACAGTACCAGAAAAAAAAAAAAAAGAGACACTGTAAAATGTGCAAGAGGGTTCTCTCAGTGCCATTGTTAGTGGAGAACACGTCTTTCTGCATTAGTTATTAAGGACATGAAGAATTTTTGATACTCCATCAATTTTAGTCTGACAACTTTGGGATATGAAATCCTGCAGCAGAGACAGAAACCTGGGTAAGCAGTGAGGAGAGGCGTTTCTGTCCCAAAGAAAAAGAAGTAAGGCCATACAGTTTAAAATGTATTTTAGTTAAAAAGAGAAAAAACATGTAAAAACAAAGTACAGGGCAAAGTTCACATCAAGCAGTCTTGGCAGAAGAGGCCTGTTAGGTAAAAAAAAAAACCAGCTTGGTTTTATTTAAAATAGTCTGGGTGATCTTCTCTAGCAGACAAAAGTGCATAAGGATAAACTTCCTGTGCAGACTTTCAGTCAAACCACAGAAGCCCAGCTCCACCAAGCCCCCAGTGTTCACAAGGGCTCCAGCAGCCTGGGGGTAGAAGGTGGGATTGGAAGCTGCAAGGCCAAAGGTTTTCCCTCAAGATCCCACATGCAATCCCATGGCTGAGACACAGTTTGCAATGAGTGCACGAGGTGGGAGCCAACAGGAAGCGTAGATTATGCCAGTGCTCACACAAACAAGGAGGAACACAGCAGTTACTTGTGAACAGGTTCAGTTATGCTGCTGTGCTTCCCACCTTTGCTGTAGGCTCTTGGAGCTTGGCTGCTGGGTAGCCTCTAGTTTTGAATGTGGTTTGCAAAATGTAAGCACCTGCCATCCCACCCTGTACTGGTAGGGGCATCAAAAGCCCCAGTAAGCTCAGAGCTGGGCCTGCAGTGTCCTGAGACAGCTGCTGAAAACTACTTCAAGCTTGTACTAATCTACCCTTTGCTGCTGAACTCAAAGACTGCAGAGCCCCTACCCCTGCTCAGGCTCCCGTCCAGAATACCTCACCTCTTTCACACCTCCCCCAGCCCTCAGAAATGCTTATAATTACTTGGCAATATATATCCGAGTAAATTCCCATTATTTCTCCTCCCACAAAACACGCATTGGTTGGATGGAGTGGCAGATACCTTCATCCTGCAAATCTCAACATGGACCTGTTTTGAAAATCAGTGTAATGTGCCAAAGTCAGCCTAGGTGCTTTGGATTTTCACAGCAGTAGGCTCTGTGATGAAGAATGCATTACCTATATTTAACAGGCACACTTGAAAATGAATACTTGTATCAGGGTTATTTTTCTAACAAGAACATTTGAGCATTAGGCCAGGCCATAGGGATTTTCATGGAGGTGACCTGTAATGGAAACACCAGAGAGACGAATGTCTGCAGGTACATGTAGCTCTCCAACAGTATGCTGCATTCTAATTTTTAATTGAATTGCTGTTTCTGTTTTAAATCACCTCTCAAGAGCCAAGTGCAGACTAGAAGACTAGTTTTTATTTATGGAAAATACAAAGAGAAATTATGAAAACCTAATTGAAAATTGAAAATGTTTTACAAAACTTAGCAGGTTTCCATTAGGCAAAAACAAACCCATGTGCCAAGAAGCTAAATAATATTTTCTAAAAACCCTCCAATATTTAATAAAGGCCCATAAGTGCAGTTCTTGAAAGTACATTGGACAGTTCAGTATTTGGAACGTTCATACATCAGGATTTAGTAAGAGTGCAGAATGAGGATATCTGAATTCATTTCTCCAGCACCTGGAGAAGGCACTGCATGGCAAAATGCATGGAAGGGAGGACACTTCCAACTCATGCTACAGAGTGGGAAGCAAGATGCTTCTCAGTCACCATTGCAGCTCTAGTCACACCTGGAGTTTCCCTTGAGGAAAGGGAGATTACAAGCCTAGTTGTGCTGGAAGATATGAGGTATAAAATTGCTGGATCATCTGATGCTGAATGTTTTACTGAAGGTCCTTGTTCTCCTTCATCCTCACTTGCTGCTTCTTACTCTTCATCTTTGCACTCAAAACCCATATCTGGAAGGTTCCTCACAGAGTCTCACCATGGAAGAAGCCCAATCTGAGTAAGGGATGTCTGCAAGAAGTGCCCTCCCAAGGAGATGTAACCCAGCCAGCCAAGCCTCACAAGGAGGCATTAACTGTCACTGAGAAAGGGTAGTCAAAACACCGAGAGATGGACTGATTCAAACCTTTTCTACACACATTTGCCGTGATATTCTAAAATTGCCCGTCTTCTCCTAAAGAAGGAAAACCCTCAGACAATGCAAGCTCCAGTTTTCCCAGTGATGCTTCATTCAGTCAGTGGTTTTAAATCCTGAAGCTATATATGTATCCTTCTGCAGACAGATAGATAGATAGATAGACAGATAGATAGATAGACAGATAGATAGATAGATAGATAGATTCCTCTTCTACTCAAAGCAGGAATTTTCAATGCAGGGGACATGTTCAGTGGGTTACTAAGAGGAGAGAACATGACTCCAGGAAGAGGAAAGAGAGAAGTTTTGTGAGACAGGAAAAGGGGCCTCAGAGACAAATGCTGGGGCTGTGGGATGCACAGCTATAATGGAGGCCTTGAGGGAAGATTTTCTGTAGAATTTGAACCTTTCCTAGTTATATTCAAGGAACAATTTTCTGTGGTCAGTATATGAAAATTTGGTTGGTAATGGGTTTGTTATCTTTGAACTGTGGGCTGACACAGTGTTTCATTTGCTGCTTCTATCTCCCACTTCTGTGTATAAGTAAACCCAAATTCAATTAAGAAATAAAATTATTCCAGTCCTGAAAATACTTTAAAAGTATTTCTGTTGTGCATATTTACTCTAAATCTTAATCATTCCCATGGGAGGGAAATAGTTCAGCCAGTAGTAAGACTTTATAGTTTTACCTGCCAGATGATTTATGCTGAGAAAACCTATTTATCCTTGTTCTTCTGACAAATAGAACTTGGCTGGTTCTCAATATTTTCTTTCCACCAAATAATTTGACAAAAATTTCATTTAAATTTTCCTAAAGATGATTGGTAGGCAGATTATGCTCATGCATTTAATCCAAATTTTCAGAAATCATAAAATAATTATTAATTATAGCAGTTTAGTAGCTATATATTTGTTGAATGTTGAAAAGTTGCTATCTCTAAATTTCCACGTAAAACATCTACATTGGCATCTCACGGCAAGATTCTGGAATCCAAGACCACTGAGAGACATTTGGAGACAGAAGCATCTTACCTTGCAGAAATGTGTTCTTTCAGCTGCAGAATGCTTGCTACATTTATCAGGAGGTATTGTGCTGCATTCACAAGAGAGAGTGAGATGTTTGTAGCAGGTGACAGACCTAAAAAAATCAATCCAACATCCTAAAATGATCACAAAAATTAGTAATTTCACCTCATCTTTCCTTTGACCTCTTACTCATCCTCATTACTAGTTTATTCATTTGGTTTCAGACACTATGAAGTATTCCAAGAATGCCCTCAAACCTGTAAATGATAATAATGCAATGAAGTTAGAAACTGAGATAGAGTTGAGATTTCACCAAATTTGTAAAACAATTTACAAGAGCAATATCTATGCATTTTTGATCCTCTTTCAATTTCAGTGCTCTTTCCATCATTTTTATAATGAAATTTAGTCTCTGAATAAATTCTTTGATTCTTAGATTTTACACAATCATTTTTCCAAATGGTCTATGAGTTTCCAGACAAAATAATGGTCATGATGATAACTCCCCCTACACTGGTGTATCTGTACATTTTCACCAAATTTAACAAGTAGAAAGGCAGCAAAAAGCCAGTTTGGGTATAAACATAACTACTAGATCAATGCTGGATAACTGTTTCAGCGTTTATCAGAGTACATGTATACTCAGTATGAAGTCCATGAGCCTGATGTTTGCATGAGGAATCACGAATTTTTAAGATTTTTATTTTTATTTTTAAGAATGACAACATACCTTTTGTATTTTTCTGATGTGACTTGCTTTTCATGTCTGAACTTTGTTTTATCAAGCGACATGGACGACCAAGAAATGTAGAGAACCAGCCAGCAATTCTTTCTCCACAGTCATGCGTTTTTACCCTGTTACAAGAAAAGAGGGAGTTTAAATTTGATTGCCCAAACATTAATTTGCAAAACAGAAGTCAAATTGTGAAGATGTTTATTCTGAATCCTTCAAAACAAAGTACAGTATCCATACTGTCTGATGAGTTTCTGATGTGAAACTCTGCATGACCCTAACTCCTCATTTCCTCAACTTTACTCTGTTCCACTTGAAGTCAACTTCCACGAGATCTAATTTAGTTTAGTACAGAAAATTACTGTGGAATAAAGGATTAAATAATCATAATGCTGAAGACACTGACTCTGAAGTACAGTAAGTGGTTGCCCATATAACAATATTACAATACAGTATTATGAAAAAGTCACACTCTGGTCTGCGCTTTTTACTGAAACAGAGAGGAATGATCTGAGTTCAATTTAAGATTGCTCCACTGTGTGTAATTTTTAACGGTCCCATCAGGTACAATGATGTTACTTCCCTAATTTAATTCATGTTAGTACAGACATTCCACATTAAAACATGGCTCCACTAACAGAGGCCAAGTATCTCTGTAAAAATGATTTCCATTAATTGTAAAATGTTTAGTGCGGTATGCAAGCTGGCAATAGAATTGCCCTCTTTACCTGGATGCAGTCTTTCCTAAAGGGGTTTTGAAATCACCTCTCTCCATCCAAGAAGGCCACAGATCAGTCCACAGGAAATTGATCCTATTTGACATTAGATTCCTCAGCCCTGAGTAAACTTAATGCCAATCTTCCAAAATCCAGGCATCTAGTTTAAATCAGTTGTCTGGGTTTTGCTCACAGATAATGGAAAGAAGTAAGTAGTTCTCGTCTATATTAGACCTCGGGATGGGATGACTCTCAGTGTGGGAATGTTCAACTCTGTATTGACTACTAAAGGAAACTTGACTGATACCTAACTTTAAATGTAAGAGGAACGTGAATTCTTATGCTGATCTAGGGAGTATTCCTGTAGCAAGGACAGTGAAGTAGCCACGTTCCTATGCTCACCCTGTTTTCCCACCCAGCCAGAGCTGATCTGCATGGAAACCATCTGCATTGTGAAACAAGAAAACAGCTACTCACAGCAAAAGGTGCTAAGCCCCAGGATTGAGAGAAAGTGGGTTGGCTTTACAAAATGCTCTGTAGGGTTCAATTGAATTACACAGGTAGAAAACCAGCACAAGTGAAAATCAAGGAGATTTAATAATCCTGCAAGGATCAGGTATGTCTTCAGCACTTGTTCTGAATTTTGAATTATGGTGCAGCTCTGCATCCCTCTCCCCACTTTGTAACTGGACAGATGTCAACCACAGCTGCATCTAACCAGTGATGCCCTAGAACTGAAATGGTGCTCTGGTATGAGTATGAGATGCAGGCACTGTGTCAAGAAAGAGGCCAAAAGGTGAGCATCCACATGAGATTTCACAGTCTGAACTGTGCCCTTGCCCGCCACTGTGTTAGGGAGAAGGCTGCTAATGAGAACACATGAATCTTCCATGGTAACAGTACAGGTGAAACAAATGCCTCCAATATTTTTTCCCACCTTCACAGAGGTATAGGGGTGTTTAAAACATCTTCTGAGCCAATTGACTCTAGCAGCCTGTTGGAGATTAATACTGTATAAATCAGGAACAAAATTTTGCCCTCTTTTTATATACTTATTGTTTTGAGTCACAGTGGCTGAGCTAGAGAGTCACACCATTCTCGGTATTTCATCAAATGTCACAGTGTACTTTTTGTATTCCAAGACTCTCATGTTTTTGAATTGCTTTCCCTTATTTTCAGACCATTTTCTGAGCAAGTACCATCATCTCTTCAAGGTCTTAGTCAAAGTCATTCTGTTGTAGCTCAATTCTACTTGTTTTCTGCTTGTGTTTATTTTTGTGAAGTATAACTTTACATCTGTCAGCATTACATTTCATTTGGCACATGTCAGGCAATTTATAAAGGAGAGCCTATTTCTCTCTGATTTCTCTTGCTGTTTGCCTTGAGTTTCCCACTCATCTTTCTATTATGTCATTTAGCTTCAGTGCATTACAACTGGTCCCCCTAGCAGGGTAATTTACAGAACAAGAAACAAGGACAGATGAAGTCTGAATATTGATCCCAAGGGATATAATGCACACAACAGGCTCAGTTCACCTTGTTCTTAACTACACCTTTGTTTTCTACCACTGCTATACTTCCCTTGATCTCTTTGATATTGCAGCTTGTCAAAGAGGAGGCTGTGCCCCTGCCTATTTCAGTAGAGCAGCAACCTTGAGCATTAGGGTCTTCTACAACATCAATAACCTTATCATCATTAGCTTCTACTTTCATCTGTCCACTGTTAGATATTGTACCAGAAAGCCATGCCCCTGCCATGTGAGCAGCACCTGCTCATGGACAGCCCCTGCTGGAATGAAGGTTAATGTTGATGAATTGCTTCAGAAGGGAAATTTGGGCTCGTTAAACTTTCGTGACTTCTGCAAAATTAAACTTCCTCACATGACTGTTTACAGATTCTACATCATGTACTTTTCTCAGGTATCTCAGTCTAAATTCAGAGTAAGCCAACAGAACTGCATGAAATAACAGCATCAGAGCACAGAATCAATAAATAGAAAATGCCTTCAGTAGGGGTTTCTTTCAAGTAAAAGCATTTTAACAAAGACTTTTGGTCCCACTGCTCACCTTAGACACTTTGCAGAAAAGACCCCAGACCACAAATCCCCTCCTGTCCTACTGCAAAGCACTGCTTTCCTCATTATTTTCGGCCCTGGAGGCTCCTCTGCTGAAACACTGGAAACTGGCATCAATTGCTATTGGATCTCTGAGCAGTTTCAGAGCCTCATCGATGTTGTTCACTCATCCTGCCTTACTTCCTGTCTTGTTTATTTGCTAGTCGCAGTCCACTCTGTGCAATTTACCTTCACATCCCCTTTCCTATTCATTCTGTCCTTTCCTTCCTTCTCAGAACTCTAAGAAGTTTTCCATGAAAACTTCCAATTTGATACAATAAAAATGACACAGGCAGTTATATGAAAGAGAAGCTACAATAAATAGTATGGCAACAAATTTTATGCACACAGAGAGAAAGATAACCCAGGCTATTTTACAGCCTGTAATAGATGGGCTTACCATGGGGAGGCCAGGGATGAGTCAACACTAAGGGAAGTGGGACAGATGGTTAAAACAAATGACTCTTGGGTGAATTCCACTACCTGAGGAAAATACACTTCTGAGGAAAAGATCCTCTTCATCATCTGAATAGCTAGTAGAAAAGAAGGAGAAGATAATTTTCTGCATGGCTCCATGGGGAAATTGCCAGGTCTTCTGCCGGTTTGTTTATGTGTTACTCAGAGAAGCAAATGTAGAGGGTTACAAAGAATTAGTATACCTTGGTTAAAGGAAGACATAAATCTTTAAGTGGCTCTTTTAGTTGGACTTACCAAGAGACTCATTGAAAAGAAACATGGTAGATAATGCAAATATACTGTAGGAAGGCACTTGATACACTGCCACTTGGAAGACTTAATGAGACTGGGGGAAGTTCTTAGAAAATATGATGGATAAACCGTTCAGTTTACGGATAGGAAATAAATTTATTCATAATGTTATATTCACTGAAGTGCTATGTCTCTTGATTAGAATTAATGTTATTTAATTTACACACCTGCAGTCATCCCAAGATTATCAAGGGGACACCGAACAACATGGGTGGTCAAAACAAAATTAAAAAGGGTTGTAAATATGGAAAGCTATTTATAACTTTAGAAGGTTCTAGCAATTTTAAATCCATGCAGTATGAAATGGGCAACGTTGCCAGCATCATTACTATTAAATGAGGGAACTAAATTCAAGTCCTGCTGAGACCCCCAGTTGGCATTTAGAAGTAACATGGGACACTGCCTCCTTTTCTCATGCATGGAGCAAGTGAAAAAAAGATCTCAAGTGAGTGCTAAGTCATTTTATTATACCGTCCTTCCTCTCCTTTTTCATTTTAAAAAATTTTTTACTGTTTTCTATCAGACATGTGGGGCATGCCAACTTGCTTATAGGACCACTCTCCTGGTCCACTGTCATTCATTGCTTTCCACCATTTTTTCAAGGACTTCTGTCTGTGTGCACATCTGTTCACATCCTGAGTGTCACTACAGTGATTTTCAGCTTCAGTACCTCTCTGCTCTCACTTACCTGTGTGAACAGACTTTACTTTCACAGATCACAGCCTCTTTTCCAGTATTGTCTTCCAGTGATACAGATATTGGGTCCATGCCTAGATGGGCAGAGAGCAAGCCATATTTAAATAAAAAAATTATGAAGAATCATAGGGTCGCGAAAAAAGTTCTTATTTTTCCTCTTGTTCACAATCACAGCAGCCTGACAAACAGCAAATCAAAAAAATCCTTTTTCTTTTTGCTAGTATTATATTCTCTGCCTGCAGGTGGCTCCAAACGATAAAACAAAGCGCAAAGGCTGCAAATGACCTTGGTATTCCAATCATATTAAGAAATACAGTTTCAGCTTTGAGTAACTTCATTCTCTGTTTATCTCAGGCAATGAAACCGGCACAGAATTATTGCCTCAGCCACGGTTTCTGTCGAAAGGATGGTCCCTCTATCAAGTCAGGAGATGATGTTAAACACTGTCATGTTGGGGTTTTTTGGAATAGAGGGATTGAGTGATCTGAAAGACGAAAGATGGAGGAGGGGGGAAGAAAAAAAGAAGCACAGTCTGTTCAAAAAAAGAAATATAGTGTGAGATAGAACTACAATAATTTGAAGACAAAATGTATGGAAAACTGCGAATGAGAGAATTATTTCCATCTATTCATCTCCAAGTTTAAACCAGCTGAGGATTCCCTCGTAATGATCTATGTTAACAACTTCTCCCACATTTTTCTCATCTTGAACAGAATGAGCCAAAGAGATGGAAAGGGTACTGCAGTTTACTAGAACCAAAAAGAAAAGCTGTACTACTTTTCTTTCTCTTAGTCGAAAACAATAATCTTAACTGAAGAACAAAGTGTTACGCTGTGTGGCTGCAATGAATTCAGCTTTTCTATTATGCTGCAACATACACTAACCAAGACTCTGACCCCCCATTTCCCAGAATTATAACCACACATTTTGATATTATACAATATTGTAAAACAAATAAGAATCAAGCTCTACCAGCTCTGTGATATGGTGAAATCAAGTTGGTTTATTTTCTTCTTAAGAGTAATGAAATGTAGTTCAGATTCATTATAGTGTTACTATCAACTCTGTTTCATGCATGTTTTACAAAATAGAAAGTGGTCTACTTCTTCTTTGGTTAATTATGTTAGTATATTTCATAAGTGAAGACAGAGTGGGAAAAGTTAGGTTCACTTAGGAAAATACATGTAATAAATGCTTTGAACTACCCTGTAACAACCTGAAAAAGAAGCCAACGTTATCATCTTATCGACTAGACTAATGCTGTTGGACTTTGGAACAATTAAACATTAGCATCATTCCTTCTGGAAAAGAAGAGTTTGAAATATTTCATCCTGCATGCACTCTTAACTTATATCTTTCAAATGCTTTCTAAGAAAATTTCACAAAATTTCTTAAAATAGAATTTCAGGGCCTCAAGAAGCCCTGCTTTTATACACCAGCAAGTGTATCACATTTTTATTGAACAGTACACATTTTACAGTGATGTTTAGGTCAGTTAAACGTTGTTAATTACAATTTTATTCTATCTTTAAGGCAAAAAAATAAAGTAGAATATTGCCAGTTACTAAAATGTAAAAGCTGTCATTCTCCATGGTCATTTGCTTGATAATAAAATTCACAGATGTGCTCACAGTGTTAATACAAAAAAAATCTTATCGTTATAGCTCCTATTTTCAGTCAATGAGGAAAATTAGAGATCTGTTGTTTCAATAGACTGAAATATAAACTATTCATGTATATTCTTTCATCAGTGTATGCACTTAATTCCCATTATTTTTATTGGCAGTAACACATGACTATTTGAAGGCACAATAAACTCCATAAAGTGCAATTAGCTGCTCAGTTTTGCTAGCATCTTTCTACTCCAATACTTCAAAGTGCCTCCTCAACACTCAGAATTTCTCCCACTGTGCAGTGGCAAAGTAATACCCAACTTGCCAGAGTAATGCTGATTGTTAGCAAAAATGGCAAGAGAGAAATTAGTCTTTTCCAGAAGTGTATTCTCAGCCAAATTCTGTTTGGCTACAGATTTGTGTAAGTCAGGAACAAGTGCAATGTTATCTGCTCTCCCACGTATTTGATGGAGGAGGACAAGGATATTTCCCTTGATTCTCACTCAAGTAATAGGATTTCTGGAAACAATGGCACTTGCTCCTGACCACCTTTAAGTTACTGGGAGCCAAACCACTAAACATCAGTCAAGACACAAGAAGCTGTTTTTCTCCATGGGGGCTGATTTAGAGTCAGGTACACTGATTTTCTCAAAGCGGGTTCTGCAATAGGAAGGCTTTGCTTCACTCTTAACACTTAATAAAATAGGAAATGTCTGTTAACAATCACATAGCCTATGAAAATAATTCTGACAAAATTAATAAATACAGTTTCTCAAAATTAAAATCTCACTCCCTCTGCTGAATAAAAGCACAGCCAGTGAGAGAGTAGGCACAAGCCCTTCCTCTCCCTCTGCTCTCACTTAACCCCTTTGTCAGGGATCTGGGAAATACCTGGAGTTCCCCAGTTGCCACGAAAGCCAACTAATTTTGCAGGCATGCCAGGGAAAGATCCTAAGCCTTCAGGCAGCTTTGGGCTTGTGTAGAGCCCCACTGCCATCCTTGCTACCCACAGTGGCGGCAGGATTGCACAGCTGGGTCGGTCAGACAGCAGGTTCTGCCCATCCACAGCTGGGGGTTAGATGGGCTATGGAGACACCCAATATGCAGGGGTTAAAGAACAACCCTGAAAGGGTGTCCCAGCACATGGAGGATTCAGTAAAGGGTGTTAAAGTAGTTACTGTCACACTAAATCATGCTGACAAATTTTTCTTGGACAGAGAAGACAGAGAATATTAAGCCGCATTGAAATAAAATAGCCATAAACAAATTTTCCACTAATGAAAAGTTCTAGAGGGAGAGGAAAGCATGTGCCTGGAGGGGAAGAGAGAACAGACTCATTATGTTTTAAAAGTGGCACAGATAAAGTCTTCACCCATATCTAACAGTGTAACACCAAAATGCTCCTAAAAAATGCTGTGTACTTCAGCTACGTGGGATTCGCCCCACTCGGCTTTAGGCACTTACCAGAGGCACCTATTCCAGCAGCACAGTTGCCTCAGGCTCTCTCTTTTGGAGAGAGGAGCCTCCAGCCAGCAAAGCGTGCTCTGGGTGGAGACGTGTGCCACAGCCCGCTCTCACAGTGAGAAAAGCGCAGGTAGCAGCGGAACTGGCAGAGAAAACACAGTGGTTACAGCTCCTTGCAGAGCAGCACAGGGAGGCAGCCGGCTGGGCTGCAGTGCTCACCAGGCAGCTGGGAGCCGCTGGGCTTGCACATTCACCAGAGCAAGGGGACCGCGGAAATGGAGAGAACAGACAAACTCAGCACGGGAGCTGTGAGGGCAGGGGGAGGAGAGACAGAGGAAACCAAACTCATCTTGGAAAGAGGCATGCTGCTGTGGCTGAGGAAAGGCGGTTTGGGTGGTGGCATTCCATGTGAGAAATAACTCATGAAGGAGCAAAGCAGGAAGAGACCTGGAGGAGGCTGTTCGTCAGCAGGCCGAGAGCTACAGATCTGAAATAACATCAGCCACCGACACAGGCCAGAGAAGGTTCTGAGCTGCAGAGCAGCCTGCCTGGCTCAACCAAGTTCCACTGCTCCCCACCACATGGATCACTGCTCCAGCTTCACATGAGGCATTCGGCTTCAGGGCCTACATTTGCAACCAACTACGGACACTGATGGTTGAGAGTGGTGACAAAAGCAGCAGGGATTAACGTGGGATTTTCAAGGAAACAGTCAACTTATGAACTTAAATTTGTCTGTCATGAAATGATTTAAGTGGGAGACATAACACTGACCCATGTTTGTGAAGGGATAAAAGAAAAAAATAAATTTAACGCAAACAACCAAATCATGCATTTAGACTGCAGGTAAGAGGAAAGAAAACAAAATAAGTATTGGAACAACTTCCTACAGATTTATCTGCTCAGCCTTACCCTGCTGGTTTGTATGTGCTCCCATCACTGTGCCATCTTAGGAGCAGTAAGCTCTGGCATAGACTCCCCAAGGAAAAGAGAGCGATTATCTCACTGTCAAGAACTTCAAAAAATGCCAGGGGTTGCAAGGACACCATGAGAGTAAAAAAGAGGAGGACTACTATAAAAGAGGTCCTATACCACATCACGGGCTAGGAATTTGGTATCTAGAGTCATTATACAAAGAATAAAATTACTTCATTCTTACACACTGGCTGTGCCAAAGCAGGCTGTAAATAAATGGCAACGACATTCCTGTTAGAGCACACTGATCAATTACTTTTGGGCAGAGAAATGATCAATAGACTTGGACAATCACTTCTGTGTGGAAATGGTTCCCACTGTCATCAAAAGGAAGGCAAATGACAGTGAAAACTCCAAAAATGACACAAAAGGTAGAATTTAAAGGCAAATTTCACCCTGGCACTAACTATGGCAAGAGATAGTAAATCTGAGTGTGAAGTGGGTACCTTGACTGTCATTTTTGTCTGAGAAAATGTCTTCCTGACTCCCTGAAGAATGTCAGTACAGGTGTTATTGACAGGTGAACATACTAATGGGTATGCACTTGTCTGAACAAGTGCTAGCAAGGAAAAAAAAATGAAGAACAGACTCAGAATGGTCAGAAAGGAAGAGAGATGGTAAGGAAATAAATGTCTAGAAATAATTAGTTCTGAAGCACTTGATAATTTAAAAGTTGTGGGAGCAGGCTGTCTGTGCATCTGTACTACAAATATTTGAGGTGCAAGGTGCTCCACATTAACTTGAAATGAATTAATTGTCGCTGTTCTCACCACAGACGAGTAGAGAAACAACACAAGAGTCCAGGCTCAGGGACAGATGGAAGAGATTTAATAATCTATCAGAAGGCTTGTATATGTTAGTTTGCAAAAGTGTGTTAAATGGCATAAGGTAATTGGTTTTTTTGCCATCCACCCCATGAGGGGGTTGGTCATGTTCTAAGACACCCATCTCTGAATATTTTTCTAGTTAGAACCATAACAATTCTGCCAAAACAACCTGCAGCTGCAAGAAGTTTACAAAACTGTAACATTGTTTTTAGTTACTTGCATGGGAAAGACAGAACTCCCACAAAAATGCTGCAGAGAGCTGGAAAATTTCTCTGCTAAAGCTTTTCAGCATTCACAAATTAATGATAGATTTTCAAAGAAATAGTATGGAGGAGAGAGGGGAAAGCAGCAGTGTGTGTGCCAGTGAGCAAGTCTGGAATCCCTAAGAAGAGAGTAGATCGTGTTTGGGATTAGAAACACAGGAAGTAGCACATGATTAGTGGAAGTATCCAAATGTACATTTGAGAAGCCTATTTCAGACAAAAAGAATCAATGAGTTGGATTTTACTCTATGAAGAGTGCTCAGACAGTTGGAGAGGTCTACAACTCTAATGTACACACAGAAAGGAGACTGTAGTTACAGATCACTCATACGGATTTCTAATAAAGGGTGAAAAATCTGAAGATAGGTTCCCTTGTTTTGCTCTAGCTGCTGAAAATGTGGGCACATGTATTATTAATGGTTAAGACACACAGGCTGAGTAAACGGTGGACCCCGGGGAAATGATGAACACGATTCAGACACATGCAAACTCAGCATTAGTAATGACTTTGGTGGAATACAAACCTGTTCCAGTGCTCAGTGCCAATGGCACTGTTATGAAAATAAATAATTTTCACCCCTGAGTAGCAAAGGGCTTTCTGTAACACTTTACATATATTTTTTTTTCCCCTCAGCAGAGAATAAAAATGATTTTGATTATTCCCAGGAAGCTCAAACATCATGAAATATTTCCCTGCTAGTGCAAGTATTTAACTGAGTTAAATAATGTCTGGTCCTTATTTTAATTCATACCAATTTCCCCTGAAGACTCTACCCCTCTAATCCCACAGATGGAAGGAGGAAGAGAGATACAAAATGGGAAGGTTTTTGGCCAGGATGTTTAATGTTAGACTTCTATTCCTTCACCTTTGCAGCAATAACAATGCCTTCAGGCTATGGGACTTCATGCTATGGAGAGACATTAGTCAGTAAATCTCCACATCTGTCTGTTCCTTTCTCCATCCTGGAGCATCCACTTTATGACTGCACATAGAGAGTCACTATCTACTCTCTGCCTACCCCAGCAATAAGTTAGGAACCCCCCCAGAGCTGCATGTAACAGGTTGGGCTTTCATTGCCCACAGCCAGCACAGAACTTGTCCCTGAAGGCCCAAGTGAGTCCCAAGAAAGCATGCACAGCATTCAGTAGTTTGGTGGGTGCATGCAGGTGTCCCTGCCTGCAAGTCTGACGCCAATAAAGAAGGGAAGGAAAGGATATTGTTTACTAACCTTGTGCCTGAATGACCATAATTTTTTGCTTCAGATCAATTGAGGGATTCACAAGACACAACCTTGGCTCCTGCTTCTGAGTCATGCAGACTCCATTCTGGTTTACAACCATCCAGTTTCGGTCGTACAGCAAACCCTGGTTTCCTACTGGCCATTCTGTAACCTGGGAATGCATTAGGAGGGGGTACAAGGGTTTAAAAAATGTTAACTGCATTAATAAATTCATGCTGAAAAGAAAAGAGAGGGGAAAGAATTAATGACACTCATTGAAATCAGGAAAACTTGTGCAAGCCAATGTCAGCTTTTTATAAGAGAAACCTTGATTGCAAATCAAAGATAAAGATATCACTGCACGAAGCTGACAAAGCAAAATCAAATTACTCTGATTTGCTACATATTATCATACATATTAACAGAGCTATAAGAATAAACAATCTCTGAAACACTCTGAAAACTTTCTTTAATTTTATACTCATCCAGTTTTAGGATCTGTTCCCCCAGCAATTTTCATTTAACTTACAAAGTACAGAAATTTTATGGGAGTTTTATGAATTAAGGCAAAACCAAAGAAACAGAGAGCAGGAAAACTGTGAAATTCAAAATTCTGTTTTTCATAAAATGGGACCAACTTTATCAATTAATCCATCTGAGAAAATCTCCACCACTGAAGCTTCTGGTTTAGCTGGGAGAATAATAGTTTCTTTAGATCCCTTACAAAAATACACATTGTCTTCTTTGCTATCTGTTCTTCCATTACTTCTATAACACTCTTTACATTCAATAGCCCATACAAGCATATTGTCCTTGCTTTCACGTACATTTTTCTGGTGAAAAGAACATCTGTTTCTGATGCTACACAGATGGTAATCTTGAAATCCAAAAAAGAGAGCAATTTTAGTAATGCCTTTGGGTGACATTAATATCTGCTTTCTTCTCCAGAATGTTAAAATATTAATACCATTCTTGTAATAGAAAGCTGGCCATTGAAACATATTCTTCAGCTCACGTATGCTTTCTAGTCACAGTTGAATACGGAGAGAAGTTTACAGCTGAACTTGGTTGAATTCTTATAGAAAAGCTGAGTACATCTCACATGAATCAGCCAACAAAAGACTTTATTTGAGTAAAAGATATGTCAAACATGGCCTGATGCTCTGAAGAAAAGCATGCCTGGAAGCACTGGTTAGATTACTTAAAAATCACATTTTTGTTTATCATGTGATCGACCCAAAACTTGACAGAACCCAAAATATCTTTCTCTTAAAAACTTTTCCTGTTTTTATAAAAGCCTGCAGCAGCAGTTTGACACTGACTGCCTGACTATAGAAAGCTGAGGGCAGGCATGCTAGAACTGAAAATTTAAAGCATCAAAGCTGAACTCAAAATAATTTTGCCACAGTGCTACCAATTATATTGAATACAGAAAATGGAAAAAAATTTAAGAGAAGAAATGTGTTTCATCAACCTACTTCATTTATAATATTATTTGGCAAATTTTTTATGCAAGTGTGGATGAAAAATTCAGTGATAAAAAGAAATTTTGAGTCTGACAGTGTCAGCTGAAATCACATTATCCAAGAACCTCAAACTGTCAGCACCTCAGTTATGTGAACCTTTGCCCTGTCTTTTTTAGGAGAGGAATCATAGCCCTAAGACTGCAATATCAGCTGAAGAACACACTTTTGTTCTTAGTGGAAATTATTCTTTGGAGAGACCAGCATTTTTGGTTATCCTGTATAATTAGACTACAAAATGCATTTGAACAGCTGGTGATCATCTGAGAGCTGCAAGAATTTCCTGCTAACAAATCTCCCTTCCAAAAAAGAAGATCATTAATTGGTAATACATCCTCCCATGAATCCAACAGATCTTTACAGGATTTGCAAGATATAGAGAGCAGAATAAACTAAAAAAGCAGAAAAATAGAAAAAGAGCACAAAGGTTCTTAGTTCCCCATTGTAACATTCAGTTGTTTTGGTTCCACTTAAGGATAGCAATCTTATTCAGGAAATAGCTTAAGTGTTTGCTTACCCCTCCACGGAAGACAAGAGGTTTTATGACCAAAACAAAACTTCTCTTTAGTCAGAGCTTCAGGCAGGTCTTACATGCTGACAGGCATTAAAGGGTAAGCCCAGCTAACCAGGTAGCCGATATTTGGATATAATCAACACCCTCCACTCAAAATATCTCTGACAGGTCCAAAATAATGGCGGCTAACTCCATGCTTCACTCGCATCACCAATGTGATGCAGCACGTGACTACAGGTCCTCAGCCCATTTTTCCCCCTTCCTCTGGGTATTTGCCATTGTAGTGAGAGTCACACACATGCCCTGCAGTGAGTCCCTAACCTCTCATGGATGTCCTCTGTGCACTGTCAAGTGCCCAATTCCCTCTCCACTTTTCAGTTCACTGTATTGCACATGTTGCTAGGACCCTGATAAAGAAAGTTGCAACAACAAAATAGCTGTGTGCCCTGCCTTGGATGGAGAGTCACACACGGCTCCAAACAGCCAGAGCTGATTTGTTGCTAATACTGACACTGGAGATGAGCACGGAAGAACACATTCATTTCTTTTCTCAGCACTTAGGCCTGTGGCCTGTGCAGAGCACATCCTGCCCTTATTTCAAAGAGGCCGAAGGGGTTGTTAAATGTAGTAAAATAGAGCAGGTTAGCATACGTGGCAGTGAGCAATACTGCATTGTACAGCTTGTAACGTGATTCCCTGATGTTGCCTGGCCATCTCTGGCTCCTGAGACAAATTAAAAGTGGGAGGACAGAAGAAAAGCAGGGAGAGCATGGTTTTACTGATAGATACCAGCATACGTGTTCATTCCAAGCATGGCAGCATCATTCAACATAAGGTCTTCTCTACCTGTCACAAGGATCACTGAATAATACAGCCAGTACTTGGGATTGTCTTATTTGCTTTAGCCCACCTTTTCTTATCACAAAATAAAAAATATCCACCGCAAAAACAGGTGGGGTTGTTTGTTTTCGTTTTTTTTTTTTATTTCAGAATTTTCTGTAAAACATTTTGGGCTGCAGTTCTCCCATAGTTCACAGTAATGTCATCATGAAGGCTAACATAGTTTTTGAACACATTAAAGGAATCACTAAAAAGGCTTTAAATTATCTAAGTTTAAAAATATTAGCGGTCTTACATATACTTTATCCACTGATCACTACAAATTTGCATTGTATTTTAAATTAAAAGCTAGTTTGTCTTCTCTGTTGAGATGCAATTTTTTATACTCTGAAATCTACTGCAAGAATAATAAAGTTATTAATTAGTTATTAGTTTAAATTCCTAACCTCTTTCACTGGGCATATTGCATTATATAATTATGCAAAAGTCATTGACATGAGAGATGTTCCTGTTTAAAAATGCATGTTTAAAACACATTTTTATGCTGGAAAAAAGAAAGTGGTCTAGGATAGAGGTTACTCCTCTGCTTTTCCATTAAATAAAATAATTGTAGGGAAGAGAAAACACATTTGAGAAGCTGAGTAAGAATATTCTGCCCTCTGCTTCCTGCACCATGTGTACAAAATCCATGGGACAACTGTGGATAGGGATTGTCCTGTGGCCAGGAACAATCTATAAAATGCTGCAGAAACCACCCGACCTGCAGTGAGCTGACAATCTTCATGCCAAGTTTCATCCTCCCAGCTGCCAAAGCACTCTGCACTCTCATTTTCTCTGGAGGTCAAGAACCTCTCATACTAAACCACTTAGAATAGAACAGAGAAATCAGAGTTTAGGAGAGGAGGATATTATGTGACTCTAAAGAGGAGATCAAACAGCTGTGAGTTTGCGCTCACATCCTCCTCAAGTTTGTCCTCCTGCCACTAATCATCTATCCTGCAACCATCAAGTCAGTGGGCAGATTTCACTGGCAGATGGGCTGGGTCCTGCACACACGGTTAGCTGGAATTTTCCACTGCACATATTGTTTTAGGAAAACTCAAGTGATCATGTAGTTACAATAAAGCCTAGTTACTACACATGCTAAAGATCTGGCCTCCCATACCAGCTGGAGGCCTGCACTTGAACCTACAGATCTATGGGCTTCTGACCTCAAATATCAAAGTATCACGAGGTGAATGAATTTACTATAGCTCAATATTTGAACCACTTTTACCTTTTCACATCGGCTAGCTGAGAGTTACCCTATAACTGATAAACACGGAGATCAAATTTTTAATTGGGAAAATACTGTTCTAAATTTCCAGGAACTACAAAGCATCTAAAGCTATTTTAGATTGAAAACAAGACACTGAATTTCAGTTCTTGGATTCCAATCAAAGACTAAAGAAACTACAAGCTACATGATTACTACTTCAGAAGTTTATGAGTTTCCTGAAGTAAGGAGATAATATAATGCTAAGTGTGAAGTCTGTATGAAAAAGACCACTAAACAAATGGCAAAGGAATAGTTTTGCATATGATTCAGTCTTTTCAAGATAAAGACTAAAGATTCTGGTATAATCAATATTTTAGAAGGCAAAATGATTTTCAGGATTTGATTCCATTTAATTGTGGCAAGGTTTCTTCTCTAGCAGGTCTTGCTTCAAACTCCAGTGCATGTGGCATGCATTGTTTTCCTGTTTCAAGGTGATACAGGCTGAAGTTGCAGTAATGACATACAAAGACATATATATGTATATATAGACACGTATTGGAGGTTAGTGCACTCTGCAGTTAGATAGGGCCTGGGTCCTGGCAGCCATGGCTTCCTCTTCTACTCTTACCCATTGGGAAAAGACTAAGCCACTTGGTGATTTAGAATGGGATTAACTGAGTTTTAAAGTTCATTTTACAAATGGTGGTCTGTAAGTTGGCATTTTTACCTCTTCTACAGGCAGACAGTGAAATTGGAAAATCTTTCACACACTGGTTATAAATGTATGACAGGTCTAGAAATGCCAATCAGACTTTTGGAAAGAGAAAACATGAAGAAAGTCTGGTGGACAGGAAGAAGGTCACAAAAGCAAACATATTTTTTGTGGGGATTTACTTCAATATGAAAAAACCCATGAAAGTCAAAATACTCTTTTGACTTCAACTCCTGGCCTGGTCTCCCAATGCAGTAAAAGCTCTTTCCCAGTGGATTTGTTAGGTCAGCTTCTACTGTTCTTTCATATGCACTCATTTATTTCCTATGAACCACATGGAAACCACGTGGAAATGCAAAAAATTAATTTTTAAGAAGAGGAGGAGAAGAGCTAAATGCTCTTTATAGTGAAATTCCAGTCTCTACCATACACTACATCCAGTATTTATTTAATTTTCTGTTACTCTTTGGCAATACAGGCTCTGACAGTACTTAGATTACAGTGTTCTAAAGGAGCTGAGGCTTTGTCACAAACAAAAATCAAAACAGACTTCAAAAATTACTCTAGACATGCAAAATTAAACCTCCTAATGTAGTTGCAGTTTTTATATCTATTTTTAAATTATTCAGATCAGCCAGTGTTAGCTGCATAATCCAAGTTGCCTTGGATTCCTCTTGCAGTCAATGAAAAGAAACAGAAATACCCAGGAACAATTTATTTCTTCTACTGCAGATGCCTATTTTATGATAAAATGAATAAGCAGGTATCCATCTCTCACTGCTTACAGAACAGTGTTGAACTGTAGAGGTGGAAGCTGAGGTAAGGTGAGCCCTGTTTTCACTCTGGGCCCATTAACACATGTCTGGCACAAGCACTATGCACGAGGCATGGGGATTTCCCCCCTCCATATAGAATTGCAGTCCTGTCTGCCAGGGAGTACCAGGTTTGTGTGAATTTATCACCTAGAGCTGTTTCCCCTCATAGAGCTTGAAGAGGAGAAACCCGGCTCAGCTTGTGGGGAAACATAAGCTTTCTTTCATGCTGAGGTATGTCTTACCTGCTCCTGGGCACAATCACTTCAAAGCCTTCCTAGTGCTGAATGTTGTGGCATGTCAAAAATAGAATTTAACCCAAAGGCATCTGAATACTTCCAATGTATTTCAGCAGCTTCTATATTGGGCTTCTATAATACAGCTATAAAAACTGCAACACTTAAACAAAGGTTAAAAAATTTTCACATGAAATGGGCAATTAATTTGATTTTCTAAACAGTTTGATCTAGTGGGAGGTTAATAAGGGGTGGAAATTGTTTTTTCGGGTCTCATTTAATGCTCAGGATTGTGCCTCTGAATTAAAGACATCATAAGCCAACCCAAGTTTAAAAACAGATGTTTTGTTGATCATTTAATAGTGTTTAATTGCCCAACCTCTCTGCATTGAGCAAGAAAAAAAACCAAAATGTGATCAAATCAGCTGAAAAACCCTATTTGAAATGCAGGGGATTCATCATTGGATTTGACCCCAATTTTCTCTCAGATATGAGACACTGACCTACACCAGTAAGTTTTCGTGGGGAAAGTTATACCATTATTGACATTCATTAAATCACTTCCCAGTATGGTACTAAGCATAGTGACATTCTAGGTCATGTGTGGGCCATGCACCTATTTCATCATGCATTATTTAAAAAAAAAAAAAAAAAGCCACAGCTAAGGTGATGATATTATTAACTTGGTAAAAAAGCAATTAAAATCTTCAAAGACTGAACTTTCAAATAGTGCAGCAACACTTAAATGTCATATTTCTGTTGCAAATGTATTTTTAATGATAACATTTCTTTGTAATGTAAATCAGCCGCCTCTCAATTATAACATGTTAATCAAGTTATTTCTCAATTGCTGCCTACCCATCAATGCCTACGAGTCCATCAGATGTCATTCTGTAAAAGCATACTAATTACTTAATTATATTTTAGTCAAGTTTTGCAAATCCAACTGTTTTCTTCAAGACAGCATATTATGTGCAGATTTGCCTGTTGTGGGGGAGGCGAGAGCAGAAGACACATTTATTCCCCTGCCCTGTACCTTCAGCCTAATTGAAAATCCTTCAAGGTAGCCTAACATGTGAGACTTGACCCCAGAAACTGGAAAAAAGGAAGTGAGAGTACCCACACACTGCTTCCTAGTATCTCATACATGTGTGTCTGAGGAAAAACACAAGGCTGAGCTGAACAAATACTTCTGAATGGTTCAAAGCACGTACCTCAAACGCAGAGCAGGATTTGATTGGGTAGAGGTAAATTTTGGCGACAGTGATGGGCTTGCCACCTCTCCTACACGTTGGCACTGCAGTCTCAGAAACAGCTGCCCTTATGCTTTCTGCCTCAGGCTCCTCAGGCTGCCAGCTGCCAGTTGTCTCTGTCTCAAATGGATTATTCCCGAGTTCTCTGTCCGAGATTTGCAGTATTGGAGACAATTTATCTGCATTGTTAAAAGAAAGGTGCTCATCTGCAACAGACTCTGTCGTCGGCTTTGTAACAGACTGGGAAGGGATCTCAGCGTCCGATTTGGAGAGTCTGGTGGCTATGATGAAATTCAAAAAAGTCTGTGCATCTTCAAAAGAAGACATGTAGCCAAAGGATATTCTCACAGAACCAGTGGGACGTCCATCAACTAGGTCTATATTATCTCCACAGACATGGCCAGCCTAGTTTGAAGTAAGAAGAAAACCAAAGAGCTGTCATGACACTTTGCTTTATTTCTCTAACTTTACCTAGTTATTAGTGAGTCTCTTAGATCTAACCTGAAAAAACTGTTGTAAAAAATACAAGATTAACTCATCAATACAGAGAGAAAATGGAGAAAAACCCCACAAGCATCTTACGATTTACTCAGACTCCAAAGAAGGTAATTTTGAGCTGCTTGTCCTGTTCTACTCTAGGGGAAAAGATACTTCTCAAAAGCATATCAAGAATCCCAAAAAGGTTGTATGTCCCATGATTGTTAGCTAGGACAATCTCCAGGGATATTCCAGTCTCACCTACCTAGTTCACTGGGATTTAAATTGTGATATTATGTTCAGATAAGTGAACAAAGCATGAGACAGAAGATTTTTCTGGGGCAGTTTTCTTGATATTCACTGTCAGAAGACAAACTCATCGGGGATGTCAGCAAAGCAAAGACTTGAATCTAGAGCTCAGACGTCCAAAGTGACATTGGAATACTCATCATGTCTGTCTTGCTGATCCAGTCAACACGTTGCTTTCAGGATGGAGGGAACTAGTCTGTCCTCTAACACTTCCTCCTTTGAAGAGCACAAGTTTCCACTTGAAAAACTTTTGCTGAAAAATTCCTTGATTGCCCTATAGTGACCTCCATGTAGATACACATCTTATATGTCTCTCATACAAGACTCTATGGAAAACTCTCCCTTAAGAGCAAAAGTTTCTCATTCTTTAAGTGAGTCAGTGAATGCTGCCACTCACCACTAGAGAAGCAAGCTGGAGTCCATCCATTTAATATCAGTTCACCAATGGACATAAGATTTAGTCCTAACTCAGCATCCTATTCCAGAAGTGCAGCAGCTGTTGGGTTTTATTCCTCAGAATTTAATTTATTCACACATTTCTGTTACATTAAAACTGGAAGTGTGAATAAGTTTATTTACATGAGGCCTTTTTTAAGCAAGAAATGTCACAGTACAGTGAACACAGATGCCATTTATGCAAGGAGAAATAAAAAACCCTACATCTATGTTAAAGCATGCAACACAGTAGTAAATATTTTAATGCAGTGTGATGTAGGTTTTATCCTTGACAACAGAGCAGAATCAACATTTGCAAAATTAGGTTACATCTGTTAATACACCCTTCTGTAACCTTTCTGCCAAGTATTGCTTGATTGACTGAGGAGAGAGGTTCCTGCTGTGCAAATAAGTAAACGAGCTCCCACATAACATTCTAAGAAAACTAACCACACTTCTCCAGGGACCCTTGAGGACAGAAAGTCCTCCCTCACAGCCATTTCATCTGTAAATCTTCATCAGGGAAGGAAGAATACAGACAGCTCCCTGGGAAAATATGAAACTGAAGTATATGCGCAAGTAATGTGATAAAAGATGCCTTCCTCTACACAGTAATGTTGTCAATAACTCACCCTGATCTTTCTCAAAGCACTGATGGGGAATGGAATGTCCCAAAATAATGACTGTGTAACTGTACCACCTCATTATACAACCTTTGGCAGATTAAGTGTCTCTCCATAAATTAAACTTTGGCCTATCCACATTTAAATGATACCGATCTAAAAGAACTCCCTCACTCCTTAGCAAAATCCTCCTTGTATAAGGAGGTCCAAGAGCATTGCAGGTAGTTATTTAGCATTTTTCACTTCAGCAGAAGGGTAGACCCTTTTTTGCTTTCTCATAGGAGAGAACTTCCATGGTAAATCAAATCACCATTTTGCCAAGGAAGGTATTAAAGAACTGCAGCAGCCTTTAAGAACTTGTGCTATCAGTCCTACATGTAAATGTGTTTGCAAAATTATCTACATGTCTCTGTGAAATTATAAGGGAGCTATAACATCATTACAGCCATTAGGTTTTCCTTTTTTTACCTTTTGAAGAACGCCATTAATAAAATTTTTGATTCTTCTGAATTAATTTACTGTAATTTCAAACTCTGACAAATATGCAGACAGGAAGCCTCCTCCACTTCACTGTAATACATCCTGCTATACATCTTTTAATGATAGCTTATGGAAAACATTAGTAATCTTGAAAACAGTCTTTACATTCATATTCTAACAACCTAACACACCAGTAACCTAAGTAGATGTCATATAAATTTACTTCATTCTCTGAGATTCACTGTGTATTTGCCTTTATTGTTTCCTGTCCAATTTGCATATGTATTTTAAACTGTAGCACCCAACACCAATAGGTCTACAAGACTTGAACATTATTATGTACAACAATTAAATAAGGATACCTAAAGGAATACATGAGAGGAATTGTCCAGGAACTTCTGTTCTCCTGGAAGTCTGGATGTCATGCAATTCCAAAACCAAAAGGAAGCCCCAATTTCCTATTTTCCAATGAAATAATAACGAGCAACACATACTTCTCTGGGTCCATCAAATGATTTTGTTTCAATACCTCATTTCAATGAACTGAATTTCAGTTAATTTAGCTCTTTAACAAGGCAAGTGATTTGAAAGTTCATAGAAAGCAAATCAAATTTGTAAAGTCACAGAGGCTCGAAACCGTGGGACATGATACACTTACTTTAGCTTTTAAATTCTTCTAATCACATTCAGAAACTAACCTGCAGGTTCCTTCGGATGTCCTCGTTGCTTATGTCCAAATGCATCTGGCAGGCTCCCGTGTTACAGAAGCAGCCTGTGCGAACATGTATGTTGTGGAGACTGGCCATGTTGTCCACCTTCCCAATTCAGCAGAAGATACAGAAGAAGAATGAAAAATAGACATTTTAAAGTTGTGGTCAACAAGATACTATGTTTTAAAGGTAGAAATCAATGGAGGCAAATGATGTCTCTAAGCAATTAACAACTTACTGTAGCTTTTACCCTTCACATACAGATTTAGTATTTTTCAACTTTGTTATTTCAGCTAGAAGAACACAGTGGTAGAAGCAGAGATGTCTGCCTTAGCAGTGAGAGACTACTACACACAAAACACACACAATCAGGTCTCGATCCTGTAAATGCAAGTACATCTGTTGAATTTTAAACCTGTGAACAGGTTTATTCACATCAGTATTGCTCATTACAGACCTGCAGCCAGGTGTTGCTTGGTGTCTTGACAGAGCCACCACCTGCAGCTACATCTGAAGAGACTGAAGAGAAGCCTGGGGCACCTTTTCAGGTAGCTAAAGAAAACCTTGTGCTTCAAGGATCTGAAAATGCAAGTCCTCATTATAGAAACTGATGGCATCTGTGGGATTTTGGCACACAAGTGTTGGAAGGATCAGCCCCTCAGTAAGCAATAACATCTGCCAGGACAGGGAATGAACTGGAATGTCTCCTTGAATCTTGCACATACAACCACCCAATCTACCAAGTCCCTGGTGCATTTCTTCCTTGTGCTGTTTGGTATTACACCACTTCTTCATCATGCACTAAATAATGAATGGGCAGAAATACAATACTTGATGACAAACTAGCATGAATAAATGATGGGAAGGAATGAGAACGATGTGCAAAGAGAACAGAAGAACATGCCCATATTGTGCCTCAGAAGGAGACATATATATGCATGCACTGGGAGGACGGCACTGCAAGGGATAAGGATTGTCAGGGTTTCATAGCACAGCTGAGAAACAAGGCAAGCACACCACAGGGATCCTCTTAGCACAGCTAAGAAACCGTGGAAGCTCACTGCAGGGACCTGGAAATGCCTCATATTGATTTCAAAAAGCAACAGCAGCAGCTGATAAGATTTGCTGAGCCACCACCAGTTATTCGGAAAAAGGATGAATATTCCTGGTGAAGACTGCAAGAAAGGACAGCCAAATGCATGAAATCTGACCCCACCTCTACCACAGACTCCCGGAACAACCTTGCACAACTTGCATTAACCTCTCTCTGCTTCTGGTCCTTTTTTACGAGAGGAGAGCTGAGAGCTCTGTGAATGACCACCCTGCAGACTCAGGAGACTCCACTGTACCACTGACAGAATCCTCCATGCAGGAAGCTCGGGCTCTGCTGGATGCACAGCAACAGCTCAGCCTAAAGGGGCAGGAAAGGGAGGGTCAACCAACTCATACTAACCACTTTCCTAACTGTGAGCTTGTGCTTCATCTGAAGAATCAGTATAAATGTTCAATATAGCTTTTGTAGCTGGCTAAACCTCTATTGGCTTTTATTATTTTTAACATAAATTCCCTGTGTACAGGGTAATGGCCCAATACATATACCAAAAACTTTCTGGTATAATTCAGTCTATTCTCTGTCTTGACATATCAATCTTCTATCTTCTGACATCTCTGAGTTTAACTGTGTAAGGTGCCAAGCACCTTTAAAGTCACTATCTCAGCAGCTGGAAAAACCAAGCCTTCTGCAAGAACTTACTCCATGCTGAAGTAATTCAACCTAAATAGTATTTAGCTCTGCTAAAAGCAGTTCAAACAGAGTTCTTGTTCTTTTTTATTGTGTGGGGCACAAGGGCCTCTGCACAAAAATGTGCTGTATACACAAAAACTCTACATTGCTATAGTGCCCAAGTCCTCAAGTTCACATTTAAGTATGTTCTGCACCACCAGTGCAGTTCAAATTTGTTCAGTTCTCCAACAGAGATATAATCAAAATAACTCCATATATACAGACTTGGAAAGCAGAGAATACAATCAGCTCCAAGATCCCTGTTGATGATTAATGCCTTGGAGAATATCTTGTGTTTAAAGCACATTTCTCAAATTGAAGTTCTAGTAAAAGGCATCTGTTGAGAGAGACTGTTGTAGTGTCTCTAGCTTTGTTTTGTCAGAAGACTTCAATATAGGAACAGTGACATTTTCTTGATGTCTTTTTTCATTTAGACGAGAACAGTTGTCATTCTGCCATAGCATGGTTTGTCATGGGACTAGTGACTTGTGGGCGGACCTGTCATTCTGTTAATGATGACAAGCAAGGCAAAAATCATGGCATACTTCACTACTGAAATTGTACAGTTTGGGCTTATTTACTCAGTATACAAAAAGCCTTAAAATATATAATCTCTTTGCTATTAATACTTTTTAAAAGAAACGTACCTGGGGCAGCCTTTTTAATCAACATGTATATGGTGTAATGAAGTTTCCATGACACATCTTCAAGGAATCACAAACAGGATTTTTAAAATAATTTTTTAAATTTTGTCAAATAAATTATTACTGTTCTTTAATGAACAGTAGTTTCATTCTAGCCATACAATCCAATCCTCTTGTACAATAATACTTTAATTATTATATATATTAATCTGTACATTAGACAAGGACTACTGAGACATAAAAACGTGATCATTAGAAGAATATGGGAATTGTGATTCAGGAAAAAAAAGATAAGTTAAGAGTGGCTTTAGTATTAACTGCAGTTCAGTATCACCAGTGTGATAATGTGCACAGATGTTGGGAATGCAATGCACAATTTTCACTGGAAACAATGACACCATGTAAAGAAGCAGTAAAGGCAGCACTGCAAAAATATCTGTCCCTTGAATAGATGCTTGGTTTTCCCTTGGACATATGTTTTGATTTCTTCTCGTTTAGTTTCACCCTAGAAATACACTGGGAGTATTGGGGAGTTAATTTAATCTCTCTCTGCAGTGCCACCACATAGCAAAACAAATAGAACATAAAACATCTGTTACAGTTATTTCGATGAAGAAAAGCTTCCTTAAATAAAACACATCTTTAAAATTGCTATAAGGAGCAATAATGGATATTGAGCTCAGGGTTATGAAATACAGAACGTCACTTGCAGCTCTGTCTATAACAGCAGAGACTGACTTTTGGGAGCCACGAATGTGTTCATCAATGAAGGCAGAGAAGCATGAATGGTACTAATGATAAGTACACAGCTTAATGTACTTGGATTGTCAGTTTTGGTGATTCCCTGGGTCTGATATTTGGAACTATTGCACCTTGGTCTTTTAGAGATTAAAGACTACAATTAAACTGCAAAACAAATGCAGAATTCTTGCAGCATTTTTACTGATTTCAGTCAGTGAGGGCATGGTAATCAAGCCATCATGCTATCTTAGAGTGCCTTCTATCTCTCAGAGCCCCTTGGCATTCATTACTTTTTCCGAGGCTCTTTACTGTGGGCCTGGCCCTGTAGGTTGCTTCACACCCCAACACTTCCCATGTCACATTGTCTTAATTTTTGACAAGCAAAATGTGCTTTTCACACTTCCAAGCCACGGCCTTCAAATTTAGTAAAGATACATAAATGAAGTTGGCTTAAACCAATTTTTTGAAACCGTTATTTTTTTTCCATCAGTGAGCTTTCCTTCAGCGTTTCCAGACTGATCAAATGTTCATATTTAGGTTTTTTTTCATAGTGCTCTATCTGATAAATACAATTTTGTTTTTAATATAAAAAATACTGGAGAGCTTCCGCCCCCTCCTCACTTTAATGCATTACCCTACCATAGTCCCCTCTTGGAAATTTGGTGTTTTAGTTGACACTCATCAGCTGGAAGGTTCTGAGAAGAAATGAGATTCTGGTGTGTTCTGCTTTCCCACTCCCTGTCACACAATTCCACTGGTGACTTCTCTGCATTTGCTAAATGACTGACTTCTGCTGTCCATTCACTTCAGGGCCCCTGGGGCACTCAGTGAAAGCTGTAAGCTTTTCTCTGGCTTCAGGTTCTATTGTAATAAGTCTGAGAATGCTACTTGCTGGAGGTACTTATATACTAAATGAGAGTAAAGATTTACAAATAGCACATAATTTTGCATTATTCCTAATCAATTAAGTCTAAGACTTTCACTAAGAATGATGAATGCTTTAGAAACCCCTGCTGAAGTCATTCCCATAGGATGCAATTCTGTAGCTCTTATTCAAGCAAGTAGTTATTTGTGTAAGTTATCTCACTGAGTATCACAAGAATTATTCACATGAATAAAGGAAATTTTTATAATACATCATGAGGTGTTCTGAAAAAAAAATCATATAATTCAATACTGGCAAGTACTGTCCTTCAGGAATTGGGATTAGGACTTCTCATTCTACTTTCTACAATGCCAATGCCCAAATATCAGAGCAGTTTGTCTGTCTGATGGATTTGCTCATTACAAGAATTTCACTGCACACCACTGATGGCTGGCTATAAAACAGGCTTCATGATTCTGTTCTCCACATCCACTGGCAAATTAATTCACTGATTCATGGCATGGAATTGGAGAGAAAGTAAGCTAGCTCTTTCTGTCATCCAGCATTTGACTGTGAAACGCTGTTGCTGATGCAAATGCATACTTAATCTCGTTTAATACAATTTAATAAGAAGTAGGTCAGAAGGGAAAAAAAAATCAGCGCTTGTTTCCAAATCATTTAGTGGGGGGGGGGGGGGGGGGAAGCATTTTAGTTGAGTTACAGTATCATTAACTGTTTTAACTGCATGATTTTCTGCAACAAAAGCATTTTTCTCCCTCTCAGAGAAATAATTTCTCTGTGGGCAGATTCCCTCAGTATTGAGGAATCTGATCCTCTCCTCCTTTTTGCCTCTCTAGTTGTTGACAATGGTTTAAATTAACTGAAGAGAGGATGTATATCTCTATTCAGTCTTCATCCATTCATTGCTTATTCTGACCAAAATCCCTTTGGTAGAAGGCAGTGAAGTATTAGACAGAGAGATTGAAATTTACTGAAATTGTCAAGTTCAGTGTCCTGATAGTATAAATGCCATCTTATCAGGAAATTTGCAGTCAATGTGATCATTTTCTTGGCTAGTTTTAAAGACAGTCAAATAGAAGGTAAGATTGCACGGGAGAGAAGCAGGCTGGAAACATCAGCATAATTCAGAATACGTGGGTTGCCACTCTGCAGGCACTCTCACTTAGAAGATGCCATATATATAGTGAACTGCAGGTTCTTCATGCTTAAAGGAGTAACAATAATTTTACATTTCAGAGAACCAGAAGCTAGAAGATTTCTTGGGGATGGGGTGGCTATAAAAAAGAAATGAAACAATGAAACACGTTTTTGTTAAGAGATGACCTAACATTTTTTTCAACTGCTTTTTTCTTTCCTTCTGTATATGCAGTGAATTTGGCATGGACTTATTTGAACATATGTAAACTTCATGAGTCCAAGATCCAACTATGTGAAACTGAACAGACTGATGAATAGGCTAAACATCTTTCTTTCTTTGATTTGATATCTTAATGGCCATAGGTCTCTCCAATCAATGACACTTTGTCTTCCGTTTTTTGTGGGGTTTTTTCCTCCAGTTCAAGCTGTATTCACTGACAATGAAAATTTGGTTTGCTAAAATGATATCAGGCAACAGATGGATTTCAGGAAGAAAGCAAAGTAAAGGAACTCAAGCCCTCTGTGGTTTGGTAACTGACTTCAACAAAGCATCCTCTTGTGAGTCACAGAAAAACATCTGTATCTGTACATCCCATTGAGCATGCCCAGCTATTTTGTAGGCTAAAGGCTTTCGGTCAAACTGCTGCTAGTCAGAAATGTGGAAGCCAGAGGAAAACCACACAGAAGACTAAGCTATAACTCATATTAAGAGGGATAAAAGGGGAATGTAGCAGACTAATACAAGTGGAAACAATGCCTAAAAATAAAAATGTGCAGTGCATGATACTGAAAGTCTAGTGGCATAGGTTTAATTCATGTCACAGTTAAAATCTTTTCCACCTTTTCCTCTTTCTTTTAAAGCAGTTAAATCCTCTTCTGTCTGTATTTAACCCCTGAAAATACGGATAATAGAACACAGGGAAGTTGTGGGGTCAAAATCTCATATTACTTTAATTAGAGCCACAGGATCCTATACAGTAGTGTGGTGGGGTAGAGGGGTGTGGGGGCAGGAAGAAGAGTAATAGAGAACAAGGAAGCAGAGTAGTAGAGAAGGTGGGGCCAGGCTCTTTTGTCTTCAAAGGATTCAGATGGTGGACTGAAACTAGACGCTGCATGCATTCAAAGGCAGCTGGTCTGCTTTTACCAAGATCAAGGCAAAGGGAATCCAGTGGAAGCTGTCAAAAGTGCAGTTCTTTTCCTGATACCATGTGCTTTCTTTTCACATTTCTCCCATATGACAAGATCTGTAGTTTAGAGCCACAGTTTGGCCCTGTCACCAAACAGAAAATATTTAGCCTCCGTCATTCATCTCAGATTCTTTCATCTGAACAACTATGAGCACCTTTCTTTTATCTCCTTTCGTTTCCTTAGCAACGTGCAAGGACACTCCAGAGAAACAGTGCCAGGCAACACCTTCAGTCTAGTCTTTCATGAAGCTTTCTAACCTTGATCAGCTCTGATGTGCAGTTTAATAGTAGGCAATTTCAAGCACACTAACTCATGTGTCTTTGTCCCCCTGAAATGAGATACTACAGAAAGAACTCAGCCTGTACTCTGTCACTACTACCTTAGCAAGAAGAGAATTTCATGACCTACTAACTAGGTTTGCATTTCTCACATTGAGCCTCTGAAATACAGAACCTCCTTATGTTCAGACAGTGACCCCTTGCCTAGATCAACAAAGTTGCCTCCTATATTGTGAGCTCCTTTTTGTAAGGGCTGTCTTTGAGCACCCAGTGCCACGTCATGAAAGCAAAGATCCAGATTGTAATGATTTCTTGCCAGTTTGAAGAAATAAGGTGCCATTTATTGACATGCCAGTGTGGTTTACTGCACTGCTGCTATCTCCCTGGTCCAAGACACACACAGCACAACTGGAAACTAATTGGAACCAAAGAAATCAGTATATGTTCAACAGGAATCTTCACAACAATCTTTTTGTCCTTATCATCCTGTTTGCATTCTATTGTGCTGGTCCATCTGCCATTCCTGGCTTCCTGAAATCAATGGCTAAATCCATAGCTAAAATCAATAGTGAGTAATCACCTCAGCAATTTTTAGGTAGCTATTGGGAAGATGGCCAAAAATCCCATTAAGCAAGTTAGAGAACACTTTTCTTTCCCTGACTCATCAAAATTAATATAATGAGTGGTTATGCTTCTAAAAGCATTAGTGTAACTAGCTCAGAGTCATACGACCATTGCTGCAAAGACATTCTTAGCTGGAATTAAAAAACGCTGGATTTCCATTTTCTGTGGCCCAGATGAAAAAATGCTGCACTTACAAAACTGAATTATTGTTTTACACAGAAGTAAAAAGAAATGGATGAGAAAAAACATAAAAGGATTAAGTATGAAGAGCAGCAAAGATCTCTTGCTTAATAACTTTCTATGAAGATTTATTACAAACAGATTAAATGCAGTAGGAGGTATTCCCCATCATTGCCCACTTTCTCCTGCAGAGATGTGGTACGACTTTCCAGATGAGTACTGACAAGTAGTACCAGGCTTTGGTCAGTCAGATCCAGTTGACCTGGTATTAACTTCCTGTGCATGGGAAATGCTGTAGCTCATTTCTTTTCTTCACTCCTGTCATTCACATGTTGCCATTGCTCTAATTCTGCACCTATGTACCATGTGTACAGTGGGCTGGAGATGATCTTCTAGTGCAACTAAAAATATCGTCTAAGACACAAACAGCAATTATTTCGAGAAATCGACCCACTTCAGGTATTGCCTGGTCCCTTTTATCAGGTAACGATAAGCAGTGATATGAACATGTATTGAACCAGCTGTGTGTATATACAAATGTATCCGCCACTTGATAGCTGAAGATTTGACAGTATTTAATATATTTTCTCTCCACTCCTGTGAGGTGAGAGTAAATTGGGAAGATAAGGCATTGAATCCCTCAAGGTGACACTGAAAGCCTACAGCAGGAGGGCATTTCACCTGGCTGTTGCTGGGTCCTGGTTACTAATCTAAGTCCAGCTAAACAATTCCTTAAGATATTACTAAAGGAAAAGGAAGCTTTTAAAAGAGAATATTGTGCAACTAAAGCAAAGAAAGTACTTGCAGTATGAAAGCTCTTCCAGAACCAGCTATCACCATGATATTTACCTAAAGCAGCTACTTTTTTGTGCATTTCCCATCCTGTCTCACCCACTTTGTCCCATGTTACTTTCGTTTGCAGACCTGTTCAAATACAAACCCATGGAATAACTTCAACCTGCACATACAGCTCTGTCTCTTCCCTCGTCACACCTCACCCATACAATACTGCTTCATGCTGCTTGTCCAATTCTTCCCTGCCTTGGATGTCTGAAATCCTCTTTTTTCTGCTTTTTTGCCCAAACTGGTGTCCCTTTCTTTGCCCAATACATGTAATAATGGACTTTAGCTGCACTGTGAGAAATTTAGTTTAATTACTAGGAAATATTTTGTAGTACTGAAGATAGCTAAGTTCCAGAACAAATTGCTTCTGGTAAGAAAGGTTTAGGTAAAGATGACCATGCAATTTTAAGATATATCTTTCTCTCTCTACATCTCAAACCACAAGGTAGAATTTGGCTTGGCTGCTAAGCTGCTTACAAGACAATTCACTAACATAGAATGCTTTGGATACAGAAGGATAAATGGGGTCAAAAGGAAAACAAAACTTTGTTTATTGGAGGAATCTCATTCTGACTTTGCCTTCTTCAAGCAGGGTGCTAATACTACCAAGGTTGTGGGTTTTATCTCCGTCTGGGCCATTTACTTAGAGTTGGACTTGATGATACTTGTAGGTCCCTTCCAACTCAGAATATTCTGTGATCGGGAACTAAAGACTATACTCCTAACATGTACTGCTAGCAGAAAGAGGCTACCAGAGTAGGAAAAGAGGCTTCCAAGAGTGTCACAGTGAGTGGTTGGATGTAAGTGATTTGAGGCCACACATTCCAATGGAAGACCATGGTCTTCAGAATGATTGAAAGCAAGGGAGGAAAGGAAAAAACCCAGCAGTGGGTCATCAAGTCAATCCTTACATTAATTCAAGGGTGGTTGAGATAGAGGAAGGTAAGTGAGACAGTGGGCACATGCCATAATAAGAGCAGTCATGGAACTGTTTTATAGATTTAAACTGAAGGGACACACACTAGAAGCTGTCTCTCGAGAAATGCTGATTTTTTCCTTTTAATTGAGAAACGAGTGAAGAAAGTAAACTCAAAGTCTAGACCTCCCTTCACTCAACCTGGACTGATGAGGGCGAGCCAGGACATGCTAATGTAGGCTCCTAGACAAAACTGATTATAATCTATATGAGCAGGGCTCTCAGTCTTGAGAGGCAAAACTCATTCATATGCAACATTGCAGAAGAGCCTTCCTTAGGCAAACCAAAACGTTTACATTCTCTGTCTTTGGCAGCTATTCCTGTTATAGCAGTTTGTCTATCACACACAAGTGTGAAGTGGTAGGCAAGAAGGCTGAGACTGCTAATGGACTGATGCTCATTCCCTTCCTGACAGGATTTTTAGGGGACATGGCAAGAGTATATATATATCAAGGGAACTTTTGCAGGCGAGCCAATCACAGCAAGTTACTTGTGCTTAGGTCCAGGCTCCAAGCAAAGGAGGCAGTGTGAAAAAGGAGAGTAGGGATGGATGCTGGTAATCCACAGCTAAAATGTGAAATGATGGCCATTTTTCAAAAGACAGCCATGATGGTTTGCTCACTTTTTAAAGCCCATTACTGGCTCCATTACACACAGGAGGAGAAAAAAATATTGTCTCAGAAGATCAAAGTGGAAAAAGAAAAAGTTTGATAAGGGAAGGGCTATTTTTCACTGGTGGCATAACACTGCACTGAAACGTGTCGCTGGGTAAGAGCTCTCCAGTGCATACAATTCAACAAACGTTTCAGGTAAAATTCTATCTGGCCATCTGTGTCTCCTACCTCTTTCCCCTCTTCCAGCTTCCAAACTCACTTTTTAGAATAAAATACGAAGGGATTATAATATTACTCTGGAATTATCTACTGAATGTACAAAGAGAATTTCACAGGTCAAGTCTCCCTATCAAAACAAAGAGAAAATTTTGTAAATAATGTTAGCATAAAAAGTCTTGCAGACCAGAGATGGTGATGTTTTTTCACATCTGCAAATGGAAGAGAACACACATTTGCACTTTGACCCAGTTTATAAGAAATCCACTTTTTTGTGTGTATCATTGTTGTTTCAAATCTATGTTGTTCTCTTATGACCATTCCATCTCTTTGGCATTCAGATCAGATTGGACTCCATAGAGTCCTATTCAAGTTTTTACTAAAAAAAAGATGGCAAGGATGCAAACTGAAGCTGAGTCATTGCTGTCAGTGTTCCAGAGCCTGGAAAAGACTTGGGGATGACAGAACACATGACATTCATATATGCTGAAGGCTGCAAATATTCATTGTTAGTAAATTATCTGCTGATGATTCTCCGTGTGAAGAGTTTGCTGTATTAGCTCAGCACCAGGTATACATCTGTAACACCATTTTTTGTTACATCACAACCCCTTTTTAAAGTCTAGGGCTGATTGCTTCTCTTTTTCTGGTAGCCTCACAAGTAAGCAGAAGATTGACAGTTTGCTGCTTTAATGTCAACTCCTCTGCTTCTATCCTGCAGAGGTCCTTCATCTCTACCCCTGCACTTTCGCACCTTTCCAAATTACCAGCCTGTCATCTGTCCACACTTCATTAGCAGCAAAACCATAATGCTGGGGAATTATCCATTCTCGACTAGACAAGTATATATGAAGAAGCCATTTGGCAAAAAGGCCATCTTTACGTCCTAGGCCTGTCAAGTACTCATCATAATTCAGCCCCTGTTCATAATAGGGGCTTTTTGATGTTGCAGTGCAAATAAACACATAACAAAATGACAGAGGTGCTACTGCAGAGGACAGGCATCTTGCGTGAAAAGAATACAGGTGTCCTCCCAAGTGATTTCAAGAACAAATTACTACCAATAGTAGTCTATGAGACAGCTTTACTGAAGGAAAAAAATTTCATGGAACGTATTTGGTGCAGCTCAAAGGAGGAAATTTAATGCAGTCTTAGTGCTTAAAGACAAGAGGTTTATGGAAATTTCAAAACTGTAGTAGTTTTATTGCTAGATAAAGAAATGTATCATGAAAAATCTAAATTAAAACCAAAGCTTTTGAGTAACTATTGATGTTTGGAGTCTGCAAGCCCCTCTTATTTAATTGTTTTAATTACCATTTAGAGCAAAAAACCCTAAACTAGTAATTAAACTGTCAATTAAACCTATGATACATATAGTATACAACACAAGTTTATTTCAAGTATAATATTCTAAGATAGTATTGCCCTTCAACAGTCACAAAGAAATATTTAAACAAAAAAGCAATACCAATTCAACTAATTTCCACAATTATTTCACTCCCACCCTATCACTTCTTAACATCCAAATATTCTATATCATATATATCGGGACAGGAGGCTGTAAAAATTGCTGCCATCTCTGAGAGTGCAATCATGGTGTGGTTATTTGTTTCTCACTTTCAAGAAATGCCTTCATTTGCTCTTCAGTGCTGCAGTTAAAGTTTTACTCAAAGATGAACCTGAGAGTGTGGCTATTTCCTCTTGGTGCAATTGACCCCATGTATGTAATTCAAGAATGTTTGTGTTTAGTGGCACAATCTTGTTACCTCTGGTAATTAAACTGATAACACTGAGAAATGGATTTCAATCATATGAGCAGGTAAGAATAACTTTCTTCCCCATTGCTATACAGATGAAAGACATAATTTTTTCTCTGTTTTCATTTTTCAGCAGCGGTGTTACATGTCATGTATTTCACTACACGCCTTTCACATCCTAAATATCTTGGGCTTAGTTCAGAGTTTTGAATATCATGCCAATTATGCAAATCTTGAGGCTTAAATGTAAGCTTGGTATCCTCTGAAGACAGCATCTACTTATGAAGTCTTTCTTGCCAATCTCAAGTGCTCCAAATAAACTGCTCCAAGCCTTCTCATAATATTTTCTCAGCAATCAGTTAGCCATATTGTCCTTTTCAAGCTACCAAATGTTAATGTCCAGTCACACTGTGCCCTTCAATGGGCACATAACAATTGCCTGTCAGAAAGACAAATAGAACTGGTTCGATGCCTGCTTATAAGTAATTAATTATAGATGGGATATCATCCATAAAGGAATAGGATGTTCCGTCATTTCTCTTTTAATATACAAAGATAACCTGATTCATTAACTGGTTCCCACTAGTAGTAGTTATGTCAAATAGAAACACCATCCAATTTTCTCTTCATAAAAAAATCCCCAAAATGTTTTCTGTGAGACTTCTGAAACCGTGTTCTCCTGACTCCACTAGATTGCGTTTGGAGACTGCCCAGTGTATCCACATGAATGTGCAGACCTGTGGATGCTGAAAGCTTGGTTGCGGAGAGATTTTCCAGCTTTCTGACAGTGTCTGTGTGAAAGCCTTGCTAGCCTTGCTAGCCAAAAAACAGTTAGAGATTTTTGTAAACCAACTCCTTTATCTTGCAGGTGCAAAATTGTTATGGTATTGTTATGATACTGACGGGAGAAATATTTTGAAATGGGTGTTGTAGGGTTCAGCCAATCACCCCGAGAGGTGGATGGTCAAAGAGCCAATAACCTTGTGTCACTAAGATATATAAACGAGCCTGGAAATTAACAAATAATTCCCATTTCTTCCTGGATCGAGCTTGTGTCGTTCCTCACCGTCCCTGGTAGAACAGCAACACAGACCACAGACACAAACAAAGCAGAGGACACTATGTCACTTCCAAACCATTAACAAAAGTATTGGATTCAACTTCGATTTCAATAAACCTATCTAATTTTAGACATGCATGCAGGTTACTGCTTACTTTTTGTTGAAAGATGAAGCTTACTTTCTGTTGTATGTATTTTCTTTGTAATCATAAAGAAGAAGCAGCAAAGATTTTTCTCCTCCATAACTTCTATAAGGTGTCTATGAAAGAATTTAATTCTATAAAGAAGCCAATTATATATATATATCACATATTGTAGCTTTGGAAAGAATAGTGCTGCCTCTTGTTAATTTCTAAAAGTCATTAAATTGCACATTATTTTAATTAAACAAAGTAGTCTAACAGACACTGCAGATGTGACTGGGATGTGTTTGAAAATTTTATAGTTCTTCATTCTACATACGTCAGAAATTTTGATAATCTGGTGAACAGCACAATCCAGATGATACAGATCAATAAAGAAGCTTTCTATAAGCAGACACTGGAGCAAACAGGCACAATGGATTCATAAGACTATAAAAGAATTTTTAATTTGAGGGTACAGTTGAGTTTTAAAAAGTGAAACATGGATGAGCCATTTTTACTAAGAAATTGTGAAAATCAGGAATCAAAATAAAGGTGTTGGTTTTAACCAAAGAACAGAAGCAACATCAAAGTGTTTGGGGAGTTTTACAAACTAGGTTGTGTTAGTATCTCTAGTCTTTTCTGAACATTGTCACACATATTGAAGACTACATGAATGACTAATTCACTCCTAAAATGTGGGCTGCTTTGAAATGAAATGTGGCGAACATCTGCCACTATTTGGTAGCATTGTCTAAAAAAAGATTTATGTGAAGAAGGGCTTATTGAGTACTACACATTTGGCTCTCCCATGTTCATCAGGTAAAAGTTTTCAAAAAATGTAAAACTCCACACTTGCAGGCCACAAAGCAAGTGCTTCACTTCTGTTTTCCCTTGTGAGAAATGGATCTTGTCTTGTATTCTTGTAGACATATCTCCATGTTCCCCTCCTCATCCTGTTCTCTCAGCCAGGAAAAAAAATAATCCAGTAAAACAAGAGAACTGTGGTTTTTCTGCCTCCTGCTGATGAGCAAGTGAGCTGCTCTCCCCTCTGTGACCCACTGCCTACATGGTGCACAATCACACACTCAATTATGGTCACACACCATTACCTCTCTGCTGAAGCGAGAAAAGCTTAATGAAGTTTCATTTTAAAGATACTTGGTATACCTGATGGATAAAGACTACAAAATGCTGCTGAGAAAGACAGCATTTAAGAATTTCTTGAGCTTGAATCTCATTCTTTACACTGATCATTCAACTTTATTCCATGCTTCCTCAGGAATATTACAAGAATGCAATTGTTAGAACTGAAGGGAAAACAGAACTCCTCTTTCATTGGTGACTGCAATATTCTGAGATCTAATTTCACTTGTATGTCAAAGCTCCAAGGCAGTCTCTTTATCAGCTTTTCCAGACTTGCTCTTCAATTCCCAGTTTTGAGTACTCTAGAGAAGGAAGCCAACAAAAAATCAAACTGCCTAGTCAACATATCCTGTTAAAACAGCCCACTTCCAAACTTCCTATTTGTGGAGTAATAAATCTATAAGATATTGCCTCTGGCTATTACGTATTTTGTATTGCGCTAGCACTATTTATTGGATTCTCTTTCTACTGCTTTAAAAATGGTGTGTATATATGGTGCAGAGCTATGAAGAAACAAACCCAAAATCTCAGAAGGGACTACTATGAATAAAGGATTTCTTTTAGGATAAAGAATTCATTGTGAATATGCTTAAAATACAACCGTAAATTCAAGTTAAGCCAAGAGAAAAACATACCTGTGAAAAGCCGAGCACTTCTCCATTTTCATCGAGCACATTAAAATTAATGATTGGACCTTGGACATCAGGATTGCTGAAATCTGTATCACTGTAAATACGTACTACGGGAGCCCCATTGGCATATCTTAAGTTAGACAGCACAGTATAGGTGTAGTGAGCTAATGCAAAGGTATGTTGTTTTATTTTCTCCATTCCACCTACAAAAGAAAAGTGCACATACATGTCAGGAGCATTATTTTTATGGCAATGTAAAAAAAAGGATGATTTTTCAGAATGGTGCAGTCTGAGGCAATTAGTACAACATTGGTAGTTTTGTGTTTCTTTAAATGCATATACAATTTTCAAATGTTTCTTTCCTCATGTAGAAGTTTCAGAAGTACTGTTGCACCAAGGATTTATCTATAGTCAATCTACTGTAGAAAGCTAAAGTTTCACTGCGATGGATTACAGGAATTATGAGATTTATAGTTCCAGTCTATACATTAAACTAAGATGTTCTGACACAAACAAATTGAAAAGCAAGTTTTTTTCCAGATCTAGCTCTGGAGATCATGGGGACGCAACACAGAAGGTGAACTGTTATGTCTGAGATAAAATGAAAATAACAACATTCTAAATGTAATGACAAAATAAAAATGTCATTTTACAAGGAATTTATTTGAATAATGAAGAATTATTCTTTCAAGACTTCTTTCTGTAGAAGAAAAAGGACATTGTGAATGTTTCATTGACTACATCCATGAAATCTGGCGGCTCAAGAGAAACTTTACAGACAAGTTTTCACAGAACGTGGCCTGGAAAAAGCATAAAGAGGAAATAAACTTTTTTTTTTTTTCCTACACCGTGCAGTTTGGAAAAGAGAACTGCAGGGAATTCCTGACAGATGAAGATCTCTTCTACATCTCTGCTCTTTGAGGAGAGGTTGTCTTTGCTAGATATCCCTATTGAAGGGGCTTCTATTATGCACACTATGCACTGCACCATGGTGGGTCTACATAATGTGGAAAGAACAAAAAAAGGTAAAGAATCACCAAAGACTTCTTGAAGTAGAAGAACATTTTTTGTTCTGGGTTTTAGACCCAGAATATTTTCTGTAATGCTCAACATCCTCTTTGAAGCTCATAAGCATGTTTCATATTTTATTTTACCTTTTTTTATTAATCTTTGTAACTATGAATCTTACACTTACTTCTGTGCATATTACTTTTATGTTTAGTATCTATAAAGTTCCACCCTTGAATTGAAATTTTGTAATCTTGTTGACTTCTGTGCCTTTATTCATAAAAAGACTGAGTCATTTATGAATGTATATAAAGGAAACAAAAAAGATATATTTCTCCTGACATGCAGAAGAACTGCAGCAGCATCTGTTATTTCACTTTTCTTTGAGTTTCTCTATCACGTGCTATGTCCTTTAGATAAGCTGGGAGAGCATATATTAAAAGTATAGAAACAGATTGGATGTAAGGTGGAAGTACATTTTTTGGTGCTGAAGAATAATAGAGAGGAATAAGATATTTAATGAGATACTAACATGCAAAGCACTTGCAAGGAAGCATGCCAGAAGCTAATCAGTGCAATTTCTAGATGTTAGCCACAGTAAACTTGGCAAGCATCTCTAGAACATTTAGGTCTGAAAGATGATTTGTATTTCCAGAGTCTCTGAGAATAAAAGATTGCCTAGTCAGAAATGTCCTAGTCATTGTTGGGTAGAAGTCTTGAAATAGCAAAAAAGAAGACCAAAACCACACACACAAAAAGTTATTTCTGAGCATTTGCCAGAAAGTAGCTGCCTTAAGAGAAGTGACTGCCTTGTCAGCTTCTGAGATGTGTCTAATCTCCTGATTCAGAGCTTTTCCAAATTGTCAGGAATCTTTTAATAGAAGATTAAACTACTGTCCTTGTGCCTGGTTGAAGAAATCTCTTATTCAGAAATTTCAGTCACTCATTCACAGCAATCATCCTGCTATCATTTCTATATTGTTTTCAGCTATTCTCCTTTAAAGTTTCTTAATCACATTTCCTTGTTCATTAGCAAGAAGCTGATGAGTCTTTTAATTATTTATTCTGACAAATCCAAATGGAATAGCCTGCAGTTGCTTCCCTGCCCCGTGATTGGAGAAAGGAAGCTGTGTTGCCAGGGTCCCATATTTTTAAGTAGCAGAATAGGTGGTAATTAGGTCTGATGTCACAGAAAACCTTATGGAAAAGCTGCCAACAATCTGAAGTTTATTCTGACAGAAAAAGGGATATATTCAGAAAATAGCTGTGATTTATTTTTATTTTGTTCAACAAATTATCTATACTGGGTATTGCACAAATCCAGTGCTTACCGCATCTCCCTTCTAGCGACAAGAATGTGAGCAAGAGAAAATAAAAACCAGAACAAATCTCTGTTTGAGAATAAAAGTAGTAACACATCATAAGCCTTTTGGAAGACTTACAGTTTGGAAAAATCATTGATACTTCACCTCAAGAAGGTGCTAGGAAGGACTAAAGTGCCCTGATTTCTTTTTAGTTTAGGGATTTTATTCCTTACTGCCGCATTATTTCATGAAGGTGAATTGCATCTGGTTGCGCCTAAAAATTATTTTAAAATGAAGAAAAATTTATGCATTCTGTAATTTGGACCAGAATTAATCCCATGTCTAAACTACATCAAAAGAAGTCTAATACCATGCACTGTATTTATGACTGTAATGTGTGTAGGAACACATTCAGCACAAAGAATGCTCACAGTCCACAGTCTGCACTCAGTGACTTCTTGCTATAGCAGAACTGTAAGGGCTTCTCTGTTAAAAGGGAAACTTCTGCATTTCTGTGGATTAATATGACCCTTATTACTTTGTCTCCATGTGCATTTTTTGACATTACATTAAGCCAGATACAATCATTAAATTAATTCTTCTTCCCAGTAGCACCAGGTTTTTCACCCAAATTGTTGCCCCAAAGAGTGCTACATACTTCTGCAGTGCTAAAGTTTTTGAGCAGAAGAGATTGACAAAGCAAGCTTGTACTTTTGTGCACAAACCTCCTTGCCAAAGTAATCCAGCAAACCTGTGGAGATGCTGTTACACCTCACATCGCTGATGTATGTTTGCACACTACAGCATTCTGATAGGTCAGCACCTATCAGATCTGCCATCCCATCTTTTACCTCAGTTTGGGTATTGTTATGGAAACTAACAGTGTTCCAGTATGGAAAATTCAGAGTGCCACTGCACTGGATAACCCACAGATAAATTTATAATGTCAGCTCTTCCATAGGAATTGCATGTGTGCATATGCAGTAGTCACGCAAGGGCATGGACTTCGCACACAAGATGGAAAAGTGTAAGCGTTTATTGCACAGTGAAAATTCCTTAAATACCAGCACACAACAGGATAACATCACACAAACAAGGAAAGATGTTCACCTCAGTGTCCCCCAATCACCTGGGGTATTGCACAGATGTTACCTATTATGGTAACAAGTAAACAATACCTTATAAGGCTGCAAACTACAATTATCACTTCCCATAGGTCCAACACTGTCCACAAACCCACAATCCTCTCTCAGCCCATCGCCGGTGACCTGGATGCACTCCCAGGGTCACCTCCGGGCCCAGGAAAGAGGCTCTCTCTACGGCCCTCAGGGCCCATCTCTCCACCAGCACACAGTGCACCCCAACATGCATATGCCTCTCCACAGAGACTGTTTGAGAATGTGGGACAGTTAAGTCATCTGGAAGAGAAGGAGAAGTTATGCCACACTTACGAGAGGGTACAAACTATGTGCATTCAAACTATTCACAATTGTCATTATGGTATAGTAAATCCACTGCTTGTCTTGCCTGGTGATAACATCTTGTATCTGAATTACGTCTGTCTTGTTAGCTGCTTGTTCTATTCAAAATGGAGTAAGATTTTCTTTTTTCCAGTGGAATTTTATCTAATCAGAGAGGTCTGAGATATACAGATGTCCAATAAGTATTCAGTGAAGAATGATTCTGAGTTAGCATGGACCTGGTTTTGCATTACATAATGGCAAACATGTAATGGCATATCGTCTCCTCTCCGAAAGAACAAGGATTTCGGCAGCCCAAATGTTCAAATGTTAGCTCTTCCTGAAAAAGCTGTAGACAAATAGGCGTACGTCAACACCTATAAAAGATTTTGAATAAAGAGATTAAGATAAAGCAGAGACTGAAAATGAGCCTCTAGAATGAAAGCTCTGGTGCTTAAGGTTTTCAGGCTGCACTCAGAAACCTCTGTGATCAGCATTCAAATCCATTTTTTATCTCTCCTATTATGAGAAGCTAAATACCGGAGATAAGGAAGAAGAGAGACATAAAACAAATACACAGTTATTGCTCAAACTCGGTGTGAAAAAGCCACAGAAATTGAGGTTTAAGCAACAAATTCTCTATCACTCCAGTAAATCCAATTTCACATCTATCTTTGGATAAGAGAAAGATCAATGTGATTCACTATTCGTCAGCATCACCTAATAGATAGCAACGAGGCAGAGAAATAATGAGCTGAAATCTCAGCAAACCAATCAGCAGGGAGTGAAACCAAGACGTAGCCACCTTCTACTGAATCCCAAACGAGACAGATCACCACGCAGGACTGGTGAGTCAATGTGCTAATGAAGCCACGGAACCTGGAAATCCTGTCAAACACTTGGAGTCCTTCCTTCACTTCCTCCAAGATGCGTACACTAAGAATTATTTCCGAGCTTTTTTTGGAGATCATTTATGCATAGAACTGGATGTCTCTGACTGAGGTCTGTCACCTACTTAGTGTTATTCTCCCCACAAAAAAATCTCTTGAGGATGAACTTGGTAATGGTAATTTTTTGCGAATTTGAGTGCTTCAGCTTTAAACCACATTAAACAATGTATTCTAACCACTACTATTCTTTAGCACTCCTGTTTTAAACAGAATGCTGCAAACACGAAAATGAAATATTCTTAAGATGATACAACTCCCTGCCACTGAAGTGCAACCCTGAAGTGTTATAAATACAAGAAAAGAAAACAAAGAGAAGAAAATATAATCAACGTAATCAGTCATCCCTCGGTAGAGCTTTATCTATCAATAAAAATATTAAATATACCCATTCCTGGAGGGTTTTTCCGCCCTAAATTATGAGAATAGCTGCCCTAAGTAAGATCAAATCTAGCTACTGCCTGTTTCCCAGAACGAGGAATAACAGATGCCTTGAGGAAAAAACATATGAAAAAAGGTATGTAATTTCTAATCAGCTACAATGAAGTAAAAAAAAAATATATATTAAAAAATCCCAAAATATGAAAATGTGCTTACAGGTTGGCTAACAGAAACTAAACATTAGTTTTAAAAACAGAACTAATGGTTTAAAAACCCCTCATGGAACCTGAGCTTTACAACTAACACATTAACATTTCCTTGGTATCAACATAAAAAAGCTCTTCTGACGTAAGAGAACTGCAATATTGGTCATAACTGTTAACAAAATCTCATTCATTTAATTGAAAATAAACTATGGTAAATGGCTTATCAGCCAATTCATAAAAATATCTATCATCCACACTCACAGAAAAGGCATAAGGCATGGACAGATTGCAAACCTCACTTTCACACTGACTCACATGACCAGTCCAATCAACTGGATTTATAAAACACATGTAATAAAAATTGGTTTGGGGAACACAAACTGGGGGGGGCCACAACTGTTTCTGCAGCTGAGGTGACTTTTGAGAGCAAGAAGGGTAAAATCTGTGTCCCCAGTTGTCATTGGTACTTCTAAAAATATAATGCAGGCTTCTTTCTAAAGTTAAGATGTAACAAAAAGAGTTACATAAAAAGAAAACTTCCATTATGAAACTATGGGAGTTTTTTCCTGAAAAGTACATAATATTGTTTGAAAGTACATAATCAACTGGCAAGAATCCATCTCACAAGATCAGTGTCCAGACTGAAACTTTAGATGGACTCCTGCAACCTAATTATGTACTGGCTGTGTGTCCAAAACAGAGAGCCATGTCACACTCTCAACACGACTAAATCCATGCAGAATTCAATGGGTAATAGGGGGACCTTTTACTCTCTCAACACTAATTCTTTGCATAATAGCTTAAATCCTTTTATTCTCCTCCTTCTCCCACACCATCTCAATAGTTTAAGACTGTGGGAAGCAACTGCTTAATCCTCTATTCAGAATGTTATACTGAAACTAAACATGAAACACGTATTCGGTGTTTATCTTAATGAACAGAAGGCTCTTTGATGCCTCATCTCCCACTTCTTTAGAGCAGCTAATTCAAGCTCTGTTTTCACATAGTGAGGGGAGTTTCGAAGTCTTTGTTCTAAATAAAATGAGCAGCACGTTCTGAAAGAAGCAGCTCCTAAATTTCAAACATCATAATGAGGAATATTTTGCTTTTTTAAAAATTTCTTGGGAGTTGCATGAAAGCGGGGAAGTTGTACATGCCAGCTGTCTGACTCACTTTTAGTATAAATATTCTAATTACAGGTACAATTCAACTTCAGTTAACTGCTTGTTAGACTAATAGCTATCTAAGAACTAAAATAAGCTTCAGGTAAGATACATTTAATTTACTGTTTGCTATTATGAGATTTCTTTTTTGAGCCAGGGGAGGGTATGTATTTCTATCCATCCTTTTCTTCCATCTGCCCATGCTGTACTCTCAGCAGAAGTAATAATTTCAGGATGACTTTTCAAACCATAAAAAAAGCAACATAAAAGATGACTGAGGAGTCTTTCTTTAAAAGGCAGAATGCTTTGCACATCTCATGGAAGCAGCGTTCAAACTGCACCTCCAGAGTGCTAGATGACATGAGCCCACAGAGATTTCTGTGAGAACAACAGAATCATCCCTAAAAGTAAGTATTTATGTGATACTCACATTTTACCTCTAAAGGCTTTATCTCCCAAGGTTTTTCTCAGTCCAGCAGAACAACTTCTGCTTATGATTCTGTCATCTTAAGGACGAAATGCAAGAGAAGCTTGTACTATAAAAGCACATGAATTCTCCTGGCAGCTGTTAGAAACCTCAGTGTTACATACAGGCCTGTTTTCTGCTTTATTATGAAATGTCTCTGTCCTCTGCTTAATGGAGCCTGCTATGCACAATTCCTTGAAGTCAGCATGTGGAAGCTTTACTGCTGCTTGTTCCCTGGAATTTTTAACTCTCAACAACTAGTCTGCTAATATGAGGCAGAGCATAAAACTCTTTCTTTGTGTCACTATATCATAGTGTCAGCTATATCATTGAAATTTAGAAAACATTTAAAGATGGGGCAGTAAGTCTTATGTTTTCAAGCCAATAAGGCTAATTTGACCTTGATTTTGCACAAACACTTATTTATTTGCTTATTTTCTAACTTACTTATTTGAGTCAGCAACAAATTTCTAATCACTGCAACATAGCTGGAGGAGAACTATTGTCATCTTCTGCTCGGCTAAACTGATACTATCATCAGATCTGTAGTTAAGTTGAATTCTTCTGAAAAATAACTTTTCTACAAAAGACCCAGACACCAGTGCTACTTGACAGTCTCGTGATTTTCTAATGTCTCCACAGTTTTGTGGGTTGTTTGGTTGTTTTTTCCCCTAAGGGGAGGTGCAGAACGATGGATACAAACAACCTTCACCAAAAATAAACTGAATATAAAGAGAAATCCAAATGTGGGGTGTTTGTGGGAGGAAATTTCTCCCTCAGCACCAAAAGAACCCTTTAAAATATTCTGAAAACCCTGACAGCTTCCTTCTTTTCCTTCCTAAGCTGACAGGTCCCAATCTAAAGCCTTGCTAGGATATAAATCAGTTCTGCTTCAAAGCTCACCATGCCTGCATTAGGTGAAGAAGAATGGCTAATGCTGTGCCCAGAACTCACACCTCAGTACCCATTGGTTTGACTCTACCTTCCTAGAAGTTTTGTATTAGCAAAACATTTAATGTAATGTTTTTGGAATCTCTCTGTTAGTGAAATATTTTGGTGTCCAAGGCAGCATATTGATTTGCAGTACAGCTTTTTCCTTACTCGTAGTTTTGGCTGGACACCTTTCCTCTTTTTCTCTGACAATCTCTGAACCAAGGCTTTTCCTGACAGTGTATGAAGTAGTGGGGATCCTCCATGTCTGCTCTTGAGCAGCCTTTGCATCCTGCTCTTTCTAAGGTCCCATAGAACTTTCCCAACACAGCAATACAGAAAATACCACAAGTTCATTTAATTAAACCAAGAATTACAAAACACTAAAAGAAAAGTTTCCAGAGGACAAATCTTAAAGCATGATGCTGAATAGTGATGGAACAAGAAAAAAAACCCCTCAATTTTCCCATTCTCTATCTGTAACATTCAGGAATACAGGAAATTAATAAAATAATTTCCATCCATTTTTATTAAAAGAACAATATTTTTCTTAGTGAAATTTTGGATTTATTGATATTCATAATTTTCTTATAGCCTGAAAGGATGCTTTGCCATTTGTTTTGCATTCTCAGACGAGGTTTCTGCTGGTACTGTTATTATAACAATAATAGCTCCCATGGAAGGAAGGGTGTCATTTATGAAACAGTGGTAATAAAGCAAAAACAATGAATTAGAAAAACTGCCTTGAAATTTCTCTAATTTGATGTCTTAATCATTAGGAAGCACGCAGTCAATATTAAAAAGTGCTCTGAATTCTGGAACCTTATGCTAAATTGAATCACACCAGGGCTTCTCCCAGGCTTTTTAACCACGCTAATGTTGTTTTAATAATTATCTACACTAACATCACAAGAGAGACCTATAGCTAACATATAATATTTTTGCTGTGAGTTTTATAGATCCTCCCCTGAGATCATAGCATTAAGTCTGCTTTACATCAGCCACTGGACTTGTGAGGACCAAAAGGTGACCCACTGACACACTTTCCCTCCTGTGGTTGTCTTTTCTGACTGGACATAGCAGGCTCAGACCTCCTGAAGTTCATTGCTGAGCTTGTGAGATGTGTGAGCACACCTAACATTGCACAGACAGTGAAAGGAAAAACTGAGAGCAAAAAGTGGCTATTTTGGCACAATGTTACACACTCTCAACACACAGGTTACAGCAATGATGTTATAGTTCCAGCCTCACTTCTCAACAGTTCATGCAATAGAAGTGAGATGCCAGTACTTCTTAAAGTATAGCCATTGCTATGGGATGCTCAGCAATCACTCCTGTAAAACAGCACCAGGTTTTTTTATAAGCAGAATGTCCTGCAGTTTTGGCTGGCATAAATTAATTTTTGGCAGGTTTTTATTACATTGCTCATTCCTCTGGGTTTCTGAAACCCACCACACCTAGAAGATTTTGTGGTCTCCAAGTCAAGGGGCTGATGAACAATAAGAAATTGTGCTGGATTAAGACTGAGTATTTGTAATTTTGTAAGTAAGGAATAGGTATTTTACTCAATTGTAAGTTCAACAAGCAGATCTACTAAACAGAAGACTGGAAGAGAAATCTCAGGTAGAAAATGTTAATATTATAGAGTAATTTATTGCCATTTTTTGCTTCCTTCTAAAGAATGCAGGTAGTGTGCTTCCAAAAAAAATAACCACTCTTGGCCTTATATCAGCTTCAATAAGCTGTAACACCATAAATCAGTCAAAATCTGTACTTCAGATTCAGTTCAGAAGAGTTGAAGTATTCAAGACATGAGCAATTCTTATGTGCACCACTCGCTGTCTCAAGCTGTAAATCAGGCTCTATGGTGAACTCGGGAACTGCCTCTGAAGACAGACTTGGGCAAGGTTAAAAGAAAACACTGATGAGAGCAAGGCATCAGTGAAGGATGAGTGCTGCCAACTCAGAGGGAGCCACTGACAGGAAAAAGAAGCAAGGCAGCATGCACTTAGGAAGCCCTGGCCTTTTCCCATGGCAACCCATTACATTATGGGCTCTGCAGAAGGAAGGGAAAAAGAGTAGGGGCTGCTGCAGTTCTGTCAAATGAGGGACTTTGAAGTTAAGGTGTAAACAAATGGCTTAAAAAACCTCATTTTCCTCATCATTTCCATTTCAGGTATTTTTTTAACAACAGCAAGGCTTTAGAAATGAAGGTCTAGCTCAAGGCACTGTTCACAAAATTCCAATCTTAGGTAACAAAGAAAAGGCAAGACAGCAAAGGTTCCCTTCTTATGGCATAGGGATGAAGCTACAACACTCGTGGTGTGGAGGGGCCCAGATTCACTTATGTCTTCCCTTGAGGGGCTTCACACTCTAGTTTGTCACCACACACAATAATAAAACAATATATTTTACTTCCCTTGTTTCTTTGGAGCTCTCGGTTTTTGGAATGCTTTTTCTTAGATCCACCAAAGTGGAATTAGTGGCTACTGCTCTTCAGACTGTTCTATGAGATTCATATTTTAAGATGTTAAAGAACACTATCAGGGCTAATGAAGGAAAAAATCAGAAATAACAGCTCTTCTTGTGGTTTTTTTTTGTTATTTACTATTATCTACCATGAATTTCTTTCTTTCTTTTATGCAGCATATTTTCCAAAGATATCTACAACCCTTTTATTTGTAAATGGAAATATTCAGGGAAGAAGCAATTTACAGAAATACACAGATAATCCTTATTACTTTCCTTTTCATTCTTGCCCCACCAAGTGCAGTCTTGCTATTGTAAATGGAACATATGACCATGAAGAGAGCTTCTTATTTAAAGCATCATGAAAAGAAAATCCTCAGAAATTACTCAGAGTGTATGTGGCCATTATGCCTAACAGGCACTGAGTGTTACTAGTGCTGGCAAAGAAAGTTGGCACAGGCTTAGCTCCGTGACCTTTGGCTACACAGAGGTGCTGCACAACACGAGATATGCAAATGCCATAGTCAGAGCAAAGAATCTGTTTTCATACCTTAGCCTTGAATTACAAAACTTTTTGATGAAATATGTGGATCTCTTTCTTTTTTTTTTTTTTTTTTTTTGCCTTCTTGAAAGATGCTTAACTAAATACATGAGATAATTTGAATGGCTGCAATGGCACACAAGACACCCTTGTAGATAACGTTGTCTTCATTTGGAGTCTCCAGCTGACCAAGCAAGAGCCCTGGTTTGTAGTTGAAATTACTTAAGCCTATTAAAGATTATTATTTAGTCTATTTCATTAAGTGCAACAGACAGTCTTGTCTGAATTGAACTAACCAGAATGGCTGTCTCAAGCTGCCCAAGCTTCTAATATTTCTCTTGACTCAACCCTTCTAATATTTTATTGACTCAACCTTTCTGGCCTCACCACACCTCTGGTGGTCTTACATACCTAGGTGACGAGTATACAGGAATTACATCACCCTGCTGAGGTACTTCACAGGAGAGAGAAGACACCTAATTTAATGCAGCAGCAAACTTCAGACCAATTAGAAGTGGAGTGATTAATCAAACTGTTCAAACATTTGACTGCAAACCCAACAGGAAAACTTGTATAGCTAAGAGGTGTGAATTTAAATGCATGGTAATGCCTTTAAAGGCTGCATGTATCAAACATTAGTGTGGCTGCATTTCATGCAGAACTGGTACATTCACTCACCTCTCTGAAACTCTTCTGCTTTCTTGGATATGGCAGGATAAGGGGGAAACTATATGCAAACAATCAGCCCTGTTTCCTTTTAGGAGAACAATAACAGTACCACAATTTTCCCATCTGCAAAATCTTTTACTAGTACTCAGTGAAATTTTCCCATGAAACTCCTCAATAATTTTTAAGGGGTCAAGAACTTCTTCAATGTTTATTATAAACTGTTTGAATTTACTGAGCAGTTTTCAACAGGGAAATTTTACTAAATCGGTGAGACCAAAAGGCAACTGCAAGGACATCAACCTTAGTGTGTTGTTCTATTTTAGGGTGACCAAAAGCAACACCAGGATAAGATGAAGCATTTATCAGATGATAGTAGCTTGGATTCTGATATGGCTTCTCAACCCTCTTCCCTTTCATTATAATACCCACAACAACTCTCACCAGAGAGTCAATACAAACTACGAAGAGAGGCCAGAAAGATGGAGGATGAGCTGGCCTTTCATGACAACGGCAGGCAGTCAACTTGAACTCCTCAGGAGAGACAAAGCAGTAGTGACAGCTACACAGCAAGTCCTCCTTCAGCAAACTGCTGAAACTTCAGCACTTTGGAACTGGCCTCAGAGGTTTTTCCACTGATTAGCAATTTTCCTTTTTCTTGTCTTCTCACATACTTTTATGACCATGCTCTCCAGAGTATGAGGATGCTTATGTGACATACCTCTTTGCTGTCAAGTCCTTGTAATAGTATTGTGTTCTGTCTGTTTTTCTTAATTTCTTCCTAGCTATTCTGATATCAAAACTTCCACATAGTGTTGAGAAGTGACAGAAAAGCCTACATTCTGATCTAAAGAGAGACTCTCTAGTGTCCCATGGAGTTCTACTCTCTCACATGCCATCTGAAGATAGATGTTTCACAGGATTAAAACATCCCTTGCACAGCTGGAGAACAAATAAATAAATAATTAAAGAAATGTTGGTTCAAGCACATCTTCCCTTCTGTGTCATTGAATATGCAAGAAATAAATTGATTAATATCCTGAAGTTATGATGAATCACAGAATTTTCTAGGATCAGTAGAAGCTGTGTGAAACATTTCACCTGAGAGAACAGAAAAGGAAAAAGGAAGGTACTATAAATTGAAGGGTCAGAAAAATTACAGTTTTATGGTCCTGCTGAGATTTGACTCACCTGTAAGGTCAGACCAATCAATCAATCAATCAAAATAATAAAAAAAAATTATTTTTGAGAGCTTGACAATGTGAGTCCTGCCAAATGTACTCATTACAGCTCTTCCCTTTCTTCTTTCTTTATCGGAACGATGCTGTCAAGTTCAGTATGTGATCTAATATAAAAGCTTAGATCCTTCTTTATCAGAGCAGATAACAAGAAGTGTTGGTAACAAGACAGCATGTTGATTATTTCTGACTAAAAGCTGAACCTTGAAGGCTCACTTTGTTCAACAGCCAGAGACAGCAACTGCAGTCTTTATTTTCTTCTGCAACTACCAAGCTTTGACTTAACTCATACCACACTTTCTTGTAACATATGATGAGCTCTGTTACAGAGGATTAATTTGTTTCCCATGTCTCATACAGTTCTTTCTTTTCCCTCATTTCCACAGCTCTTTATGGATAATATTCACTGAGTTGGGTATGTGTGATATGTTTGTCATTTTATCTGAAAATATTCTGTTAGACAGAAGTTAAACACATCACTATACTGCTCAGCTATTTTGGCTTTTTGGCTACACTGGTATTACTTTCCTGCAGACTTTGTCTTTTCATCTACAGGCAGGGAAGAGATGAAGGAGTGTGTCAGGGGCTTCAGGCACTTCAATGTCAGCTGCTTGTAAGCCAGGTTAGTCAGTAATGTATTCGGAGCCTATTAAAGCCAACAGGATGCTCCACAGCTATAAAGCTCTCCTGCAGTAACCAGCAAGAACATTTTTCCATGTCCTATGTGACGCCAAGATGCAGATCCATCCTTCAAGGTGTTTTGAAATTCTTCTGTGCTAACTGAATGCACCCTCTTGGACTTCATCTCTTTTTAGTTTTCATATTTCGTTTCCAGCAGAGACAGTGAGTATTTGACCTAAAGACAGAGGCTGGATCAGCCTGTTTCACATAGCTGCTTGTTGAGCTGACATTTATTTAAAACTCTTCCCGTCAGAAGAGAATGATCTATTACTGCCACAAAATGGCAAAATGCCAAGAGACAGATTTTGAGAATTTCTGCTTCCATGAACAGGAAGATATTATCACGACTAATTTATGAAAAGGAGAGCAAAATATATCTTTAAAACCACTTAACACGGCCATAAAAATATATTGCTTTTAAATGCCTATGATGTTATTCAATTAACGAATTGGTATCGCTACCCTCAATTTAAAAATTCCAATTTGTAAGATTCTCAGACCCTATTTTACACCCTTCTTATTCCCATGCTCCCCCTTTTACTCACCTCCAGCTTTTCTAAATTATTAAAGAAAATCATTAAATTCACCAGAACCTGTTGCACAGGAAACCTGCCCTGAGAGCAGGGCCTGGGATCTGCTGCCAGGGCTTGGAGATGCCCAGAAACCACCGTGACACTGCAGGGCTCGGCCCTGGTCTGGGGGGGATGGAAGGAGCACAGAGACCTGGGGTGCTCAGCTCCCAGGAGAGCAGCTCTCTCTCTTAGGAGGCAGCACCTCCCCTGGCTGCCCCTGGCAGAGGATGTCAAACACAACCATGGAGATCCTTTTGGAGAACGCCAACTCCCAGCCTGCCGAGGGGCTGCCGAGCCTTCAGAGGAGGTGCCAGGAGAAGGACGGGGCAGGAGGGAGAGCCCGGTGGTGGGATGGGGCCACACTGAGCTACTTGGATACTGAGGCCAGGCTTGCCAGCACTGGGGGGCACCCTGTGCCAAGGCAGCCACTTTCATCCCATGCCTCCCCCTCCTCCTCTTCCCACTTGTGGGCCATGGGCAGCAACATGAAGTGCCTCAGGAGAGCCACGGCCAGGCCTCGTCCCCCCATGGGGACAGGCTGCCACTGCTCCCAAATACAAAAAGCTTGCAGGTACCTAAGCTGAGATAAAGCACAATTTTAAATTTCAGAAAGTATTTTTATTATCTCTAAGCAGGTGACAGCCACTGCAGGTATAAGAACTATCTTCCTTTCTTGACTCCAGCCTTCAGACTTCTTTAACTTTTCTAAGCTTTGAAATGAAGATGTTCTTAATACCAGAGAAAGAAGCTTTGCATATGAAACGAATTATTAAACTCACATGAGATGCATCCATTTTGGAGATGAGGGATTGCATGAAAGAGAGACACACTGTGATCTTTTCCTTCTTGCCACTTTCATATTAAAACAAACGCTGTATCATTATTGGGACCGGTTTGTCCAAGGTCACTCAATTGTTCAGCATTTACAAGCTGGCAGCTCATCACAGGCAGAAGCAGCACATACAATCATTATTGATGCTGGCAGTCTCCACCCTCACTAATGCTACTTGTTCTGTCAGCCAGCCGCTGGCTTGTCGCAGGCAAACGGAATTATTCTTTGAGCTCTGCCTCGGATCTGCAGTTCAAGGGAGCTGTTTGATGCTAGACCACAACTAAGTACCAAATGGTGTCATGCCTATTTACAGAACATGCCAGATCAACAGCTACTGTTTAATTAGGCTCAAAGCCCGCCATCCACAGCTCAACATGAATGCCATGCCATGTGGTGGGCATCTCTGAGGGAAAGTGCCTCGCCTCCTCCCACGTGTGAAATGGCTGAAGAGCTGCCTTCTCTGTGCTACTGTAGCCCCCAGAGGGGGGGTCTCCCTTGGATGGCATTGATCCCATCTTCTAGCTACGGGTGAATGACTCAATTACTCAGCTCTCACTGCTACTGTGAGGGAGAACTATACCAGCTATAGGAATTCCTGGCTCTAGAGCCTTGCAGAATATTCCCTCTGCTCTGCAAACTTCAAAAACCTTTCCTCCCTTTTATTAATCCTCTTCAAAATTTGTATTTGTAATTGCAACTGCTGAAATTTGACACTATGTAAACGAAAATTGTATTTATTTACATGAAACCAGGTACTTGAGTTTTCAGCCCAAAACTTTAACTAACTTTAAAACATCACCATTTTGGAGATTAAGAAGAATTCTGTTTAAAACTCCAGAGATAAATTATTTAATACAATTTTTAAAATTACTGAATGGTCTTTTAGTTAATATGAATATGCCAAAGTGACGAGCACACCCGGAATGCCACACAGATGATACAGAAATGGAACAAAATATCCACTGCAGAATTTGTTTGTCTGCTAGGAACTGCTGTTCCATCAAAAAAAACCTCCCATAAAGTCCACTTCCTAATGTTAGTAGAACACAGAAAAGCCATTGACTACTAACATGTTATAGCTATGCTTCTCTTCAGAACCTTGACAATTCAAAATTAGCATTGACCTAAAGCACTTTTTGGTAAGAATCAATACATAAAACATATCTCTGTAAGTATTGTTCGCTGAGGGAAACACTAAAATCCAATAACAAAGATGAAGGCACTTGTTTTGTGAAGATCTGTTGGACTTCTTTTAACAAGACACTTTTTAAAAAAAGAATTTCTGAAAGGGACATAAGCATATTTGTGTAGATGTACGTAAGGAATTTTACGTTTGATGGATAAACAGGTGATATTGCAGATACAGGTTTAATAAATTTGCTCTAAAATGAAGATATTCAACTTAAAGAAATTACTGCATCAACACTAGCCTCTTAAATTGCTTGAAAATAAAAACTTCATTAAGACCTCAATCCTGGAAATAATTTATTAAATATCATTAATAGCTATATGCCTGTTAGAGACTACTTATAGAAAAATCTAGTAAAATCAAATCTATTGGGCTGCCTGGAAATTACTGTGAAAGTCCACATAGTTTAAGAGAGAATTTTTCCTTTTTAGAGGTTGGAGGCATTTCATGCTTTCATATGGGATTCTATATCCAGCTCTTAATTCTCTTCTAATTGCTAGCATATGGTTACAAATGTAATAGAAAAGCTTTTATTTTCTATTAAATCCTTGATAGCTTTTCAGGAAGGGCTAAACCCTAAATATTTAAGATTAGTTTCAATAACCATTTTTTACTATGCCCATAAAAAGCTTACAGGCTCCATCTTCTTCCCTTGCTACCATTCCCATAGGTGCAGCACAGATTGATTCTTCTCCAAATGGTACAATGATCTCATGAACCACAAGAATAACCCACTTCCTGATTCTGCGCTCATGGAAATAAATGAGAAATTTTGGTAGTGATTTAAATTATTCCTGAAGCAGATACACAGTCTACATACCCAAATGCCTGTTATTACCCAAGTGCTGATGCCCTTGTTCAGCTTTTCAGAAATGCTCCCCGTCACAGTTAGGATTAGTCACTGCAAAAATTTGGTTTTAACCTGACAAGAAAAATTCAATTTCAGGTAAAAAAAGCATGTTTCAAGGATCACCTTCTTCAAGCTCAGGAGTGGTCCATCCCAGCAAACAGGAAACATACTTAAGGCAGCAGGAGACTTTCACGGATGAACAAGGAGCTCCCCACTAAACTAAAACACAAGAAGTAGAAAGGTGAAAACAAGGCCAGGTGACCCAGGAGGAATACAGAGATGTGGTCTGAGCCTGCATGGATGCAACTAGGAATTTGGTCAGTAATGTAACTGGTAACAAGAAGGATTTCTACAAGCAGAAGCCCTGTTGAGGAATGACACAGGAAAGAGTAAAGGTGACAGTGTCTTCTGTGACTCATTTTTTACTGGTGAACCTTGCCTACAGGAATCCCAAGCCCTCAGCTCAGAGGAAAAGTCTACTCCAACGACAACTTCCCATCAGTGGAACAGGATCACGTTATGGAACGCTTGAAATAAACTGGGCATAAACAACTTCATGGGCCCTGATGGGATGCTCCCACAAGTGCCAACGGAGCTGAGTGCTGTTGCTTGAAAGGCCAATTCTGATAAATCTTCGAAAGATCATGGTGATTGAGAGAATTTCTCAAAGACTGGTACTGGAGAAAAGCAAATGTCATTCCTATTCTCAAGAAGGGCAAAAAGGAAGATTCAGGGAATTACAGGCTGGTCAGCTTCCCCTCAGTCTCAGGGAAGGTGATAAAGCAGATGAGTCCAGAAACCATTTTCATACACAAAGGACAAGAAGGTGATCAGGAATAGTCATCATGGATTTACAAAGAGTAAAACATGCTTAACCAACCTCATAGCCTTCTTCACTGAGATGACCAGTTTGGCCAATGAGGGAAGAACAGTGGATGCTGTTTATCTTGACTTAATTAATTTTTGACACTCTCTCCCATAAAATCCTCACAGACAAACGGATGAAGTATGGGTTAGATAAGTGGACAATGAGGTGGAACTGAAAAATGGTTTAACTGCCAGGTTTAGAGGGCTGTGATCAATGGCACAAAGTCCAGCTGGAAGCTAGTCACTGGTGATGTACCCCAGGTGAGTCCTTTGCCATTGAAAATCTTCAATAATGACTTGGACATTGGGCAGCATGCACACTCAACAAATTTCCAGATGATACAATTGATGATTGCACTGCAAACCAGAGGGACCTCAATAAACTGGAGAATTGTAAAGAGGAATTCATGAAGATTAACAAAGAAAACTGCAAAGTCCTGCATTCGGGTACGAACAAACCCAGGCACCAGTATTGGTAAGGGCCTGACTGGCTGGAAAGCAGGTTTGTTATAAAAGGGTCTGGGTGTCCTAGTGGACAACAAGCTGATCACCTCGTGGCAAAGGAGGTAAATGGTATCCTGGGCTGCATTACACTAATGGAGGTAATTCCTCCCCTCTGTCAGCTCTGGTGAGGTCACATCTGCAGCGATATGGCCAGTCCTGAGCTCCACAGTCCAAGACACAATGGAGTGTCTCTAGTGAAGGACTACAAATACGAGTAAGGGACTAGACCATCTCTAATATGAGAAGAAGCTGAGACAGATGGAACTGTCCAGTCTGGAGAATAGATGTTTCAGGTGGGGATCTTCTTGAGGTGCATAAAAACCTAAAGGGAAGGTTGTAAAGAAGATGAAGCCAGGCTCCTCTCAGTGGGGCCCAGTGACAGGACAAAAGGCAATGGGCACAAACTGAAAAACAGGAAATTACACATAAACATCCAAAAGAAACTTGCCAGAAAGCCCTCAACCTTGAACTGGGAGAGCTCTTTTTCTCCATTCCATTGAGTAACACAATTAGTCCCTCTGTGGGCCTAGAAGAGACATATGGACTCATTCAAGAAAAGGCAAAAAGGCCTACTTATTTATGCTGCTAGTTTAGTTTTTCAATGATATATCCATTCTTGTCTTACATGGACAGAGTGACTAACAGTTTTAATAACCTGTGAGAAGCCAGACTTGATTATGACTCTCTTCATGTATTATAAAAGTCAGTCTCTTTGAAGGGAAAGCAGGGTTTCTACACAACAGATCAAGAAACGGAATTCCTGTTATATATGAAATTCTAACATATTGAAAAGTAAATCTGATTTGAATTGCAAATATAAAGTGATTTATACGTCATGCGAAGTGAAAATTTTCAAAAATCACCACAGAGTTGATGCCCGTGAACATTCAACATCTTCTCAGTGTCTTATAAGCAGGTTTTAAGGACTTAGTTGCTGGAGTTGCTGAAGATGTAGAACTCACTGTCCTAGAGAAGTGTCTTTCCCTCAAGTACCTTCTGAGTGATGTAACTGAAAAACTCACCATGTTGGTTAGTTCTGACTCCTGAAAACTTCTAAAGTTAAAAAACCTCACATCTCATTATTATTTGACAGCATTTAACAAGATGTATAAAAACTAATATCTTTTAAAACATAAGAAAGCCTATTAGAAATTAAAATATTTCCACATTTTCTAAGTACAAGATCAATGACATTTCTTTGAAAACAAAAAAAAACCCTCTAAGCTCAGTAAGGTGGAAATTTCATAAAAATTAAATGTCAGAGAATAATTTGGTTAGTAAATACATTGCTGTCCAATACATCTGCAAGCAAAGGCTATATCAATGCCATCAAGGAGCTTTGCAGAAGACTCAGCTCTTTCTAGAGTTACCTTTCGGAGATTTGGTAGACTCTTAATCGGCCTCAACACACAAACAGAAGAAAAATCAGTTTCGGGATTTAACAGTTGAAGTGAAGGTCTTACAGTTCCTTGGGAATGTGCCTTATCACAAACCATCACGGGCACTGCTTGAGGGACAAGGAAGACTACTGCCAGTTTTTCCTTCTAGCTGTGTTCTACCAGGCTCATCAAGCAGAACAGAGGCTCCTATGTGAGCCCATAAGGACTTCATATGGACTTAATGGGAGAAGGGAATCACCTGTGTAAGATACCAGCTCATAACATTTCATGTGGCCCATGTGAATTTTCCACATTTACTGGAAGTATAGCTTCAGTGCACAGAGGTTGCTTGGACACCTGAAATCATTATTGCTGGCTTAAAGGGGAAGGTTTTTAAAGGGTTTTCTGGAGGAAAACATTTGCAGGTCCTGTTAAAGCCAGGAAAACAAAAATCTGAGACAAATAAAATTTCTTCCTTTATAGAGGAGTCCTCCCCTGTCATGAACTACAGAGTAACATATCTATTTCCTGGTAAAACCCTTCTCATAAAGATCTGTAGGCTATAGATAAGTGGATATAAACTATGCTAGCTCCAAGGCTATATAAGTTGTAATAAATCCTGTACAGCTTCAAAATATAGGTATCCTAATCCCATTCATTTTTTTTTTTTTTTTTTTACTTTCATACGCTCTAAATTCAGTACTAAGCACAGGTCACCCAGACTTGCCTTTCACCTGCCTCAGCTCATGAAACCCATCCTGAGGTTTGTTATTTATATTTATTTCATTTGCTGAAATAAGTAGTAACATATTCAAAGTATTGTGAAACCTTGGTGTTGAGCAAGCTTAATTAAGATTTGAATACCCAACTAATTTAACATTTATTTGGAGGAGGCTGTTATAATTTCCCTGCAATAGTGCAGTATGTTAATTCAAAAATTTCTGCTACTGCTAATCAAGTCACATTGATAGACTAATAATTAATAAGACCAGAGGAAAAAACACCCAGTAAGAACAGCCATAACAAATTCTCCATAAAGGTAGTGTCAGAGGTTCCAGCAACAGCAAGATGAATCTCAGCACTTCTCACTGCTTAAAAGTAATGTCAGCCTCTGACATCAGACAATGGTAACTGAGCCTAGTGTTGCACTCAGTGACCTCTGCCTGAACATTCTCTTCAAGGCCCTTACAAAATTTAAATGTTTATTCCATCACCACTAGCTGCTGGACACAGAAAACTAACAAAATCTGCTGAACAATCAATCCACTGATCACAGACTGTTGATGCACATCTCCAAAATATCTGCTCAGTAAAGAACTGCATGCACACAGACTAGTACGGAGCAGGCAATGCTCATTCCTGTTGTTTTTCCCAAACATGCACCCTTCAGCCCCAGAAACACACAGGACCCACACAATTATTAAAACCTGCCATTTCATATGCTTTATGCCACTCCTACCTAGCCTTTCACAAACATCAGTAGATCCAATCCAGGTATCTCAGACTATATCCATTCCTTTTCAAGGATGCAGAGAAAGCAAGTGAGGAAACAGAAACTCAACAGCTTATCTAGGGGAAATAAGATCTGGAGCAACTTAAGACAACATTTCTGACAGGTAAGGGGAGTTGGGAAAGTTGGGATAAGGAGTTCAAAGCAGTACTTTTGTCACATATACAAACTCACCATTCTTCCCTACTCCTGGTTTGTTTGTCGGTTTTCTGTTTGGTTTGGGTTTTTTTTAAGTATGTAGTGTTACACTGGCATTGAGGTAGAAGAAAAGCATTGATGACGTTACCAATCTTTGCATTTTCTTCCCCTTGGCCCCTCAGGCCTCAGTTCCCTTTTAAATCTGAGCTCAGGAGAATCTTGCAAAAATTGCTTGTAACTTCCTTTTGACATGAATATAAGTCACAAACACAAAAAGGTAGTCAAAGATTGTTAACAGGGAGAATGGCAAGCAGTCTCTAAGTGTCGCTTCCACCCTGTGCTGTGAAGCAGGTCTGGATGCATGCTTTAAATCTCAAGGCATTAACACCGCTTCATAGCCATTCTGCCAGTTTCATTAATTGCACTTCTACTCCAATCATTTCATAAGCGGACTGTACTTATAATCTGGTTATTTATCCTAATGTTTGATGTTTCTGAGTCACATAAATACATTATGTTTGAATGCAGAGAAGTACTTTGCATGACAAATTTGAGATTTCTGCCGGAAACATTTGACTGAAATTTATTTTTGCTATCCATAGGGAATAAGCCTCTGCATTATTTGATTGTTATTCACATTTTCGTAATCGCATTACGAACCTCTACAAAGAAATGAAATGGCAATGTGCCTTTTTTTTCCTCTAAGAGCAAACGTCTCCCTCCTCCTTCCAGATGCACAGACCTTGAAAAAGCATTAGAAAATTAAAAAGCCAACAGAAATAAAATAATGTATCTACGTTTGAATATTCATTAAAAATACGACATTGCTTAGTCACTGCTTGCCATTTGGATGATGCATGGTTCTTAGGCAAGCTTAATGCAACAGTGGGAATTTGGTCTTGTTTTTACAGGGTGTGTGGAGACTTTAGTGGACAGATTCCTAATGGTGCTCAGCTGTATTAATTTCATTAATATTTTTAGGCCATAAATCACTTTACATCAGTTAGTGATCTGAGTTTAGGTTGTAAATAAGACTTCAGAGAAATAGAAATAGATCTCATTTCTAGGCTCTATTCAGATCCATCCTGATATTTCTCGTTCTCTTCAGCAGCTGCTCTACCTACAATGCTTTATACTGAAGACCACATGCCTGTGCTGTCTAATGAAGTTATTTGCCCTTTGTTACTATGGTATTATATATGCTCTTCTCTCCCAGAAACTTCTAGCAGCTCCCACACTGGCAAAAAATTTACCACACTTTAACTCATTCTGTATAGCCATTATCAAACATCACAAGCACAAGAAAGGATGACATAAAAACATCTTTGGGCTACTAAAACTCATGAGCCAAATATATTTCTTGTTTCACCTCACAAATCGCAGCGATCTGTTAATTGTGTCCCCCACTGCTTTTAGATTTTATGAGCATCAAATCACAGCAAGTTTTTTCTCTGGAATTTGATGAAAAAACCCCACAAAAACTAGAATAAACAAAAGTAAACAAAAAAGGAAGCCTCTACTCATACTCTTTTTAACATCAGTTTTCTAACTGGAATATCTGATGCACTTCCTGCCCCCTAACCATTTGGCAGCACTTCAGAATCTCCTTTTTTCTGTTATACTGCCCTAAAACTCCTATTGCCTGTGCTTCCACCAACTAACTAGCAGGAAACCTCATCTTCTGTACATGGAAAAAACAGGAACACAAGTTATGGTGGAATGGAGACCCAGGAGAACACACAGCCTCTCACCCCACGCACAGCTGCTCTGCTGAACCAGTTGTCCCTGTGCTCAGGGTGAAGAGGAAGGAACTGCACAACACCATGGGCACCTTTTCAAGCTGTGACCCAGCACCTCACGCCCAGCCCTACCATAGGACAGCATGTGGCAGGCATAGGTCCTCGTAAGGCATCACCTTGGAGTAGTGTCTCACATACTGGTACGGAAATGAGGGGGGAGATTTAGGGGTTTATTTTATTTATACACATAAAATAGTGAGGGAGAAACATGACACAAATAATAATTATATCCTGTTTCCAGTTTGATAACTTTCTGTGCTGGATGCAGCCATTGACCTGATCCTTTTATCCCCTGATTAGCTGACAAGAGATGCTCCTCCCCAGCTCTCTCGAACCACAACTCAGGAAGCCAACCACATACCCTTCTCACAATACTTTATGCTAAACATACAGCATGACTTGAGATCTTTCATGTTGGACAGTGATACAATTTGGAGGCCTGCCAAAGCCAATGCTTTGAAAATAGTCAATTATATTTTAGCGTGTTGCAATGTAAAAGATAAAACACAGTTGCAAATCACACACAATATAGACACACAAAATTACCTAATAGCAAAAATAGCAATAGATTTTTACTATTTTATAGGACCAAAAATCTCAGAACATAATGAAAAAGTTATGGTTTCTTCTCAAAATCTCATGATGTTGGGTCAAATCATGCACCCCTTAATGGGGTTGCTCAAGTTACAGTGAGGCTGACTCAACTTTTTGCATTGTCAGTGTGTGATGGATGCACAGAGCTATCTAGATTGCTTAGGGTAAGAACTCCTTCCAGACTTGTTATCAACGTAATGTCCACTGGTCATGCAGTGTGTATTAATGCCAAAGACAGATAAGTGGCTTAATAATTTAATGAAAGTGATTAATAGAAACGTGTCAACCCACTTAACTGGGTAATCATTATCTTCGCATTATGCTTCTCACAATTAAACTTGCACAATACAAACATCCACATGCATTACCCACATCAAGAAAAAGATATTCTGGAGTTTGAACTTCATTGTTTTCCTTAATAATTGGATGTACCCAGCAGTTTGACTGCCCAGATCAACAGTGCCTGTTGGCTAGCTCAAGGCCGCCTCATCGATCTTTTGCACACATGGTAAATTACTCAGACAACAGCAGCCTGCAGACCCCAAATCCTTTTAATGTTATTGTTCTTATTGAATCAAGTGGCATTGGAACAATTGGATTGTCCTCACAGGTTCTTTTCCTGTTTCCACCCCCTGCCTCTTGAACACTGGTCTAATTCTGCTGGTGACTTTCTAGCAAACAGAAAAAGGAAAAGCAAATGCCCTGTGGAACAGCAGGAACAGGATGCATTATGGGAATGCTTCGAACACAGCAAATGCTGTGAAACCAAAGATATGTGGGAAAACAGAGTTTTGTGTTCTGCTAAACAGGGTTTTAAGTCCATACAGGCTTCCTTTTTTTTTTTTTTTGATAAGCAGAGACATGTCCCTAAAGGATGCCATTGATTATTTTAGTCTCTGTTCATATAAGCATTCGTTTGTGCTGCTGCTCATTGCTGAGCACCCTCCAATTCTGTGGACGCACTTGTGTGGTGAGGTAATCAGGACTTCATGACACATTTTAGATTATAAGAAACATCTGATTTATAGGGTGGTACTTGAGTATCTTCCACATTATTCTCCAAAATAGTCCATGGAGCTTCTGTTCTTCACCCATACCATGTTAATACAAAATTACCAGAGGCTGTATGTCTCTACTGCCTTTGGACCTGACTCATGTTTTTTTAGCTCCTACTGATATGTAATTCAAGCCTCTGATTAGCAGCCTCTGTCATCCTACACAGCATTCTGGCTACAGAAAAGGAGACAGAAGTGGCAAACTGGCACCCACAGTCCTAACGAGGACTGTGAATTCAAGCATTCGGCTGCGGCATTTCGTGATTTTTATTTATGGAGACAGAGGTGGATGAAACTTCAGTTAGTAGGTTGGGCTGCCACCTGCCTGAGCTCAGAAGTAGGTACACTGACTACTCAGCCTCTAGGCATTAACTCTGGCCAAGATTTGGGGGGAGAGGGGGGTGTCTGGAAACAGAAACCTCTTAATCACTTAATCAGCTGTGATGATGGTGAATTAGCAGATCGTGCAAACCAGAGCCTAAGTAAAATCTGAGTTTCATGTCCCTCTAGAAGAACTTATTCATCTGAAAATAAAAAGTAGATATTCTCACACCAGACAATAAAAACAGTGAAGAAAGAAATTACAATAAAAAAATCTAATGATACTTGTTCCAATTGAAACTAGGTTGAAAAAATTGTTGAAGACATCTCCACGAACAGAGGCGATACCAGTTTCTAAAATCCAACAAAAACAACTGCAACAAAACTTCCACTAATGTGAAGAGGGAAAAAGGGAAAAATAAATGTAAAAAATCAAAAACAGGTGCCTGGAAGCACCCTGAAAAGGCACTGGCCTGTTGCTTTCAGTTGCCCAAATAATAAGTTTTGGTATACTTTAGAAAGTAAATTACTGAGCCTTGGGCCCAGGCTCTCTACTAATTAGAAGCTGTTTCACTGCTTAACATATAGCCACAAGAAGGAAAATAAATCATTGTTATATTTATGTGAACTATATTGAAAAAAAAAACCCTTTCAAAGCAGACTTCCACCTCCCTCCCAAAACAGGCTCAAACACAACTGTGTAAGTACGCAACCTACGCTGTTGTCTACTCACTCACCTAGAATCAATTTGCTCCAATTTTTCTTTATACAGCATGGAAGGAAGATCATACCACTGTAGAGTGTAGCCAAAATTTATGAACACTTATTTCTATAAATAAAGCCAGCTCTGATCCCCAGCCTAGCTCTATAATTTCTGGGATGAAGTTCTTTAAAGGTGTGAACTAGCCACATCCAAGGAGTGAAACTCGCTCAATTGTTATGGGTCTGTACTCTGAAGATACTTGTCAAACCCACCTATAAATGACAGCTTTTCAAGCAACATCTCCATGATCTCAGCCAAAGATTTAGGGGCAGGTGGTACCAACTACCATGTCTCCACTAACACCAATAAACTATGACAGCTTATATCATAGAATCATAGAATCGTTAAGGTTGGAAAAGGTCTCCAAGATCAAGTCCAACCATTAACCCATCACTGCCAAATCCACCACTAAACCATGTCCCAAAGCACCACACCTAAGCATTTTTTGAATACTTGCATGGACAGTGACTCCAAAACTTCCCTAAGCAGCCTGTTCAAATGCTTGAACATCATGACTAAAATACTAAGTTGTGCTGCTGGACACTCAGAAGCAAACAGCTTTTTTTGCCTTAAAGGTTTTGCCAGTGTAGTTATGGTAGCAAAGTCCTTCTAACATAAAGATGGTTCACACCAGCCCTTGTGACAATACTCAACCTAGTGTGCTTGCGAAAATAACTAAGGAAAGGAAAAAGGAGAAGCAGAGGGAAAACTTCCAAAAATATTTAACCAGCTCTTATAGAATTGCAACTGCAATTAAAGCAGCTTACAAATGGAGCTTCTTTGCCCGGTAAACTCTTCCTTTTGCGGAAATTAGGATGTGGATGAAAATGGGAGAACAGAGGATGTGATATGAAAGAGCAGATGTGTGGATCTCACATCTGGAATTAGGCAAGGTGCACACAGAATCCTGAAAGCATAACAGACCTGAAACAGCATTAAAAATGCGTATAAACCTAGAGTAACATAAGATGAATGTCTGTAGGAATATAGCACACAAATGCACAAAGTAGGTTCAGTAGGGTCAGTAGGTTCAGAGAATAGGGACATTTTACTTGAATGAAGTCGATCTGAAAAAATTCACTTATCTGAGCAGGCCTCAGATAAGGACTTTAAATATATTTTACCAGTAGTGATTGTGAGAAAATACGCCCATTCCAACTGGATGGATGAGATGTTACTTAGTGTCTTGAATCCACAGGTTACCCAAAAATGCAAAGGCTAATTTTGAAATATTTATAGATCTTTTGTTGGGGCCATGCAATCAATCATCTGTGTCCTTTCAGTTCTGCTTTTGCACCTCTGCAAGGCTACGCCCACCCCAAGGTATGTGAGTGTCTCCTGGGTGGGTAGCAAGGCTGGACTGCAGAAGAGGCCCAGGTGTATTCCCAGGGGCTCCTGCAGGGCCTAAGCCCAAGGGGGACTTGCTGGTAGCTCTGTTTGTGTGAGTCTTATTCCACCCTGACAGCCTCTAAGTGTTTAAACCAGGACTAGGGCAGGTAGTGCTCAAGAGCTGAAGCCATATCTAGCATGGCTCTATTAAGAGCCATTAACAACTGGACAAAGGTGACAGCTGAGGCAGATCTTTATTGAAAAAATAAACTGCAAGTGTGGAGCGAACATTAGACATGAAACCAGTCTCTGTAGGCAAAACAGTTCTTCCAATTATATCCTGTGATTTCCTTCTTTTCATTTTATATTGACTGAATCAAAATCAATGGAGACTGACAACAATTATTACGTGATTTGCAATTAGTCCAGTTCATCTATAATGGATCACAAACTCCTTTTCTCTGATATGCACATTTCTGCTAAAAGTAGCTTGGCAGTTCAAGAGGAAGTAACATTGGCGAGAAAATAGGAAAATTTTATTTCGCCTTTATTGATTTTGTATCTGTTGATATACTACTTAACGCTTCTTCCCAAATAATAAATTTAATGCTGCAGCACATCTAAAAGGTTCAAAGTAGTCATTTCCCTGTTAGCAAGTCTCTCCTTCAGAGATGTAAGAAATGGCAGTATAGGACCTGAGGAGGAGAATGCCAGTTAACAACTTGCCAGTAGATGTCTCTGCTAAACACACTGAAAGGAAAACACTCAATTTGAAACTTCAGTGAAATGCAAGTGGACGTTTGCATCCTTCAGCTGAAGAGCAGGATAGAACCAACTAGGTCAGTAGTCCTTTCTGAAGACTTCTTTTACATAGTCACAATACAAATGGCATTTACTTAAAACTCAGTGACTCCCAACTTAGTTAAATATTAAATTTGTCTCCTGATATTATCTCACTGAGTAAGGAGACTCAGGAAAGGCTAAGCTTATATATTAACATTCTTGACAGAAGTTATGAGTGTAGAGTCTTTTGGAAAAATGTTTTTATCATTTAAATACTAACTTTTGTGAAAACAAGCAGTCCTTCCTACTTCCAACAAAGAGCTTCTTTATTAAATATTTTTCCCTCAAACTAAAAAAACATTATACGGAAAAATAAAACGTAGTTTTAGGCTGAAATAGTGCAATGCATGGTAGAATAATTGTGCCCCCGATGGAAAACATCCAGAGGTTCTTATATTTTCTTTACATCTATATGTTATTTGGCAATGGTCTTATTTGCAAAAGCAAAGCTTCTAAGCAAAGAAACTAATATTAGTTTCTCATAATTGGCACTTGCCTTTAACATACAGCATGATTTTCTGATTAATAATGAAAAAAACATCTCAAAAGGCGCAGATCAGCTGGAAAAGCATCTGCTTAAAATACACACACATAATTAGGAGAGGACGTCAAACAGACTTGATTACATATTTCATGGGTATGTGTCAAAGAGTGTAAAGCATTTGACTTAACCCCAGGGTGACTTCAAGAGGATTTTCTCTGTCTAGTGTTTGTGATTAGCACCATATAATCTGGATCTGCTGAACAAGTAGAGTTTTACACGATATGCAAATTTCATTTCACTTTAATTTAGCCCCTTTGGATTTAGCATAAAATCTCTGTGTTGCATGAAGGGCTGAAAACAGCTGGATCCAGTTAGCTAGGAAATTAAAAATGTACTAAATGAAATAAGGTAATCCTTGCCATGGTAGCCAGCACACTAGAGTGGGACCCTGAGATCTCTGGGGGATGGCTTAAGTGAGCACTCCTAACACCAGCCAGACCTCTTCCACAAATGCCGAAATACTGATCCCTTCTCTAACCCCAGTGTGCTCTAGTTTTTCAGAAAACTGAATTATTTCACCACCACATCAATGTTCATTTTCCAGGTGCATGTTAATAAGAAAATTGTTCACCTTATCAGTAAAGGAAATTAGTATCCACTAGGTAACATTTTATTTCCTTGTCAGTATATCAAGATGCAGCAAAAAAAAAAATCAGCAATACATTACACTGTTTAAAATGTAATGGAATTAATTTATGTGTAATTTTATTTGCCATTTCCCTTCCAGGTTTTAGTTGAAACTACATAGAGACAATTCTTGAATATTTCATATGCAGGTTTTAAGAATACAGCTGAACAAGATTTTTTTTTTCCCATTTCAAAAGGATATTCTAAGAATAACAAGATCCCTCACCTAATCAATCACTTGAGGCATCAAAAAGTCTTTAGAAGGTCTGCCCCCAAGTCTAAAAGCTGTCACTTCTGTTCTCCTTTGAAAAAGATGGTTTCACAGGACTTTATCTCTTAGCAGTGATAATGACAACTTTGTAATGAAAAGGACAAGTCCTTCAGGTCCTAACTATATCTGACACAGAAAATGATCTTGGGAAAAAGTTATTACAGACAGAAAGTACTTCTTCTCCAAAACATCCCTTGGCCATAGGTAGGCAATGCTGCATCACTGTAGGAATGAGTAGATCTGATTTCCATTAGCCTTGACTGCTGTTAATATTCCTATGGCCTTTATTGAACACTTGGTCTTACAGACATTATCTCTCCATGGAGGGCAAAACAATTTCTCCCACTTTATTTCTGGGAAGTGATGGATTTTACCATGCCGCCTTAGGCAGAACTGGGAACAGTTTCTGTATCTACAGTAAAAAAAAGTAGCCCCCATTCATTAATTAAACTTGCCTTCCAAACACATTGTATATGCTTGGCTGTATTTCCAGGCAGTTGCACAAAACTGCCTCACCTCCTTGCTCATTTTGTAATACTGCCTCTGTAATTGTTTTAATTTCATCCATAGCCATTAGTAAATGCATGCTCAGTTGAGCCTGTTCTTCCTAATAAATTAACCACAGTCCCAACAATGGCTTCTTTTGATGCAAAAGAACCAACTGAGCTTTCTTTCCTCCTAATCTGCTGTAACCAGTCATTTGAAAATGAAAACCACCACAGACTTCTGAAATCAGATGTACACAAAAGTTCTTTATATAAGACATCTTTTTTTACCATAACAGGCACATTTTCACCCTGGAGACAGAATTGTTTTTTGCCTTTGCAGGATAGTTTGCTGTCAGACTGTGAGCCATTCCCCCTCAGAGAAAGCAACATCTACCTGAATAAACCTGGATTTGAAGCATGAAATATATATTGGAAATCAGAAATCACTGCTAGAGTAATGGACAGATAAAGGTTTCACAAATAGAAAACCCCACTTCACGCTCCTCAGGGCTCTTCCAGAACATTTCCTGTTATGCTTTACTGGTTTATTTCAGCCACAGGAAATGTAGAAATACATGCCCTGCTCAAAAGAAGCTGCAGATCTAAGCAAAGCAAAAAAATCCCAAAACACTATTTCCACCTTAACTAATTTGGCAGTTCATCCTTCTAGTCCCAAAGGGATCATTAGCAGGAAAGTTATATAAAATTAAAGAACTGTCCTATACCACACTAAGGTAATCATCTAAGCTCCTTTAATAGACAAAGAAAAGAGCTGCTATTGCTGGCTGTACCTCCTCTCATCCTAAATTTCTAAAAATTCAGAGGGATCAGGCTGCTGAAGTCACTGTCTGTTCCATCAATTTCAATGGGAATCAAAATGGTACCTCAGGCATCAGTGTTGACAGCAAGATAAGGTAAATACCATCCAGAGGTTAAACACAGATCTGAAAAAATATTCTGTTACCTAACTCCCTGCTCCCCTTAAGATTAGTATTTACGTGATTTAATAAAAGTCAAGTAAATTTTATGGCCAAGGAAAGGAACTAAAGTCTCCCAATTCCTCGCCTAGCTCCCGAGCCATCATATTAGACTTCTTTTCATGGCCCCATTGACTTCAAAGGAAGCATTCAGCAGAGTGTCCACACAGATGAGGTCCTCACAGTGAAACACAATCTCATGTTGCAAATCTGAAAGGGAATAAGTGCAGGTAATTCCTCTGTAGAGGTTCTGATTGACCAGTAGGTCACGGCTTAGTTTTACAGCAACCATCTGATGTAAGGCTGGAAAACCACCTTTTTTATATAATCCCACATGTAGAAAGAAAGATAGGCACACTTGCAAGAAATTTAGACTGTACAGTTGGTGTTCACATTAGTGTGTGCCAGAGCTCGCAGTCTTCTGAGTCTTGGACTATAATTTCTCATCACAGAGCTCCAGCAACACACAGCACTCAGCAACCAGGAACAACCACCTCCACCTTTGGCTCCTCCCAGGGCTTGATTTATAGGGCTAATGCCCGCCCTGCAGCCACAGCTGTTTGTAGGAGGTTAATGAGCCAATAATTGGATCCTGGTGTGGATCCTGGTCTTGAGAGTTTGGCTAGTGCATACCAACAGGGTTTAAATAATTTATACAACAATTCCTCCTTTTTGTTTTGCACTAGCCAAACTATATTTAATATATTTTTAATCCTTTTTAAATAAATAACAATTAATTTACTATTTTTCTGACTAATAAATAACAATTAAATTAATATTTTTTGACTCCATTTCTTTTCAAGACCTTTAAATTAGTTTTTCTCAGTCCCTGGTTTCTCACCTCTGCGGGTATTTTTCATTTAATTCTTTTTTAAAGATTTTGAGAGGATATGCTGGGGGGCTTTAAATATGGCCTGTTCTTTGTTGACAGACTCTTTTCCCTCCAGCCCCTGGTCTTCACATCTTCTGGTGATAGTCAGGAGCTCTTTCTGGTGATGGTCGGGAGCTCTTTTTCTGGGAACCTTTTCTCGGCCTCCCGAACTCCAAGGGAAGCCATCTCGCAACTTCCCCCCGCTGTGGCCTGCAGTCCACACCTCTTTGGGTATGAGCCACTAAAGTCCCACTGCGGCAGTTCTCACCCGGGTATAGATTTGGGAAGACCCCTCTGGGTGTTTTGACCAGGGCCTCAAAGGGAGCTCAAAGTCTCGCAACTCCCCCCGCCGTGGTCTTCACCTCTTCTGGTGATGGTCGGGAGCTCTTTTTCTGGGAGCCTTTTCTCGACCTCCCGAGCTCCGAGGGAGCCGTCTCACGACCTCCCCCCACTGTGGCCTGCAGTCCACACCTCTTTGGGCATGAACCACTAAAGTCCCACTGCGGCAGTTCTCACCCGGGTTTAGACGTGGGAAGACCCCTCTGGGTGTTTTGCCACGGCGGTTCTCACGCTGCGTGTTGGAATCACGTCGGGGTCACCACTTGTGCCGGAGCTTGCAGTCTTCTGAGTCTTGGAGTATAACGTCTCAGCACAGAGCTCCAGCAGCACTCAGCAACCAGGAACAACCACCTCCTTTTCTTTTGCTACCCCCAGGGCTTGATTTATAGGGCTAATGCCCGCCCTGCAGCCACAGCTGTTTGTAGGAGGTTAATGAGCCAATAATTGGATCCTGGTGTGGATCCTGGTCTTGAGTGAGAGTTTGGCTAGTGCATACCAACAGGGTTTAAATACATTATACAACATTAGCGAACCCCCAATCCATTAAAATTATGAATGAAAGGACCGCTAAGGATAAAAGCAGCAAAATACACATGCATCACACCCATGGTCCAAGTTTAGGTGACGTGACCAGACAACAGTAGGACGATGTCACAAACTCCACACGAAAGAAATCCCAGTAATCCCTGACAATCTTATTTAGGAGAACATTGGTTTTTTTTCTGGCCCCTAAACTGGATGACTTGCATAACCTTAAGTGTTTAAACACAACACTGAGGATCTTTGAGGTACCATTAAATGCAGGCTGCCAAACATCCCATCACTGACTGCAACCAGTCCTTGATGCACCACGGAAAAACACAACAAAAGTTCCAAAGACCAAATTAAAAAACTAAGTTAGCATCACCATTTAACATCTTGCACGACATTTTGCTTTGGCTGTTTTGTGGTACAATTGTCTTTATGAAAGCCAATATAACCTCTACTCTCCAACAACCAATCAAGCACCTGGTGAATTTAAAAACAACTTTCAATTCATCATCCTTAGGAGACTTAGTCTGCATTTTAAAATTTCTTCCCATATATACTGTATTTTCTTCTGAAGTGAATTACCGTTTGTTGAACAGACATTATAATCAAAGTAAACCTTATAACAATAAGGCGCAAATGATGTGCCTTAGTTTCATTCTTAAAGCAGATGAAAATTTACTAACAAAAATACATACCATAAACCATAAGTTTAAAAATCATATAGATGTAAGACCTCTGGGAAAGGTTTAAATACACATGCACATCATTATGCAATTCTGGCAGGAAGTATGCCTTGCTCTAAATGGAAGCTGAGACAGGTCAAGGATTTATTCAGATGATATCAGAGTCAGAAACTGATCGGTATGTTTCACAACACTGACTAACACCAAAACTCTGAGTTATCTTCCGTTAGCGATTTCCCTCCCCATCTTCAATAATTACACCAGAATAATCCAGCTGCACCACATCCCCAAAGAACTTCAGCAGTGCTTTTATTACACATTAGGACACGATTAATAACAACAATACTTTGGTTTTTTGCTTGTTTCTATTCCAGGCTATTTCCAACCCAGAATGAGAATAATTTTTTGTGTTTGGGGAGTGCAAAGCAAGTGCTCCAGTGGGTACAGAAAAGTGAGATTCAAAAGTGATTCACATTTGACAGTGCATTTTGCCACTGAAAACTCTGACAGTTGAAGTGGAAGAAATATGCATAAAGAGGCTTAAAACAAATCTGCAGTCCTTCTGGATTAGGAAGTGCTTCTGCAGCATGCAATGGCTTTGTTGTATACACCCAAATGCTAATAATCTCTATTCAAAAGGAATGCTGGGCCTTTGACAGAAATTAAATAACCGGCAAAATTCCATGTTGTCAATGATGTTCGAGGGACAAAAGGATGGTAAGAGGAAAATGGCAACTGCAAAGCCCTGAATCTCTTGTTGCATCAGTCATGCCAGGCAAAAAAATTCAATGTCTACACAAATTGAAGAGCAAGGCCCCCACAACCTTCGTCTCTCAGCCAGCACAGAAGGGCCAAGAGACCTGACAGGCCTGACCCACCCTTCACACCAGCTTTGAAACATGGGCACACAAAATGCATCTTTTGATGGAAAAATCTGAACATGACCGTAGTTGTGCCACGTTCTACTATCACCTTTGAGTGGCTTGTTTCATTTCCCTTCTGTATGATTAAAATTTAATTAACAAAAACACATCACACGGAAATTTTTCTACTTACACACACATACACGTAAGCATAATCACAAAAGTTTCAGCGTGAGGATGTTAAAAGTTCCTACTTATCTGGAACACAAGCTTAATTCATCTTTGGCCATGTATAATGGTCTAGGACTGGCCCAACTTTGTGGAAAATTCTTGGATCATATGGTGATTAAATCTCCGTTAGAGAATTCAATTTTTTCTTCCACTATGGATTTCTCTGGTCTCTTATATCTGTAAAAAGGCAGTGCTGGCACTTTTGCTATTCAGTGTAGCACTCTTGAATTTGACTAGAGACCACTAAAGTACCTAGACTATACCAGCAGCGCTGAAGTTTTAAAATTCCAGTATTTGTCAAAACCATTTTTTATTTAATTTTTCAATTTTCTTCTCCATATACGTTTCTCCTTGTTTGCTCTTTTTGTCTATGTTTTCTCATCTTTCTTTACCTTTCTAGATTTTAGCAGTGTGGAAAAAATAAATTTTTAAATTGAAAATACAAATATTCCTAAATTTTCAATTTACATTTTTAATGAAAGGATTGTAAATATGAAAATTCAAAGCCAATTCATATTTTTGACAACTGACAGATCTCAACATACTATTTTTTCATGCCTCTCTTCTACCTTGTCATCCACTGATATCCACTTTATTCAGGTTCAGGGCTGAGTGTTCCCCTCAGTCTAGTATTAAGAGATTTTTCAACTGTTTACCTAAAATAGGTACCAACAGCAGGTCAAGATGGATGAGAAATGCAACAGAGGAGGTGCTACCATCAGCTCTCACACTCGTGGCAGGCAATGCTCCTACACATTAAACCAAAGCTCTCTTTATAAGGAAAGGGATTTCTTTAAGATTGCATGTTTTTGAGAAGCATTCTGTACTACAAGAACATATACTAAAGGCTGGTTCCTGATCCCTGGTCTCCATGTAGAGCAACATAAAGTAAAACATCCTTACTTGTTGGGCTTAGTCAGACTATTGATGTGGATGAAAACTGCTATTGATTTCCACATGAACAAACCTGAAGCATCTAACAGAATACTCCTCACAGAAGCCTTGCACTAGGAGGAAGAAGAAACTAGAATCCTTCAGATAAATCATGACAATAAACCTCCACAGACACTAGCTGAAATTACACTAATCTGTAAAGTACATAGCCAATGTCTCTCTGGACTCGGGCCTCTTTTACATCAAGATGCACTTTATGACTTTATATAGGAAATCGAAGAGTGCACTGGAGAAGGGAGGTTCAGATATTACACATTAAGTGTGCACATACCTAATCAAGAAACCCATTTCAGGAACATCCTTTGTTAACCTGGCACATTCCACATGGGGAAACATGCCAGGGTGCAAGCCTGTTGCACAGCCAGTGGCACAAGCTTCCCTGGTCAGGTGTCATCTCCTGTCCTTTTCAGGAGAATCCCTGACCCATGGCAGCAAACACAAGAGAGATTGTGCTTTTGGGGTGCTGAGCCAAAAAAGCAGCAGTCTATCCTGGAGTAAACACAGCACATGAGTGTCACCCTTCACGTACAGGTTCTGGCCAGAACATCAGCTTGAAGTTTTATTTGGGACTTTAGCATTAGCTCCACGTCAAGGGCTTCAAAGGTTGACTCAAACAGCCTGAGTCACTCAGTTACTTTCTAGTGTTACTTTCCTATTGCATCTTTGTGAGTGTGAGGCAGACAAGAAGTGCTCCATGGACTCAAGTCTTGCATACCCAGAACAGTCTGGACTCTTTTTTTTTTCTTTCAAACCAGACTGGAATAATCCAATATGGAGTACATGAATAAGCCAGTTACACTGAAGTCTCATCTTCACAACCATGAACATGGATAGTAAAACTAGAAAGGAAAATTAAGCTAGAGCCATAAGAAATATGACCAGACCTGTGCCCTGAGCATAAATCCGGAACTTTAGTCTTCAGTATTACAGTTGTATTAACTGACCTGTGAGTTTTTCCAGAACATCAAATCCATGTTTCAGAGCAATGATATCAAGAAAAGAGACTGTACCATCTTCAAACCTAAAGAATGGAACAAATGAGCACAGTAAATACAACATGCAGCTAAGGTACAGATTTTAAATCTATTTTAAGAGTTACTATTTTTAAATTCAGTGAATCTAACTGGCAGAGTGGGAACTCTTCCTTTAGGGATTCATCCCCCAGTCTTGTAGTGTCCTGTGAAGTGAAAATATGTTCTTCAAAGCAATAGAGGTTTACATAAACAGTTGCTTGCACAAAAAGGTGCAAAGGTATAATTTTCTCCTACATAGAGTAACTGTGTACTAACCTACATTAAAGTAAAGGTTAACAGTTATGTTAAGGTCCTAAGTTACCTTCTGAAAGATTAGGGAATAGGTGAGAAGACAGGTGGAGACTTGTGTCCATCCCCCTACCCCCTGATGTAATTACACCTAATGCAGTTGAGTTAGAAGGCTCCAGTAATCTGGTGCAAAGAGGAATCAGACAAAGAGATCACTAACAAATCTCCCTCTTTGTGCTTCTCCTGAAAATCAACTTTTAACTGACCTGTAACAAGAGCACTATACAAGGATGGGGAGAGAGGTGCATCCCCTACCATCATCTTTTAAAGGAAACATCAAATAGAAACAAAAACTCTGGATTTTATGAACTACTGCAGCCATTCCCACAGTCCAACAGGAGAAGGTGAAGCTCCAAGGTGAGAATGTATTCAGGAATTGATGCACAAAAGCATTCAAGGGACCAGAAGGAACACCAGAGAAGCACAAAATATGTTTCATTTAGGCTGTGTGGGCACTACAGACCACAAGAAGTTTTAAGGAGTGATCATTCATTTTTCTTCACCACAAAGAAGAATGCAGAATAATGCTACTGATGTACTGTACAGAACTCAATACTTTGCAAGGCTGAACCTGGGATCAAAGCAAGTCTCTGAGGAAGGAGCTATATCCAAAACTGTAACAGTTAATGCTGGAAATGAACCCACCCCAAATCTCAAGGTTCAAGCTCAAAATTAAACTCCAGCCATGAGGACAGGATCTCCACAGGGACCTGGTGTTCCTTGGATCTTTCTCAGAAAGGTCAGATGATATCTACATTGGAGAATTAGTGGACAAGGTGTAACATAAGCCATGTACTCTTGGGCAAAAATACTTTACATACATGTTTTAGACCACAAAATAGGGGATTACTTTTTTTGCCTGTATGCATAATTTTTCATAATGCATGTTAAAAGCTTTTGGTGCCACAATTAAGTATGTATTGTGAAAACACTCAAAGTTTAAAAATGTCAGATATCAAATGCTTTTTCTTTAATAAAATAAGCATCAATAGAATAACATAATAGCTCTCATTTCTATCATAATTTTTTTACTTCCTATTTTATTTTTCTATAGTTATCAAATATTTTAAACACTGCAAGTGACACCATCAGGTGAAGGACATATTAACCTTCCAAAAATATTTGGTAAAGGTCCACACAAAAGAAAAATGCAAGAGTATTGTGTATATATGATAATATGTTAAGCTACAATGAAAGAAGATAGAGGCGGCAAATAATTATAAACCAAGTGATAAGAGAAAAGTGATGGACTGCTAAACGGATGAATGTCCCAAAAGAGACCACTCATGTTCATTTATTTTAACATAGCATAGGCCAAAGAATCTGTCCTAGAAATTTCTGGGTCTTGCCTACTAATTATTAATAATTGATCTTGAACTTTAGGGAAGAAATCTTGCTGGTTGTCAGTGATGATATGTAAAATGACCATTTGTGATTTAAAAGAGACCTAACACCAGGAATATTTTCACACAGGAAGCATTACTCTATCCAAAAAGCCATAAAAAAGGTGGGAGGATGAGGAAGAAAAGATAAGGCAGAGGCTAACAGCTGTTTTGTAATTGAATACGGAAAAACATTAAAAACTTGCACTGGCTGCAGAAAAGGTCACAGTGGTCCCACATGTCTGCCAAGAAGAGATTACAGAGAGCATCCATGAGGGGGAACTGACCTGCTCTGCTCAGTTACTCACAATGGCCAGCAAAGCTAACAAAACACTGGGAACCGGACCAGAGCAGAGACACTGGCACTGAGCCCATCAAGGAGACTGCACAACTCCTAACAACAACTTTATCATTATCATAGTAGAAAGCACTTGAAAGGGCAACAAAGGTGCCAGCCTAGATCGTCAAAGACATCTGAGTCTTACCCATTGTAAAAGGGGAGGCAAAAATTGTATTTCTGTTTATCAGATATGATTATTAACTAAGCAGACAACTGAGTACATCCAATGCTACACAATAGGAGACACGCATGGACCATGTCGCTGTTGTAAGATCTTAAATATTTTTATGAAAATAGTTCAGAGCTCAAGAACCTTCATTCAATTGAAAAAAAAGTTGTGGGTTTTGGTCAAACCTTATGCTCCAGAACAGCACAATTGTTGTGGCATGATATGCATCCTGCATTTAGTCTTTCTGTATCACAAAAAATTACCTCCTGGGAGCTCCATGGAAAGAACCAGAAGCCACAAAAGAAATGAAAATAATGCTAAAAATATTTGCTCAAAGAGATGGGCAAGCCTCTCTTCCTACAATTTCAACATGGACTATTTTGCAACATTCCTCTCTTGTATTTTGTTTGTTCATATGGCCCCCTCTATTCCTACATTACCAGCTTTCCAATTCTGATTAACAAAGCATGAATATTTTGGTATTGCTATAAAATGTATATTTACACTACTTCTGGTGCACTTGACTCTCACATATATTCTTCCGATTTTGTGAACACTTGGTGTGCAACTTCATGTCAAGATTTTCAGGAATCATGTATAAATTCTGGGATCTAGGAAGTTAAGCCTAAAGTGCTATAGCAATAGTGCCGTGGCAAAACATGATGCTATGAAGGGCAGCTATTCCCTTCTTGGGACACAAAGAGCTCTCTCTCAGAATATTTAACAGTATTTGAGAGGAAATATGCTCCTTGAATTGCAAAACATTGGCTTCAATGGCTTACTTTTTTGATGCGTCAAATAAACTCAGTGGCAGTTGCAGTGTTAGAATAATCAGTTCAGGATGAAGTTCATTTGAATGCTGGTCTAGAAGCCACTTCCTGAAGTAATCAAGATTTTGCAGCTGATGATGTATAAAGGATACTTACAAAGGCTAATACGGCAGAATACCAACCCAAGAAACAAGAAGCTTACCTCTTATCTAGTTCTTATTATAATTGATCTCTCTTAATCAGGTCTAGGATGAGCTCAGTTGCTTAGCTGATTGTGTTTGTGAAGTGCTAATAGCATTTCACATCCAATTGCTATCTGACAAACTGGCTAAGCAACTCGTGACATAACAAAGAACAGAGCAGCCTGCCTAAAATCTATCCAGCAGTTATGAAGCTGGTGAGCTGTTCTCCCTTTCCAAGTTACACACAAACTCTGCTTCTAGAAGCAAAAATTTGTGAGTCACACGAGAAAACTATTGCTTTACAGTGAGCAGTCCTGCCTTTAGGATCTTCCTAGGGATGGAGATGGGCTAGTTTTTCTTTGAATCTTTATTCAACTGCTTGTTGTGACACTTCTCTGTTACACTTCCGCACACAAAAGCCGTTTTCTAAAGTTACCATCCCCCACACTTCAGGGCAACAGAAACACAGAAGGAAATTGTGACATCTTGGGCAGTTTCAATTCATCCTGCCCTTAGCCAGGTCACCTTTACACAGAAATATGATGACAAGAATTCTGGCCTGGACAGATGTGATTGGAAATAAAGTGCTGAAGGGTTAAAAAACCCTTCATGTTTGAAAAGAGGACTTAGAGGAAAATTTGGTGGAAGGCAAAAATATTACCCTGGAGTTGGACAGCACTGACTTAAGTCAAGAGTCCAGAAATTCCCTCAAGACCAATCAAGCAATACTGAAGTGATGAAATATCTTGCATAATATAAGCTATTCTGCATATAAAAAGTATACAAGGCATGGCTTTTAGGTATTTTGGGTGGAAACATCTGCTGCTGGATTGGGAATGCTGACTTGTTCAGCAGGCAGATGAGTGATTGAGTTGTTTGAGGGATTTTTTTGGTCTTGGTTTTTTTTTTTTTTTTCCCAATTAATTTGTCCAGATAAAGTAAATTCAGACATAGAGACATTTTATCTGTGCATAGAATCACAGATTCATAGAATAACAGGTTCTTGAGGGAACCTCAAGAATCATCTGGTCCAACCTTTCTTGGCAAAAGCATGGTCTAGACAAGATGGCACAACATCTTGTGCAGCTGAATCTTAAAAGTGTGCAATGTTCAGGAATCCGCCACTTCGCTGAGGAGATTATTCCAGTTGTTTTCATTCGGAACATCCAGTCAGAATTTCCTCAGGAGTAACTTGTACCCATTACTCCCCATATTTCCCATGTGACTCCTTGTAAAAAAGAGAGTTTCCATCTTCTTTCTAGCCACCCTTTAAATACTGGAATATGGTGATAAGGTTTCCCTTCTAAAATCTAAAACCTTTGTCTTACTAGTCACCCTCAGCATGCTCAGCAGGATCCCAAACTCCACAATATTGTGATCACTGCACCTAAGGCTATTGCTAACCGAGATATAAATGAAAGCAGGTTTTCTTGGTTTGAGTGCAGCAAATCCAGCAGTGCCTCTTTCCTGGCTGGCACAGTTAATGCAAGGAAGCAGGTCTCCACACATTTCCGAAACTTGATAGATGATATGTTAGCTATTGTTTGTTCTTCCAATAAATGTTTGGGTGGTTGAAGTCACCCATAAGAACAGGGTTCTTGGTGATTTGAAGCTTGCTTAGGTGACCCAAATATTGCCTCATTGGCCTTACTGTCTTGGTTTGGAGGTCAGTAGCAGACGCCTCCTGTAAGATCCTCCTCGCAGATGACCCCTGTGATCTTGAGCCAGAGGCATTAGATAAGGCTTCCATAATCACTCTATTCGACTTCCGTACATTGAAGGTTGTCTTTAACGTGAGTGTGACTCCTCCTCCTCTTCTTCCCTGTCTGTGTTTACAAAAGAGCCTTTACCTATCTATCGCAATCCTTCACTCAGGCCAGTTGTCCCACCATGTGTAAGTTACTCCTACGATATCATACCTTTCTGACCAGGCATGGAGCTCCAGTTCCTCCTGTCTGTTTCCCAGGCTGCATGCACTGATACGTATGCACTTGAGGTAGCTGGTGTTCTAGTTCTCACCTTGGGAAGCAGCTAAGGAACATTTCCATATGTGCAATTTCTACACAGAACACAGGCCAGAGCACTGAAACTTTGATAAAAATCCCATCACAAGGTCAAAAATAATCCTGCTCATTTGAGAGCATTGCTGAGTCAATGTAAATTGCAGCGAAGGAGCGCGGGGGGAACATCACTGTCAGCCAGTTGCCACTCTCGCTTACACTGGGGTAATGACTCCATTTAGGTCAAATGAGCAGAAGTCATTCCTGAGTTTCTAAAGCAGGTAAAAGAGAAACCAAATCCACAGAGAATGCATATTTCTTGAATAAGCCGCTTTTCTTTTTTTTTTCTTTTTTTTAAACACTCCTCAAGAGTGGAGCTGCCCTTTGAAGTGAGATGTTACATGAGTTCCTTTCATCTTTTCAATTCATTTATTTTCATCTAATTAAAAAGTACAACAATACAGAGAGGTTCTTGGTATGCATTTAAAAGTAGTTCGTTCAGATCCTATTTTTCAGCTCTTAGAGATACTCCGTATCACCACCACATGAAACATCTGTCCTGGCAAATTCAATTTTTACATTTTATACATTTTCTTATTTATTCTAAAGTGACATTTTCTGGAATTACAATAGCACCAAGGGTATACTGTATCAGTATCAATATACAGCTCATGTCTGTAGGAACAGACTCAATCATATTCATGTTCTTAGGTTAGTAATTGCCATCTCTGATATTAGCAGGGGAACAGATTTTAATTGGTCTCACTGCTTTCCAACATCAAAACCCAACATTTGCGGAAGGAGCTTTATTTGTTTTGCTTTTCTTTAACTCAAAATATATCATTACTAGGCTATAAAACCTTTAGGGCACTGCTCTGCTCTTTAGAACTTTTATCAACTCCTCCTGAGACAAAGTTCTTAGGTCCTTTTCCAGGGTATTTGTGTGTCTCCGGAGGACTTGATTCCCTTTGTCTGGCTTGGTCTCCCACAGGTGATACTCTTCATTTTTAGCAATTAACTAGTTGACCATATTAGTCACTTTCTTAACCAGGGAAAATCCTGGTCACATTAACACCAAGAGCTGAGCTTTAAGGCAGCATCTCCCAAGACCAAGCATTTGTCTGTGGGCTTTTTGATCTTCTACTAGTAAAAGCTTTGGAACACAATATGATCCACAGATGACTAACCTCAGGTACACATTCCATTTTGACTAAATCTTTGTTTCACACAGTGAAAGCCATGGAAGCAAGTAAACAAAATTAGGAGATAGCCTGTTGTAACAGACACATATACTACCATTAAACTATTCTTTCATAATAATCTAGCATTCATGTAATTGCCTGCACAGGAGCATACTACAGTAAGCCATGAATTTAAATGGTAGGAGGGCAGTAATAAATGCTAGACCTCTGAATAAGACACCTACTCTCACCACTTCAGCAACTCCTTTTTACCTCTGTTAGTGGCACATTACACAATCATGAACAGTGATTGTTTCTCATACAATGAGAATGCCCTAAAACCAGCCACTTGTGGAGGAGAAAATTGAATAAATAAATCAATCCATTTTTATTTCTCAAATGCCTCTGTGCATCTCTCCCTTATGTAAAATTTGATGAACTCCTAGCTGGTAACTTTGCTCACTATATATAACTAGAAAAATCTTCCCCATTTGCGCTGAAAAGATTAGCAATCCTTAAGCCTGTTACTCAAACTGGTCTGAATGGCACATTGTGATTTTGTAGATTATCAGCTCCTCAGAGCTCTGAAACAATGAATAAATTACCTCTCAGGGATAACATACTCCCCCTGCCAACCCCTACAAGGACCCTCCAAAGTAAAATAATAACAAAACTACTTTTTTTTTTCCCCATTAGAAGTCATTGGCCACAAAACAACCAATGGACTGCATGTCACAGGCCAAAAGTTCCCTTCCAAATTCACAAAATGGGCCAATATATTTTCATTGTATTGCTATGGCAGAGGGGGAGAAAAAAATAATCTTTCTCTTTTAAATTCCATCATACAAAGGGATATTTCCTTGAGGTATATTGAATTTAAGTCTTTAGAAACATGAGACCTGCTGGTTAACTACCCTCAAAGAATAATATGTTCAACTATCAGCTAGTTAGCTTCCAATTTATACTCATTCATCTTAACTTGTAACTTATTAATGTCAACAAGAACCCCATTAAGGTGCAATTCAGTGTGAGCAAGCGTATTGCAAATGATTTCTGTATCTGTCTGAGTATTTAACATTTGATATGCATTATACTCCCATGATTATATATCAATAATCCAAATGTTCACACCTCTGCTTCCCATGGGAAGGTAATATCCAGATATAACCGCAAGTAATAGTTAAAGTGAGCAATTTGCAAAGTGTATTTGCATAAACTGTTCACTGATCAGCTATGAGTAATGAATCATTAATAAAAATTCAAAGCCCTTTCTTTGATTTTATCCTTAGGAGGAAGGAAAGGATGAAAGACATTCTGGAAGTAAATTTTTCATATGCAAGATTCTGACCAGCTGTAATCATTTTTCTGTGTTCAGTATAAACAGATTTGTTTATTTCCTCATGAAGATTGAGATGTAATCTTTCATCCTTGAAAAGGTACATTTGGGGATAAAGAATAACTTTGTAATTAACTGCTAAAGATTTAAATTGAAATATCAGTTTAAAAATTGGCAGACAAAAAAGGATCCACTTGAACATGGATTCAGTCTTAAAAACCTACACCTAAAAATACCACTGTCTAATCATGTGTGCCAGTGAGGCAGGCCCAGATCAGTGACCTCAGATAAGGTTAGCAGTAACTTATCCTCAGATAATGGAGAAAAATCCTTATGAGTGCTTTCCAATGGGTAATCTCCATTCTATATAACGGTCTGTGTCTTGAAGAAGGGATTGCTGCATTGCATAAACTTTATTTCCACTACAGATAAAAGTGAATTCAGCAAGACTTCTGAGCATTTTATTTCCTCAGTTGGGGTGGAGGTGTGTGGGTGTGGGTGTGGGGGGTGTGCGTGTGTGAAAAGACTTCTCTGATGTCATCCAAAAAGCTTCTTTCTCTAGCAAAAAAATTCTTTCCAGAGGTAATTTTCAGAGGCAATGTATACCCAAGATTAGCAGAAGGCATTGGGAGCTGTGAATTAGGACCATCAGGTTAAACCACTTTGTGTTGAGCCACCATTTGGGGAAGATGTGCTCTTCTTTCATGGCAACCCAAAAACTAACTTAAAAGAACTTCAAATGTTGTTACCGTCAGTAAGAAAGAGGCCCAAAATGTGCCCATGAATGCGAGGGATCTGGACAGACCAATTGTATGAGATTTAACAGGGTGAAGTTCTGAGTCCTGTACTTGGGTCACAACAAACCCAGGCAGCACTACAGGTTGGGGGCAGAGCAGCTGGAAAGCTGCCCTGCAGAACAGGGAGTGAGCTGGGATTGTTTAGCCTGGAGAAAAGGAGGTTTTGGGGGAACCTTATTGCTCTTTACAATTTATCTGAAAGGAGGTCGTGGCCAGGTAGGGGTCAGTCTCTTCTCCCAAGTAACCAAGTGATAGGACAAGAGGAAACAGCCTCAATTTGTACCACAGGAAGTTTAGATTGGATATAAGGAAAAATCTTTTCACAGAATGGGTTGTCAAGCTTTGGCACAGGCTGCTCAGGGAAGTGGTGGAGTCACCATACCGGATATTTAAAAGATGTAGATGTGGCACTGAGCAACATGGTTTAGTGGTGGACCTGGCAATGCTGGATTAGCTCAGATAAAATAAAAGCAGGAAATAATCTTCATTTTTATAAAATGGAATGAATGTTAAGTGGATTTCAGAAGTCTTCATGCATGTGCTGAATACTCCATAGGTGTCAGCAAGAATAAAATGTTATCCGTATTTTTGTCTTTTACTTCTGATGTGAATGTGCATGTATGTGAAACTACTGTAGCTGGTGGCATACACCAACCACAAGTAGTAACAAGTGAGTACTAAGCAGCTAAATTCAGTTTAATGTATGATATGTAGAAACAACACTGTGTATTCAGAAAGGCTGGCAGCTTGACAGAACTGGCATTATTAAATTACTGCTATGAAACAACTTAGGTTCAGAATAAGGTCTTATTAGCTAGTTTGCATGTTGAGACCTTTGTGATAACAGTAAAATCATCAAAGAAGAATGGGACAAAACAAATACAAGGACGACTTCAGCTAATAAAACATTCTAAGGTATATGAGTAGCCTTTTTGTGCCTAGGGGATACAACCAACTATGAGTTTCACAAGGAAAAACCCTTACTGCTTCTGCACCTCTCTTATGCTTGGGAAAAAAAATGTATAGTAAGGTCTGCTACACCAAATCAGGTGCACCCTGGTAATGACTTGGTTTACTGCAAGATCCACCAAGCTATTTTTCCACTTTGGGACCATAATATGCAGATTTCTTCCAATATTTTTTCATTTTTCAGCATTGTTGTGAGGCTTACTAATACTTCACGCTACCCTGTGAGGCCAACAGGTAGTACCTCAGCGTTGAAGACTGAGAAGTTGAAGAAGTAAGCAACTTTTCTTTCCAAGGACCAACTCTAACTGATTTTCCAGGCATGGTCTGGATTTTGAGAGCTACCAAACTTCCAGAAAATTGAATTCACAGCAGCGATACTGAATTAGCAAGTACTCCTAATTTCTCACTGTTTTAAGTAGTTTGCACCTTAAACTGCAGAAAGCCAAGAGCCCTTTCCATACAACTGCCTCTCCTCTTCAACACGAGTGCAGGAATTTCATGTGCTCATATAATCAAAGGTGTCCTGGACCTGCATTCATAAGGTCAGTAACTGGAGGAAGTTTTGGAGGTCTTCCAGTCATCCTAATCCAGAAGAAAGGATCATCTCAACTAACAATTCCTTCTAGAAGTCAGGAAAGTTCTGGCATATTACTCGGCATTGCTGATGCTTGAAGTAGGGAGCACAGGGAGATGACTCCTGTCCCTGGCTTTGACAGAAAAGAGCATGAGTCATGTAGCTGAGGAAACAACAAGGTGAAGGAACAGCAGAGGGTTAGGAGTGCATGCATCGACAGAGAAACAAAAAACTTAATATTCATAGAAGCATTCGTTATGTAAGCAATATCATCCCAGCTATCACCCAAATAGAAAACAGGATAATGAGTGGGTGAAAAAAGCAGAGATGTTTATATGCTAAGACAAAGTACATGGGCTACAAAATGGAGGGATTAGAGCCACTCTAGGACACAACCTTATTAGTATGTAGTACAAAAACAATCAGAAACAGAAATCATGCTGAAGAAAACACATAAATATAGGAGAGACAGTGGTGATGAAAACAGAAATGTTTAGAATTGAAATGTCTTTGGTGAGATGTTCAAAACAAGAAGGACTCGTTGCTGAGATTCTGCTATAGGCTATGTAGGAAAAAAAAGTTTTTGGGTCCAACAGATACTTTTCTATCACTCTCATAGAAATAAATATTTCTATGAAATAATTATTTCATAGAAATAAACTTTTCTTCAAGCAAAACCAAGATAACAGAAATGGTCAGGTTCAATTATTACTTAATATTGGAGCCAAACCCAAACAAAACCTGCTACAAATAAAATAATTACCTGAAAAATTGCTTTTACAAACAGTTATACAATACACAATGGGAGACTTTGACTGATCAAAACCCTGGTCAGAAGAATTACAAGTTTACACGTCACAGACGGATAAGCGAGCTCAAATGAGATTTTGAATGCGACTGGGGCAAAATGAGACATTAATAAAGTTACTTGGCCAGGAAAACTGAACCAAAATCATCAAATACTTAGATAAAGAGGAGACTTAAAACTACTTGAAGTTGAGGTTAAAAAATATATAGCATTTGCATCCCAAAAGTATGAAAGGAATAAAGAAAATGAACTTTTAGAGAAAGCCTCCAGCAATAACTTGCACTAAAAAAAGACCTCTCATGAAATTTTAGCACTTCTTATTAATGATGACATGAAATCAGAAACAGTGCTGCTCAGGGAAGGAAGCTACTGTTGGAAAGACAGAAAGCACAGGGATAAAGTGAGAATTCCCAGGAGCCAAGCCCTGACAAAACAAATCACACTGAACAGTAAACTATTCTTTATTTACAAACAATGGAAAATATTAAGGATATATAATAACATAAACATATAACAAAATAAGGAATAAAAATAAAAAGAAAAGGATTATGATTGTTATTCAAAAAGCAAAGAGCTGGTGGAAAAGTCTGAAAACTACCTGAGTACTTGGACTCAGATTTTAAGAAGGACTGATGAAAAACATAGGTCAGGAGAGGGTGGCTCATGGCTGAAAGTGTGTGGAAAATATCAAAACTGAAATTATTGCAACTGGTGTGGAAACTCACTTCAAAAGTTTTAATGTACTTGAACACAGGCAGACAGATGAACTATGTCCCAGAATTGTAAGAAATTGGCATGAAAAACTCCCCAAGCAAAATAACACAGGCCAGTAAGCAAATTTTTCAAATCAGGAATGGAAAACAGAAAACACAGTATTTCCACTGAAGAAAGGGAAACAGAGTAATCCAGGGAACAACACATCTGTTAGCTTGAACTCAGTGTTATGTACATTTTGAAAAGAAGTTCTGAATGAAAGCACTATTAAATGAGTAAATAAAAGCGCATTCAAATGCACCATGGATTGTGCCAATGGAAAATCAATCCCAGAGAGACTGCCATTTTAAAAGCACATTATTTTTCTAGGCAAAGGAAATGCAGAACCAATTTATCTGGATTTCAGTAAAACATTACCTCTAGTGGCATATGAAGAACTATTATAGAACAAAGAATATTAGAGGAGTGTTACAGTAGGCCAAGGAATCGTGCTGAAAGGGGAGCTATTATGCTAGGAAAAGGTTTCCCATTTAATTCCTTGAGCTCTGGCTTTGGGGCAAGTATCTCTTTTAGTAGTCTCAGTAATGAACCTGGCATATAAGGTATGAATGTGAAGATAAAATGGGCTGATGAAGTGAAATCTGGAGATCGCTAGTGCAGGAGAAGGGGCTGTATAATGTGTGCATTAAGAAATAGGTAATGTTGAAAACCCTAAAAACAGAAAACGAGATTAAATGTATAATATGCTACAGTGTATGATAAGTACATCATCATGCATAAACCCTATTATGCACTTAGGGATTACTGAAATTAACTTCTGCTATGAACTGGAGGACTGTCATCCAAAATATTAGATTTGCCTGTCTATCAGATCAGCTATCAGTCATCAGGATGACAAACAGGAAAACATGCTAGGACTTCCAGATAGAAAAATAACAGCATTAATAAAGGTCTGATAAGACTTTCTGTGGCACGCTGTCTATGACAAACAGAAAAGGAAAGTCCATCTTAGAGAAGTATTCAGTTCACTTTGTATGGAAATTCAAAGCTAAGTAGAAGTGCTCGGTAGATCTAAAGATGGGGAAAAGGTGGGTAATAATCAGGAAGGAAAAACAGCTAGAGGACAAAATGCAGATAAATGACCAAACTGATGACAAGGTAATATAGACTGCAAATTAAAAGCTTGTGAACATCCAAAACATGAGATTATAGAACCACTTCTCAACATGAAAAGCAGGAACAAACCAAAACCAACATATCCTCCTTCCCCTGTCCCAAAGGTATCCCCCTCATTCTGCACACAAGCTCAGTAAAATGAGGGGATTATATAGTGTGGGTGTCTTTGACCATGAATAGGTTGATTACATGACCCAGCAGGTTTTTGCCCCACGCCCAAGAATACAAAAAACAGAAAATGTGAAAATAGCAAGTCCTTTTACTTTCTGAAACTACATATGAAAATAACATAAATGCAGAAGTTTATTACTTTGGGAACCTCTGAAAACCCTGGAGTCATCCCTCTTGATGATTTTCCTGTGACCAAGTCAGTTCCATTTGACATGCAATTAGGGTGACACCATCTTGCTCAACATCAGTTGTATAAGAGACTACTGAGACAAGAGCGAAAGAAATGCACGTACTGACAGGGGGTTTTCTTATAAATTTGTCTGCATATTCTACCAACCTGAGAGTATGGCTTGTTAACTAGCTCCCTATGCTTCTGTAAGGAGGGTCTCTGGTGATGGTGGTGAGGAATAAATAGGTAATTTCATTTAGATTGATCATCACAGAAGTAAAAGCTGATCTTGACAGCTGTATAATTTTATAAGATAATGTTAACACAGTAAACATGGAAATACCCATCTCCATGAATGTTTTTTTCGCTTAAGAGTACAGGAAATCTCTCTGCCTCAGTCACACCAGACACAAAAGTATCGTCAAGAAAGAAAAATTGTACAGTGACATTGTAATACCAAACACTCATTTGGAAAACTCAACATGTACCAATACAGTAAGTCATCTATTCCCTCTTATGAATAGAAGCACTTTCAAAATTCAGCTCTCAATGAATCCTCTTGGACAAAAATATATTGGGTTTGTAAATGCTATAGACAGCATAGTGGTAAGTATAAGAGAAAATGTTTGCATACAAGTTTCACCAAATTGCACCCGCCACCACAGAAAAACAGGTATGTTTTCTGTAAAAGTCTCACTGGAAAAAATTTTCTTATAGTTCATTTACAACCAAAGACTAACCAGGGCTGAAATGAACCTACTTCCTCTAATTTGATTTTTCAGGTACAGCATACAGATATTTCAGGGACATGCAGCCAGGTAACTGATGGTCGTAAAATAATAGGCAGTGAAGATACCTGGTGTGAGCAGAAATCTCCAATAGGAGAACCAGGTGACATTGCTCCAAATATAGTACATATAGTCGGCAAGATATACATATTTTCTCTTCAGACTTGCTAACCACTGGAAATGGTAGAAAACACATAGCTTTGCATGCAGGGAATTCAGAATATACAGAGGAAAGTATAATCACGCTTGAAAGTATGCTTAGTACTACACAAGCAATAAAGTACTTTGCTAAAACAGAGTCTTAGGAAGATAGCAAAGAGAGCAAAAATTCATTCTTGAGTTGCCATGAGCTCTGACTGGGCCAATAGGGTGATGTGGTGGTGCCTCACAGAGCTGTGGGGAGCAGCACACAGCATTGCTGCCCACAGCTTGGCTGCCAGACTCCCCAGGTTCCCAGCACAAAGGAAAAGAGCTTGCACCACCGGAATGGGAGCTCCCCAATGGCAGAAAGTTCCCCAGTAGAAAATAAATGTGAATTTGGAGAGAAAAGGTACATGGAGTTGCCATTCAAAAATACATCACACAATTTTTAGGGAAATACAGGAAGCTTAGTAGTATGAAGGCTGAAATATCACCCAGACAGTATTTTGGTGGTCCGAGAGATGCCTGATTTAAAATTTAGTTCTATACTATTCTTCTGTGTAAGACAGCAGAAATCTGGAATGTCATATGCCACCTTAAAATGACACAACCAGTAGGTCTCTGAAAAGTTTTGCCTTCAAAATGATTATTCACATAATGAATTCCAAATGTATTTCAGATTTTTAATCTCTTAATATATGTAGAAAACCCCATATAAAAACCTAGTAAGACTGTCAGCCCATTCAGTATTTTGATATACCAGCTATGCTTTCGGAAGACTTCTTTCCTCCGCCCTCCTTTCCCCATGTATGTTAATGTTTGCTTTACTGGTTATAATTACTGAAAGAAATCCAGCTGAGATTAGATTTCAGTTATAATTAATGATGAATGTGTCAAAGTATTATGATGTTGTTTATCACACTGCTTGCAACGTAATTTAGTGCAATAATACTAAGAGTTGCTATGTGACAGTTATTTAGCATTTAAGTCTTCTTAAGATGCTCTGCAGAGTATCCTGAATGTTAACTATGGAAAGATTATTTTATACAAAAGCAGCTTCAGGCAAAATATAGCGACAACTTGCTAGAGCCTAGCGAAAGTTCTTAAATCTTATGTCATCTATGAGCTGAAACATAATAATTAAATAATCTAGACATGTTGTAAAGCTAATGAGAAATCCAAAGGATAAAATTAAAAATTGACATTAATAGGGCAGCTTAACCATATGAGGAAAAAAACAGTCTTTGTTCTTTCTGGTACAATTTCTGAAGAGATATCTTTCTTTTTAATGTGTACATTCACACAAAAGATTGAAACGTAAGATCCTGGGGGGGGGGGGGGAATTAATAGCTTTGGATGCCATAGACAGACATGTCAGGATATTTTAAGGTAAGTCTTAGTGTCCTAGTTTGGTGTGCTGGGGTTTTTTTTGTTGGTTTTTTTGTTGGTTTTTTTTTCTCTCCTTTTAGCCACTAAATTAATTTTCTTTTCACCTCAGACATGGCCCTAAGAATTTTCTACTGTCAAGGGGTCTCCAGTGTGTATTTACTTGAATGCTTGTGAATCCTGTCACTGGCCTTGGGCCTTCTTTTTGCAATGAATGTGCAAGTTTACCCTGAGGAGCTGTGTCCCAGCACAGCACAGGGCTGCTGTACATGACCTCAGATTGAAAAGGAAAGCAGTAATTTTACATATATTGCCTGTGATGACTAGACAGAGGTAACTGATTGCTACATGTCTTCACCAGGAAAATATCAGGCATGGTGGGAAACAAGAATATGTTCATTATTTTTGTAGTTAGCATAGCTAAAATGAAAAAGTTTTAATATCCAGTCCAAATCTAGATGCAATGTCTAGTTTAAGAAAACCTGTACACATTTATAGAAAATCAGTTCACTTGGGGATATTGTTTTCAAGTTGCAGCATGCTGAAAACTCATATAAAAGGTTCAAACTTCACAACGGAATTTGTTTATTTTGCTGTGATTTCTCACTGTGCCATACCATTCTGTGCACATATGATATGGCATATAAAATTTACTAACATGTTGTAATCCCATCCTCCTAAACTCAAATACACTTGAGGGACACAATTCTAGGCTCTGATTAAAAAGCACGGTTCTCCACAAATTCTTCTGAAAACAAACCTAATGCTGAAAGTGCTGCCATTCTTGTAGAAAGAAATCTAAATCATTGCTTTAGTATAAATTTAAAAATAAATATTACTAGTATCTCGCTGACATACGTGAACTGCAAAAAATCCAAAATTTGTTTTCACTTGAAACCTATGAAAATAACTGTGTTTTCATAACAAGTACATTCTCTAGTTTTTATGGTATCTAGCAAACTAGTGCTCTTTAGGTTATTTTCTGGCTAATACTTTCTATATTTTGGGGAAGGGATATATCTGATAATGCACTGTTAAGAACATTATACCTAATGCAATTTTGCATTTGCTAATGTTTTTAAAGCTACATTTGTTATTGGAATTCAGCTCTGCAGATAAGATGTTTAATACAACTTGACTAATGCATTTGTTCAATTAACCAACATAGCATCTATTAAAATTCTGGTGTTCAAACTCACTGGAGCCATTTCAAAGGCTCCTTTGAGAAAACCAGAATAAATTAGTGAGGTAAGTGGAAGATTTTTGAGAGGTATAACGTTTGATACTGGCACGTTCATCATCAAAACAAAACTTGGGAAATTTTAAGCTACGCAAAAAGAATCAGCATTTTTTACCATCTTTTGTTACCATAATAACAAATACCAATGATGGAACTGACTGAAGATAACACTGACTACCCATAGAGATGGATATTGATTAACCAGAGAGATCTTAGTTTGACTCTCAAGAAGCACTTGGCTTCAGGCCTGGAGAGCCTGGCTACTAATTTAAAGTGAGCCCCAGAGCTTTTGAATTGTTCTAATGACACTCCTGCTAGCAGCAGCAAGTTCCATGGACAAATTTATCAAGGGACTGTCATCAGAATTTGTGACCCTTTTTCCCTTACTTCTTCCCTCTGCATGTGGGAAGATGTCACCAAGAAGAGTGTTTGTGCAGGTAGGTTGAGAAAGAGCATCATGCTACCTTATTCTGCTTATAACACCCATGTCCACGGAGGGAGTGGGTACCTGGGGAGTTTTCTGGAGAGACTGGCAGAGACACACATTGCTGGCTATCACCATGAGATGTTCTCATGGAGTACTGGTGCCTATATCCAAGTTCACTGTCCTTTAGAACTTGCACTTCCCCTTGGTCTAACAGGTGCCATCTGCTATGCTGCCTTTACTTGCACTTTTTCCCCCAAAAGATTTAAGCAATTTTTTAATTTAAAAAAGGAACATTAAAAACTAAGATTTTCATTAAAGGTGTGGGAGTCATCTTGACTTCCCTGCTTTTGGGCAGATACACAGCACTTAGGTCAGTTTCCGACCAAGTTAAATCGTGCAAGTCATCTACTGATGTGAAGAAATGTGACTTGAGTAATTTCCGATTTCTTTCCTATATACCTGTGAGATGTAAGTCATCAATGTTTATCCTGATTAGAATAAATTGGACACTTTCCAAACAATTGCTCACCGGCACCCACTCAGGAACACATTCAACCATTCAGCTCCGCCAGTTACCTCACACCACTCTGCACAGTGGGTCAGCTTAGTGCTGCTAACCACTGTGAGCAGGTTATAAATTAATACCTTGCGTCCTACTGTGGACATCTTTCCCATAAAGAGATGCTAATGAAATACAAGCAGTGTACATTAACCTAAACGCAACTCTCAGTGTATCTTCATCTACGTTTTCCTCAGCCTCTATTTAAAACCAAATCTTACTGAAGCTTTAACCGACCTTTTCACATACATATACAAAAAATAAATACTGCTCTCCTGCTTTAAAAAGGTGAACTGGAGCTTAAGCAGACAAGGGCTGCAGTCCCAATTTTGAGATACTAAAATAGGAACTGCATTTGGGTTCTGTTTTCAAGTGCTGGGAGTCGCTACTGTTCTGCCAACTGACCAATGCTGCATTTCAGAGTTTAACAATGTACTAGTTTGAAAACAAACCAGTGGGAGCCTCCAAGTCAGAACTAAAATTTAATAGGAAAATTAAAAATAAAGGCAGAAAACACTGGCTTAAACTGACAGGGTCAGGATACAACCTGACACCCTGTTGGGCAGGGTGGTGGTAGCAGTCTGATTAAATGGTGGCTGCAGTCCTCTTGGGGTGATAGATGTGGTTCTGTTGAAGCGGTGATCCTGTAGAAGGGTCTGGTCTTCCTCTGAAGGTCCAGTGGTGGTTATGTAGCTCTTGTCCTCTGGGAATCTAGTAGGAAAGGCTGACTGTGGTGTTCCAAACCTCAGATTATAACTACGTAGGAATACTTGGTTCCTCCCCCTGGGCGGAGCATCTCACAATGGGACGCTGTAATTCTATGAGTCACGCAGTGAGGCTGGATGGCCCATTAACAGAAGATATCCCCCAGAGGGAGTTATCAGGGATGTATCATGGAGGAGATAGGGAACACTGCCCCACCTGGTTTAACAGCTTATGAAGATGGTGATAGAATACATACTTTCGGTCACAACTTCCATTGTAACTTAAGACAAACAAGGGCATTAGCGTTAAACACATTAAACACATAACAGTTTGGGGAAAATAAAATCTGTGTCCACTTTCAAAATCTGTGTTAACCAGCAAAGATACATATCCTTAATTATAACAAAAATTTTATAGAAATTGAAAAATAAAGATGACCCATATTTCTAAAATAACATTTTCTTTTAGTCATAAAATGATAGAATCATGAAGGTTGGAAAAGACCGCTAAGATCATCAAATCCAACTGCTAACCCAGCACTGCCATGTTCACCACTAAAACATACCCCCAAGTGTCACATCCACATGCCTTTTGAACACTACCAGGGCTGGGGATCCATCACTTCCCCTGGGCAGCCTATGTCAATGCCTGGCCAACATTTCAGTGATGAAATTTTCCCCAATTATTAAGCTAAACCTCCCCTGGAGCAACTTGACGCCATTTTGTCTCATCCTGTCACTTGTCACCAGGGAGAAAGTGACTGAATCATGGGCTATTACTCCTTTGTGGAGTCACAGTACACTGGCAGATTGCAGACTGAATAACGAAGAGCAAGCAATCAGTATTAAGTACATCTAAGACACAAAGCTGCACAGAGCGACTGTCTAAAAACAGAATGTCATCTGGAATAGGACAAGAATTCCCTAACGTGACTAGAGAAATGAAAATATTTAGTCTCAGAGACTCTGAAAAGCACAAATTAACATGACTGCTTAACATACACAAGGAATGTTTAAAGTATCAGGGGACTATTTGAAGGCAGCATGAAGAAGATACCAGATAAATGCATTATAAACAACAATAGCACCATACAGACTCTGCTGTACGTAGCCTCTTTTGTCAGCAAAACTGTACCATTTGAGAGGCATGTGACCAGGTAACATGGTCTTGCTAATACCATTTGAGTACTTTGAGTCAGAAGCAGCAGCAGTGGAGGACCACAGAGCATTTGCCGACAGAAAATGAAAAATATAAAATCCTCTCTTTTCTAGTTGCTTGTCCTCTTTTTCTTTTCAGAAATGAATCCTTCCAAAGCAAGACAGCGTAGGTGCAGTTCTTGTGAACAGCAGGTGTGTACATACTTGCTCTCAGCAAACAAAGCAAGTTGGCACATCTTAGCTGTTCTACCTCCTCAGGTGTCTTGGTACATACTGATTAGCCTACAGCTAATATTTATGCTAAATAAGGACATAATGCTAAGTAAGTCTCTGCACTGCTCCCTCTCAGAGACAATGGGTCCTCACTCAATGTTCTGGAAGACCGTGCTTCTCTGGAAAAGTATCCGCTATGTTTAGTCAATCCAGCAGCCATAAATCTCTCTTACTGCACAAGTACAAACTAACTATGCTTGCCCAGGTAGAAATAATTTATATTTAAGAAAACAGCATTTTCAGGAGCAAACAGTCTCTCTAACCTAATGAAGGGCAAACTACACACACACACACACACACACACACACACACACAAAATCTTAATCTAGGAGGTGCTTGAAAGTTGAACCACCTAAATTATAATTTTCTGGTGATAAAACTCTTCTTTCAAAGAAAATACATTGTAAATGACAGAAAAATCCATGTTTACTTCCAACACAGTCAGCTGAAATCTCATTCTTCAACAATGAACAGTATAGCAAGAGGAGGTTAGAGATAAATTAAATTGAATATAGTGTAATTATATATAATTGTAATTGTAATGGTAATTATTTTTCTTAATTTGCGTCTTTATCAAATGGCTGAGGAAATATTTATAATGTAATTGTTATGCACATTGGCAGAATCATAATTCACACAGTAAATACAGAGCGTTCTCTGAAGCTTTTCTTAAGAGTCAAGTATAATCAGGGGATTGCAAAACAAAACCAGAATAAACAATGGAGTGAAAACAGAATAATGAGTCAACAGTTACTTGGAATAATCCTACAAGGAAGATCATAAAAATGTAATTTATAAAAAACCCCTGCAAAACAGTCACACTTAGTCTGAATGCTGACATTTTATACCCATGCAGGGTTTCTGCAAACAGGATTATTACTGATGCATCTCATATATGCCAAAGAGGTCTTATTCTCTTAGGATGCTGCTATAAGGCAATGCTGAAAGGAGAAGACAAACTTTGAACTTTTCAGTCATAAAGAAATCCTCATTTTAAATGGTAATCAAATTGCCAGGATCAAAAAGATTCAGTGTTTTCTCACTCCATTGACTATATTTTTCCTGCAATCAGGGAAGTAATTGAAATAAAAATATTGAGACAGAATGTTGGAAATAGTACAAGGTAACACTGTCTTCTTGGATCTGCCGAGACACTGCAAGAAGACCCAGGAGGGACCTCAACTTCCAAACCTAATTGGGGCTGTAGATATGTACATCATTAAACAAATAAGGAAAACACGATGGACACCATGCCTCACTGATTTTTAGTTGCCTGGGGGTGCAGAACCAAGTTCATCTTCGAATGTAAGATGCTGTCTAAAAATCTAAGTATACAGAAATTTAAAAAACAAAAACCATAGATCTAAATACTACTGCCAACTATTTTTTTATTCCTTTTAGGATTAGGATTTATTCAATAGTATCTTATAAAGGAGATTATCTTTCTTTTACTGTGCAATTTAGCTTAAGTCATGCAAAGAGTGTTTAAAAGGATTTTTTTTCCTTTTTTTTTCTGCAAACTGAAACAGATGCCAAAGACATTTTCCCCTATGGAAATCTGAAAAATGGTGCTGTCATTGCTTTATTTTTTTTCTGCAGACCAGTAATGCATATAGCAATTATATCACCATGAGATGTCAAATCACTGTGGTATACGAAGCCACAAAGTCTCTGTTGCAATTGATAACTATATGTTCCAGTACAAATGAAGTTATACTGTTCTTTCTTTCAAGTTTAAGAACCAGATTTCGTCCCCTCCAATAAGGCTGTTCCCTAGATATTAAACATTGTTAGAATTCCAGTTTTGACTTAGGGAGAAATGGACAAGAAGCAGAGGACAAGTGTCTGGACGTCTGTGTATTTTCAGTGGAGCACCAGCAAACACTGCCTGATTCAATGGTGTCTAAAGCTTGTAATGCAAGTTTTATAAAAAGGGATAAACAGATTTCCCAGCTGTAGCAGCTGGTCCCATAAATAAGGTTACTCCAACTCACGAGCCTTGCCTCACTTGCATTTTAGACATTGTGACTACAGCTCCCATGTCCTTGGAGTCTCAGGGGCAAGAATTTGGCTGAACACTTCTGAGCACAGCACTATGCACTACCTGGACCACAGAAGCAGGCTTAAAACCTGCTCCTCTGCTTGTAAAAAGGAAAGAGATGTCTTCAATGTTTGGGTTTTGCCCTCTTCCCTAAACAAAAACTTTGTATTAGAGGATTTTTCATGTATTTACCTTTAGGATAGAAACTGAACAGACACAAGAATAATCTTGTATTAATGTTTAAATAATCTTGTATTAATGCTTAAAAAAACAGCAGTGTATGACTGGAAAGTTAGCAGTTTGAAATGAAGTGATTAATCAGCTATTATTACAGACATAGTTAAGATCCACATTATTTATTCTCAGGGCAGCATCACTTGAAGACTTTCTGGATCACAAAGAGCCCTAAAAGCATTGAGCCACTACCAGTTTACAGAGTTGATATGTTGATGTTTTCTTCAACATCAAGTTCTTCCGACGTTTTCAAACCTTTATTCTGTAGCTATAATCAACAGGCACCTCAGCACAGCCCAGAGAACAGGTGAGCAGGAGACTTGGCTTCTGCTTTTACCTTCTGTACAGTTAAGTCTACAGACATGCTGACAGCAAGGCAGGGCAAATCATCCAGCAAGATTAGAAATAGTTAGGAAGAGACTATCGTAGCTATTGCTCACCCTCTGATGGTGCACGCTGATCAGTCTTGTTTGCCAGGTCACTGCTTCAGGCACTGTTTGGCCAGACAGAATTCAGAGGCAAAGGATGTAAGTTAAGGCTTATGCACAGAACCATGTGGAATTGAGAAATTAACCTTTCACAAGACATGAGGTCCCACTTCTCTGTTACTCAGTATTAGCTACAGTCTGGGCTCTCTGGTAGTCTTGGAAGAAGAATGAGTTCTGAATGTAAGACGGAGGGAGAAATATTTGTCATGCAATATGCTGCATTCATCCCTATGGGTTAGACATTCTTTGGTCAGTAGTTCCACGAAACACTTAGTGGCACACTCTCCTTGTTTGTGCGTATACACTTTTCCTATCCATATATGCCATTTGCACCTGGAAAATGAGTTGATAGTGCAATTTGCAGGCATAAATATAGTGAATGAACATTATTCTTCCTCCACCCCCTTCACGACATCCACACAAAAGCAATGTTCACAGACTTGTCAAGTATTTTCGCATCTTTTGATAGGCCACTATAGATTAAAAAAGTATCTGAATGAGCCTCACATGATATTTAATGATGGTTGGGCTTTCCTTTTAAAATTGTTTGTGTACCTGAAGAAAAAAATAATTCAGAAATGTTAAATTAATGGATTATTAATTGTCAGCTTGGTAAAGCAGCAGAGATAAGAAAAGTTTACTTAAATAAGATGTTCTGCTGAGAATTCTTATGATAGTATAAATTTTTAGTATTCCTGCAGCCATTTAAACAGCTGAAGGTAGATCTCCTTGGTTGTTATTACTGGTTCATTACCTATAAAAAGGCTTCAAGATTCACATTCTCATCTTTAGATCATAATTTAAATAAACCAGGCTAGGATAAGAAATCTTTCTTTAACTCACAATACTGATTGCCAAGCATTTGTGTTCATCAGACAGGAAAGGAGATTAAATGAGAACTTATCCCACACCCTGCATGGGATAAGTATGTGTAAATTTATATTTTCTGGCATAGGGAAAACTGAAATAAACCCTATATTTGCTATACTTTAACCGTAGTTATAGTCTAAGTTTGATTTGTCAAATAATCTAAATTTCTGAAAATTTCATATAGTTGATCTTAAAAGGTGCACGTCCACTAAGGTGTGCATAGTATCACATAAAGGATTTGGTGACAATGTGAATAGCGTGCAGGTATTAGAGAAATTTTTATGGAACATAAAATTAATATATCTACATTCCTATGCATAATTCAGATAATGAAGACTGCAGGTGTGTTTATGCTGTGGACATTACTCTTCATGTACTTTATTCCATAATAGAAGGATTTGCAGAAAATATTTAGGATGTCTGCTACAAACTGGCACACTAACAATTTCGGAGACCATTCTCCTTTACCAAGAGAAGAATAGTACAATTTGATTAGCATTTTTTATAGAAGCTGAAAGCATTTACATGTCTTCACGCATGACTTCTTGGCTGAAGGTAAAATTTTACAGCCGTTTCATTTATAATGTTTACCTGTGCTCTGCCGTGGACTTACATAAGCAACACAAGATAAAGAATACAAACAAGAAAATTATGAAGGGACTTAACCTTCTTGAAAATGCAATCATGTTGTTAAGCTAAAACTGGCTTCATTATATCTTATTGTTTAAAACATTTTGCATGCCATGTCCCTAATCAAGTTTTGCTTAGCAACACCACAGCATTTAGTCCTCACTAAAATTTAAAACTGCACCTTGCACTTCTGTGTATAAAACTCCTTGTAAACACCACCAGCTGGTATCAGAGCACAGGAAGAGTTACAGCTGCATGAAGTTGTTACATGTAGAAGGTACATTTACATGCAGTCAATGTTTGGAGGGAGGAATTCTTCCATGGTTATTTGTCTTCTGGTGAGTCTACTATGGTTTCTTGTTTATGCACGCCCTTATATATATACACATATATATATATTCATATACATAAAATGACAAATTATCCAGAAAAATCAGCTAAAGTGCATGGTCCTGCTTATTTTTCTTCTAATTCAATCATCACATTAAACGCCAAGAGTGTAATTCTTATGAACAGTTAGAGAGGTGTTCTTTCTGTTGTTCACCAATTCTGCAGCAATCTGCCTAGGAAAATCATCTAGAAATGTCTACATAGAAAATCAATGAGATTCCTGTATTTATTCATTTGATTAAAATGGATTAAATTTTGCATAAGGAATGAAATCAAAGGTCTCCTGTTGAATCCAACAGGAGATGAATTGGGTCAACAGGCCTCTACATAGCAGCTCTGTCACTCTCCTCCCAGAGAGCTTATGCTATTCACATTTACTGTGTCATGTTTTCGAATGCCTGCAAAAGCTCTTCCTGGGCTTTTAGCACAACAGAGTACAACCTCTCTGAAGCTACATGTACTGTCCTAGCAAAGAGGCATGATAAAGTATCTGATGTGTAAAACCTTATTTTGAAAGATTTCTGTCACACAGAGATGTGACAGAACTATACTAGAAAAATACTACAAATATTTATCATTAAAATATTTAGAGATAACTTGGTGTCCACATATTGGTATTTGGCAGTGAAGGATGCGTTGTGCAGGGCTCCGTTTTAGGCCCTGTGCTCTTCAATATCTCCATAAATGACTTGGATGAAGGACTGGAAGGGATACTGAGCAAGTTCACAGATGACACAAAATTGGAAGGAGCTGTTGACTCCCACGAAGGCAGGCAGGCCCTGCAGAGCGATCTCAACAAATTAGAGGACTGGCAATCACCAACCGTATGAAGTTCAAAAATCCAGGGAAGTGCTGGAATCTGCACCTGACATGGGGCAACCCTAGATGTACAGACAGACTGGGGAAGGAGATGCTGGAAAGCAGTGCTGTGGAAAGGACCTGGGGATCCTGGCTGAGGGAAAGCTGACCATGAGTCAGCAGTGCCCTGGCAGCCAGGAGGGCCAATCGTGTCCTGGGGAGCATCAGGCACAGCATCGCCAGCCGGGCAAGGGAGGGGATTGTCCTGCTCTGCTCTGCACTGGGGCGGCCTCATACTGAATTCTGTGTGTGGTTTTGAGCACAAAAATATAAAAAAGATATTAAGCTATTAGAGAGCATCCAAAGGAGGGCAACAAAGATGGTGAAGGGCTTGGAGGGGAAGCCACATTAGGAATGGCTGAGGTCACTTGGTCTGTTCAGCCTGGAGGAGACTGAGGGGAGACCTCATTGCAGTTACAACTTCCTCATGAGGGGAAGAGGAGGGGCAGGCAGGGGCAGGCACTGATCTTCTCTCTGTGGTGACAGGACCCAAGGGAATGGCCTGAAGTTGTGTCAGGGGAAGTTTAGGTTGGATATTAGGAAAAGGTTTTCACCCAGAGGGTGGCTGGGCACTGGAACCCAAGACTCCCCGGGGAGTGGTCACAGCACCAAGCCTGCCTGAGCTCAAGAAGCCTTTGGACAATGCTCTCAAGCCCATGGTGCGACAGAGCCAGGAGATGGACTTGATGATTCCTATAGGTCCCTTTGAACTCAGCATATTCTGTGATTCTGTGATTTCTTATATGTATACACATGCATTTCTTAATTTGATAAAACCTCACGCAAGGTTTATCTTTTATCTTTCTTAAGTTAAAAGTCAAAATATCGAGGGCTAACAATGACTCTGGATATTTATTTTGAAACTGTCCTTCTAAACTAATCCGTCATGATAAAACACAGAAAAATGTATGTACAGAAAACTCAAGACCTAAATATAATATATGTTCATGATAAATATGAACAACACCCTTCTTTAATACTGATGAAAACTTCAAAGCAGCTGCCTTCATTCATATACTGACAGCAGAAAAACTAAAAAAAAAATATATATATATATATACACATATATACTTTCTTTTCTTGGAAGGGTTAACTGGGTTCCTGTTACTTGGAATCAATTTAATGATTTGCTTAAGAGCACAGACTTTGTCAAATCTTTCATTAACAAAATCATCACACCATTTTTCCCACTTAAACTGGTCATATATTAGTGTAGCTAACTTAAGATCAATCAAGACACTTCTAATATAAAGCCAAAATGAGCGATAAGAAGAGTTAGATTCATACTAACCACTTTTTAGCAGTGGACATTATGGAGAAAATCCATGCAATCTATATTGCTGAATTTAAGATTGCTGGCATTAGCAACAATTAAAAAAAATAAAGGGCCCACTTCAGAGTACAACCTGAAAACATAATGGCAAAATGTCTGCCATAAAGTATGAACTAGGAGATACTATCCTTTCAGCATAAACACTTTTTCCCTGCTGTAGCTCTAAAACTTTTTATCATGAAATTCACCAAAAATAAAGCTATTACAATCATTTGACACAGTTATTAAGCCATAGCAGATGTTACTTGATAATATAAATGCCTAGATATTAAAAAAGTAGATTATAATAATGCTAGAGAATCCCTCTGAATTTTTTAATTGAACATGAACAGACACAAATGTGACAGCCAAGTGTTTAATCAAATCTGCGCATTTCCATTTTTGGAAACTGTTGCTTATATGTGAAACTTAAGAAAGACTGTAAAACCCCTTTTTCTCAAGAGCATCAATATTTTCCTTTTTCATCTAAATTAAATCTGTTTGAGAAGCCTGTAGATGTTTCTTTCGCGGGTTCCCAAGAGCACAACTGCCAGATGCACTCTTGCATATATTTGACTAGTAAGAACATGAAAACAAGAGCCTAGACCAAACCCGTGCTTGTACTTGTAATCTTCAAATACTAGGTTGAGCAGTTTAATCTAAACATGAAAACTACTCTGTTTCTATATATCTCTTTTTTACCACTAGGAAGGCAGTGAACACTAAACTTTTTTAAAAAGTAGCTCCCTGTAGCTTAGGTATAAATAAAATATAAAATAATATGGGTGTCAAATAAGAAGCCACATAATCTGAGTCACTAAATTTAAAATAGTTCTGTAGGTCTTCTGCTATAAACAGACAAACCTTTATGGTATTTCAGCTTTCTCTCTTGCATTTTGATGTCATGTAGAATGGAAAAAACATATCCTTTCCTTAAATGATAAAACATCTCTGATGATACTGACAAGAATAAGTCTGATAAGAATATCATTCCAAAAAGATTTTATAAGCATGAATCTGAGTGGAAGGAAGTCACCAGACTAGAAAAAAATTCAGTGAAGATGAAGATCTCTTTCAAAAGATCAAATCTGCAATTGCCACATGATATGCCACATGGAGGTGTCTCAGTCTCCTTTGCTGGAGCCTTTACAGTGAATTCATGGATCTCAAGGGATCCATGCACAACATGCTGAAACCCACTGATTTTTAGTCCGTTCTTGCTGAAATGGGCAAGTAAAAATAAGCAAGAATGATTAACATCAATTCATGACATTACAGTGTCAGCTGGCAGAAGGACTGGGTGGCACGGCAGCCATGCACAGCAGGGTCCTGCAGTTTGGACTCATTTACTCAGCAAAACAAAAAATCTGCAGAACTCAGATTACTATGTCTGCTTTGAAGCCCATGATGGCAGTGTCCACGCAGAAGACATGCCAGAAGCTTTGCTATGTGCTGAAGGGAACGGCCTTGATCCAAACCTTATGACAGCTTCCAACAGGCCAACACTACTCATTTGCGGGTCAGAGACACACATGAGGACACAGAGACATTGAGCCGTATTTCTTCAATTTCCCCATCTGCTCCTAACATCCCAAGCCCTCCCCACCCTGCCTGAAGAAGCCCCCCTCATCTGGAAGGGTCAGCTCCCAGGGCAGATTTGCCTCTCCACAAGCAGAGCTGCCACCCTCACAGCAGCAACCTCACATCACCATTATCTGGCTTGGGGCTGGCACTCTTACAGACACATTGTTTCAACTTTTCCTCCATTTTTGCCATCTCCATTCTGCTTTTTCTTATTTCTATTAGCTCACACCTTTCTCCTGTTTACATTAACTTATGCTTTTAAAAAATTGCAAAATGGAAACTATAAACACCTTGTCACGGTCATTTCCTGCCCGGATGACCTTCCTCCTTAAGAAGGAGCATGTAAACAACACACACACACACACACACACACACACACAAACCCCCACCCTCCCTTCCCCGTTCTCCTCAAAAGGTTAGAAAAAGCAGTAATGCCTTTCCTGGGGAAGGAGGGAAGATTTGAGAAGGATTCCTTCCTGTTTGGGAGGTTCTGAAGAGATACAGGGACATGCTCTGTGCAGGACCAGACCTGTGGGCAGCACATGATGCTGCCCAGACTTGGTGCTTTCTGCACATCTCGGGCTGTACCATGTAAACTGAAATTGAACTCGCTCCAAAGAAGCCAATGAAGTTTCAGCAGCCAACTCAGAACAATTTCAGCATCGCTTTGGAAAGTATTTAAACACACATACACATGCCAGAGGATTAAGAGCACATAAAAACTAGGTTAAAATAATGTTAAATATCTAAATTGACCCCCTGGTAGTAGTTACAGCTCTTCCATATGTCTGCCTTAGCTCATTCTTTTGTCTCTGAGACTTCAGGAGTCAAAGAAAGAGCATTATACTAATTATATACTATACCATGGAGTATTTACAGCAATTCCTGTTACTAAGAACTGCCTGAGGTAAAAAGAGAGAGCAAAAGCTTTAATTCCTGCACTTTGAAGTAAATCAATCCCTTAACATTAATTGAATAGGACATGTATATTGTAGAAACCATCTGGGTCAAAAAGCCAGTCTCACCCTTTTACGTCCAGTATCTTTTAAGTACAACACTACAAATGGTGAAGAAAAAAAATGTGATTTTTATGCCAAACAAGTTACCATTTTTTTTCCTCATATATCAAACAGGTTAATCAATCACAAATGCAAAATCTACAAAGCATAATTAAAAATGTGCCATAAATTCATCAGCAGAAAACCAATTCTGTAAAGTCACAATAGCTGGTGCTACAAATTCACAAAGCCTTTTAAAGAAGCCTTAGGGAAAACGTTTGATTCTAAATTTGAGCCCAAGAACTCCATAGAGTAAAACTATGTTATGTCACCTTGTTAGCCATAATGACTGCAATGATACATCCTGGTTCAAGCAAAATTTTTACTGTATTTGATCAAAGGCAAAATCAAATCCTGGTATAAACCAGAATTCCCTTCTTTCTTGCTATCATCTCAAAACACTTTATATTTTAAGAAAAATGCATTTTACAATGAGTTCCATATTTTTCTTTTTAAAAAATGAATGTGCTGTAGCTCCCTAGCAGTTTATAAGGTTTATTTCAAAAATTAGTAATTTGGTTCCATTCAAATAGGGGGATGGAGTTTCCCAACAATACAGATTGGTGCTTGATGTGATTTACATGTGCCTCTCTGTGGTAGGCATGTGGTTACACTGGGCCCATGATTTCTACTGGCTTTCAATGACACTTGCAAAACAAAAGAGGAAATATGGTTACTTGGATCAGCCTACATCCAAGTAAGAGAATCCATGGTACAGTTAAAAAAGTCTTTGTATTTCTGGTTTTATTGATTTCATTTTGCTGAACATGTCTAAAAAGTGTGCAAGATCCACTACCTCCCCTCCCTGAGGAAAATACCTCCTTCTGTATTTATTTCCATACCGTAAGATTGCATCCTAGCACCAACACTCCAGGAGCGTGCAAATGAATAGAGGTGGGGCTGGCTGCGCAGCAGAAGCCACCTCTGCCAACTGTATCGCCTCTTCAAAGTTTTACCTATATTATTGCTTCTCTTTTGGTGACTGCCCACTAATCCAAGTTAACAAACATGTTTTTAAGTGTCTGGTTATGCTCTATAAGCATTTGTCAGGGGCACTGCTTTCAGTTTATCTCAGCTTCAGCAATTTAAGGCGAATCCCATGGTGAATCAAGATCAAAAGTGATCCCCTCAGGATACCATCTGGGTCACTGATGTACAATTTTCAGTTTATTCTGACTATGCTGGGGAATAAAACAACTTCAGTATTGAAAAATAAATCACCTGGAGGATTAGACTGCAAAATGACATAAGAATGCCTTCTTAATGATGGGACTTAGAACAAAAAAATAAGCAAAACTTTCCTTTGCATCAAATACTGAAGAATTTGGCTGGCTGCAGTGATGGCTGGCAGAAAAACACAGCAAATGTCAACTGCCACATTGGATGTCCTGAGAGGTAACAAAACAGACTGCATGAAGCTTGCCAGCAGATACTTACACTTCAGCAGAGAAGGGAAAGAGTAACTGTTTACTTGAATCTTCTTACAGTTACCCTTTTATTTTTCCACAGCTCATGTTTTGAAAAACAGTTGAAAAGTTGTAAGAATTAAGTTCTATCACTTAAATAAAAGTTCCAACAGTTAAATGAAAGGACTTTGCCTTTCAAACATGGAGAACAGCTGAATGAGAGTCCTATGCAGTTCTTTTCAAGGACCTCTGACCTCTCATCTCTGCAGGACAGGGTGGCACTGGGGGCTGAGAGGAAGGAAGAGACTTGTTCACTGTCATGTTCCCTGTTCAGGCTTACAAGTCCATGTCAGTGGCTGCAACAGGTCTGTCAGGTGCAGAAGGGTGTCTCATGGTGCAAACACGCATTAGAAATGAAGACTACTTCCCAAGTGCCTAATCTGAAATCCATCACTGCTATTTGAAAGGGTGCTTGTTCACGAAATTTAGAGATTTGGAAATTCTCCCAAAAGTCGCCCTGTTTGGAGATCTCTAAATGTCACAAAAGTGCAGAAGCAGCATGGCAAAATGCTTAAACAAAATGTGTTTCTTGACAGGGTGATACTTAAGTCCACTTACCACATGAAAGTAATCATGGGCAGATGGTCAAAGTCCTCGTGTGTGGAGCCAGTGAGCATATGCCAGAATACAAGGTGAGTTTGCACATAAAGGCTGCACTCTTCTCAGCACAGTCTGGGCCCTAGGTGATTTCTCAGCACTGTGAAGAGCTTCTATGGAATAAGCCAGCACCTGTCACTGGATTCTTTCTTTTAGGCTGACAGAAACAATCACGCTAAAGAGATAGCTTGAAGCAGAAGATCAGCTTTATTTGCCAAAGGATTCTCAAGCTGCTGCATACCCACCATCCAGCCTCAGGATTTTGTCTCAACTCCAGCTCTTGGGATCCTATTTTTATCCCTAGCTTTCTGCCTGTATTTTCCATCCCTTGCTTCCTTCCCCTGAGCACACACAAACCCAGAATGCAACTGAGGACCTAAACCATGTCAGTATACACTGCATAAGCATGCACAGAGTTGTCCCAGGGATCTCTAGCCACAGCATCAAGAATAAAGAAACCTGCTTTGGCTAAGTGCAATGTATAATAGACTAGAAAAGTGTGGGTGCTGCTTTGGGATTGTCAAATTATTTGAGCAGCAGAGGCAAGAGTCACTTAAACTTCTCAGGGGCAAAGTCATGCCACCTGGTTTTCCAAAGCTTTTGAAAATGCATTTGGAAATGAACAACACACAACAGCAAATGCACTAGATATTTCACACTGGTAGACTAAGATGCAGATACCCAATTTACAGATAACACAACAGCTCCTTTTCCCTTAGTCATAAATTCCAGGATGATCAGATTCTGAATAGCACTCCCAGATACAAAAGAAAAATAGGGCAGATGATGAATATTTTATCGCTGAATTCTTGCTATACATAATCATATTATTTTATTATCTCATGCTGTGCAGAAAAAAAAACCATGGGAAATGAGGCTAGATTTGTGAATGATAATAGTAATTTGTCAAGCTGTTTGATACAAGGATGAAAATACAATAAACATGATTTTAAAAATTGAGATAGGAAGATTGGCTACTGACATGAAATGGGAAAATGTGGAAGTGATTTAAAGATATTAAAGAAATGTAAAAGAGACTGCGGTATATTAATTTATGTAGCAGGAACAACAAAATAAAATACAAGAAACAGTAGCAAAAGCTGTATCTATGAAGAAAAATGGCAACCATTTTGACAGTCTTGGGAAGAAGAGATGGATAAACCATCGCTCGTTACATGTTTCCACTCAAGTTTCACCTTGACTTAGAAAAAGCTATTTTCTTCATACACTGCTCTTCGATTATGTGTGAATGGGGAATACCTTCTGCTAGTGGTACTCAGACACATATATTCAAATCCCCTTTTCCAATGACATTTGCTAGAGTTCAAGTTTCCTTATGAATTACCAGATGAAATGACATGTTTCAGTGTATTCAATACGAATACTAATCACACACTGTAAACAAGCTTTTTTTAAAAAAAAAAGAAAAATAAAAATGAAACCTTTCGGAATCACAAAGACATGTCTGAAGAGACAATGCAGATGGAACTTAGGAGAGGTGCACAAAATCAATCACAGAAGCACAGAGGCTGGAAAGGACCCCTGGGAATCTCAAATCCAACCTCTGGCCTAAAGCATGGCCAGCTGGAGCAGGTTGCTCAGGGCCTTCGCCAGTTTGCTTTGGATACCTACAAGGAAGGAGGTTCCTTACTGCAATTTGGCAGAGATAAAACCTGACTGGAGCTGCAGTTTATGTGACAAATAATGACCCAGGTGTTCCAGCCACTAGCAAAGAAATGGAAATGTGACCCACAGATAAGGTAATCGTATTAACTCCGGCCATGGTGACCTGGCATTTCATTTGAAGTGTAGTAGTTCTGTTCCTAACTGCTCTGCCTGTATTTTATTACTGGGAAAACACTTTAAAAACATAACAAAGCAAAACCCATAGCAGCTGAACAAAAAAAAAAGGTGATATAGCTTGAAGCACGTTGATTGAGAATGTCAATGCAACATGTTGTTTTCACTTTTCAAGAAAGTTAGCCTCATTCCTGACCTATCTTTGAAAAATTCAAGCCTCTCCAGGCAGAACTTTAAGTCTCCACAGTTCATGACAGGTTATGGACTGCATCAGTAATGCTCTAAACATGAACTTTTAAATATTGGCTTTTCAAATAACAACCAAAGGATCAGATGAGGCCAAGTATAAATATTGACCTATGAACAATGACTTAGACTGTCTGCATGGCACTTTGGTGTTTAACGGGAACTAGTATCCAGCTGTCAGTTTTGATTATTTTAGTTTTAATCCCTCATACCAAGATTACACACTGTGTACCCAGCCTGACTTAGAAGTCAATTTCCTTTGTTTCTAACTCTGTAGTAGAAGAAGGTTAAAGCAGGCCCTTCTTCTGACTCAGTAAAAAAAGCCCTTGAAACAGTGGGAGCCTCAGATACCTGAAAGGTTTATAATTAGTCAACCTCTGAAAACTCTTGAAAAAGATACCAGAAATACAGTACCCCTTCAGGTTCCCACATACCTTTCCCTTCTTAATTAAAGAAAGTATAAAAGCAGAACTGAGATCTAAAACACATTTTAGATATTTTTATCTGCTATGCTATCTCAGGAGTCATGTATCAATTACCTCTAGAAAAGCTGCTTGGAATCTGGAGCCTGCCCCGGTGAAATTAAAGCAGGTTTTATTCTTGGCTTGCAGATGATGCAGGAGCACCCTGGGATCCCATGATTTCTATGCCCTGCCATCCTGAATTTCAGTGAGAGCTGCACTTCAAAGCCTTTTTGGTTTGAAAAATCAGAAACAGAGGTCTGAATAACAATGCTTCCTTGTTCTTTTCATTTCCACATTAAAAGATTAACTGGACATTTACGGTACCAACATCCAATTCAGAAATAATGCATGGTCTTGAATGGCAAGAGCCAGGTGAATGCAGCCAGCCTCTGCATTTACCAGGCCAGAACCAGAACCCCCAGCAGCATTCAGAGCATACACCCAGAAGAGGTGCAAACACGTGAAGCATCATTTTGCCTACAGTGAAAGGTCAGACATTCACATTATGGGAGATGCAGGACATTGTGCTTCTGAATACACATCCATAAATAATTGAAAGGAATTAAGGGCTTTTTTTCCCATTTCCCCTTTTCACCTCTAGCCTTTCCCAAGGTCTATAATTTTATATATATCTATATATCAATATGTATTTAATATTTGTTAGAATACTATGGGATAAAGTCCTGGAAGGAAGAGTGATGCGAGAGAGCGGGTTAAGATTCAAGGGTCATCTATTCCAAGCCTAGGAATGATGCATCTCAATGAAGAAGAAGTCAGGCAAAAATGCCAGGAGGCCTGCATGGATAACAAGGAGCCTCTGGACAAACCGAAACACAGAAAAGAAGCCTACAGGGGGTGGAAGCAAAGACAGGTAGCCTGGGAAGAATACAGAGAGGTTGTCTGAGCTGCTAGGCATCAGGTTAGGAAAGGCCCGAGAGAATTAAATCTGGACAAGGACACCAAAGGCAACAGGAAAAACTGTACATTGGTAGTAAAAGGAAGACTAGGGAAAATGTGGGCTCTCTCCAGAAAGGAACAGGACACCTGGTTACCCAGGATATGGAGAAGGCTGAAGTACTGAATGACTTTTTCGCCTCTGTCTTGACCGGCAAGTGCCCCAGTCACACTGCCCAAGTCACAGAATGAAAAGGCAAGAACTAGAAGAATGAAGAATGGACCACTGTAGGAAAAGAACAGGTTTGAGACCATCCAAGGAACCTGAAGGTGACCAAGTCCATGGGATCTGGTGAGATGCATCTGTGGGTCCTGAGGGAACTGGTGGATGGAGTGGTTAAGCCACTTTCCATTGTATTTGAGAAGTCATGGCGGTCAGGTGAAGTTCCCACCGACTTGAACCCTCACTTTTAAAAAGGGAGCAAAGGAAGACCTGAAGAACTACATGTTGGCTAGTCTCACCTTGGTGCCCAGCCAGACCATAGAGAAATCATCCTGGAAGTTGTGCTAAGGCACATGTTAATAAGAAGGTGATTCCTGCCAGCCAACATGGTTTCACTGAGGCCACACCATGTCCGACATATTTGGTGGCCTATTACGAGGGCACTATAGCATTGACGGATAAGGGAAGAGCAGGTGCCTGGACTTGTGGAAAGCACTTGGCACTGTCTTACACGACACCCTTATTCCTAAACCGAACAGATATGGCTTTGACAGATGGACCACTCAGTGGAATAGTGGATGGATTGGTTGGATGACAACATCCAAAGAGTTGCCACCAACGGCTCGATGTCCAAGTGGAGACGAGTGACAGGTGTTCCTTAGGGATTGATATTGGGACTGGTGCTGTTCAACATCTTTGTAAGTGATGTGGGCAGTGGGATTGAGTGCTCCCTCAGCAAGTTTGCTTGGTCACCAAGCTGTGTGGTGTGGTTGACACACTGGAGAGAAGGGTACCAGAGGGACCTTGGCAGGCTTTAGAGGTGGAACCTGTGTGAACATCATAAATCGCAACAACACCAAGTAAAAGGTCCTGCACACGGGTCAGGGAAATCCCAAACACAAATACAGGCTGGGTGGAGAATGAACTGACATCAGTCCTGGGGAGCAGGACTTGGATGTGTTGATTGATGAGAAGCTCAACATGACCCAGCAATGAGTGTGCTGGAAGCCCAGAAAGCCAGCCATACCCTAGGATTCATCCAAAGCAGTGTGGCCAGCAGGTCGAGGGAGGTGCTTCTGCCCCTCTGCTCTGCCCTCATGAGACCTCACCTGGAGTGCTGCATCCAGCTCTGGGGCACCCAACATAGGAAGGAAATGGGTCTGTTTGAATGAGTCCAGAAGAGGGTAATGAAAATGCTCAGAGGACTGGATCACCTCTCTTACAAAGACAGGCTGAGAGAATTGGGGTTGTTCAGAATGGAAAAGAGAAGGTTCAGGGGAGACCTTACAGAAGCCTCCCTGTGCCTGAAGGAGAACTAAAAGAGAACTAGAGAGAGCCTTTTTACAAGGGCATATATTGACAAGACAAGGGGAAATTCAAACTGAAAGGGTGCAGGTTTAGATTAGATATAAGGAAGAATTTTTTTACTGTGAGGGTGGTGAGGCACTGGAAAAGGTTGCCCAGAGAAGTCCTCAAAGCCCCATCCCTGCAAGTGTTCAGGGCCAGGCTGGATGGGCCTCTGAGCAACCTGGTCTAGTGGAAGGTGTCTGGGCCCACAGCAGGGAGCTTGGACCTAGACAATCTTTAAGGTCCCTTCCAACCCAAACTGTTCTTTGATTCTGTGATGAAATGCTGATCTCTAGCATTTCCTTTGTGCAGATGTGAGACAGGAAGAAAGACCCTTTACTGCATTAATATAAGTTGTTGCTGACATGAAGGAGAGAGGCAGAGTGACCAAGCATCACTAAAAGTGGCACTTCAGTGTGTTCAAGGATGGTGAAGCTTACCTTATTGCCCTGCATTTTCTTATGTGTATATGTTTGACCTCCTTTAGGTGTCCTCTCTTTTCTGTAGGAGAGCTTCAGAGCTTCATCAGAACCTCAGTGAAGGAAAAAGAGCACCACAAATATTTGTTGTAGGTAATGTATCTTACTGAACTTGGTATTCTGATGAAGCTTCTCTCGAGGGTAAAGCGCTGCACCTTTCCAGTGAAATACATAGATCTAACTTTGCAATTTCACTGAGGGTTGTTACACTGTGTGATCGACCTTGGTCTGGCTGCTTTGGGTACAGAGTTTCAAAAATAAATCAAGTTTCCACTGAGGCACTTTAAATACAAATTAAAAAATACATGGATTGACCTTTATGTCACTGAATGAAGCCTTATATTTTTAGCAGTTTTGGCAAACGAGATCAGGAAAGGAAGGCAGATATTTCAGATTATGTTCTTTAGACAGGAAAAAAGAATAATAAGACAAACTGAGTTAGATGTGAAATACCTATACAACTGCATAAAAAGCACATGCATCACAGCCCAGTGCATATGCCAAGCCTGAGACATTTATCTGATGCAAACAATATCAGCAAAAAATCCTGTTTTGTTAAACAAAGCCTTACCTTTCTGCTATGGATTTCCTTGGGAAATAAAAGTCCTCTCCTGCAAGGTAGGCAGCTGCAGTTCCACCTCCGAAATAGGTTTTCCTCAAGAGGGGAGCAATCCGGTTGTTTACCAATAATGCTCCTAAACCAGTTGGGAATCCAAAGATTTTATAGAAGGAGATGGGGATAAAGTCAGCTTGGTGAACTCCCAGGTCCAGTGGAGAACTGCTCACGTACGAAGCTGCATCTAGTAGAACAAACCACTTCCCTGGTATTTTGATGGGGCAGAGTTTTCCAGATTTTATGTCCTGTATCCATGAAAGGGGATATTTGGTACCAGAAAAATTGCTCTGAGCTGGGTAACAGAATAGATGAGGTGTTGTGCAGTTTTGTTCTTCAGCTGGTAACCTGCTTTTTGCTAACAAAATTTCCTTCGGTTTTATTGGAACAGACAAGACATTCATTGAAGCAGTTATGCCCCTCATACCCACCACAGATGTGTGGCTGTCAGTTAGGTAACAAAATCGACTGCTGGGTTGCTTTGTGCCTTCAGGTATCCAAGGGAATGATTCTGCTATCAGTTTAAGTGCAGCTGTGCATCCAGATGTGAAAATGATGGTGTAATCCTCAGCAGTAGTGTGAAAGTGTTGCAATATTCTGAAAAATGAAAAAAAGAAAAATATCCATTTATTTTCTAATTTTTCTCTTTTATTGCTGTGTGATGTATTTCAGTTTTCCTCACTGTGAGTTCTACTCTGACACCAGGTACGAATAGAAGTAGACAAGTTTTGCCAAACAGTACAATAAACTTCAACAAGAGATCCTGAATCATTTTGCCCACAAGAGACGCTTTTCATTGTTGCAGTGAACGTGGCTGTGTTCTTAAGGATAGAAGCCAATTTGCCTGGCTCCAAATAGAGTGGCCAGTCTGGTCCCTCAGTGGGATCCAAATCAAGCCTGCATATAATTAAAATTACACTGTCCTTGAGAGAGACCAGTTTTATTTACAAACTATTAGTGTTTTCAGTTTACAAAATATTTAGAGCAGACAGAGTATGTTTTAGTTAAGATAATCTACTTAAATTGTGAGCATCCAAATTAAGGGTCACTATTCAACAGGGAAACCTTAGCAAACAGCTTTGCTCCTTACTTATGTTATTAACAATAGAAACAGAAGGCAGCAAGAAGCAACACACATTTCCATGGGCCTTATGCACATAAGGCTGTAATCTCTGTGCTCCACAAAGGTAGCCCAAACCAGAAGCAATCTATCATTTTCCAATGAGCCAAACTATGAAAAGCAAACTGGTCTCTGGAGGCATGTCTGTGCTGCACATTCTTTGATGTCTTGAGAGCACCTTGTTGGCTCTAAACTACTTTTTGTGAACACCATCTAACACAGCTTGTGGTACCCATGCTAGGCTGTGCAGCTATTACAGTGTTGCAGTGTGCAAGACGAGTCTTTTCAGAGGCTGAGGAACAGCATCAATTCAGTCACCTTTCTTACCTTTTTCACCTGATGGACTTTCTCTGAATTAACTTTATAAAACTCCTACTAATGTAAACAGAAAATGTTACAAACATCTGAGAGACATCAGCTTCAGAGAATGGAGCAGAGCAAATAAAATTGAACCAGAACATACATGTTACTGCTCAGAAATGCTCTCCAAGCAGCTGGCATTCTGATCTGTGGAATTCCAGATACAGACCAGCATTTAGAGAATGTATGAACTCTGGTTTCCAATGTGTATCATTAAAAGTTTGCATGTTTTATACAACAGGATATTCCCTTGCTAGAAGAGGCAGAAACTGAAGATACAGGTGCATTTAAATATAAGTTGCACAAAAGATTATGTGACAAATTCAAGTTAAAAATCATGAAACATAGGACAGTGCTGAAATTCCTTAAGACTGTATTCATCCAGTCTGAAACTCAAATGCTACAGGCAAAGGGTTTTAGAGCTGGGTGGTGGGTGCAGCAATCAAATATTAAACACTGGAATAGGAACAATTGCAATGGCTTTGATGATTTGCACTAAAAAAACACCCTAAAAAGGCCCACTGAAATGATATCATGAACACTTTTCTCAGTTGAAGAAAACTCTTATGGTACTGGGAAGTACAGGATGCAACAGATGGATTTATAGGCCCGAATGAGACTTGACTTTCTTCAGAGCTTAAATTTTTGAAAACTGATGCAAATGGTAGGTATTTTATGTCTTTTGGAAATAAAGAAAGAATTCCAACTTTTTTGAGGAAGCAGGTCATGGACTTAGGCTTTAAACATTCTGAGAAACCATTTGAAAGAATTCATAGGAATCTTTCTGAAATAGACCTGCCAAGGGATAGTTGCTGCAAGCATTCACAGCCCTGCACATAATTTTTAAAAACCATGTTCACAGAACCCAACTTTTTCCATTAGAGTTTAGAAACCCTGTTAGCGCTGAAGACAGGAACGATCACAGACGTTTTTGTATCGGGTACTGAGCTGACAGCCTGCCTCATTCATCGCTGTGACCTGCTCTCTCCGGTCACTGAATCATTCCCCCTTCCCCTGCACAGAGCCATGCAGCTTTTCCCTCCATCACCTGCTTTACAGCTTAGAGCATGTGTACGTGTCATGTCGGACACCTCAGCGAAGGAACCTGAAACTCTCAACCCAGCTGGCTGCAGGGTTACCACTCAGAGCCATGCCCTCAATTTCAGTCCTGATAACATTCAGCCTTTATTCTTCTTTCCTTGTATTTACCTAGATACAGGAAAGCTGGAAAGCAGAAGAAGCAAGAGTCCTAATTTCTTCTTCAGGGACAGAGAAGGAAAGCATTGTACTTTTGTTTCTACAGGAAAGGAATGGTGGAAAGTAGATTAGAAAGGAGGCTGGGCCTTTGTGGTTATGGGCATAATTTTGTATGTATTATCTGATGTGGCTTATTTTTGTATGCTCTACAGTCATACTGGATAGGTTTTGGAATCATCACACTGATATAAACAAAATTGCAAAAAGGTTGTGCAATCCAAGAAAAAGGAACAACAACAACAACAACAACAACAATAAAGTATCCAGCTTGCTCTATTTTTACCTCTGTGAGCGGTAGGCCAACTTATGTATTCACATGTACGTGCACACACAGAATACATTTTGAGCTAAAAAACTTGGTGATACGAGCAAATTCTTAATATGTAACATCTTTTCATAAGAGTGAGCTGACAAGAGCAGCGACAAAAAGCAAGCCGAAGGCTATTATCAAGTCTGCTCCTCTTTTACTCTCTATAATTTCTCTGCTCTCCTCCCCACTCAGCCTCTTTGTGCCACACAGGCTCAGTGCGAGGTGAGACACACCTGGGTAAAATGCTAAATTTTGTGTAAGAATAGCACCTGGAGTTCTCCACTGGAATTGTACTTGCTTACCACAGCACTTAATTTGACCAAAAGACACTGTTAAATGACTATAGCTGGAATGCAAAAGTGGTGGAATGGGATTTAATAATGGGATGCTGTCATCCAACCATGAATATCAGAGTCAGTGAGTACCTTTATAAAACATTTTCAGAATTTTACAAAACAATAAGTACTATTTTGGATTGTTTAGGCTCACAAATAGTGACAGCTCTATGTTTAATTCATAAATGAGTGAGACAAAGCTCACTGGTATTTTAACTATATTTAGTTTTAATTCATTCAAATTCAGAAATAGCTGAACAGTTCTGAAATAAAATCCCTGACACAACACTGATGTATTATCTATTCAGCTCAGTACCAGAAACTGACTTTCAGATGAAAAAAATCAAGCTGTAGGGTTAACTTTTCAGAAGTCTCCAAATAAATTAGGTGCTTTTTTTTTTTAAAGTCATTTAAGTTCCTAGAGCTAGAGAAACAACCAAGTTATATTTCTAATTGACTTAGATAGGAAATAGATTATTTTGTAAGTAAAATTAAGTACCTATTGCATTTTGAGTCTCCAAATGCCTTATAAAATTGCTGTGACTCCAGTACTTGCAAAAGAGGTGGAATTTTAAAAGTCAGAATTACAGTTTGATTGAACTATTTCTAACCTCAAAAAGGAAAACAAATAAATAAAGCAAGAGCAACTGAATTCAGGGAATTTCCTTCTCCAGAATGACTTCTGATGTGCAGAGCAGAAAAGCTGCGAGCACCTCAGAATAAGGTTTATAAAATGAATACCACAAAATCCTGAACTAGAGCAGCACTGCCATGATAAAATCAGAGTACTCAGGGACAGAAAATGGCAATACATCTCAATGACTTCTGCAGCCCACAGTACTAATCCTCAGTTTTGACATGGATATTGGGAAGCACTAGCTATTACACACAAAATTCCTAATGCTGTCTGTCTTTGTGCAAGACATACCCCATCACAGTGAAATGCAGTACACCTTTATTACACTCCGGGAAGATTTATAGCCATACATAAGGTCGCTGTTGGCAGCAGGACTGAAGACTTGCAGTAGAAAACTGATAACTTGATCTACTACAGCTCACAGCTGCAAAGAGCAGCGGCATTTTATAGTATTACAAATTCCCACTTTTCAAAGGACTCTTTGGAAGGAACGACTAAGAGGGTAATTGTTTTATTAAACATATGGATACAACTGTGATTTCACTTACAAGCTGGCAGAAAGGCTGAGGAACTTAACCCAGTTCCTTGCTGTCAGGCTGGCAAGGCAGGGAGGAAGATGCAAGCTCCATCTTTGCAGGACATTGAAGACCCACTATGAGCAGCCACGTCTTCTCCTCATCCTCTCAACACTCCCAGGAGCACAGATCGTGACATACATAGATCATGAAACCTGTCCAGGGAGAAGGCAGTGAAAATGCCCCCACTTGAACACACCTCCCTGTGGGTGTTTGTATTCTCAGACCTCTCTGTTAGCTGGTGTTTAATCATTTTTAAAAGTTGCCAGGAGACTTTTGTATCTTTACAACAACAGCTGAGCCAAAATGCCTTTGCACTTCAAAGCAAAGAAAGTCAATTTTCAACCCAACCAAGCCTGCTGTCTCATTTTATAAACTTAACACATGCAAAATTAATAATGAGCTTTATACTTAAGGACTTCTATAATCAAGTCATATATTTAGAGGGAATAGTCACATTATCTAACTTATCCAATCCAAAAGCCCGAATTAATAGTTTAATTAGAACTATCACTCCACAGTGCCGCTGGCAGCTCTGCAGAAGGTAAAGGCTACTATTTGTTCAGCTACCTTACGGACGCTATGACACTCAAAGTTAGATGAGAGAGATGCTCTCCTAAGCTGCTGCCTGGCTGCCACTCTCTCATGCAAGAAGCCCCTTGTTCCTCCTTGCCATCAGCTCTTTGTAGCTCTCAGCAGAAAATCAGTAGCAAACAAACTTATTCCCATACTACACCATTTCCATTACAGCCTCCCAAAATTCAGCTGACTGACATGGCTTTTCTTCCATGCTGCCAGGCTTAAAATACTTCTAAAATATGTTTTACATCAATTTCTCTCTGTTTAAATCTACCTTTTGAAAACAGCCAGTAAAAAGCTGAAAAGCAATTTATATTGCTAGATTTGCTTCCCTCCATACTTTAATTCCAATTGGTGCAAACATTTCTATCTCTAGTTGGCAAGATCAAAATATGCTCAAAGACTTAGTGGTTTACATTTTTTATATTTGTATTCACATTTTTATTTAGATTGTATATGAGTTTTCATAAACATCACCAGTACAATGATTCTCTAGTCAGTAGCTGATAAAAAAAGCCTTATAAAAATTTAAGTATTGCCATTGTAACAGGAGATTCAGATTTGAAGACAGAGCATAGTTACCTATTCAACAGTATAAGTTTAGGTTGCACTTTATAAAGGAATCTTTTCAGCTGCACATTTATATCTAAAAATATTTTATATTTTAACATGTTTTCAGTGTCATGCCAGCCACATTCACAAATCCAGTTTAGACTTGTATTAAAAGATGCTTACCTTGGGCCTTAAAAGTATCACCACAGTTTTCTGCTCTATAGAAACTGAAAAGATGTGACATGCTGTTGTTTAATAAATAGGTTTTGTAAGAATAAAATAAATAAATTACTTCTGAGCCAGATTGGTTTTTTTTAATTTAAATTCCTTAACTGGCATTTTAATCCTTTCTGCACACAAGTGCATGTGGGAAGTTTAGACAGGGTCTGCATCTACGTTTCTGGATAAGAGTGTTTTAACATTAAGAGTCAGCTCCAGCGATCAAAGCAGCCAATGGAAAAACTCCCACCAACTTTAGTGAGAGTTCCTAAGGTCTTGTAAACTGCTGTGGCTGTTACAGAGCAGGACCCACCCCTGCTTTCAGGCTTAACTTCAGGTGCAGTAGCAGTTCTGTACATATTTTTCTCTCTACATACACAGAGGAAAAAGGAAAAGAAGATGTGGCTATCCTCATTCACGCCAGCACAGAAGGATACCATAGAAAAGGATATACTTCTTAACACACAATCCAAATTTTCTTTAATTTCTCTTGCTGACAGAAGTGACAGCTAACATCTATATCCATGAGGGGAATGTTCCAGTTTACAAACTAAAAAGACAGGCCTTCCGGGTAGGAAATAGCTTATATCTTATTTCATAAAGACAAGGTCTATTCAATCCAGTATGTCACAGCCTCAAGTTATATTCTCATTGTCAATTCCCAATTCAAACAAAAGCAAACTAAAATCTATAAATGCTTTAAAGAATCAAATATACTCAAGCAGGAAAAAAATTGGCTAATCTGTCTCCCTTCAGCAAAACATTAACTTATGAAAAAAACCTTTGTAAAGGTTTAGGTTTGAGGAGTTTTGTTTGGTTTTTCATTGTTGTTGTTGGCTTTTTGTTTGTTTTTTTTCTTACAGCTATGTTTTCATCAGAAATCTATACCATATCACCTCTGCAACCCGTGCAGCTAATCCAGTGGAGATCCACCAAATTAGAAGGATTTGCCCATGGATTAATAATAGCATGAGGAAGAGCACTGGGGATAAATAATCCTTTACAGTTGTCTCTCAGAGTTTCCTCAGTCAGTCCCCTTTTCTCTTTCAGTTTCCTTTCTCATACTGACAATGTACAAATTTAAAGTTTTCAGAGCACACTCTAACTGTGAAATAGCTGCACACTGCCTTGTTTATCCTCACTAGTTATATACACACACTTATTTTATGGCCATTTTACTTGAAAGGCACTCATTCTGAACCCAGCTTCTTCCCATTACTGCTTACACGAGAGTGATTAGGATCTTACCCATTGACATGACTGTTGTTTATTTGCTCCCTGGAGATGAAATAAAGTATTAGATGGAATGCCCCTCATAAGTTCCACTTGGCACAGGCAGGTGATGGAAAAGTCCCCCCCTTGCTATTTGAAAGCATTATAATCCTTTACATTTATTCCCCTGTCCAGTTCACTGGAGACACACTGTGGAAATACCTATTTGCTTACAAAGGGTCATAGTTGGTCCTCACCAAACAGATCCTCTCTCCAGCTCCACAAAGCTGGCAGCTCAGCGGAATGCCTGGAGTTTTCCTTGCACAACGGCTTCAGAAGAGCAGGAGCTCTTTAATGGCCACAAAACATCTTCCTGCAGGAAAAGATGCTTTGATGAACAAAGCCTATGAGAAGCACACATCCTGACTGAGAGGTGTTGACCCTCATTACTCATTTCAAAGTGCACATCCAGAAGGTGTTCAGTGTCACGCCTGGCACACTGACAGAGCAAACTACAAATAAGGGTGGTATTAGGGCTCTGCATGTAATCAAAAGAGCAAAACAGTCAGAAGGACTCATAAAATCCACAAAATCCAATACTACAAGCAACCTGTTGGTACAGTTTGTTCTAACACGCAACTATAACTCCTCTCACTGACAGAAGTCTCTAACGCCTGTAACTTCCTAGATGTGGCAGAAACCCCTGGGTAACTCTTTTCTTTGAAATTAAATGTTGTTTTTCTGTGTAGAGAGGGAAGATCAATAGCTACATGATTTTAAAACCACTTTGTGGATATTTTTTCTGAGTAAGATCAGCCAGATCTGTTTACTTCAGTACTTGAACAAGTGCCAAAGATTTGTAAAAACACCCATGAAACCTAGTATTTTCATTAATTACAACACAAGACTCTGAAAATTTATACCACAGGTTCTTTAAAGGAAAATTCACCACCTGGTATTCGAGTAACCAGGAAAGAAATGGAAAACATAACCCATATTTTTAGAGAATCATTTAAGGAGGACTAGCCACAAACATCAAACAGTTCATGAGAAATCCATTCCAAACTATATTTGCACAAACTAATTGCCAAATTGAAAAACTACAAATTAATATGAATCAGTTTTTAAATCATTCATGTCTTAGAATTCAAACTATTTCTGCAGCAAATCTTAGGAGTCACTAGGAGGAAGCAAATTTAAAAACAAACATAGGAAGATTTTGTGCATGGACTAGCATATCACCTCAGTTGGTGTCTAGGCAACTTCAGCATGAGATGTTTTCAATACAGTATTTTCCTCATAAGTTACACCAAACACCTAAAGTCACTGTATTTTCCTCTTACCTAGCACAGACCATAAGTTTTATATTTAGGCATGCCATGAACAGAAACAAAGAACACAAGATTTGCTTCGATGGTGAACACTCGAGACAGCACAATACCAGCCAGAGATATCATTTCTACCATGAATATGTGCAATATCCTATTCACAGGCTACAGGAACAAATTAAAGGGTGTGCATACGGAAATTCATATCACTGTAAGACATCTACACTGTAGAAACCAGAGCACATCACTTTAGAGCCACTCAAAGACCACAGGCTCTGCATCAAAAAGCTCATCTGACCTAAGCTAGAGGTCTGCTTCAGGCTAAGATGTCTCACCCTGGACATGTCCAAATCCTTCCACTGCATGCCAAAGGCATCTAAATGCCTTGTGCACTGTACACAGCTACGCTTATCCAGCTTAACCTCAGCAACTTTGGAGCGCAATCATCCCTCTTCCCAATCTTACTTAGTAAGTCCTGATCTCTGACCTTTCCAGGTGTTCTGAGCTCCTGCTGGGGAGACTCAGTGTTGCGATGTCTAATTAATACTGCTAATGCCAGCAAGCATCACTGCCATGAGGCCTGCCTACCTGCTACAGAGATATTTGCTGGTAACCAGTCAGAAGTTACTACACTTTGTTTTCTGCTTCTTGAAAATAACCATAGAAATAGGAAATAATCAACTGGAGCATAACACTTGGCTATTTTCAGCAACATAACAAATATAAATTTGCAAGGGTTGTTTCAGAAAAAAAAAATCCCACTTAGGTGTTCTGATGGTTCCACACTCTCAAGGTTTTACAGTGGCTAACCTTTTAAGTAACGCCAGATAAGGAGTTAAATATTCTTTAGGGTGCTAAAAAAACTTTATAAGCTAGCTGGTTTTTTTTATCTTAACTAACATACCATTGCTTCCACTCTTTTTTAAACATTATTCTTTATTTAACTTTTATTTAGTGGAATTTGTTTCCAGATCAGATTTGGCCTTTAAACTGTGTTCTTCTGTGATATCTTCAGCCTTGGTTGTTTGTTTTTTCTTTTGTAGGGGCTTTGTAGCCTTTTAAAAAACTACAGCAACTTTTTCCCAAAACAATGTGTCACATACCCCAGACAGTCTCGCTCTGGCCAATCTCTTTTCCCTGTAGGTGCCAGAGAACGGACATGGGACAACGAGTCCATGACCTGTTTACAAAATGGATTTGCTATCAAGTAAGCTTGACTTACTTGCACGTTGCCTGGTATTTTAGATTGTAAGGCATGAGTAATGAAGCATAGCTGCAAAAGCATAACCCAGCAGCTCTCACACTCTCCAGCAACAGTTGGGCTTATTCTGTGATGCGTGAGTCAAGCACAGACATATGCTCACTGAGTCTTCCATTACTTATTTACTCTTTTTGGGGTGGCATTGCCTGGGACTAAGGTAGGTTTGAAAGGGAGGAGGAGAGCAGTTGTATAGACAAGCCTGTGCAACTCCCGTGTACCAGTGTTTCTCTACACCTGCCCCAAACAAGTCCATCCCTGAGCCATCCTGAGTGCCAGGGATCTAAGTGCAACAGCTGTGACAAGGTGTGTGGGTCCCAAGCACTCCCACATGCCTAACAATCTCCTTCTACCATCTTCCTTCTGAAGTTTGAGGGGTCAGTCACTCTTGTGGTTATCAGAAGGTGGATACACCAGAGTCTATAGCCTGTGAAGAGTAGAGCTGCCTACCTCCCTGGTAGGATGAACCACTTGGCAGACATCTTCCCAATGCAGAGATCTATCTGGTGATCTTTCTACTCCAATTTCTGCTCCGAAACAAGGCCTTGATCCTAATCTTGAAAGATATCGACTGCAAATATCAGTGTACACACATCACACATGTATTGCCAACTCTTTAATATTAATATGTTTCTCTGGAAAAATTGCAAAATACAAGGTGAAAGGAAACAAAGACAAAATGCTTTCATGTCAAAAGGAGTCAACTACATAAAATGGACCCACAGTGGTGATGAAGTACTCTGATCCCAAATGTCCAGAAGCTCAGAAACTGACGGTTTCCAGTACAACCTGTTGGAACCACCTCTACAATGTATTGCCACAGCATGGCTACAAAAAATCATCAGATCCCCTGCCAGAGCTTTCTTGCTCAAGAGAAAAAAAGGATTATGAAGAATGTATAATTTCTTGCAATTCATAAAAGGCCTGTACAGTGAGTTCACATATACTCGAGAAATACTTAGGCCCAGAACTTCAGAGGTACTCAGGTGCTTAAATGGGAATTACATGATTTTGTGAATCTGGGTCTCAGTTACTATGGTGACAGAGACTATAGCAAATGCTCACACATATGTAGGCCTTATTTCATCAAGGGTAGCTTTTCAAGTACTGTGCTTTTGTCTGGAAATGACTTTAGATGAAGATGTTAATCTGAAATCACTTCAGTCTGCTTACAACATACAGAGGGCTTACATAAATCTATTTATGCATTTCAACAGCATTTTACTTTACATGGCATAGGTATCCCAGCAAATCAGACAAATCCTCAACAGCAGTCTGTACTTCACCTTGCTGTGGGGAAAAGCCCCAGGAGTGAAGTCCGGAAGACAGCTGGCCACCATTTATTTGCCATTTGTTTTTCACGTGATGTGATATCCCACTTCAGCAGTGTAGCTCTGATTCTGCTTTCTAGGAAGAACATTGAAGCATTTTACACAAAACTGCACAAAATTCCTTAAGGGCAGTGACAATAATATGAAGAGCACAGCCAGTAAGTCTTGGGACATGAATTCCTGAAACCTGCAAGGCTCATACTTTGGCAAAACAGTGGACTATCTGATCACTTGCGAGTTAGAAATTACACAGCATCATGAATTCTTAGTGAAAACATCTTGGTAACCATAATTACAGAAACACTCAAGAGTGAAAGGCTTTTCTGCTTGTTTGTTGAGCTGACCAAAGGATTCTTGGTCTTAGTGTGCCCTTGCTGCATGCTGTTCCCACTGAACCACATTCTTGTGTTGGCTCAAACAGCCCTAAGATTTCCCAGAAACTATGAATGGATGTTTTTTTCATACGGGAAGAATAATTTCTGCCTGTCAAGTTGCTCTTCATTCACCTTAAATCCTGACAATTGAGCTTCCAGTGCTCCTGGCAGTTGACAGAGAAACTTTGACACATGATGGATGCAACAAGGCATAAATGGCTGTTGAGGGATAGCCTTAAAACAAAGCTGGTTGCAATCTACAACATCAGGGGAAAAGGAACAATAAAAGCATTTTAAGGAGCTCACAAGTGACATTTTTAGAATCGTAAAATGAAAGCAGCTTACGGGAAACTTAAAACCCGTAGGATCACAAAACCTCCATATAAAAGCCATTGCTTTATTAATTGAACAGAAAATATGAATAAAACTCAGGAACCAGATGCTGCATATGTGAGAGAGCACTAAGAGAAATATTTTGTGACTTGCTGCAATCCTTCCCATCTTTTCTGAGGATCACTCTGTTCAAGTCAAAGTGGACATGACAATTACAAACTGAAACTAATGCTGTTTAAAGTGTCCCATTAGCTAATCCTGATATAAATTAAAGACGCTATTGATTAGAAAATTCACCCCAGAAGGTGCATATGAAATAACCTTTCCCATTTGGAAACCTCTAGAAGTCAAAAGTGACTAAGAACACGTACTAATAACCACAATCTTGTGGTTATTTCCTTCTACACTTCAATCTCATCTTACAGAGAAAATCTGAATCAGAAAATGTAGTGGCTGCCCTGAATTTCTGTTTTTGTCACTATCTAGCTCCTAGGAGGTAGAAACCTGACCCAGGAAGCCAGGAAATCCAGATGTGAGATGGTCAGTCCATATATAGAAATACACATCCATGTTGCCAGTATTCTGGGAAACATTCTGAATAGCAAATTCATCACTGCAATGTCAGTAGAGCCATTTACAACAAGGATTAATACTTAGGAGCCTATTTCTGCTACTCCAAGTGTGCCACCCTTCATAGCAAAGCCCCCCAAAAAAGAAAAACAGGTCAGGGAAAGATTCTCAAAGTGAGCAGAGAACTACTCACATGCACAGGATATTGCCATGCACAAGATGACACACCATGCTCAGTTGAAACAAAATACTCAGCATCTTGTGGAAAAAGAACCACAGATCACACCTTCAAAACAGTGATTAAGTTGTCTTTTTAAGTTCAAGTTTCTTTACAGAACAAAAGCAGAAAAACCCCAACAACCCAGCATGGAAAAACCTCAGCATGTTTGACTTCTTTGAAATGCCATTTTAAATGGGATGATTAACAGTTTAGAACATTTGCAAAAATTTCTCTTTCCGATTTGAGGTATCAGTGATCTTAAAAAAACTCCAAAGTAAAGTAACATGTTGCAGCTGACAACTGAAATCTGCACTGTAGCCTTTCACCACTCGAGTTGACACCATGTGTTGCTCTAGAAAAGCAGGAATACTCATTCTTTTTGAATACATGCAGATACACTGAAATTGCCTTATTCAAACTTGGGTAACTTCACAGTGCTGTCCATATTCATGCACTGGCAAAAAATTTGTTCCTCACTACGTGATTTCCTAGTTTTGTTGTTTTTCAGGGAAAGGGTTAATTATTCTTCTTGTTTTCATTGGTAAATGTGTGGTCATTTTAGCAGAACTAATGGTTGTGACAACACTGATGCAATTCCTGTCAATGTATGCATGTGTGGGGGCACGTGTGTTGTTACATGCTCACAGTTGCATAAAAAGAAGCCCTCTACCCTTGATCACATTTCAAGGTAAAGTATGGTCTAGAATTTATTGCTACTGGGATCTAAAAGTCCTGAAAGTGTATTCAAGCTAAAACAAAAGACTGGGTACATTCATGTATTATCTTATATAGTGAAGAAACCCTTTTGGGAAAAACGTAATTAAGTGAATAAATCTTTCACTAGACATAGATTTAACCTATAACCCTCTTGCATTAGGGAATCAAGGCATTCTATAAATTCACCAAAATTGGAAAGCTTTATTAATGGCTGGGAAAATTACATTCCAAAACAACTAGAAATTGCAACAGCCTCTGTGTTACCCTGCAGCATCACATTACAATAGGCTAGTTCTTGTGAAAGTGATCTCTTCTCAAATACAAGCCAGAGGGGATGTGAGCAGTAAGATCTGATCAGAGTTTTAGAGATCTACTAAAGCTGTTCTCCACAGCCCTGGGCTCAAATTACACCAGGATCAAGTCACATTTCATATGCATGAAGTAGGAGAACAGAATTCCAAGGTGTTTACTTGACAAAGTTTTTACAGTTAAAATCTACTCTCTTTCTGATCTGCACTTTTAAACTCTACCTATCATAATTTCAACACCATTTTGGAAGATTTGTCACACCTTTGATGCTTTGATATTAGCTTTGGTAACATCTAATATCATGAGGAGCAGAATGAAAAATGAATATACTTGATGAATATTTATTCAAAGTTCTAAGGACACTCATGGTGCGTATGTCTGTGCCCTTTGTACATTGCTTTCTGCAAACATTCCAGCAAATGTACAGCAAGTATAAATGATTACAGAATGTTCTAGGAAGGTAAATACTGAACTTGTAATTGTACACTAGAAATCTGATTCTAAGACCTATGTTCTAAAGGCCAAAGGCAGAAGCTTTACACATGATGTATCTCATTAAGAGGTTCAAATTTTGAATTACAGGATCTCAAAATTAATTGCTGGCAAGCATTCCCTTCAACGAGGTTTTTAGCAAATTATTTGGTGAATAACAAACCACGCTGAAGAACAGTCTTATTTTTATGGACAATTTCCAGAATAAGTGATGAGAAAATCCCAACACAGAATAAATAATTATGTTCTTTGCCCAGCCCACGGTCATCACCTCACTAGGAATTTGTCCAGAAATAGAACCAAAAGGTAACTTTTTTTCAGAAGCTGTATTTAAAGACAATTAAATCCCAGAAGGATGTGTGAAAGTCTATTGTACTGCAGTATATATTTTTAGCTATTACACTTCAGATTTCATTAAGTGTTTGTTCAATGTGACAGAGCAGCAGGACGCAAATGCTCTGGTGTATAATTTCATACTTTTTAATCATCTGTCTAGACCATCTGGCTGCAACTCAAAACTGCTTGTCCCTTAAAACAAAGGTAGATGCATGAATTGTCAAGAGATGCCATCAAAGTAAGTTACCTATAAGTACTAGCAGAAGAAGTCAGAAACAGTAAGTGGTCTGCTATAAAAAGCAGAAGGGCTCATTCCAAATGTACTTTGCTTGTGATTCAAAGACAATTAAATGTGAAGGGTACAAGATACTTTATGTGTTGCTGGTCATTCACATTATAGTTCTACTGGGCTCTTTTTCATTATGCATAATTTTTTGATGAAGAAAAGGGCAAGAATTGCATAGATATTTTCAACTTACAGTACCAGGGTGTTGCACTTCCCAGGGAGCTCCTGAGGTTAAAAAGGTGTTTCTGCACACTATCATGAACTGGGTAATTTCTGTACTCTACTGAGACCTCCCTCTCAACTGAAACAACCACTACCATTTCTACTGTACTCACTGCCCATTTTGGTTAGGGGTCTGGTTGTATCAAAGTGTCACATTGCTTGCAGTAATCCAGAAACAAGATCTTTACAGAAGAATATGAAAGATATAAAGCTCTGTTGATATTTATTGACTCTTTATTGACTCTTGAGTTACTGCTTCAAATATATGCAGGGGTGCAGTGCCACTGATACACCACCTTTGTACCATGTAAAGAACTTCAAAAAGCTCTCAGAATACACCTCTGAAGGTAGAACACCCACAATGGTTGGCAATAAAGCAGATTCTGCTGCAGCGTGTCAGTTTTCGTCTGACAGATGTTGGGCAGGTTCTCCAATTCCCTGCATAGAGCTACTGATTGATTTGTTTCTTTTCTTGAAGCAGGAAGGTTACTGCTTCCTCTGCTGCTGTCTTCCCCTCCTCCCTCCCATTTGGCAGCTATTACAGAAGACTCCTGCTGCAACAGCTATCACTTCAAATCCTGTCTATTTTTCACTGGAAGCAGCAGATGTACCCATAACACTTCACTAAGTTAGAAAGGGAGGGTTGACGTGACATATCTGTACTACAAGTGCACTGCAGGTTTATTGGGTGCTTAAGCCTTGGTAAGGAGAGTATTTAAGCATGTCTTCAACTCTCAATGTTTACCCATTGTTTTCAATTTGTCTGCAATTACACACATACCTAAAAACCTTCTTGAACGGAGACATTATACAGTAAATTTCTCATATTCATCCTTCTTCTTCAACCCCCACAAATTCTTCAAATGCCATAAGTGTCGTAACAATTTTATAAGCTATTCAACAGTTCTTTATTCAATGTTGAGCCATACTGTCTATTTTTATTTAACCACAGGGTCAAGCAGCAAAATGAAAGCAGACTGTCCTCTTACTGCTTGTAAGCTGGCAGAACAGGGGGAGATGTTGAGCAGACTTGTAATGGTTTTCAGCATAGCCTTTTTTGATTCTTTTTCACATGAATGTCCTGTTCTAGAGGTCTCTAAGAAAGATATTCTAGATAAAGAGAGCTACTTTGTTTGTAATATTCCATCAAGCTGCAGTGCAGATGTCGTCAAAGATCTCTGTGCCTACACATTTCTTTAAATGTAAGTTTCAAGGTTAATTTTTATCAAAATAACTCCACATACTAAATAATAATAATAGTAGCAATAACAGTAATAATAAGTACTACTACTAGTAGTAGTAGTAGTAATGAAATATTGCAATTAATATTTTTCATATTATTGCACTTTTAGTGCAAATTTTAGCAAATCTGTAACTGTTTCCATTGCCTTCTTGCTTCACCTAACATGTGATGGTGAGATTAAAAGATAAGGACTGAGCTTAAAAAAAAAAAAATCCCCAAAACCATCTCCCAAAATCTCAGTTCCTCTTACCATGAACTGATAGTACAGAGACACACTTGGTTATTGTTGTTGTTTAATTATTTGCATTCTTTTACTATACAAGAAGCTCTGCTTACCCACAGGATGCCACTGTGAGAGATGCTGTATTCACACAGAACAAACTAAATTCCCCAAGGAACTTCAGGATGGCTCTGATTGCCTTCTGAAAGCCTGTGTGTGCTGCAGAATTGGCAAGGTTTACAGCACAGCCTTGAAAAACACTTTAAAACCAGGTAGACTGCACAAAGCAAAATCAAACAAAATTTGTTTTGCTTAGATACATATCTGTGTGCATGCACAGACAAAGAAAAAACCCCTTTATGCTAGGAAAAAAGACATGTAAATAAAAAGAAAATTACTCCAGAATAGTTGTAAAGCTTTACAAGATCTTAAAAATTATGCAAAGGAACAGAGCTTCTATGTGCTCCCCAGACAAAGTTAATTGACTGTCGATTTAAGAGAAAGAAAAGCCTTACAGTCTTGTGATATCTACTTTATTCAGTGCATAAGACTTCATATGGACATATGGAGACCATTTGTGACTTTATTGTCCTTATTGTTCTCATGAGGATTAAACTTACTGTGATTCTCAGATACTGCTCAGCCATATTACAAAGGAAGAAAAAAATATACATCTGCCACAAGGTTGCATTCCTTTACGATCAACAGAGGTACTGTTATTTTACTCTGAACAAGAAACCAAAGAGAAGTTTGCTTTTAAGTCATGATACATAAAAGGTTTAGGTAAACCTAAAAAGGTTTATATTTTGTACAATAACTCAATAAGCATTTTTACTTATTATATTGAGTAACAACTGAACCATCAGGGAATTCAGCAGCTTAGGAGGTTTTTTTCTCTCCTTGATCTCTCTTTTCCCTTTGTGCTTTTGCAGAATACTTGGCATCTGATGCTCAGAAACCAAGGTCAGAAAAGCACAAATATTGCAATGTTCTTGTACATTTCCTGGTGCTCTTGTGCAACCTCTGCTCTCTGCAGCAATCAAGGTACAGTGCACTTTGATCCTTTGCTGTTCTTGGAAAGCTACAGGCTGAGGCCCTTACACGAGCTAAACTCTTTGCCATTTTCTCTGTATGGGAGGTAACATTTAGACATTTACGTGATTGTCATATCTCAGACATTAGAAACTGACACTCTTGCTAGCAATTCCACTAAATTTTTGCCAAATAAAGACTGCTAAGATAAGAAAATGTTGACGAGTGTGAACATTTATTTCTCTAAAGCTTGTCCCAAACACATTACCAGCATTATTTAATTTCAATAATTTCTTTCAATAAAGTATTTTGAAGAGAAATAGATAAACAAACAAACAAACAAATAAATATATCCCACTTTGAATCCTTCCGAGCTTTAGCTAAACTACATTTACACAACCTACTACAATGTCCCAAGGCATGCCTGTTTCCATCTGTCCATACGGACAAAATATCTAAAGTAACACATTTTCCTTTGCATGCTCCTCTCTGCCTTTGACACCCTTCTCCCATTCCCTGTTAGTTCAAATTCTACTGCAAGAAACAGTTTCTCCTTTTGTCACTTTGACCAACTCACTGCCCCCAAGTAGCTCTCCCTGTCTCAACTGAACCAAAAAGGGAATTTTGTTCTCCACTGCCAAGGCTTTGACTCTTGACTCTTGTGCCACAAACCTCACCACTTACGCATTTTCAAACGGTCCCATTCCTGCTCTAGCAAAAGCTTGTAGCAAGTATCCACTAGTAGAATATCCATGTATGGATATTTGATTACAAGTCTCCCTTGTTGCATTCCACCCCCACTACCCTCCAGAATAAATTTTCTTTCAACAAGTGGGGCACTTCCACTGTTACTTCTCATGTTGATCTCTCTTGTCTGCTGGGTCTACTACGCTCCCTTAAACATCTGGGCCCACCTGCAGTTCCTGCTCTTAAACCTAGATAATAAATTTTTCAGGAGAGAGACAATTTTCCCCAGACACTACCTAACACACCAAGTACAATAGTAGGCATCAGGTATTTTATACACTATCAGAACACAAAGAAAAGGAGATGTATGGTAAACATTTGTACTCCAAATGTTTGAATGCAATCCAAAATGCATACAAAACATGAAGATTTTGGATGCCTGATTTGGTAGTACTTCTGAAATTTAGGCTTAAGTAACACACCTCTAGCACCTACTAATGCTGATAACAGTTTATCACATTCAACTGTCTTTTAATCAATAACTGACTATATTTTAAACTGATTTTACTTTAGGTGATAATTTTATTGAAATTATTCATCCAAGAAATCACATAGAGGATGTGTGAAAATGTAGATCTCCTCTCTTCAAATTACTACATAAAGCCTACTTCCATCAGCAGTACAATCTGAAATGTTTCACAATCAACATGATGCTAAAGGGGTACTTATTAGTACCCATAAAGAAAATAAAACATTTTTATGTGAAAGTTACCTGGAGACCTATTTTTTAAACCATGAATCTTAGCTACATCTCTGCTCTCAATGTCAGAATGCAAGCGAATATACTAATGGGCACAGCCAGAAACTATTAAGATAAAATATTTTAAAAGAATTCAGCATTAATAAAACAGGAGTAACTGACCAAAAAATCACACACAGACACACAGAAAGCAAAAGGTTCACTAAAGAAGCTTCATTTTGAGATTACGGTATAGTGGTTTCAAGTGATGTATTATTTTCTTTGGAAGTAAAAAATTGTACTGCTAAAATAAAACATCCACAGGGAAAAAGAAGCTTTTGCTAATGATAAATTATTGTTATATAAAAGCAAACAGATTAAAAGAATACTCCGTTAAAAGATACTTTTTTTTTCTAATAAGACAAAAACACCATCAGAATAAGCATTCTGCAGTACAGAAAACCCCATCTCTTCCAAGAAGCCTCTGAAATGCTAAACTATTATTTCTAAACACCAGATGTAATTAGAGTACAACCACTTTAAGTGCAGTCTAAGCTGGATTAATCAATAATGCATCAACTCCATGCTCAAAATAGCAGGTCACTGTCACTGGGGATTAGCAGGTACCACATCCAGGAAAATGTGAGCACAGAACATTTACAATTCACCAAATATATGACATACCAAAGTACACAGCCTTTACAGATTCCAGGACCAGCCACGTCTAGTAGGAGAACAACAGAGCACTTTGTTGATGAGTAAGGCCAAGCAATTCTGCCAAGTGTAAGTAGTTAACCAGCTCCTGCCACAGGGGTTTGGTTAGCTCTATAAAGTTTTAGTAATTGAGTAACATTCCCTTTCAGAAAAAGATATATATCCACAAAAGGGAATATGGGCCAGCGGGATGCCCTGACAGCCAAGAAGGCAAGCAGCATCCTGGGCTGGATTACCAGAAGCACAGCTCACCATTCTCCTCTATGAAGCAATCATCAGGAGCACCGCAGTTTCGGGCCCCCAGCACAAAAAAGACAATGATCAAGTGCAGCTAATTCAGTGGACAGACATCATGGTTGAGCACATGACCTGCAGGGTTTTTAGCCTCTGAAAGTGAAGGCTTCAGGGGGCTCTAACAGCAGCCTTCCCTTACCTGTGAGAAGGTCATTAAGAAGACAGAGACAGGCCCTTCACAGTGGTGCAGCGCGAGGATGTGAGGCAAAAGATGTTAAATGAAATGAGAGAGGATCAAATTGGATAGAAGAAAAAGCTTTTGCCCTAGGGGGACAGCAAAGCAATGAAACTTTGCCAAGAAGTATTATACGGACTGGGGTTCTTGGAGGTTTACAAATGGATATGGCTTTCAAGAACTGCATGGCTTTCACCATGTACCAAACACCTTCTGTTCCTAAGGTTCTCTACATTTAAAGCACAAGGGATGACTGATATCTTTGGCTGTTTTCTTTTGCACTTCACATAGACAAGAAAGCCAGAAGTAGAGCAAAAACGCCTCCCAAAGTAGATACTGCTTTCGTCTTTGCAAGTGTGAAAATGGGTTTGATAATATGTCACACAACAAGAAAAATAAAAATAGTTAAGTCTTAAATAATTAAGAACTTGAAGTCTGGCTGCTAATTCCAACTGGATGCGCTTCTGGTTTTTTTTCAAAGCTGACAGTGCAAACCACTTGTCTAAAAATATTTAGGTTACAAGAACATAAAACGAGTCAGAAATTAAAAACACCAAAAACCAAACACCCCCATGCTGTTCAGCTTTCTGTTCGTGTAATTAAAAATAAAGCCTGCTAATAAAAAAAACCCTGTTCTGAACAGCAGTTAAACACATACCTAGTTTTAAATGTAGGCGTGTGTCTCACTGAAGTAGAGACTTGAGATTTTAATGGATGCTTATGTGTTAGTCCAGACAGTAACAGATAAATGGAATTATGTCCTGGAACAGAGGCCTGACATTGTTTACTGGAAGGGAAATTTAAGCTGGCTAGGAGCAGGTTATTAAAATCTGTCCATGTCTGTGTGGGTCTTTCTGGCATCTACCACCAGAGCTATCTGCAAGTCCTACACAAGAAAAGACAAGGCACCAAAAAGGCCAGTGGATCTAGCTTTCCAAACCAAAGCATTTAAAATCATAATTTACTTTTTGTTCACCTCTTTCCCTTCTGATGGCTTCTGCTCTGTCTGCCAAACATAAAATCCAAGGTAAAGGGTTTTCTATGGCTTGAGGTTCATGTGTGAGTATATATTTCTTCCTCAGTCAGTCCTTCAGAGGAAATATTGTTGTGAACAAATGAAATAATGAAGAAAATATGCTACCAATCCATATTTTGTACAACAGCTCTTCAGTGTATTTTTTTCTCAGTTTCCCAAACTTCTTTGTATCACCTTAGTGTATGAGTATTGTAAAAATTTGAATCCAAATACAAAATGTGTGGTAGTTTTTGCATGTGCAAGATGAGGAGTTGTGATAGCAAATGAATTTTTAAATACAGGCCACTACAGATTTGCAGAATCCAGAACTTGTCGCTTTGTGTAGTTTGCAGGCATATTAAAAGTTCACATCCTAATCAGTCTCTGAAATACAATTTTTACAGTTTTTAACCATTTTTCAAGGAAAAAGTGGATGTTTTTACTGCACTTTGCATAGCTTTCTGTGAAACAGCTTAGCAGTAGGCATGATTGACTGAATCGGCTTGTTGCTGCTTAAACAAACTGAGAATGAACTTGGCTGATTTTAACTCCTAATACCACTCAGACAAGTCCTGACTAATTATAGCTTTGCAAATGTAAAAAAACCCTCATGCAGAGTCCTAAAGACATTAAGTTGCAGTCTTATGGCACTGATGGTTTATTGATTAGGCAAATGTCTTACACAGAAAAATGTATCTGTATGTAGGAGAGAGTCCTACAAGAAATATTGTATGTTCTTTTAATATAAATAGGAGGGAAGCAGCCAAGAAAAGAGCAAGCTATATGAAGAAAAACTGTACTAGAGACGGCACACAAAAATCTTTTGTTTAAAAAATGCCTTGAGCAAACACTGCATATTATTATCTCCAAGTCACCTCTAGTGACTGTTATATAATCACCAGAAAAAAAGCACTTTAATTAGGGAATCTACTTTTTATTTAAAGGATTCAACCAATGAAGTATTTACATGTGATTAAACATGTCATTTTTCAGACTCATAAATTTTACCGAAGCTAAGGACTGCTCTTGAAGGAAATCATGCAGGTCCAGCAAGCTAAGCACAAGTTGTTGGAAGTAAACCCCACTGAAAACATCATTTGAAGGTGTGGCTTTGGTTTGCACAGGTAAGCAAGAGGCAGAGGGATTCTGCAAGCATCGTCGTTATGAGGAAGATTTATGAAACAACCCCATTAGCACAGGGTAAGCTGTGTCTTCTGAGTTTCAAGGAGGTTTGACAGTTAGGAAGTCAAGGAAGAAGACAGTTTCGCTGTACACATTTTCAAGTTTGGATCATACTATTTGCTTTTCATCAAGGAAAAAGTTTTTCAAAACTTACAGAGACATCTTGACATTGTGGCAAATTCCAAACCACTAAAAAAAAGTCTCCATCAATTTCACCTTGAGATGGAGTAGGGTAAACCACTAAGTATTTCACGAAGGGCTTTGGCAGCTGGACTTGCTGGGAGATACAGAAATACACGATCTCACAGAAAAGTTCAGCACAGAGAGAGAACATTTCCTTCTTTGGCAACTTTGGCTGTGTAGTGGGTATCAAAGATGTGTATTTATTTAAAAAGGTGTTGCTAATGCATCAAAAGTTTGTATTAACAATAACATGGCCTGGAAACTAACATGTTAAAAGTTTAAAATTACGAGGCCTTATTCCACTGTTTTCCGCTGTGGCTTAACTATAATCAGGACCGCTATTTACCCATGTTTAACTAATTGGTAGTCCTATTCAGAAATGTCAGCAAGAAATATGATTACTTGAAAGGAATCACATTTGTATAACATTAAATCAACAGCTAATTAATGTAGCAAATAACCACTGCATTTTTATTATAATCATGTAATCATTCTAAGTGTAATGGTTACAGCAACAGTAAATTTTATTACACAGATATATCTCTGTTTTGATAATGTTGTTAAAACATAACTATCTGGCTGGCTGTTTCATGTATTAGAATATGTGAAAGCCTAATATCATGTTCTTCCACCTGTTTGGGTTATGATATTCATTTGTTTGAGCTTTAAGATGCACCCCTGAAATTATCATGAGCATTAGCTGATAAAGAAAGAGAACAAGACATATTAATGGAAGACAGAGTAATGCAGTGCCACAGCATGCTCATGCATAATGCAAACAGCCATTTATTTCCCTCAAGTAATAATAAAAAGGTTCATAAAGATGCTAAGCTTTGCTATTGTGCTTGTAGAGCCCATTTTAGCATATGTATATGTGGCCAAGAGGCCTGGAAAACTTCCAGAGCAACCACACAGGCCAAAAAATTAAGAGCCCTACAGAAAAATACCTTATCACATACAGGCCATCTTCTCCAAAAGAACAAGCTATGGACTTGTCTCCCTATGGTACTGACCAGCACTGAGACCCATTGCACTCTCTGGTAAACCTCTTTTATTTGTCCAGAACATCAGTAACATCTAAACTCATGTGAAAACATCTCCATACCTCCAAGGTGCTCAGAACTGTGGGCATCTATACATTACGCCGTCCATATCCAGAGGGATATACCATTCTCACACTGCTCACAGTGGTGTTACGCACAATGGACTCCCAAGCCAGAAAGAAAATGCAAATCAAAATTTCAGTCTGCCCATGTGTCGAAGCCTAGAAGATAAGAGGGATAATGTGTATGTCTCAAACACCAGTGGCTAGATACTCGTGGAGCCAAGCAAGGACTACTGGTAATAACACAGTATGAAAAAGAACAGGATGTGACTGGAGAGGGGGACCATATGGAGGTAGGGCTGCACTTCTCTGGGACAAACATCCTTGTTCTGGATTCTGGAGACAAGCACAGCACGGTACGACGCAGGTGGAGGAATGAGGTTGAGAAGCAGACATGGACTGTCGACCAAAGGCTGACCCGGTAGGGGGGGATCGAGATCACCAAAGACCCCCGAGGTCCTCCAACCCATTTCCAGAAAGGTGTAGAGAAATGGACGTATCATTAGTGCATGATCGCTAATTTGCATAGAAAGCAAGACACTAATCTCCAGTTGAATGTGAGCAACTAGAGCACTTGAGTGGAATTCCAGCCACATCCTGGGCAGTACTATTAATAGCATGGATAGCAGCTCCAGTAGTTATTCCTATTGCCCAGCACTCAAAAGATGTCAAGATTACTGTGTCTAGTTTTTTGTCTTCAGTCTTTGTAAACTGCATTGAGTTCAACAGTGGCCCACTAAAATGGCCAGGAAGGTGAGGCATGTGTCCTATGAAGAAAGACTGAAAGATGGAGTTTTCTCAGCCTGGAGGAGGGAGGCTTCAGGAGATCTCATTACTGCCTTTATTAATTAAAGAGAGGGGAGTTATAGACAAAAAAAAGCCAGACTCTTCTCAGACATACAAAGTACAGAATAAGAGGCAACAATCACAGATGCAGCAAGAAAATTCTGATCAAACACAAAGAAGAAATTCTTCCCCATGAGGACAGCCAATCACTACAACAGGTTTCTCAGAGAGGCTGTGTCATCTCCATCCTTGGGGATAACTCAAAACTCAACTGGACGCAGTCCTGAACAATCTAACCTAGCTTGGAAGGTAGCCCTGTTTGGTGACACAACCCACTCCAGAGGTCCCTTCCAAGTTGAATTATTGTATGACTCTATTTCCTAAGGGAAACTAGGCAAAATCATTATGAAATGCTGTAAGGAGCTGGGACATTGCTGCTCCTTTGTAGAAGAACAACTAAAACTGAACTGATGCTGGGGAGAAGAAGAAGAAGGGTGTGTCAAAATTTTGGATGCACACAACATTTTTTAAAAAATTGCAGGAGAAAAAACTCAAAGAGATGTTTGAGAATAAACAAGTTACAAAACCACTGTGGTCACAACAACAGAATGCCTGCCAAGCAACAACCTCTGACTAGAAAAAAACTAAGAAGACTCAAGAGCCAAAGGAATGGGGGAGGCTTACAGAAAATCAGCTCCTTCTGCAGCCAGGGCTTTAGAAGTCAATGGGGTCAGTTTAAAATTGATCCACTGTCACTTTATGGGCAGCGAGTGAAAAGACTGCTGGGTGGATGTAATGTGATCAGAGCCGCTCAGTCCCGTGAGCAGCGTGAGGCTGCACTCTGCCACGGCTGGGAGCAGCAGGCAGCCTCTTGCTGGAAGCCCTGCTAAGAGAAAATTGCCACTGTTGATCCTCATGCTGCTGTTCAATTTGATGGGAATTTTTACTGAATAAATGACTGCAGGATCATAGCCTAAATTAAAACAGCATAAACATAAAAAAAACATGCTTAAACTTCACCAGCATATGGCTCCCACTGGTTTATAACCAACAGGAAATCTGTGTCAAAGGGCAAATTTGGCTCCCAACTTACTGTTGCATTACCTACTTGCCCTTATAAAAATGAGGAAACAAAGGAAAAAAGGAAAAAGACATATACAATCATGGATATATTTCCATTTCTGACTTGGAGATGGCCTTTTATTCTGATAAATTTCTGGGCTCTCAAATATTGGAAACAATGTATTTATCACATGGAAACTGACTGATGTGTTGGCAACATCTTTTTAACCTCTGTGCCAGCCAAATGTCAAGGTCTGTTATTTTGTGTTAAATGGATTTATTCAATTCTCTTGCAAGTCAGTGCACAGCCTGACCTTAGGTAGAAACTGCAAGGAAGGAAGCCTGTGCAAGGAAGTAATCTTCATTACATAACTAGTCTAGTACCAAAGGTACAGTAAGTTCATAACTAACCTTCACAACACAAACATGCTGATATATCTCTAATGAACATTCTACTATTATCCTACTCTAGTGAGAATTCTAGGGAGTAAAGCACTTTCCTGCTGCTTTTCTTGTATGCAGCAATGGAAAGGAGAAAACAATAAATGTTGGCACACACAACACTCCCTTTGAAGGCAGCTCAACTACATGCACAGTACTCAGCTGTGCTGAGCTTCCCTTGATAGATCTAGTCATTTAATTATTGGGAGCATTTCCTCTCATCCTACATGGAAATTTAAAAACTAGCTATCTGTTTTCTTGGGTGCTGTTTCAATATCAAAGAAGGTGACAGTTCTTGTCACACTTCTTTAGACGTTGTTCTGACATTGGGAGTAGAAGGAAAAAGAAGAAACGAGAAATTTTGCTGTTCACTAGATTTTTTTTGCCCCCTCTGGTGCCTCTGTTCCATCACTATCCTTGAGGGAAAACATCTGTTACCTAACCAAGAATTTGCCTTCCTTCTTAGATCTGTTTCCCTCTGAAATATCTTTAATTTTGCTGCACTGGCATTTTAGATGTCCTTTATTCTTTCTCTCCTTTCAATATGCTTAGGTTTTAACCTGAACAAATATATTTTTCACCTTCATTCTAAAAAAATATGAAACAGAGAGCTGTGAAATGTCTTCTTAGGGGAAAGATCGAAATCTTTTTTTCGTAGTCAGCTGAAGGATTTCTATCAGCATCTAGAGAGATTTCATGCAAGATATGCATGTACATATGCTGCATGCAAGTTGTACACTTCTTGTTGCAAAAAGAGCTCACTCAACCTTTTACCTGGGCATATATTCATAGATACTTTGCTCTGTTTTTATCCCAAGCTTAAAATCTCCTCCATCAATAATCACAAAAGTTGAAATAAGGGACAAAACTGTAAGACTGTTTCTTTATCTCCAAATTGTAGGGAAGATGTGTATGTGAACAAGCACCTTTGATAACCAAGAACTTAGGACAAAAGATTGAAAAAACCAAACCCCAGCAACGATTTTGACTCTTATGATGAATTTTAGTTTCAGGCTACAGTTGTATCAAGTCCTTCGAAGTTATTAAAAGTTGTTCTTCCCAATCAAAAATATTAATTTATTAATTATATTTTGCCACCAGCATTGATAGCTATCCAAGCCAAATCTAAAGGCTCAGTCATTTTGCTTCAAAGCTGTAAGGCTCTTATATTGTGTAATCAATTTGACTTGCTTGTAGATGATTAAATACTAGCAAGTGACATAAACTAGACAAGATGTATTGATTTCAATTGGATAAAAACTCAGCCATGTTCTTTGTGATTGTTCAATATATAAAAACCTGTCACAAGGCCACCATCGTCTTGCAGCTTGAAAATTACAGTAAATGTTAAAATGAGGTCAAGGATGATATATGCATCAATCCCTCTCTCTTTAGAAAAATACTGTAGTCCTATAAATAGTTCCAAGGCAACATGTAACTATTAAATGAGTAAGCATGGTGGTACGGACTTCAGCTCAAGTGCCAGATTCAAAAATCACTAACATTCACGGCACTGACAAAAGACAGTTTTTATTAACCCCCATATTAATAAAATATCTCAGTCTGTATTTGGGTTACTGTGAACAGTGAGCAAAGTGTCTTGGCAGTCATTGCAAGTCTATGTGGCAAACCTAACTCACTGGAAATTTCATCTGCAACTCTGAGCTCTTATTTAGAGCTCAGTAAAAAATAATACAGAACTTTTCAACATCCAGTACTCCCATCACCAGCAATTAGACTTCAGTGTTCCACAAAGATGGAGATGTATCTGTTCCTTGCAGAAAGAGATCACTGCACTGCTGTAAATATATAAAAAACCGTACACACACATAAAATGTAATCTCATTACATGGGCAAGTCAACGTTAGCTCTTCAAATTTCAAAGGTATTTTATCTTTTTTGTTACTTAGACAATGGATCACATGTATATTGGTTATGACTGAACATGGACTTCAAAATCACTATTCCCAAATGCAGCAAAACTAAAAATTCCTTCGAGGAAATGGAACTCCTGTGTCATTCTGAGAGGACATGTTCACATAGTGATTGAAAGATGTTTGCAATTCAAGTTGAGCTAATAGGTATCCTCCTCAGGTATCAAAAGACACTGGCTACTTACAGCTCCTGATGCAATAGGAAAAAATATGATTTTCATAACATGTAATTTGGACATGACATAAGATGTAAATTATAAAACCCACCTCATGCAAAGAGACCTTATTAGAAAACAGAAATATTTGAATGGATATGGGACACCTTCATTTGCAGATGACAACTCCTTTAGTTTTTTGCTCAAAGCCACTAAAAGTCAAATTGTACTGAAATTCAAATACTTCCCCTTTCCCAGCCCATGTCTTCCTTCTGTCTTGAATGATTCCATTATGCTACCCAGAGAGGCACTTCCAGCAGTTTGTTAAAAATAAAAAAGAGAAAATCTTACTGATCATATCTGGTTAAGAGGGAAAATGTTTCCTAAGAGTGCACTGTGACCTGTCACCTCCCATGCAAAGGGAAGAGCTATGGTACTTTCGAGATCTTAAATAATGCTTTCAGGGTGTCATTTGATGCTGATATTTTTCCACTTATTCACTCTTCTATTAAAAAGCATGTCAGGTCAAGCCTAAAGTCTCACAGAGGTACATTGTTTTAGAGTAGAAAAGTTGCCATGACCTCCAAGGCATTAAGAAAAACAACTTGTCAGTTGCCACAGAATGCTACAGGACTTTCAGTCATCACCAATTTATTTTTTTTCTTCTGTCAACAGCCATCTGCAGAAAGCCTTACTAAATCCAGAAGCTTTCCTTAACTTTCAGCAACAGATAGAGAGAATCTTTCCTGTTTTTGTTGACGGCCATATGAAAACAATAATAATTTCCAGCTGGATCCCTACAAATCTATGGGACCCGATGGGATTCATCCAAGAATCCTCAAAGAACTGGTTGATGTCACCACAAAGTCTCTCTCAATGATTTTTGAGTGGTCTTGAGAATCCAGACAGGTCCCAGCTGACTGAAAAGCTCGCAAATGTTGTCCCAATTTTCAAGAAGGGCAAAATGGAGGACCCTGGAAACTACAGGCCGGTCAGTTGCACTTCAGTGCCTGGTAAATTCATGGAGAAGATTACTCTGGAACATATTGAAAAACACCAGTCATTGGTCACAGCCAGCATGAGTTCATGAGAGAAAGTTCTGCTTATCAAACCTGATTTCCTTCAATGACAGGATAACCCACCTAGGTGATCAAGGGAAGCCCGTTGATGTAATCTTTCTGGATTTCTGCAAAGGTTTTGATACCATCTCTCACACTATCCTCCAGGACAAAATGACAGGACAGCACACATCTGAATAAATACATCGTGCAATTCATGAGCAACTGGCCCATGGGTTGGACTCAAAGGGTTGTAGTGAATGAGCAAGTGTGCAGATGCTGCAAAACTGGGAGGAGCTGTTGACTCCTGTGAAGGAAGGGAGACTCTGCAGAGAGACCCCGACAAATTAAGAGGGCTGGGAAATCACCAACTGTATGAAGTTCAACAAGGGAACGTGCCAGATTCTGCACCTGGGGGCACAACCCTGGATGTACAGACAGACTGGGGAAGGAGATGCTGGAAAGCAGTGCCGTGGAAAGGACCTGGGGATCCTGGTTGAGGGAAAGTTGACCATGAGTCAGCAGTGCCCTGGCAGCCAGGAGGGCCAAGCGTGTCCTGGGGGGCATCAGGCACAGCATCGCCAGCCGGGCAAGGGAGGGGATTGTCCTGCTCTGCTCTGCACTGGGGCGGCCTCACCTCGAGTGCTGGGGGCAGTTTTGGGTGTCACAATATAAAAAAGAAATTAAGCTGTCAGAGAGCATCCAAAGGAGAGCCACAAGGATGGTGAAGGGCCGTGAAGGGAAGCTGAATGAGAAATGGCTGAGGTCACTTGGTCTGTTCAGCCTGGAGAAGAGATTGAGAGGAGACCTCATTGCAGTCTTCAACATCCTCACAAAGCGAAGAGGAAAAGCAGGCACTGATCTGTTCTCTGTGGTGACCAGTGGCAAGACTGAGGGAATGGCCTGAAGTTTTGTCAGGGGAAGTTTAGGTTGGATATCAGGAAAAGGTTCTTCACCCAGAAGGTGGCTGGGTACTGGAACAGGCTCCCCAGGGAAGTGGTCACAGCACCAAGGCTGACAGAGTTCAAGAAGCGTTTGGACACTGCTCTCAGGCACATGATGCGACTCTTGGGATGTCCTGTGCAGGGCTGAGTTGGACTCGATGATCCTTGTGGATCCTTTCCAACTCAGAATACATGGTGATTCTGTGATTCTACAATTAATTTCAGAGGACTGACTTTCAGCACTATGGTATATTTCTATATACACTACTTATTGTAATTCAAGTAAAAACATTAGAAAAAATGAATTATTATAAAATAAGGCTTTTTTTGATAAGAGGCTTAAGCAGGTGATTTGAGATTTTGATCTTTTCAGTAAACTTACAAACAAGCTTCGCACATTTCACTGTTTGATGTGACACATTTTTATATGGTGTGGATTAAGCTTAAACTGAACATTATCTTTCTTCATATTTTTCTTAATTTCTGTGGGAACTGAAATCCACTGAATTCCACTATTAGTGGAAGAAAACAATAAAAAACATGTCAGTGTCTCTAAGGTGCCTCCCCATCTTAGAAAACATGTTTTCATAAACGTGTGTGTTCTATGGGAGTATCTTCACTACTTGTTAAAAAAGTTTTAACGTATTTTAGTCCATGCCACAGTTCCTTTGCATCTCAGATACTGTCTCCTGGCCTGTAAGCTCAACCTTCTTTCCTGCTATTTAACTGTCTACATTGAAAACAAACAAAAATGTAGACTATAATTTTTTTACATGCATCCTTTCTTTATATACCAGATATGCACAAGTCAGTTTTCCTCAACTGGCTGAACAATCTCTTTTGACTAAAATCTCCCCTGTTTATTTATGCTAGCAGCAGAAGTGCAGCATATGTCAGTTATATCCAAGCGTCTCAAGCCTTTTTGAGTCACTCATGCCAAATTACAGATCTTTATTCTGTAGAAAGAAAATCTGCTTTTCATGTCTGGGTGCAGAACCTTCAAAACATAAATAAAAACAAGAAAATCTGTGCAGTGCTAAGTCAAATGCCTATCAAAAATCTACTATGTCAAGAGCTCTTTCTCCCAATTAAACTCAGAAAATGGTCTCAAGAAAACAAGACTTGTTTTCCATGAGTTTGATCTGCACATAGATTTGCATTAAGAAATTTGCTATCCTTTAATCTTTTACTGATTGAATCTTTCAGCTAGATATCAGAACAGATGTGCAGCTCATGGATATAAAGTTACTTAAGCTTCACAGGAGAACGAGTTCTTTTGAACAAAGCCTGGGCATTGCAAATGACACATTTGAAGTCCCCCAAAAAGCTACATAAATGGTAGAATGGTACTGTGCATATTTTCCTCTTCAATAAGTTATTAGGTTCACTTTTTTCTATCCAAGCCATCTGTGAGCTGAAGAACTTAGTTACAAATGTATGTAATTTAAAATCCATCAATTTTCAGAATGTGTGCAATCAGACTTGAATTATTTAGAAATTATCAGTGCAAGCTGCCTCAACCCTTTGAAGAGTAAGAACATGAAAGGAGAAGAAAGCATATCCAATCAGTGGACTAAGTAATTGAAATCAAGGTACACGAGGTCATGGTGACAAAACGCTGACCTCATCTCATTGCCAAGACCAAAATGCCCAGGTCACAGAGACAGTGCAAATTAGCACACAAAGAAGCCATTGTTACTTGCAATGTGGCTGTCAATTATTAACTTGTATCACTCTTCATAACCCTAAGTTTTCATAGATATTTCCCAACTAACTGTGTACCCTCCCCCCCGCATAAGAGGGGAGAAAAGAACAAAAGTACAAAAAAGGCCTATTGTAGACTGCTTTTTCTTCCTTTTTTAACAACTACAAAAAAGATGTAGTGCATTTCAGCAGCACTAGTAACAAGAACGATCCTCCCAGTCAGCACCACTGTAAACTAGCAAACTACATAAAGCCAAATAATTCATACATATACAGAGCAGTGGGCACAAATTTCACAGATCAGAAAAAAGAAAAACCAACACCATCAACACTTTGCATATCTCGCCCTACTCAAAAGCATACAGGTTTAAATATAGTTATTTTAAAGGTTTAGTTAAAATAAAGTAAAACCTGTATACAGTTTGCTAGCTTAAAGGACAAAATGAGGAGAACAAGGTCTGACAGTTAGACCACTGGTTGGAAACTCAGAAAATAGTGGTTCATTTCCATAAACCTCATGCATCACACTCTTACTCACTTCAGGCAGTTATTTCAGAAGGACTATCACGATGGCAAAAGCATTATTGCTTGTGAACACCTCTTCCCCACAGATTTCACGAGAATGAACAAAAGAAACATCAATACAAACTGAACTTAAATATCAGCTGTATGTGTCATGCTTTGCAAGGACATAGCACACTGTCAAATGACTTAGAGAGCAATTTTGAGTACTGACAAGGCCCTAGGTCTTGTTAACTGCACTTCTGTATAGCCTTTACAGAATTTTAGGAGCATTTATTTCACAGCAAACTATCAAAAGGAGTATGTGCTACTTGTATAAGCATAAGATATTTATTCTAAGAAATTGTCAATCTGTAACCTTGGTCTTGAACTGCCCAAAGATGAAAGACACACTCCTTTTAGAATACTGATTGTGATAAAGTTTGCCTGCACATATTTCTAAAATTAAATCCAATATATTATTTTATACTCAAGTATCTTACAATGATAAAATATCCTCTTATTAAGCCTTAAAACACCTCTCTAACTCAGTGAGATATTATCTTCACATTTTACGCAGAGAGAAACAGGTTCCAAGAAGCTGAAACAGAGCCCTAACACCACATAATTTGGTCTATCAGGAAGAATTCCAATTCTTGCAAACTCCAAATCTATGATTAGCTCTCTAACTTCTAATGTAAGTGATTTTTTAATGTTTTTTAATCTCACAGAAGATTTGTAATACCTGGAATATTACAAAATCTAGCAACTGTAAACTTTTAAGATGTATTATCAATAACAATAATGATCAACTGAGTATCTTGTGCTACATTCAAGGGACAATGTCATAGAAAAATCTCAAAAAGGTCTGAAGAAACAGATTACTTCAAAGTTTGACCTAGCAAACTATAGAAAGCCAAGCAGCTTCAATATAGAACACTCACGTAGGACTACAAGAAGACAGTATTTTAATTACGTAGCACAATGGCTATTCAAGTTTGGAGGATTTAACCTAACAGAATTAAACTTCAGTAACTCATTGAAGTGTACACTTGCTGAATTAAAATAGGTTATCCAGAGAAGTTGTGGATGCCCCAGCCCTGGAAGTGTTCAAAGTCAAGCTGGATGGGGCTTTGAGTCACCTGCTCTAGTGTAAGGTGTCCCTGCCCACGGCAGGGGTGGTGGAACTGGGTGATCTTTAAGTGCCCTTCCAGCTCAAACCCTTCTAAGATTCTATGACTCCATGTTGAGTTTCTTTTACACTGCTGTGTTGAGTATATTACCTACAGAATCACATGTCTGGTTTGTGTCTTCACACATATCCTAAACCTGCATTTTGAATAGTCTGGCTTGTGGATCACCACCAATGCAGCTGGACAACACTCTGCTACTACCACATTTTACCCCTGGAAGAACACCTCAGGCAGATGTATGTTAATGACACTACAACCAGCGTATTCCCCTTCCTCTCCAGTACTTATTATTCACTGAAGTGCATTCCTGCTTTACAATGTTTTAAAGTATATTAAATGTACTAACAATGCAGCTGGCGCATTAGTAGCTGTCCCATGGATTAATTTAATTCTGAGTGTGAAAAGCAAAGTATACACAAGGGAAGCTTGTATTTACATGCACAAACACACCTAATGCTAATTAGGCAGAATACTGGAGAGAGTGTAATACCTTGCAACAATTTCTATTCTGCATTTTGCCACTGTAGCTGGGGCTCCTTCACACTCACTTGTCTAAATACTTTCCTTTAATAAGTGGGGGGTTTTAGGTGAGAAATATATTCCCTCTCTAAATTTCCTTCCCAGACTTCTGAGAAAATAAAATCTTTTTAAATAGACCCAAACGTATGTAGAAAAAATATTCATTACATATATCAATTCCTTTGCTTCTGATAAGAGAACCATCCTGTGCAAATGAAAGATTCAGCTGAAGCTTTTCCTGTTTTATTACCATGGGCTGAGGTGTAGCCCTAAGAACCATGCTAGGAGCCCCAGTACAGGTGAGGTTACCTTTCCTCTTTCCCATACCTGCTGGCTTCATTTGCAGTGAGGAAGTTGTTTGTGAAAGTAAGACGTGAGCAGACAGACCTCTTGGTTTAAATTTTAACACTGAAGCTTCGTTTGCACTGTTGAGAGCCAGGGCAAAAGTTTTACCCTGTCATGGCTTGTACAGCTAAGGGTAACTGCAAAACAATAGCCCTTTGCCTCATCTTACGCCACCATTAAAAAGCTGTCTAGCATATTAGTTAAGGGAAGAACATTTTAAAGTATCCTAAACTCTTGCCACAACTCTAAAATGTGGGAAAGCTTTACAGATATGTGGTACTGTGTATAATAACAGTGCCCGATTGTCTTACAAGTTTTTTTACAATATGCATTCAATAAATAGTTTTATTTCTCCAATGATTTTTAACTGTTCCAAAAATCTGTAAATTCAAAAGAAGCTAAAGAACAGGCATGTAACACTTGTTCTCCCCTAAAGAGGCTACAGCACAGAAAAAAAAAAAAAACAATGAACAGGCTTCTGCAACTAAGACCTCTTCTCATTTTCACTTATTCAGCAGAGGGACGCATGATACCGCCATATAGTCCCACCTCACTACTTAAACCATCAGCTCTGCGCTGAGAATTACATAGTCTCTTACTAAACTTATTTCACAGCCTCTGCAAAAGAAAGCTCTAAGTAGCTGTGTGAAGAGGAACAAAACTCTAGTTTTACACTTTCCTTGTTATACCTGCTTTTTTGTGAGCAAAAGGCTGGACTCCCAATTTTCTGAGCAAAAGATTTTTTAAGGTTGGACTCCAAATTGAATAAGGTAGCAATCGTGTAACATTTGAAGGACAGAGTGTGCACTGCATTTTGTCTCCAGTCACAGTTATTAGGTTATTAAGATTAACCATAACATAGTTGTTTATACTTATGGGAAACTTACTGCCCCAGAGTTGGATGGAAAAGAAATACAGTGACAAAGAACAGCCCTGTTTTTCTCCTCTCCTTCCCCATGAAAGGGGGCACGAGTGGTCCTAAATCTACCAACTTCTTACAGCTTCCATTGACCGCAATGAAGTCTCTGTCTTTGATCCTTAACCAGCAGTACTGGTGCTTGGGATGACTGTTTCCCACAAACACAGACAAGCTTTGCCTTGAAGATTCCATAACATTTTCTTGTTTTTCTCAGAAGTAGACTGTTTTACACAAGTCACTGCTCCCCTCAAGTTACTGCAATATCGTAAAGTGACTATTTCTGCCACTTTTAGAAGTGCAGCAGTAAGACAGCTGCCAATATTGATCTTGGTTCAATCATTTCTATCTGCCATTGAAACAAAAAATTCCTTGCTTATCATCCTCTTTCTCTCCTTTTGCTGTTAAATTCTGCATAACTAAAAAGTTACCACATTCTGGAGCAGGCATTTAATAAAATGTCTGTTTTCTTCAATAAATACAATTATACCATCAGAAATACATACAATACATAATCTTCTTTAGATTCTGGGACTGGAGTCACTTCACCCAAGTTTAGCATCTAAACATACACTAGTCATCCCTAAAAAAGTAGATTTATGCTACCTACCTTAGATACCAATCTCAACCTGAGATAGTTAAGGTAACTAAACTGAGCAACTTGTACATGAACAGTGCCAAAACTCACATCAGGACTCGCACTGAGGTGCTGGAGCAAGTCCAGAGAACGGCAATAAAGTGAAGGGTCCAGAGGGCAAGTCCTATGAGGAGATTATGAAAGATAAGGAGAGCAGAGGAAAAGGCTGTTATATATATTTGGTACTGGCAACACACCTTCATGCATCCCAAAATTCCTTACATCGGCACAGATTTCAGTGCAAAAGTTAAATCGAATAATCCACCTCTTATAGCATGTCCAAACTACAGCGAAAACATATATAAATATAGAAATATAGATAAATATAAAAATAGCTATAAAAATAAATATATCTAAAAAAATCTATAAAAATAGATAAATATAGAAATACTTTCTGACAACTGAACAGAAGTCATCAAAAGAAATCAGAGACCACTTACAGCAGTACAGACTCTCTGGCTTTGTGCACGTGGAATAGGCTATAAAAGTAAAGTGAACATTTCTCATGAAGGGTGTGGACCCCTGGTAATTCACACATACAGACTTACAGGTATTATCAAACAATGTAAACAGTGCAATTGCTACGATCCAATCCTTTTTGCTCAAAGCTGCATGGCATTTGTATTGTGCAATCAATCGGAGATGCTTACATGTAGATAATTAAATTCAAAATCAGTGACAAGAGGAAGAAAAGTCTGGATCGATTCTCAACAGATAAAAACCCAGACACCACATCAATTTATTTACCCACTATGAAAAACAGCTTTATATATTACAGAAATTTGTGGGATAAAATATTCTACCAGAACAACAGTGCACTTCTCCCTGTGCTTGGCAGCAAACCAGTTCCAGTGACTTAGGCAGCAAAATATTAAGATTGATATTGCAGCTGCTGCAAAGGGGTACAACTCCCTTGTAGTATCATGAGTCTGCAATTACTACAGTAAGAAAACGTCAAAGGTAACTGTTCCAAATTCTGAACAGGAAAGGTTTGGGGAGAACAGGTTTTCTCGAACACACAAATGTTTGTGACTTTGTTTTCCATGTTTCACGAAGGATAAGACCAAACACACCAGGAGAGGTAAAAGGAATCCCCAGAATAGCTAAAAAACCATTACAAAATGAGCCACAGTGTTTATTAGGTGAGATTGAGACCAGGAAGCTCATGTAAATTCCAGTATTACATCAACTAACTGAAAGAGACAATGTGTGTCTTCTTTCTCCACTTTGTACTTCTTTCCCATATAACTAATAATAATTGGATAAAAGAGGCACTTTAAGGGCCAAGTCTCTTGACCAATGGTTAGTGGCACCCTTGGGGAAAAAACTGAAGCTTCAAACCCATGGCCCAAATCAGGTAGAAAAGACTGCTTAGGAAAATATATTTGGGGATTACATGCTAGACATGCACGCATAGGGTTTACTTCATATTTTTCTACTTCATACATTCCCTTGCCTCTGATTATCCAACATTAATTCTCTGTTGTTGGTGTAATACTCTGTCCCATTAGAAGCAAATCAGCACAATAAAAACTCACAGAGGATCATAAAGCCGAACGCCAGTGGTAATGGCAGCCTTTTAGGAGGGATAGGGAGAACTTTTTGCCATGACACAACCTCTGGTAGGATCTCTACCTCAAACTCTTCCTGAGGATGCTGTCGAATTTCAAATCAGGACGACTGATGAGAGGAGGTTTCAGAGACCTCAGGAACAGGGAAAAATAAATACTGAGTTTCTCAGCTGCAGTTGAAATAGACCCACATAACTACATCCAGTGGGAAAAAAGTGAGCAGGATGCTGCTATATGCCACGTCTCAGGAGCCAAGCCAGGCAGTCAAGCAAAATGCCCATTTGAGCCTAATAACAAGCTACAGTGCTCTTCGCTAGTACTGTCAATCCAGAAGCATTCAAAAACAAAAAGGGAGATACCACAACTCTCCTAATATTTACAGAGACCATTTCAGGTTTTCTCCTGGGAGCACAATTCACAGCTGTGGGCTTTAACACCCACAATCTCACAATTTCACAGTCAATACAAGCAGCATTCCTCTTGTAGACAAGAGAGACAAGTCTTTTTGCAGACATAAGATATAGGCCCAGATGCAAGACCACAGAGTCCCATGGAGGCACAAAAAGCTGGAATCTTAAATCCTGTTCTGGTGTTTGAGTTTGTCTTGTTATTACTCGGTTAACAGTTTATTCAATTTTTTTAACATCTGCTGCCATGACACAAGTCTCATGTCCAAAGCATCCTTTTCAATTTTTTTCAAGGCAGGCACCAGGCAAGAAGCTGAAGGCTGCTTCTTTTCTAGCAGCTCTTCAGAAGCAGCAAAGCTGATTTAACAATCTATTTTACATAGACAATATCAGGATATAAGCAAGCTCACAGAGTTGTTTTTAACTGGAAAATATGTTGTGAAGTGCCTGACAGTGAAATCAGTGAAGAGGGGTGAAGGAGTTAAAACAGTCAGGTAAAACCAATGCAGTCTATGAAATGAGAAAAAAATACTTTGGATAGAAAACAAGCAGGAAAAACACTGAAGATTACAGAAAACAGGGATGAATGGCAGTACACCTTTTCTCCTTAAAGTGTAACTCTTCTCTGGGCAATAATAGTATGTGATCAGTCTTATCCTGTGTCATGAAGTAAGAGGATAGAAAAGAATGTCCAAAGTCCTAAAATGTGGAGCTCAGCATCAAGAGGACATGAAAATGGCTGAAAAACTTCTCAACCAGAATTTCTTATAGAACTTGGGTTTAAAAGGTGTGCTAGCAAAATGGAGAAAAATACAGCCAATAAAAATAAAATCATGGCAGCCATATAGCACTGTAAGAGCCCTCTGGGTTTTCAAAATTATTTTAGGGCCTCTCATCTCAGTCTGCTCCACAGAAATAGAATTACATATGTAAAGACCAAAGAGTTTTCTTTCTCACTAGCCTACCACCCACAGATTTGAATTTACTGGGTTTTTTTTTCCCTTCACATTAGCAGCCTTCTAGGCACATCACACACATTACACAGGTATAAAAGAACACAAAAACAGGGTTCTGCACATAACACTGCCCTGCCTTACAAAGCTCTTTCCTGCAGCCAGATCATCTGCCCACAGTAGCAGGAAGAAAACATAATATTCCCTTTGCACTGTTATGAAATCAGCAGACAAACCTGCAAGAACATATCTAGACAGAAAGCCTGAGGAAAAGGGAAGAAACACCTATTCAATAAATGTAGAAAATATATGATTAAATTTGCTAGAACCCTATTTCTAGGCCATTAATCATTTTCGCCCAGTACAGACTGCTGCTGGGACCCAGAAGAAAGTACAGACAGTCACTGTTTAATTTTGCATCTGACTAGCAGTTCTCCTCTCCTGACTTGCATCCATTTCTCTGGCTTTAGTTTTGTTTCAGAGAACTCAGCTATATGCTTTGGTGGTCATTTTTATCAGCAGCCCTATCTTACTGTATCCACTGCAGGTAGCTTATGTGATTTATGTTTTTAATTTGTCTGCAAAGCACCTAGTACAATGGTGAGAGGCTCCATTTAAAATTACCTGCATAAATAAGCAAATACAACCCCATTAGCATAACAGATTGTACTCAACAAACTATAAACACTGTAAGTTCAGAAAGTTTAGTGGCAGTGTGACTACCAATGCACTGGAGGAACATGTATTCATTTCCTAATAGGTCTAACAGACCTTAAATTGTTGCGTAACACAATAATAATCTTCTCACAATTTTCTAGGAAGAATTTAAGATTCTCATTTTCATCTTTACATTGTATCAGTAGCTTTTCCTGGGCAACACATTTGCTTGTGCTAGACCCAAAAGCTTTGAAGCTATAAATAGCCAAAATCCATCTACCACAACCCCTCTGACACCATTAATAGCGGGAATAATGTATAGGACTGGTTGAGAACAACATTTCCTGATGTAAAGTCTTCAGAAAGTTGATCACTACCAAGTGATACCCAGGATCCTGGATTTTCCAGCCCCAGATCCTCGAGTCAGTGTAAGTCTCAAGCAATTTGAACATCCAATCAAGGCCACATTCATGGGCATGACAGAAGGCCACATTCCAGGGCAGTACTTGCCATCTTACAGCTCCACGTTCAGAGACGCCCCCAGCCTAGCAGGGACCTGAGACTTGCCACATGCCATAGGCATTACTATGAGCTGCTGTGAGTCTGGCAGCAGTGGGTTTGACCATGTCCATTTGCCTGCCTTGCCGCCTGCCCAAAATGACCCATCTTCACCACAGCTGGTACTGTTCACATGTGTGTCCCCACTGCTTCAGCTCCACATTCAGCACCTGAACTGTCAGCAGCTCCAGTCTGCCGGCACCACGGGTGTACCTCTGGAAAAGGCATGGAAGGAGCCCATGGGACATAGTAACAGCACATGACCAAAGCTGGTAAAGCATTATTTACGTCACAGCTCATCCCACAGATCCCTTAAAAGCTGTCTTCAAACACAGAATGCCCCATCAGGTAAGTCTGCTGACCTCTGTTCACCAAATAATGCTTTGTTGTTTTTTCTTTTCCTTCTAAAATGTGGCACTGATCTGTTTGCTACACAGAATAAATCACCAGGGCGATTCTTTCACTGTGGTTGTAAAAACAAGTTTAACATTTATATTTTGCTGTGGTTAAACCTTCACAGAGACTTGCCATTCACAAATTTTAAATTACTTACAATATGCTGTGCACCTCAGTAATTATATTCTAAGTCATCAAGTTCACACACGCTCTCCTTTTGTAGCAACCCACATGTGCTTGAGAGAAATTACTTCTGAACATGGTTAATTTTAAAGTCTTCATTTTATACACTGTATGTAATCAAACTTTTTATTAAGCATTGCCAAGCAATCTGTCTCATTTAAAATGAGCACCTCAGAAAATGTAAAGGTCCATTAAGCTGTTAATTGTACACTATAACTCTGAATTCTTGAAAAGTTATGTTGAATATTGTTTTCCCAAATGCTTAATTCCATATTTAGCTAGTTCCACTGCCATAGTTACTGTAGTGGTCAGGTATATGATAAGAAGTCAATACAGTCACATGAGCAAAATCCTCCTGTCTATAAAGAAGGAGAAAAAGAGAGGATTTAATTTCCATTTCTCTTGTTTGAGTTTGATACAGGGAATTTCACTATATAGGTACAAAACACAAATCTGCTAATGCAGAAATGTAAGTACACCCTAAAGGCAGAGTGCTTCTGCTACAGTAATGGTTTAAGTGATTTGATAGCTCAAATTCATTGCAAGTAAATGTCAATTAGACTTGAAAATGAAAGTCAAGCAAGTGACATAGAAAATATTATATGCCACTGGTTTTAAATTACTTATAATGGAGGTGAAAAAATACTTTAGGCTGTGAAAATAAAACTGATATTACTCCAAAACACATAAACCACATATAAACATATCCAAAAAGATTGCTACCTCTTATAAATGGTTCTGAAACAGTTCAAATGCAGGTCTTTGTATGCAAAAAAACCCTCCAGTGAAACATTTAAATTTGACTATTCCAAACTCAAGAAACTTTTTTTACATACTATCTAATTAACTAGACCTTACTTCATATCATGAACTCTTGCCAAATAAAATTGTATTTCTTATCCTTAGAAGACTTTATATCCATCTTGGTTTTTTTGTTTGTAGTAATTTGAATCATATGATAATGAAAGCTGAGAAAGAAGAAAAGGATGAAGCACATACTAATTTCTCTAAAAGACTTGTAACTCAAAGCACAGTATTACATGAACGTTGACAGTTATTTTTCCTTTTTTTCCTTCCTATTCAATTTGCTGTACATACCTTCTCGCAACACCAAAAATGAAGCAATTAGCACCGGTAAGTGTGAATTTATTACATCTTGTAGAAGACTCTTTGTTAGGGGAATCTCTCCTCCAAGGCTTATGACCCTTCTATAGGAATGTCTTCAGCCAGCTGGCTTTCCAGCATCTTATCATGGCCATAAAGTTTAAAAACAGCAGGGTACCTTTCCAGCAAGAATTTGTGGTCAATCCCATTCCACTTGGGAAGGCCTGTGACAGCTCTGAATTGCCAGGCATGACTTCCTCATGTACAGAAACACACTTCAGTGCATTTTCCACAGGGTACAGCCACAACAACAGCTCCTCAGTATCCAGATTCCAGGTGCTCCTCAGTATTCCAGATTCCAGCACCAGATACCAGGTGCTTTAGCCCTGTTGTTGATACTCATGTGCTTACAGCTCTGACTTTCATGGGCTGTAGCCACAGGGAAGGTTACCTTAGCTCTTTTTCACACAATTGAAAAAGAAATACTGGAGGAAATCAAAAGGGCCCCAAATTTACCAAAGAAAACAACATGAGTATTTTGGTAAGTACAAACAGCTTTGAAATATATCAGCACTATCTTTCAAGTTACAATAGCTGTTCAGGGTCTGAGGCTTCAGATTAAGAGAATTAAATTTCCAAAATTCAGTGGAGTGTGTGCTTATTTAATTAAAAGCAGGCAGAATTTCATTTGCACTTCATTGTTAAGAATGGCACCTATAATATCACATTTTGACAGTGCAGCTTAACTCAAATTTATACTAAAAGCATACTTCATCAAACTCATTCTGCAGTTCATTAGAAAAGCTAAATGCCAGTATTATTTGCTATAGCAATCCCATCCCATTTAGATGTTTAAACAGGCAAACACAGTCAGATAAACTCACAGCAGCTTGTAAATATTCTATGGTTTTTCAGATGAAGTCTTCTGTATCTGAACTGCTACTGAGAGCTACATGATGTATCCTTGATTTTAAATTTTCACAGGTATGGCTCAAGGCCTTGAAAAACTATCTTGCTTGTAGCTGTGCCTATAAAGCAAACTAGCTTATTTTATTTTCCTCTCAGAAATGAAGCAGCATATTGTACTCATCACTGGGTTACATCCCACTCAGCAAGGACTTCTCACAGAATGACGGAAAGTTACCCTTGTACACTGCCTTCAGACAGTGCATGTGTAAGGTTGGCACAAAACTTTCCCCCACCCAAAGGAGAAAGGAGACTTAAGCAAGAACATCCCATTTACTGTGACAGCCACTCAAGACAGCTGACAAGTGTTACTGGAACGTTGGATGCCTCCCTCCTTCATCCAAGCAACTTTGTCAGCCAAATAGGAGGGAGGAGAGGCACAGCTCCTACCTATTCTGGTTCAGGTAAGTCTGGTTAGCTGAAATATACCATGGTTGTTTAGGTTTCTTCCTTGGCTGAGGTAACCTGTTGCTTACAGATTTACAAACTTAGTCTATTTCTGCAACACATTGAGCTCATCACAAACAAACACAGGCAGTTTGTGCCAGAGTCATGGACAATAATGCAGAAATTACCTGCCTGTAGCACACTACTTACATAGGAGGAACATGACCAAGAAGAGTTAGAAGGTCTGTTTTAATCTAGGCTCATTCACTGCCTTCATATGCTGCCTCAGCCACAACACTTCAGAGGTCTGTACAGTTTCTCATTCTTGTTTCAAAGCACAGTAACACCCAAGTTTCTAACAAGGTAGGTTGTAACAGCAGTTATTGTAAATGTGTCATTACATGATTGCAGATAAAAATCAAATGATCAAAACCATCCATAAATACCTTTTGCAGGGAAGGAACCATTCCTCAAGTATGTTACTGAAACATTAAACTGTGTACAGGATAGTGATGGAGTATTTTGGCATAAAGTTTTACATATGTGGTGAGCTGTTTGGTCCTTGGAAGGCCAGACAGGCACTTCCCAGTAAGCTTGTACATGGAGACTGTAGGGTTTGGAGTGTATTGGTGTGGGACTAAAGGCTTTCCAGCCCTGCAACGTGAGCAAGGCAGCTATTGTCTAACAGAATGTTTTGGATTCTCATTTTCACCTTCTTCACACAGGAAGATAGATCTGTGTGAAATAAAACAACCTTCAGCTTTTATGAACTTACAGCAAGACTGTAAGCATCTTGAAACAAGCTCTTATTGGGAGGCAGATCTCTTTCTCCTGTTGCAAGTTAGCTGGACAATCATTGAACTGGAAGTTTCACACCCAGCTCACCAGAGACCCAGGCTCTTAAAAAAAGACCGAATTGGACAATATACAAGATTTTGACACGAAGATTTTGGAACCAACAGGCCAGGGAAATTTTTTTTAGCAGGGGGAAAGTAACTAGGATTGTGCCTCACACCTCTGCTGCAGAGAGCTTCCCTTGTTAGCACAGAAGCTAACAGCCTCAGCCTTATATTCTAGAGGTCAGTTTTAGTATTGTTCATATCTTTGGTCTTTTTGTGGTTTTGTGTTTGTTTTTCCTTCCTGCAAAGCAACGCTGTTTTCATACACAGTTTACTCACAAGTCAGAAATATCCAGTCTGTGCCCTGATTGACAGATTTTGCAAAGAAGTGCTTCATGTGTCTAAAACTTCCTTTTTATCACGACAGGTATTTGCAAAAAAAAGTATTGAAATTTTAAACACCTTTAAAAAGGTAAAAACAGACAAACTAAAACAAGTGGCAAGTGGATGGCTGAGAAAAGCCTGAGTGTTGAAAAGCTCTTTTGAGAACCACTGCCTGTGATCACTGGATTCATTACAAGCCTAGAGAGTCTCCATAAAATCCAAAGTACATACATCATACTCCTCTAAACAGTCTCACCATCCAAAAGCTTGCAATAAATTCTAAATTATTTGCAACATGTTATTGAGCTGGCACTCAGCAATATCAATGATGCAATTTTCTTCTGCCTTGACACATACCAAACACACTAATAAAATCTAGCAAATCAAACCTGGATTCATTAGGTGTTATTAACCTTAATATAAAGGAGACACTTCTGTTAAAATCTTGCTTCATTTATCTTTCGTATTCCTGTATCTTACCATGACTTGTGCTGCTTCTTAAAGGCAGCCTTTAGTTTCAAGGACACCATCTTTGCTTACAAATTTCGAATTAGAAATAAAGTTTAAAACAGGTAAGAAACTTGAATCATTGGAATCAGCAGAGAAACAATAGAAAGAATAATGAAAATTAGAAGAACTCACTAATATTGCCAGCATACACTACAAAGGTCTATCTGAGTTTTAAGTACTTATTTGCCATTATTTCAAATTACCAACTAAAGTTAGAGCATTTAGCTTCAAAGAACTAAATGCATGAAGTGATCAAGTTTAATCAAATAAATTTCTCTCCTTTAAGTGATTGTGGTGTCCCTAAACAAAAACTCTGTACAAAATCTCATAATCTTTCATTTTTGCTCCATTCTTATAAGTATCAACCAGTTTACGGACCACATTATCACTTTCAGCCTAGCATGAAATTTCTTAACAAAAACAAACAAGAAAGCTCATGTTCCAGCAAATATATTACATTCTAGAAGAATTCCCAGAATGATGTGCTTTCTTTCTCTCTGGAAATCCATTGTGCCTGCAGATTTCCTCTGTTTGAAATGCTTGTGCCATTTCCTTAGCTTTACAATACTTTTGGTCTTCTCATAGCACCCAGAACACTTGATGAGGTCACAGCACCATCTCAAGAATCTTTTAGTCTGTCTCAGTTACCAAAACCTCAATTTCCAGACTTCAGGACTTACTTCAACAACCCCATTCTATTTCGGTCACGCACTTCAGAAAGATGAAGGTAATTCAGATCAAGCCCACAGACAGGGTCAGGGAGATTGGGGTGGGGGATGAAGAATGCATTTTGGAAACAGTATCCAGAGGAGCATATCTTGTTCAGCCTATGGAAACAGGTCTCCTCTACTTACATGCATGAGAAGGGGATAATAGTAGAACAGACCACAAAAGCCTACAAGAAACAGAAAATTTTGGTGTAAGAACAAAAGGACACTGGTTTCTCAAGACCCAGTGAAAGTTTTCTGTTCCTTCCAATGGGGAAAGATCATCAACAGTAGATGCACAGTACTCTGTAATGATGGAGATGAAACACAAAACCCCTGAGGTCATGTGCATTCCCATACTCTTGAGCCGTATCAGCTGGGATATGTTTCTCACTTGGCTGTCCTGAAACCTGGCACCCTAAAACCCCTACTGGGCACACACACACACTCATTTCATCCCTGTCCAGGTTAAGGCGGCTGGGTTACACCACACCATCACCCCTTGCCAGTCACTGCCCATCCTTCTGCACTCCCCCTTCTCAGCTTCTTCTCCTGCTGCAGTGCTCCGCTGGCTCTGCTCCCTGTGGTGTTTATAACACATCCCCTGGGCAGCCTGGAAGCCGTGCAGCTGCCTGCTTTTTGCCACAGAAAAGTTTTCATCAGGGCAGCCATGACCTCAGTAACAGGCCGTTATATATTTAATGAACACGTCTAGCTGGCACCTGCCTGCGGCCAAGTGCAGTCTCAGTGCTGGGGGGGGAGGAAAAAAAGACAACAACAGCCAAGAGAAATGGGATATTAACTGAGAATTTCAGCAAGACACCAGGTTGCAGAGGGCAGCAAAATAAATAAATTAAAAAAACCAAACAAAAACAAACAAAAAACCCCCAACAGCATTAGGACTACAGCATCTAGCATGGCTGCTATAAACAACCTGCTCATTAGAGAAAGAGAGCTGAGGGCTTGTGCCATCATTTGACAAAGTAAATGTGTTTGCTCTGTCTATAAGAAGACCAGATGAGCTACAGATAATCTGGAACAATGCATAGAGAAAACTGGCATCATCACAGATGAGAAGGCAGCCACTTGATGTACACTTGATGTAACAGGGACAGAAGATAATTCTAAGGCTACATCACAAATGAGAGTAAAAAGAAATGTAATTAAATCACTCAAACACTTCAGAGGCACCTGTCCCAAAACTACTACTACTTCCACATCATATCTGCTTCTGGAGAAAAAAATAGCAGAAGATCCTGAATACATTGCTGTATTCAGGAGATTAGAAGTTCACCAGTAGTTAAAATACTTATATTCAAAATTCTAATAATAAGTCATGAACTAGTTAGCCCCCATTCATAGTGATAAAAACATAAGCAACACTAGTAGCTACTCACTTAGGTGGACTTTATAATAACACTACTTCAGTAGATATCAGTGTTTGAAGTATTAAAAATCATGATCACTAAGGATTATGCAGTGTGGGCAACAAAACCAGTACCAAAATGCCGAGGGAACAGAACAGTAACTAGAGTCAGAACTGGCAGTCAGAATTTTGGATGGGAGCAAAAAGACTCAGTGCAAATGATGACTGTTTGAGGACTCAAATCTGCCAGTCAAAAGTGCAGCAAGTTGGGGCTCAGATAGAAAATACAGGATGAGTGCAAAATTCTCTGTCTTGCAGCAGAAATGACACCAGAAATTTCAGATTCATTGAGACACAGATGCCACCATGGAAGCCCTTGGGAATGCTTTAGTGTGTCTTCAACAGCTTAATTATAACAATAAATTAAATACTCATATTACTTTACAAGTGAAATGAATAAGATTCAAAATGGTGCTCAGTACTGGGTTTGCTAACTTCAAAGAAAGATTATTAGAGACTATTTTAAAAGGGGCAGTAATAAATTATCTCTGTGTTTCTAAAAAAGTAGATTAATTAGTATTTCCCAAAATTATGATTCTAAATATGAAATAAGGTATGAACAGCAAAGGTTAAACTTTTGTCAGTTGTACTTCTTGCTGCAGGATCATTGAGTCAGTTTCAGATGGAGCAAAAGAGAAAGTGTCCATAGACTTCAAAAGAATTAGACATAAAAAAAAAAATCAGCTGAATTTTGAACAACACACATAACTGAAGGTGGCTTTCAAAATTTCTAGAATTCATTCAGGCAGAGCACCTCTCCAGTGCTACACAACTTGTGCTGAGAAACAGAAGTGCACTGAAGCCAAAACAAAGTTGTCAAGCACAACAGGTGCACACAGGGGATGGCAGAAATTATATTTGTGCTAAATAGCAGGTCTTTCAAAAGCCTTACTTAAAATACAAATAATCATGTAAGCCAGAAATGAAGTTGTCAGGCTCCCCTGGAGTTGGCAAAGGAACTGCTAGTGTTCCCAACAGCTAGGCAGGACAATGTTACTGCTCCCTGAACATCCAAGGCAACAGAAACGTCACCAGAAACGTCACCCACTGGTGCCTCACAATGCTGCCTCTTAGGAAAAGCAGCTGCAAACCCAGAAGAGGGATGAACACATTTCTTCTGTAAGTATTGTACAGCCTTGGGAGGGGAAAAAAGGCTTCTATATAAATCCTGCAAAAGACAAAGAGACGGAGAGAATGGAAAAAAGGAATTTGCATTGGAGAAATTTCATTTTTTTTTCAATGTGTTTTGTTCCAGTTGGACTATCTCATTCATCAGCTCATGTGCCCTTTCACAGACCGCCCCATGGGCACAGAAGCCATTGGGTCCCTGCCAAAATGCAGCTGAGGAGGCATCAAGGCTGCGTGCATTTAAAAAAATGTGAACTAATCCAGTGGCCTGAATCCAAGTAAGCCTGTATCACTCTCCCTACTCTGAATGTTATCTAGAGAGCAATGGCACAGAAAGATCATTTTTAAACTTAGTCTCCATAGCTTCTTTGTCACAGCCATATTATAAAAGCAAAGTCCTGAGGGGTTTTTTTCTGAATCAGGAAGAAAAAAAGTAAAGGTTGTATCCAGTGCTTTTCAGATCTCTATGCAAAACATTCTAGCCACCCATACTAATAAAACTCAGAACTACCCAGAAGCATTTTATCCTTTTTGTTCATAAACTAGCAATCTTGACCTCCAGCTTTTAATTTATTTTACTGAAATATTTATTTCTTTCAATAAATGAAGCATTCTAGATTTGACTCTCTTTGCAACAAAGATTAGCCAGAGTATGACAGTGCATGTACCAGTTTTATTTTCTACTTTCCATACAAACTATGAAAGTATAAAGCTGACTACGAGAAGAGTAACAGAAAGCATTAGAAAATTCCTTTCTAAAGCTTCAGCTTATCAAGTTAATGATTAATTAATTTATTAAAATAGAGCTGAAAGTCCAGGAGCAAAGTTCCAAAGTAAAACAGACTGATTTTACTTCTTAAACCAGTCTCCTAACTCATTCAAAAATGACAGTACCTGTTACCCTGATCAGAAGCTTTTTACAACCTTGCATAGGATTGCAAAGAGTAAACCCACCAAAAGTAATGGATTGACTCATAGAAAACAACTGCTTATAAAATGGAGTCCTTTGCACAAAAGGCTAGGTGTGGCTGAAGGAAAAGCAAGAAGCATCTGAACCAAAGCCCCTGCTGGGTTGTCACTCAGCACGTGGACAGAGCCCACAGTGGGGTTACCAGCCACTCACTGTGGGCACACTGGGATTGTTTAATTGTATGCCTAAATAATTCCATGAACCACCAGGAAAAAGATCACCCCTCTTGCCTAAGTTCTTCCAAAAAACCTATCCATTATTCATAACTATCTTCTAATGCCTCTCTCATTTGCCATGAGTGCAGAGTCACTGCAGTGAGCATGGTGACCTTTTGCTGGACTTCACTGACTGTGGTATTTCAGAGTTGCCCCACTGAGCAGTGGGATCAGGAAAAGCAGCGTTTGAAAATGGCGTTCTAAAACAAGCATGCAAAGGGGCTGAACCACCCTAGACTGGAAACAAGGTTTTCAAGTTGATAGGTGCCATTAAGGAGGGCAGGATGCAGCGCTCAGATGTCACTCATCCATACGGTCTCCCGTCAGTGACCTTTGCAAAGGACAAATCAATACTAAGCAGATACTGTATCTACTACTTCTTACTGTGTAGGAAAGGTCAACCCATTATCATGTATGTATCAGTTCCAACATTACTGTTTTCAGACACAGAACTGCTGAAACCCAGGAATTAAGAAAAAGTCCCTATCTTGCATGTAACACCATTTCAAAATGTTTTAACTTTAAAAAAAAGACTTGGAATGGAAACTTATTTCATAAGCAAGGTACGATGCTTGCAGAAGGAATGTAAAGTTCTACCTTGCTATCACAAAATGTTCTCTAAAAATACAATGCAAATGAAATTATAAACAGCATTTATGAGACTGCTTCCTTAGCATAACCTGGTACCACCTGTGTGTTTTACCACAGCAACAAATATATTTTTAAAACACTCAGCCATTTACAGTCATTTTGTGCATGCCTGCTACACCTGTTTTTGTTTGCATGCACTGGCCACAGAGATTATTCTCCTCTTATAGTTCACTTAGATGGCATATTTTCAGAGAAGCCTTTACAAAAATACATGTTTTGGTTCTATATTTTAACTCGATCCCATTTAGCTCAGTGCCCAATCCTTTTAGTTTCAGCGAGAAAATTCTCTAATACACATATTGCCACATCTAGGAGATGAAAATCTAGGAGACCAAAATCATAACTGAAATTTCTGGCTTTTTTTTAAATATATATTTGAATTCCCAAAGTATTCAGTTTAACCTTCATAGTACCTGAAAGTTCAAGGATGAACATCAAAACTCTGCTACAACAACACTGTGTTTAAATAAAAAGTATCCTGTTGTATATCTGAAACACACCACAAACTTCAAACAACACTAAAACTTCAGTCTGGTTCTGGTTAGAAGACACTGCTGCACGACTTGATATTGCAAGTGCAAGATCTACACGGACAATGTTTTAAAATATTCAGAAATCTAGTATTTTAAAATGCTTACATATGGGAAAGGGGTTATTTAATACTCAGTGTAATGAATTTCTGAGTTACATTAACTGCAGCATCATAAGGAGATATTGTACTCCTGCTCTCTAGCTATGTGGAAGTGGAGCAATGGCACTGCCATACATCCATAAGTAAAGTCATAAAAACGATCTATAATCTTTTGATGCATACATTTAATACATTTCAGTAAGGTTTATTACATTTCTTGCTTCCTCTTCTCAGCATCACTCATGGTTAATGTTGAGATATGCACAATGTTAAAAATCACTCAGCAGTCCATGTTAAGAAAAGAGAAGCAATGTTTTTAAGCATAAAATAGTTATTTCTAATCTTACTGCACTTGAGTTGGTCAAGAGGTAAAGCATCTTATTATAATTTTGTAAATCAGAGAAAACATCCACTGACTCAATTATTTAATTATTTATTATTATTCTCTTGCAAAGCCACTTTCTAAGAGTGGTTTCTCTCTGCCCAGCAGATATGGAGGTAAAACCAAATCATTCACCTTTGTACAGTGTACACTGCCGAATTAGGAAAGTCTATTCTGATGCTGCTATCACCCATATCAACACATATAAATCTGAAGTTAAGCTTTGTGCTAATTTTTAATTAGTGGATTGTGCCATCATATCAGAAAGTCAAATTTAAAAAATAATTTAAAAAAAAATAGCATTGTCTTAGAATCAAACACTGCAAAAAAAAGCTATACTTCTGACTGCAGCCGTGTGCCAAAAACCACATTACAAGCCAGTAATTCATTTTAAGATTTCTAAAATTACCTGCTGAATAATTTTTTTCACTGAGGAAATCCAATCTTTGCACTGTGATGCAGGACAGAGCTGCCTGTCTCCCTGTCTTGTCATACTGCTTATTTTGATTAGCTGCAATGGCATAGAAGTATAGATTTTTAATATACTTTTATTGCATTTTAGATAGCTGACTTATTGACAGTAGGTTTGGGGCATTTTCTTCCTGAATTTTTATGACTATGCCTTTTTGATGACTATGCTTTTTAAATTTTTATTGGGAGTTAAAAATGGCTGAATTTCTTTAGGGACAGATGTCAAATTCTATCAGGTGTGATACCAAAAACATTCATTTAGATGCAGAGGGCATTAAAAAAAACAACAGAACAACAAAACACACAAAAGACCCCTCAGTACTAACACTGGTATGTTCTTGTCATCTCCCATTCTGCCCTTAAAAAAGTCACAAGCTTTTTTAAAGCAGGACCCAAAATAAAACAAGCTGAAGATATAAGTTCTTTTAAAGTAATCTAGGTTTTTACACAGTGAAAGTCTATTTCCTTACTCCCTAACAATGAAGAACATACAGTACAATAGTAATTATTCTAAAAACAGTTACACTTCCTACTGTGCCTTCATAAGCAGAACTGTGAAACAGCAACATTGCAACAGCACTGAGAGTAAATGGAAATCAGAATGCTAATTCTGCATGTGAGCACACAGGTCTGCTCAAAAGACTCTGCAGGCTGTGGGTATTGCTGTAACTGGCTGTGAGTGTCTGCTTCTGAAGACAGCTATTCCTCATGGGTAGTCTCTTTCATTTCATTTGGCCATGCATTAATAGGTTGTCATCCTGCACAGCATTAAGAGAGGGTTGTGGCAGAAGCAAAAAGAATATACTTTTTCCAGAAAGCTGGTGATGGGAAGGGGGAAACATGTTATAGCCAGCAGCAGCATCCAACTAGAAATCTTGGGTTTTTTACACTCTCATAAAAACAGTCGGAGAAAATGCAGCAGAAAGGTATAAAACAGATTTTCTTCATTACGACTATGAACAATACAACGCTATTGATCTGAATTCTGTGACGTGCTTTGGAGAAACACTTACTTCCAACAAAGAAGATAAAATAAGAGGAATCCATGACATTCTTTACTTGCCTTAAGAGTGTCATTAAAAGCAGGCAAATAAACTCAAAGCATCCATATTCTGCGATAAAGACATCTTTTATAAAATAGCAATAGTTTTCTGAAACAAATCCCTAAAATGAATAACCAAGTACCTAAGTTGTATATTTCATCATGGTGTAAATCAATGGCAAGAAGTGTATCTTCAGCACACTCCATCCTGAACTCTTAAAGGAATACTTTATTTAGAGAATCAGTTCATTTTCTTGCCCATACTCAGAAGCCCCAACAGTCAATTTCACCTTTTTTTTTTTTCTTTCTACTCTTAAAAGTTTTACTAAAACTGCTTTAAAAGGTATTTTATTACTCCAAGTAATAAGTAAGTAAGTATATGCTGCACACATCCCCATAAGCTTTTTGTAAATTCTCACAAGACATTATGCCCTATTTAATTTTATCTGAATTTTAACCATGTCCTTGCACCTAGTACTACCTTGCTATCTTACCATACCATCCTACTAATAATCTCTTCTGAAATTCCAAGTCCTATATCTTAATTAAAACTGTGGACTTGTACTACAGCTCTAAATTAACTACAGGACTTTGAGAATTGGGGCATCAGGGAGAAAAAGAACTGATATGATCCAACATTTGATTGTCCAAATACCTTGTGTTTTAAAAGCGAGGTGTTTTCTTTAGGTATGACAGATGACCATTAGAAAATGGCATCACATCAAAGTCATCAAAACAGTACAGGCCTAACCAAAATGAAAACTATCAAGTGCATCATACAACATCTGAAAAAAGGATTATTCTACCTGTATCGAACATGCTCGATTGTGTCATATGTCAGCTTGCTGCTGATATTCTGGCTATGAGGGTTGCCTAGGAGATAACAGAGATACAGAAATTAATCATTAATCACAATTTTGTTATTAAATTTCTCTTTTATCAAAGTATTACACCAAGTGAGCCCAAAAGATGATAAAAAAAGATTCAATGCATACTTCACAGCAATGCCCTGAAGCCCCTTAGTCAAAAGAAGGGACATACAAGAGGGTAAAGCAATTATGACAGATCTGGAAACTTCAGCTGGATTTCTTACTAATACTTAGGCAGTTCTCCTAAAAAGAAAATGAAACTGCATTTGCACATACTAGACCACAGACAGAATGCACATTAATTAATGTATTTTTGCAGCAGCTAAGAAGGAAGAGACAGGATCTGGAGATAACAGACAATCGTGATTGGACAGCAGAATTAATCCTCGGTTTTCTTAGAGTCTGAAATTCATATAATTCATTGAAATATAAATTTTATTGCAAAATTAGCTTTAGCCCAGCTCAGCACAAGCATATACAACAATTAAGACAGCATAATTTTATCTTCTTGAGCACAAAAGATTACAGCAATATTCACACAGGCACAGCACACTTTCTTATTAGTAAATACTTAAGACAACATGCCAAAACAGTTTGGAAAGGGAATAAGAAAAAAATTGCTGTACTAATACAGTTTTTGCAGTAGGCTCCAATATTAGCTACTCTTTTCAAAATTTAAAAATTACCCTGCTGAAAGTTGTTGAGTGAAGGTGTTGGGAATAACTTTAGAGCTCAAACCCAAAACTAATACTTACACTTTTCATGTCTGATGCTGCATTTCTGTAATTTCCAATTCAAATATTCTCAATTTAGAAGTGAAACTATCTCTCACATATATTATTTTCCCTCATTTACACATGCAACAGCTAAACTGCAGTTCTTTGGGCCTGTGGATTATCACCAAGAAAATAAAAAAGCTGCAAATCAAACTCCCCCTTAATTCACATCTGTGTTTGTTAAATTAACTCCTTCTATACAGTATTTACTGTCCTCAGAGTATGAGAAGTAACTGAAAAAAAAGAGAATTGACCATACTGGAGCTCTTGTTATCATTTTAGATTAAAACACCAATAAAAAGACACAATTTGTTCTCCCACAGCATTATACGTACTATGCAAATCTGCTCCAAACTGCCAGTACTACTATTCACATGCACTCAACTGATTCACAAATTAATTTTCTTTTCTGACACAGATGGTACTTATTAAAAGGGTTGAGCCCAATGTTGTTTGAAATAACTAAGATCAGAGTGCATACATTTCACTTTACAATGTCTGTGGTGACAGAACATTAATTTTAGTATCACTAGCATGCACTTGAATAGGTCTTGAATGTAATCAAATCAATGTATTTTGTTATAACAGAAAAAAGACCCTATCCCTATCAAGAATAGCACTTATTTTGTAGTGGAACTTAAATTCATGCTCTGGATCCCAGCTTTGCCAGCACTCAGGAAAAAAGAAAAGGGGGAAATGACATGATGACACATTGAAAATGAAAACTACCCAAAACTCTCAAGTGGCTTGCCCAGGTGATAAGCACAAGTGTGCCAGTGCTGGAGTGAACAAGCATTTTCTTGTAAAGCAGTGGTACCTAGTTCCCAAGTGAGGAAGCCCTGTGCTCCATGTATCAGGGAGCACAAGAAAGACACAAATCTAGCAAAAAGGACACATGACCCACAGATAGTAACATACCATAGGAAATTTAATTACTTCAGTGGGACTACTCACAGCACAATACTGTGCAGTATAATTTTTTCTGGTTGAGCACGACTCACTCTAATGCAAATTGTCTCACACAGTAACAATATTTTTTAAACAATGGATGCTGCTGACTTTGTGTATAAAATCACACTCAGTGTGGGGTTCTCAGCTAATAACAACATTAGAAAGAAATGAAAGGCTTAGGTAGAGGATCTGAAGTACTTACAGGTGGTGCTGTAATAGTTAAATCTCCACCCAGATATTACACAATTCTGTAGATACTTTTACTCACGTTCCTCTGTGCATTATTGCTTTGGCAATACCTATCCTTTTTCTGAGTAGGCACCAAAGTCTAATAGTCAGAGCAGAGCAAAATCTAATAGCACCTATTCCATGCCTAAATTCACTCAGGATCTTTGAGCTAAGCTTTCTTCTGAATAAAATGCTTACACTGAGTCACAGTCTAAGCTCTTTGTGATGACTCTCACTGAGAAGGAGGGTGATTCTGGATTCTGGTCCTTGCATGAGAAATTTGGTTTGCATTTTGTGTGGGAAAAAACCACAAAGAATGAACAGTGCTTATAGCTGCACTGTATTTCTTTATCCCGAGCCTGGTGCCCTAGCTCTGAAGCAACAGAGTCATGCTCCCTTTGATCTTTCTTCTTCACCAACATTGACACGTCCTTGGCCACCAAAGAATGAAGCTAGAGGTGACACAAAGGGCCTACGCCTCCTTTGTAAAAGCACTGGTCTTCCAACTACTCTATAGCAGTATCAAAAAACCTGCAGAAGGTCCCTTCCAAGAAACTCAGTTTTGTACAATTTAGACGGAACATTGAGAAGACTAATGGGAATGTTGCTTTGCACTTACCATAAACGTTGTTTCTGAGGTCATCAGTAAAAGCTTTAAGTAGACTCTCTGGGAAAAGTGCTGAACCAGCATGGTCAAGGTAAGTAATCCCTAAAATAAAAATAAAACTACTAGTTTCAATTTTTAAAAGATTTAATGCCATTTTCTCCCACAGACTACATTGTGAAGTGCACCATTCAAATACCCCTTTTCATTCACTAGCAGAAAAATTTAAAACAGGATGAAACAAACACTTTGATTACCTGTGTATAATTTTTAATTAAAACCAAAGAGGTCCTTCCTTTCATGATTAGATTACACATTCTTTGGAAGAGAAAAAATCTTCTGTTTGTCCTGTACAAAACTGAGCAAGCTGGTGTCTTCAGCCTTGCTTCTTCTAGGCACTACTTATTATGAAAACTACTATTACCACAATTATAATAATTATTAACAGCAACAGCAATAGTAACATTGTCTCCTTGCTGACAGGTGAAGCAACTTTCTCAAGAACTGACAAGGCCTAAATCATGTCTGAAGCCCAAAGACAGGACTAGCGTAAGTTTTAATGTATTTAATCATGTCTCGCCACTCTGCTGCACTTAACATTCAACTCATTCTTAAAATCTCCTTTTATATTATTAAGCTATTGCAAAACTTTTAAATAAATGCTTATTGGAAATGAAGGCTTTTTCATGTTTGGCCATTTTAGATTTCTTAATCTTTAGCAATTATTCTTCCATTTCTCCAGTGTGTTTCATGCTCTTTATTAGTTTTTTCATTTCACTTACCTTAAGTATTTCAACCTATTTCAAATTTTAATAATGATGAATATGATTAAGATTAGAATTTATTAAGTATTTTAAAGGTCTTTCCTTTCCACATGGATTTAAAATTGAGTTAAGCTTTAAACGAGAAGCCTTGACACTTGGAAATATATATTATTATATATTATATAATTGTAGCAGTGATCCAGTGGGTAAAGCTGTGAGGCAGTGCTAATAATAAAACCAATCCAGATGCCCACCCCTTATTTTCCAAAGAGAAGAGCCCTCTTCTGCCTTAAGATTTCCTCACTTACAGTGCCTAGCAGAAAGAAAATTCTTAATAATGGCTTGAAGTCAGTCGAGTGTTTTGAGGTGCTTCAAGAGGTGGAGCATGGACAAAAAACAGGGTCAATTCATTCGCTGTACAGGATTTTTAGGTTTTTACTTTTTTAAAAAAGAAGAATCCTAGGAAGTTTCTCCCAAGCAGTATGAAGCAGCACACACAAGCACTCAGGGGCCAAAATGCATACGGAGGTCTGTCCTGCTCAGTTCCTGACAGCTGCTCAGCTCTGCTGGAATGCAGGGCTTTGGAGGGAGAGAGGCACACTGCCCATGGCAGGACACAGCCAGGCCCCTGCCCAGTGCTGTGGCACAGCTTCTGCCAGCAAGGGGACAGCAGCTTTCCCTCCAGCAGCACATAGGCTCACCATGGCCACCTCAGGACCTGCATCTTGGCACCAAAAGTTCAGGCAGGTCCTGAGGTGGAGCTAAAGCACGGAGCAACAGCCACAATCTCCAACAGCTCCAACAGCTGCCAGGGCAATAGGAAGCCCACGGTCACTGGCTACAGCTGGGAGAGCTGGGAAAGGCAGGATTGGAGCTCAGAACAGGAAGAGGCAGCCCTGAGCCAGACACAGGTGGAAGGACTGCTGTCCTGGAGGGAACCACCCCAGCCTACACCCAACAGAGCCTCCACAGAGGTGCCATTTGGCTCTCACGGGCACCAGGAGCACAGCCTGGTGATGCTCCTCTGGGAGCAGCTGCCGTGTTTGGACCTTTCCACCCCAAGGATGGTGACAGCACTGAAGTCATTACACAGCCCTACAGCACAAGCAAAAACCAGGTAACCAGCTGAGGCTCCTCAAATGCAAACCACCCACTGACAAGGGACAGGCACTTCCCGTCCTAAGCAACACTCCTGTGAGACAATGTAAACTAAAAGACCTCTAGGTAAAGGCCCTTAAGTGGTTTTTCAAATTCGATTCCTTATGTAGCTCATGATGGACAATATTGCAGTTCTGTGAAATGGAAGCATAAAAACCAGCTAGTCATTTTTTAAACTCCTCCTCTGGGTATGCTACTTTTAAAATCTGTGAGGAAATTTGGCTGAGGAAGGAAAAAATATTAATTCTTAAACTTTTATTTTATATTTAATGCTGCTGTTTAATTGCAAACAGAGAACAGTGTTTAATGCTCTCTCTCACTGCCCAAAAAAAGAAATGGGCTCTCTCATCTTTTGAGACTGCACTGAAACAAATATCTTCATTGCTATTGCACTTTTATGATGTAGTTTTTCCTTGCTGTCTTATTTCAACAAAATTATATTTTTAAAGAAAAGAAAAAAAAGTGGCACATGTATAACACCATGAAAAAAACCACATTAATAACTTTCATTGTGCTTTTCCCCTGGTTTAATAACATTTGCTATTTTATCTTTATTGAATGCACATTAACCAAAGAGATTTGCCAGTATATAGAGAACGATACAGTTCCCATTGTTTCGCTGTGGAATTTAGGACATAGGCTGTCAGCGCTATGGAATGATCCTGTTTATGGGAAATAACAGGAGAAAGAAAATATAATATGATCAACCAAAAAGAACATTAAAATGCAATATCCATCAGGACGTGGTTTCATTGCTCAGGGAAAATGTAAAATTAACTTTTAGTTTAATTTACATACTATTATATTTGGAGTGTGTAACTGACTTCACTGGTCTAATAATATACCAACTATTTGATAAGATCATATTTCAGAAATAGGGGTTTTTTTTAATACAAGTATCAAAAACCATTCAATGTGTTGGCATTAGTTATGGAAAGTTATTCAGACAGAGTATCGGTTCGTAAGCTGCAATATTCATATGCTAATATCCTTGAAGATTAATTTTACATCGGAAACTCTTTGGGAACAAACACAGGCCAGTCTGTCCTGCTGAAAAAGTCGCAGCCCAGCTCTCTGATCTCCTTACGTGCTACAATTCACCTCTTAACAAAGCGTTTACCATCTCTGTATGCTCTTGGCCCTCTGTAAAACTTCATGAGTGCACACCTACATACAGCCTCATGAATGCCAGGGGACCATCCAGTTTAACTGAACATTTTTATCTCTTAAAAAAAAAATCATTTAATTTGGAACATTCCAAAATTAGAGTTTAGGACCAAGTGAGAACACTCAACTGCACAAAGTCTGAGAATCTGCAAAACACGCAAGGCAAAAAGAAACTACCAGATTAATCTTTGTGAGCCAAATATCTGCTTCTGACTAAAGCACACTTCCCTGAAACGTGACTCCACCTGACTTGGAAGAAATTGAAAGACATCATTTGATGAACTGAAAGTAGAATAAGGCAGTTATGTCTTTACTAAATCTTTTAGTAACTACTCAGCTGTGCATATGTTTAGCACCCAGGGGATGGTCTGGAGGGGAAGCACAGAGAGGCCATGGAGGGACTTCCTACAATGGCCTGGTGCCACATGGCACTAAGAGACTAAGCTTTCTACTGCTTCACACCCCACCCATAAACCCAGGTCTAGCTACTCAGTTCCTCTCTGGCTAAATGATTACTACTTTGGTATTATGTAACATGTTCTTGTAATCCTTGAAATTGTTCTTGGTGCTACACATTTCTGAACTTTGTCTAAGTATCACTTCCAAAAATAACCAATTTACCTACGCACCATCTGGACGCTCTGTGTTCACCTCCTTAACCTTCTGTTATTCTGTGATTCTGCTACAGTCACCAAAACAAGCCAACCCGAGCTATGGCTTTGCAGATTATTTCTCACAGCCCTGGCACTTCAAAATTCCTGCACTCCAGCTGATTACAGGCTGCCAGTTATATTGCCAAAAAGTCTCATAATAAAGAATGAAATGTGTAGTTACAAGGCAGCAACTCTACAGAGTCATGAATTTTGATTGGTGGATATAATTGCAATTCAGTAGGATTACATACACAATATTACTTGGAAAGCAGATATAGACAATGTCCTGGGGAGAGAGTATATATCTTAAGTATGGCAATATTAACAAAACCAGTATGAAATAGATTATATGAAAACAAGCTGAAGGCAAAATTAAGCATTATCTGTCAAAAGATAAATATCACATTTCCATACACCAAACCATAAGCAAGAGAAAAAACAAGTGACAAAATAGAGAGAAGTGGGCTCTACAGAGGTTGTAGACAAGTGTGATATCATTTGGACACAGAGAGGTTTTAACAGGTACCATCACATCAGGTACCTCAGATTCACAGAATCATAGAATGGTTTGGGTTGGAAGGGACCATAAAGATCATCTAGTTCCAACCACCCTGCCACGAGCAGGGACACCTTCCATTATCCCAGGTTGCTTGAAGTACCATCCAACCTGGTCTTGAACACTTCCAGGGATGGGGCATCCACAACTGCCCTAGGCAATCTGTTCCAGTGCCTCACCACCCTCACAGTAAAGAATTTCTTCCTCATATCTAATCTAAACCTACTCTCTTCCAGTTTGAAGCCATTCAAACTTGTGTAGTGACTTGTCCTGTCACTACATGCTCTAGTAAAAAATCCCTCTTCATCTTTCTTGTAGGCTTCAGGTACCAGAAGGCTGCAATTAGGTCATCCCAAAGCCTTCTCTTCTCCAGGCTGAACAATCCTAATTCTCTCAGTCTTTCCTCACAGAAGAGGCGCTTCGTCCATCTAATCATCTTGGTGGCCTCCTCTGGACTCACTCCAACAGGTCCATGTGCTGGGGACCCCAGAGCTGGATGCAGCTCTCCAGGTGGAGTCTCACCAGGGCGGAGCAGAAGGGGAGAATCACCTCTCTCACCCTACTGGTCACGCTGCTTTGGATGCAGCCCAGGACACAGCTGGCCTTCCGGGCTGTGAGCACACATGGCTGGGTCATGTCCAGCTGCCAGGTTATTTTAGTAATCTAAGTCAGATACCCTTTAGAGTCAGCTCCTTCTTTCCAGTCCTTGCACAAGACCTAGCTTCCCCAAGGGATGCTCCTAAATTAAATGGCAAAAGTAGCTTTAACTATGTAATGCAGTACATACAACCTTTCTAAAAGTGCCTGACGTTCATGACACAGGACATGATAGGCCTACATACTGTATGGACAGACAGATAAATATCCTCATTATGCAAAACCATTAATGAAGTGCATCAAAAGAAAAGAAAAATCCTACTAATACGGCTTGAGATTTGCCTTTGCTGGATATTTTCTGGATTAGTGAATATTTTTTATCTGCACCTTCAGTTCTTTTTTGTCATCGATTCAGACAAAAACTATCACATCAGAGTATGTTTTCTCAATAAAAACATGCCCCTCATCTAAACAGTTCTGTTCTGCTAGACAAGGTAATGTTTTATTTCCCTTGCTTAGGGCCAAGGAGCTCTTCAGAAGGCCACAAGAGCATAGTGCTTGATGGACAAGGCCATAGATGCTCACAGCCTGAATAGTTACCATGCAGTTAAAGGAGACACTGTTCCTCAGCATGATTTGACTTAATTGCTACAGGCCTGGCGAAGTAACGCAGCAGTCAGCCTGCAGCCATGGGGCACATGCTGTTTTCCACTGCCAGTCCACCAAATTCATCAATTCGAGTAATCACAGCTTGACCTGATTGCCAAATGCTGCTCCACACTGGGCTGTGACCAACCTGGATAATGGTACCAATATTCTAAGGGCTGCTAACTAGTTACTGAGTTCTATGAGAAAATGTCGTTTAATTAATGTATTTGAGTGTTTGACTTGATGGACTCATTACAAAAAGCAAAGCATGAAATGTGCAATTACATTTATCCATAAAAAGTTCCATTATTTTTCTCCATGTGCTACTGGCTTGCATTACTTGCTCTCATTGCATTATTACCTACAGCAAAGTAGGCAGAACATCAAAACCCTTTACAGTGACTACCACACACTCTCTTTGCTTGCTGTACTCCTCAGCAGGGGCCTCAGCAGGGGCTACACCAACTCCACAAAAGCTATTTAGGTGGATAAGGTTATTCAGTGTCATTATGCACTGATACTGTTCCATGTACACGAGTCCCTACTTGCAGCTTTCAGTTCACAGCTTGCTGGTACTGAGGAAGACGCGAGTGCAAAAGAAAGCAGTGATTTCACATTTATTAAAAAATCACATCCAAGCCTATGTATTTTGCACAGCTACAGAAAAAAATAAAAACAGCATGCCATCAAATGTCATCATTTGCCAACTCCTGTGCTAAATGAGACTGCAGTAAAGGGATCAATCAGCACCCACCTTCATCCTTACAGCCCTACCTGTAAGGCATAGCTTTACTCAGTGCATCACTGGGGCAGGATTAAATATCGACTGCAGTCAGTGATGTTATTTCCACGAACACCTTTAATCGGTTGTGTGAGACCGGTTGAAGTCTTACATGTGGACAAAAACCAGAGGTACCCCAGCTTCATATGAATAAGCTGCTGCAGCCTGCCTCTCTGTCTTTGGATGAAATATACATCACAAGTGATTCATATTCATGCATGTCTTCAAACAACTGCAACTTGCTCAGACTGAAACCAGCATTCACACCTCCCTAGTGAAGATATGACCATCTTTTGGTCTCTTTCTTTTTTCCCTTTCTCTCTGATGCAATTGATCAAATGAAAGAAGAGTTGAAAGAGAACATATTCCCCATTCTTCTATTACCGGAAAATACTTTTGTTGGTTTTGCTGAAAATTTCACAGAAACATTCACTTTTGTGTAGGAAAGAGGTGCTTTTGTGTAGGAAAGAGATTTCCCACTTGAGATGAAAATATGATGGTAAAAAGCAATGTTTAAGGTATCATAATAATAACTGTTTATAGTAGCAGTCATTACCTAAACATTCCAGTAGCATACTCCTGCACTTTTTTCCTTCCTTTTCTTCCCATAAAACAGCCACAAACTTTCAACAAGGTGCCAAGATAATGTTTAAAACTGACTTTTCTAGTCAGTTCTACTTCTTGCTCTGTGACATGAAATAATGGGCTTCATATAAAATCTAGGACAAAATAGTGACTCAATATTCTCTCCAAAATACATCAAATGAATTGTGCAGAGATATATAGAAAGCCTTTAAAATTATTTTATGTGTTTCCAAAAGCACTAGTAGATAAACTAAGTTCAAAACAAAAATCAAAGAGTAACCCTTTTCTTCACCTTTTTCCCTTAAAACTCATTTCATTACACAGAAATAATTCACTATGAGCCTTCGGCAGCTGGAGCCTTGTGTTGAACTTGAAACCGTAGCAAAAATTAAACACCCACATGAGAACTGGTACACACAAGGAACACTCAATGACAGACAGCAAATATCAATTACCCACTTTTGAGGCTCTGCAGAAGTACATCCCAGACATCATTCCTTCCCAATGACAAGACCATGTTAATGCCTTGTTTGGCAAATGTAACAGTCCTCTCTGCTGCCTTTTCTGGCAAAGAAGAGGCTGCTGCTGAAAACCAGTGGTAAAGTTATTCTCCACTTGAAGTTCTTCTCACAAGGTTCCGCACAGACATTTACAGCCCTTGATTTACTCACACCATCCAGCAAAAAGTCCAGGTACAAATAGTGAAGATCAATTTCAGGGATGTAAGAGTAAGTGAAGCATAAATTTCCCTTCAGCATAAATTTGATCTTTCAGGGAAAAATATGTAAAACCAAACGAACACATTACCAAGAGGAACTGTGCACAAGTTCAAAGACTGTGGAGTGAAGAGTGTGGGTGAGGGCTTCAGCGAAAACCATACTCATAGGATGAGAGGTCTAAGAAGATTCTCTTGGCCCACAGTGGGCAGTCCTTTGCTACAAAACTCATCAGCCAAGCTACCTCCATATGCAAAACAGGCAGGCTGTTAGTCTATTTGCTCAAACCAGAACAGTGCTTCACAATTGTATCTTCCTAGTAAGAAACTACATCTCAACCTCTAGACTGTTCTTCCATGATCAGTGCATTCTCATATCTCCCATGTCAGCATTCTTTTGCTCTAATATCTATCTTCAGCCACTCAGCTTTAACAGGTATTTCTCCCTTGACAATCCAGTAGCACCTCTCCACCTGCTCTGGATAAAAATTCCGGGTTCCTTTATTCCTAATAAATGGTAACTCCAACAACTCATTTCAATCCCAGTCATGCCTCTTCCAGCTGGAAGCGCTTTCTCTGGGAGCAACAGGGGATTGGAGAGCAGGAGTTGAGGAGCAGAACATACATTCCAGAAGATGATCTCAGAATTTTGGAAACCTAGAGTGTCTCCAACTTTACTGGAAAAATACCTCCTTAGACCAATATATCCAGATCTCTTGGGTTACACTCCAAACTGCTACTCCTTACCTGATTTACACTCTTAATTGATTGTAGTGTAGTCAGAAAAAAACATTATTAAACCAGGGAGAGGTTTAATGCTTGAAATGCCCATATATAATGCTTGGCCAAGATCTCCTGTATCACCTTTTCACCAGTGAGCAGCCACCAACAAAAAGTGAAACCACCATCAGGAGACAGCAACAATAGTGTGTAAAAATGTCAAGCGTAGGAGTTTCAGTATCGCTACTGAGTAAATACTTAAGACAAACAATTTATTTTTAATGAGGCAGAGAAAATACTGAGATTTCATTAGGGAGATAGTAAGTATGCATGAAAAACTATGTATAAGTTTTTCTTCTACATATGTATTGGGTTAATCTAGACATTTTTCCATCATAAAACCTTTTGGCTCCAAGTTCCCACAGATTAATTTATACTTTATAGTAATTTGATCCAAGCTGCTCTCTCAGGTGAAACTATTCAACTATAAACAGACCGACCTAAATGGTAAGATTATACCATTTAGGTAAGATTATACCATACCATTGCTTTACCTTTGCTGAAGTTCATTGACCACATTAGGTATGCAGATATCAATAACAGAACTCATTAAATAACCTTATTTCTTATTTAGGGATTTTTTTTTAAATAAGAATTGTTTTGTAAATTTTTTCAGAACTGACTGTAATTTCCTGATACCTCCACAAAATTTTAATACTTCAGTACAAAAACCATCTCCTACTTGAAAATAAAATTGTTCCCATTCAAACAAAAAATCTAACAGACACAAGTTTCTGTAAATAATTTAATAGGTACACAATTAAACATTGGCATAAATGTTCTGTTACTGTCTTATTATACTCAACCTAAATGAGTTTCCACAGGTTATTTTACATTTCTTAAGGGCATTTCCAAGCATAGATTCAAATACTCAACAACCATTTTCAGAAATCTACTAGGAATGAAACAGTACATTTATCAAAAAATACTGCTATAGGAAACCAAAGTTTTTAATTCTGAAACAGTTTGACAACTGTAGAGATTTGTTAACTAGTTGTGACAAAAATACCAGTTTCCCAATGAGTAGGTCTGAACACAGCAGTATGTGAGAGAAATCCTACCTAACATGGGCCTGCTTTAAATACAAATAACAGCATGCAGCTTCCAGATTCTCAATTTTTTCAACTTCCCTGCTGTCCGTGTTAAAGCTTTCTAAAAGAAATCTAAAATCTCCTGAGCTATTGGCACAAACACATCACTTACAACCCTCTTTGTAAAAGGATGGCTGGCATGTGACACTTTTGGAAGTTTGGTGATTACTTTGAATCTGACTTTGGGCAGCAACAATACACTGCTGGATACTGCCATAAAGCTGTATAGAATGAGGAGTTTGTGGCTCTTCCAGAGGCATTACCTTGCACTGAGTACAGATACTACATTTTCAGAGGACAGGCTCTCTGAACTCAAAGGGCTGCAACGCAACAAAAAAAAGTTTTTTCCAAAGTCCAGTGACTCGAAAGGAACCCATGCAGAGTCTGATTGCATTTCTGCTGTACTACAATGAATAACCAAAGCAGAACTTTGCCTTCAGGTCACGGAGACCTCAACACTGCAACGAGAAGCAAGCTCCATTCAAATGTGAGAACACGCATCAAGGTATCCAGAGCCTTGGAAGTAATTATGAGGCTCTGCTGAACTCTGAGTTAAACCATTAACAAATACACTATAACCAGCACTGTCTAAACATACTGCACTGATCACCTTTCTGGTTCCAGGCCAAGTTAAAGAGCTGGATTACAATCTGCATAGAAGCTTAAATGACCTTTGAAACAAGTGAAATTTTCCTTTCTTTAATTAAAAGCATTGGATTGCTCATATGGCTGTATCTTCATCTGGCACCTACAGAACATCTTCAGTCTCTAGGATATGCATGCACTCTCTAAAAGTCCAGCTATCAATTTTAAAAGTGCAACATTTGTAGTAACCCATTGACAAGAGGAATAGGAATGCTGTAATAACAGGCAAAAGTAACAGAATCACTGAATCACATAAATCAATTTACTAGAGTCAGTTACATCAAATGAAGAACTGCTCCAGACGTGTGTTTAAGGCTTTCAGGTGATTGTGTTTCCTCGAAGCACATATTGTACACCTTTATTTACAAATATGCACAAATGTGCCTGTGTATGCAGTGCTGAGATGGGTATAAGAATATATGTATGTAAGTATCCCCTTAAGAGGATAATTACTGTTTCCATGTTGCTTCTTGCAGCAAAACATAAGGAAAAGCAGATGTGAACCTGAAGATTCTCTTCCCTTACAGCTCTTTCCCACTTTCTCTTCTCTAGCGCTTATCCAATTGTACATTTTGATATTTTTGGCAAAGTCATAACCTAGAAGCCATCGCATCTGCTTTCACTCTCAATCAAAATTAACATCTACAGAACATCATCAGCATTCAACAAAAACAAAACCAACATTCGGTAACAATACGCTAACCACAGTTACTAGTGAATATCTTTGAAGAGAGTCAGGCACACCTCTAATTTGAATAAATTTGCATCCACTATAGAATTCCAGTAGTGAGCACTGAGTTCAAAGCTGCTCAGCTCAGCACAAGTCCACTCAGTCAACTACTTCTCCTTTGCATCTTTGTTTATCAGAATGGTCTATGTTTAAATAAAAGTAGTATTTGGGGCACCTGTGAAGTTATTCCGATTTAAGTTAGTACTAAGAGATATAAATATCTGACTATCATAAAAACCCAATAACAGTCTGACACTACTCATATAAATACACAGAATTTCATTTTTGGTAGCAACCTTCCATTGGGTACCTTTGGCTACAAAAATGAGTTTCACAGTTCTCCCTTTTTTGTTTTTTTTCATGGAACCAGCAATAAAGCAATTACTATGTCATCCCAGTTTTATAAGCATACACCTGTGCTTCACTAAATCATGGTATAATTTCTCTCAATTAAAGAGCTTCTTTCAATACTAATGACTTTAGAAATTAAAGAGAATTATAATTTCACCATAAATTATTCAAAATACTAAATACAAATGGCTTCATTAACACTAGACTAGCTTTGAGAATGAGTAAAATATTATGCATGGAAAAACAAATATTCTAATATCCCTAATCCCTGAACTCTGAGCTTAAATTCACAACTCTGCCACAACACCAGCTACTGCACTTTGCCTGAAAACATCTAAGAAAACATGTATTTAAAAATCAAGGTCTTCCCCTACAAGCTGTATAAGATTTGAATAAATGACAAGACCAGACACAACGTTCATACAACATATCTTACTCAATTTCTGACACAAGGTACTTGAAAATACTATCTAAATAAAACTACACTACTTTCAGAAGTGACTACAGGACTGGATTCCAAGTATGGGTAGCAATTTCCTATGTGGAGCCTCCTCCACAACTAGCACAGCCACACGGAAGTGCTAGAGCTTCCAGCTAGTGCTGGAATTCCCCAGCCAGGCCAAAGGCTGCTCCTTTTTTACAGAGCATTTCTACCGATGCTGTACAAACCAGATGGCTGAACACACCTCGTCCTTACACGGGCAGAGGATGTCTGGTGACACATGAAGAGTTACACAAGCAAATAAATTCAGGAACTGATTCCGTAACATGAAGTGAGGATGGAGAGGAATTTTAAGTGAGGTGAGCATTATTTATGACAATGAATGATCTAATTAATAATGAACGGTATTATCATAGCTGGAAAAGTAGTAGTAATTTGCTAGTATTTCAAAGCTAACTTATGCACTGTTAATTTTCAAATGCTTCCTCACACTTGCTATAGCTAGAAGTAACATCTCAGAATAGTATTGAGCTTCTGTAAAGAGCTCTTTTTATATCCTCAGAATTTCTACTTTTTGTTGAATTTGTGCTTGCAGACATTTTATTTCTATATTGCCCCAAAGCAAGTATGTTTAAGGCAACAATAGCACATTTGGTACCTATCACTTGCATTCTAAAGCTACTTATATGTCATTAAGATGAAATTAACTGGTAATTCCTATCTGTTTATTTTTAGCAAAACTGCATGAGCATTTTTCACCAAAAAATCACCCAGGAGATGCAAAAATGAAAAACCTAAACACATCAAAACCACATTCTAAAATAGTGAAGGCTCCTCGTGGAGCACAGAAAGGCCAAGGGACGGCTCAGGGCTTTGAAAACTCTAAGGGAAAGGATTATAACTCTAAGCAAAGCAACAAGAAAATCAAACTGGTAAAATAAAAATTTAGATTTTAAAATTAGTATGTTAGCATGCCCTCATTTGTGTCCTTAGTTACAGCTCTCTCAAGAAGGACCCGGTTTTCAAAGAATTGTAAGATCACAACTATTGTAAATTTGGTTCAGTCAGATATCTCAATCTGCCCATCACATTTCAAATTAGACTATGAAAAATTCAAACTAATGGGAAAAAAAATATGGGTCAAAATACCCTGAAACAATGACAACTCAAAGAATGCATCTAACTCAGTGCATACAATTGGTTCTACATGTTTCATTCCAGATCTATTTACTCCCAAAAACTCCTCTCCAAACTTGTGCCATAAATACTGGAACACAAATGATCCCTATTATGTCACGTAACCACCACCACAACGAAATTAATGGCCCCTCAACAATAAACCACAAATGAGCCAAGGCAATCAGATGCACAGAATGCTGGTTACATGTGAGATTACTGCTTTGAGGAAGTTTGTTTCCAGACCGAAAGCAAGTATTTCTCAATATTTTGTACAGACACCAGATATCTGGTACTCTGCCTCCACAGAAAATCAGGACAAGGTGAACCTTGTGAGATCAGTTATTGCACAGTAAACACAGACTATTCTTTTCTACAGAGCAAACTATGGGCTTCTCTTCTCCCATTTCTGCTGACTGAGGGACAAGAAGAATGGCATTGAGGGCAAATTTTTCCCCATGCCTACTCTATGGTCTTTTTTCCCTACTCCCCTTCCAGTCTGAAACAGTTTTCTTCCTTCTGCTATTAAAGATGATGCTTTGTGTTCTCACCAGAGTGAGAGCAAAATTCCCAGATTTATAGAGATACCCATTTTTTTCTGTGTTTTATGTTGACATTTGTATAAATACCCATTGTAATGACTGCTCAGTGAAAAGACAATAAGAAACAACCAGTTTTGATAGGAATAGATTCTTCCCTATATAACTTTTTTTTTCTCTAGTGTTTCATTTTTTCTCATATACTGCTGTCTACAAGCCAGGAACCCCAGCCAACATATATCCAGAGACTATATATGTTAGACTACACTGCTGTTTTCTTCTGAGTCATTCCACATGGAATACACAGTGCACTGAAGTAGATTCAACATATGCAACACTAGCTACAACTCATTTGAATTAAGAGCCTAAACAGTAAAGTTTCTCCTCTGGATGCAGCTATTTCTGTTCTACAACTAAGGGGAAATCAAATCTACAGTAAAAAATGAAACAAACAAAAACCCCAAACCAACCAAACAAACAAAAAAAAAAAACCCAAACAAAAAAAGAACCCCCAAACAAACAAATGAACAAACCAAACAAACAAAAAAAAGGAGATACCTAGTGACTAGAAAGACCCCAAGTCATGTAGCTAGATTATAAAAGAAACAAACTAACCAATCAAGCAAACAGCACATACACACAGAATCTCTTATCCTAAAGTAAAAGATTTGAGAGACTCCCTTCCATGCTTCACCCCTCATACCTGGAAGATTTTTATAATTATATTATAAATATCAGTTTTACTCATTTGAGATACTCTCATGCTCTTTCAATACAACCCATGTAACAATCCAAATAATTTTTAAAGACACAATACATTCTCTAAACATAAAGTTTAGGAAGCATTTGAAGAAGTGGGAACTAGGCAAAGACAGGTTTTCCCACAAATTTCCGAATACCCCACTCATTATAAATCATTTTGCATGTAAGATTGAGGAGAGATCATTGTAAATTAACAGCTGCTTGATTAGTTTAGTACCTAATCACTTCTACAACTAGAATGGATGAAAACAGAAGTGATGGCTACTAGAGGCTGAATGTACCCACAAGGTATCCAGCATCGAGATTTGAAGATCTGATCAGACACTTCTGGAAACATGACAGCTGTCATGAAATTATTTAGTCCTGTTTCCCCCACTTCAGTGGCACTGACGTTTATCCAAAAGCATTGCAGTATAACCCTCGTGACACCTTACAAGTACACCTATCCTTCTCTGTACTTGCAGAAATGAAAGAAAAATTGATTAAACTTTTGATGGTAACAGCTCTTTAATCTATCAGGAGCTGTCATGTTCAGTGATGCTAAGCCTGGAGAATCGACTGAGTGCCTTCAAACAAGCATTGCACACTGTGAACTCCACAACAGTCCACACATCCAAAGGAAAAGAGGTTTTCATAATTTTTTTTTAAGTGGGTAACTTTAGCACCCACGAGCTAAAAAGCTTGATTTGCCTTTCATTATTGCTAATCAGGACATAAATACTCCAACAAAAGCAGTTATTTTTAAATTTGGCACTAGGGGAGCTGAGTGGGGAAGACTTACCCCCACCCTTGAAAAAACACCAGATAGAAAGGAAACTCACTAAATTAAAGTATTGATGTAACTCGCTAGAATTTAGACATTTTCATCATTCATGAAGTACTCAGCCTCATACTATTATAGGCTTCTAAGGACAACCAAGAGGGTGAGTTGTAAGAGAGAGTAGATGGCTGCAATCGCTAGACAGCATTTCACTGGAGTAGCCTCACCCTTTGGGCAAGCTGACACTGAAAAACAGGGGATGGAGGGAGGATTTGTTTTTACACACCCTATATCTCAAGGAGGCTTCCTACAGCGCCACAGGAAGAGTTTGTCTCCTGTCCTCCAATCTCTCCCAGTGGATCAGTAGAAGCTGGGCCCATGGCAGTGCTCACTAGAAGGCAGCCCTGGTTCCACAGCCCTGTGGTGCAGTGATGCTTTCTGCGCTCTGTAGATGAGCTTCACCAAGCCTGAACATGAGGCAGCTCCTAACAATCTCATCATTACTTTCCTACTCATTCACAGAAGTCTGGTGTCTTTCCAAGCTGTAGTTTATGACTAAAGATCAGCCTAAATTCTATTTTCCAAACAAATACACTCAGGCGTCTACAGAAATAGAAGATGGAAAGTTTAAAACTCAACTTTACAATAAGCTATGGAAGTTACTATTGAAACAGATCTTTGTGACAGGAACAATGAATATTTAAAAAGCTTACTTTTTGACCCAGGCATCTGCCTCATTCCCCCTTCATACTCTACCTCTTCCTTCTGCTCACTGTTTTTACAGAGGCTTTACGGAATGTAACTGAAGTGACTTGAACTATTGATCAACTCTTCTCAAGGAATATAGTTAACAGCAACAAATTCTAAATTGTTAGTATCTGAAAGGAAAAAGGTGCTTCCCAAGGAATAGATTTCCTTTATGTTGGAGTTATAGTTGCAGTGTTCTGTTCATAGGAGAACCACTTCAATGCACGCTAATCTCCTGAATGCCGCAGAACCATTAGCTATGCGTGAGTACATCAATAACTGCTATTCTACTTGATGAAAAGCTAAATTTCCATGTAACCCAAAATCAGACCCTTTACTCTTTCTGTAGAAGAAAAACAAATCATTAATTTTCTGATCATTAGAGAAGTTAACCTATTACTCTGGAAGTGACCCTGAAGGACAAAGAGCAGATAAAGCTGCTGGTGCTATGACTTTTTAATCAAATGCCAGTTTAGAGAGTTTCACCTGAGCATGAATTTTGAACAATTTCACTGAAATCCACAACTCATTTACCAAAAAAAACCTCAGATTTGTAACTGTGGTTTCAACAAGACCTGTATCAAAGACAACTTCCAAGGAAGGAAGGAAGGAAGAAAGGAAGGAAAGAAGGAAAGAAGGAAAGAAGGAAGGAAGACTGATTTTCACTAAGACTCCAGCTTTGCAATTTAAGATGGCTTTTGGGGTTATCTAATAGACACAGGAAACGACTTTCCCTTTACAACTGTCATCGTTTTCTCCCTTCTGTATTCCTGCTCTTGGTGAGTTTGGAGTGATACTAAGACAATTCACAGATCAAACATTAACTAAAGAGCTGACAATTTGCAAAATGAGGGCTTAATTTCATTACCAGAAAAAAAATCTGTCAGGGATATGCACCTCAGTCAGGCAAGAAATGGAAAAAACTAAATGGAAAGGAATTTGTGGGCCCCAGTTACATGGGCTGCTCTGTCCCCAGAAAAAGTGAGCTGCAGTGCAGTTCAGAGGTGTCACACTCTTATTGCCTTAGTCTATCTTAAAAGTACACCTTTTGAGCCATCCCTTAAAGGTTATTTTTGCATTTTAATGTCTCTTGCATGTAATTTCATGCTACCCGAATCACAGCTTACATGGTTTTTAGTTTATTTCTGATGTATTCCAAGTCTTCCAAGTCACTTCCAATGAATTTAAATGGCACATATTTTCATGCACTTATAGTAATATTAAATTATCTCCTTTTTAGAAGGGCAAACAGTCATCCCGCATGTGTGATATTTGGCTGTCTTGGCAGCACTGTACCTGTCACTAAACATCCATGCTAAAGTGGTAAGAGGAGGAACATTACCATATTGCTACACTTCCTGACAACCTTCCATGATATCAAAGAATCATAGAATCTTTAAGGTTGGAAAAGACCTCCAAAGTCATCCACTTCAACCTGTGACCAATCCCCACTTTGTCAACTAAAGCACAGCACTGAGTGCCACGTCCAGTCGTTTCTTGAACACCTCCAGGGATGGTGACTCCACCACCTCCCCCAGCAGCCCATTCCAATGCTTGCCAACAATACATTACTTCTGAGGAATTTGCATTCTTATGGGAACTTACTCATTAATCAAATGTTTCATCTGTTGTGACCACAAACTCTATGACCACCAACGGAGTGCAATTTCCTACATACGGTTTTGTCTGAACATTAATTTGGTCAGCTTCCCAGCTAAGCAATACTAGCAAGTTCATGTGTGCTGGGAGAAGAAAGCAACATCTCTACAGATGGCAAAAGCTTCTTTTTCACGCAGTCTTTCATTTTGGGCCATTCAGTCTGCCGGGCAGGGAGCTCTTGCTAGGTAACCACTTTCATTTATCTTTTTTTATCCAGTCTCATGAGAAGGCAAAGTGAATTATCAAAGCAAATTATCCATCACAACTGAGACTGGACAAGGTATTAAGAAAAGAAATGTCACTCTGATCACTGGGCTTACACACTCCTAAATTGATTAAATATGTAATGAATATTTTCCCAGTGTGTGACGAATCAAAGACGATGACAGATTTAAAGAAAGTTGCATACTGCCAGAGCAGCCAAGTAACATTTTGTTTTTAGACAATTCTAACTTTTTAACATTAAAAGAAATTATAGGCAGGCATACAAATAATAAAAATGCAACTCTGAGACACATTTAATAAGCTACACTCCTCAATATATTACTTGGGAAATGAATGGCACAGCAGATAAACAGTGTAGTTGACTCAACAGCAATATGAAGCCTTTTTTTTTAAAGGAAGGCAGTATACGCTGGAACCCATTACTGATACCATCAGTTCCAAATTACTGAATTATGACATCTTCAATGTGCTACGTGGCATGAACACAAACACGTGGAAAGTCCAGAGCTTCAATTTCTTCCTCTGGAAGAAATTACAGGAGAAACTTTCTGATGACTGTGTAACTTCACCTGACCTGTTCATAAGTCTGCAAAGGGGTACATACAGTGATATTTGGTGTTTAATTGTGCATTAATGAAATTAAGTCACACGCCATTAATTTAATTAATGAATATTTCTTCAAATAAGCTTCCTGTCATCTTTCCAAATTTTAATTTAGAACATTATTCTGCATATTGGCAGAAGAAGTAAGCTTAGTTGTGTAATCATCCTTCACAGCTAACGATGTCACCAAAATATCACATCCTTGTGATCACGTCTCTCTTTTAGGAAGACCACAAGTGACAAAAACCCTGTCCAGTCATGTTCTTAACTTTCTTTTAAAGGCATTTTAGAACCTGCTGCTCCAGGGACTAATCTGAAAGAGCACAGAAACATCATCTGATTTTTACTTCTCATGTGAAAGCCTGAGCTGCTTCAAGAAACAAGGAGTGAGTCAGGACAACGCTGAAAGCAAGAAGGAGAAATAAAATACTGAGGAGAGAAAGACTTCTCTCCTAAAGTCTTGCCTTCCAATTTAATGCATGTATTTCACATACTGGGGAAGAAAAGAGAGACTTCACACTTTCCTGCATGCTGCTCTCACAACAGCTGCCTGCCTGGGGTCACATCCCCACCACAGGCAGCTCACAGACCATCGCTTCTCTCCAGCAGGGGCAGAAAGTGAAGGGGCAAAGAGCACCAAGGCACAGGATCCATCTGGGCTGACACAAATATGGCCAGGAGCCTAACAACTTGACTCACCAGCAATTAAACTAATTAAGGCTGACTTTTTAATGCTTTGTGGCCTGTCTTTATGCCTCCCTGCCCTACTATACCTGTTTCTCCATAACTCTGACATTCCTGTCCCACACCTTAGTCTTGACACCACCCTGTTCCTAATGCCTCCTCAAAACACATTCCCTTTAACAAAAGTGACAGGAACCAGTCAGTGGTTCTCAATATGCAGACATGGTAACACTAACAGCATTATTAACTTAGGAAGATAAAATAATTATACCAACCCCAAGCTGACATATTCCTAAAAGAACTTTTTTTTTTAGTCCCATTTTTTAAGTTCAGGGAAGCAAAAAAAAAAATTTAAAAGCCCACCTTACCAGTACTTTAGTGTCACACAAAGGAAAACATCTACATTGATAGCTTGGGCCAAGAACAATGGATTATAAAAAGCCTGAGACATTTGGAAGCGCAAAGTACTTCCTAAATATCCTCTCCGAGTTAAGCATCCTACTGGCTTCCTGTTCTCCAAACATACTGTGCTGTCTACACATTTATCAATCTCTCATATCAGTGCTTTTTACTATGCAGTGTTCTGCAGTATGGCCTTCCTGAATTCAATGACAGTCTTTTCACATCCAAGAAACCTCTCTGATACCAGGCATGCAATGAATCAAGCTGATTCACAAACACTGACCTCTCACCTCTCCGTTTGTCTGTTTGTCCTTACCCAGGGAGCACTCCTGAATTCTGACAAGCAGCACAGAAATGGCAATTGCTACCATAACATCTAATGGAAATTTCAAGGGCATCAGATTCCAGGCTCTGTTTTGGCAGAGGAAATTCCAGTATAAGTGCAGGAACACCAGAAGCAGATAGCTTCTGCTGGAAACGTACCTACACTCTTTAATTAATAATCTTATATTTAATTCTGGGAAGAAATCAATATGTAGCAACATCATAACAACCCAAGAGGACAAACAGGAGAATCTAAGAGGACGCAAAGGCAACAGAAGAAAGAAAGCACCACTGGTGCGGTATTTTGCAGAAAAAAGACTTTGGTGCATTTCCAATTTTTGAGTAAGAGAAAAAAGCATCTTGTGCTCTTCTAAGTAGAACATCTGCCTGCTTCAACACTTTTAAATACTAATACACATCTTGTACAGGCAATAATTTTAGTGATAATGTATCTTTTAATTAAAAGTGCAATTTTTTAAAAAATGGGTGCCTGATACCCTGCAGCATCTGTGGAGTTCCATAAATTTATCTTCCAAAATCTAATCTTTTTTTACATCTACATATTGATTTAAAAAATCTAATGTCTGTATATGTTTATTTCTTCTTCTAAAGAATCTAGTCCCAACTGATTGACTATTTATTTCTAAAATACCACTGAATATTTTGAGTTCATGTCAGCCGTATCAGGTTTATAGGGTTTGGGAGTTTGCTTTCCTCCTCCACATTTCTTTTTTTTTCCACTAACTAAACTTCAAAGTAACTAAAACTGTTTTCCATGCTGAAATATTACAATGACAATATCATTGACTACTCTTCATTTAGAGCTATGTCCATCATGAACAGCAATTGAAAGATCAGTCCTGCACAGAGTAGACCATCTTCTGAACCCTGAAATGCAGAGTAAGGAATTCCTTAGCAGTACCTGTTACTTTCGTGTAGGCAGAGGAAAACATCTGAAGCTAAAACACAGCTACTGTTACTGCATTTGGGACTAAATACAATTTACACTCAACATATGCTTCCTCTTTGGTATCAATTCTTTAGATAAGAGCTTATTTAGGTAACTGCTGCTGACTTGGAATCAACAGGAAGCATTAAGGCTTTTCATGAGCATATGTGTATTTTATTTTTATAAAACAATTGTCATTAGTTGTGCGGCTACACTTCCCATTCTACAGCTTCTTTGTACAATACCTTCTCCACCCACTAAGCTTCTTCCCAGACGTCTTTTAGCATTTCAAACTGTCCAACAGCAGCTTCCTTCAACAAAGATAATTTCTTTTGCTTTCTTTTCCCGTCCAAAAAAAAATAAATAGCTGTTTCACAAAATCAAATCACATTCTGGCGGAGAGGCTACGGAGGACAGGAGCGGGTTACCAGAGATCTCACAGCCACTGAGAAGAGTGAAAAAGCCTGGACAGGGATAGACAGAGCTCTCAGCTTTAAACGCCAAATGGAAAGGTTTAGAAGATTTCTTCCTCTGTTCAGGATGAGCTAGAGATAAGGAAACTCAGTAAGACTTCTTCTCCAGCACAATTAGCAACTCTTCTAGGCTACACAGAATCTTCCAGCGAGACAACAAAAAGCAGCCTCATCCTTCCCCTAAACATTGCTTTTGCTGCCTTTGTGTAGGAGAAGCAAGCACTGGATTAACATTAACATATGCCAGTCTCTGCATGTAGGAGAAATAATTTGTCCTTTCCACAAGATGCTGTCTCAACTCTGGCCAGCAATGGGTGGGTGTGCTTCAGGGAATTCACAGTTAGCACTGCATCTGACCATAAAATGGCACATGCCTTGTTTCTGGTTTATGATGGTCTTTAGACAAAAATTAATCAAAATAAACTTATCCCTCACTATCAAACTGGTTTTTAAAGAACATGATCAGATCTGCATACTAACTTGGTCAGAGACCAGTACTGCTCAAAGAACCTAACTATAAAAGGTTTTGCTGAAAATTTAGTCGCTCAGTCTTCAAGAAAAAGAAAATTGAGACGAAAAAGATTCGTCCACAGACAAAAATTAATAATTAGGAAATCAGCAGAGATTAACACACACACACACACAGAAGATAGCTACCAAGTCAAACAGAATGGTCTTATAAAAAGCAAAATAAAACAAAAAAACACACAAACCCCCTCAGCCTCCTCTTCCCCCAAAAGCAGTTATTATTTTAGGATGCAAAAATTATTCCTTTTTTTTTTTCCAAAATAAAGAAAAAACCTCAGGCACAAGGCTGGTAGAATTTCTGGTTGACAAGGCAAGCCTACATTTGCAATCAAGAGGTGAGCATGACTCCTCAGGCTCACAGTCCACTCATCTTCACGAGTTTCATAACGTGTGAGCATCACCTACCTGTCAACAAAATTACTCTGAGCTGACACACCAGAATGTATTTCTTACTTCTGAAGTTCAGCCAAAAAAACTATATTACCCCAAAGGTGACAAAACAGATAGGCTTTTCTGTTCTCCGAGGACAGAGATGAACTTCACTAACTGAGCCGCTGAGGACTTAACTGCAGCACACAGAGAAGATCTGCTTTTCACATTCTCCTACTCACAGGAAAAGCCACCACCCAAATAATTACCAGCAGTATGAATAAAAAAGACTTATTTTTGTGTAAGGTCAGATCCAATACCCAGCTATTCCTTAGCTGAACAATACAAAAAGCCCTCGTATAGGTGACCAGTTCATGGGATATCATTTGGGTTTCAAAGAAACAAAGGACAATTCTGTTACTCCCAGCTCAGTCTGCCTTTCCTTTTTGTTTAACAGGCCAATTGCATTATTACTGTGAGTTGTATGTAATCACACATTTCACAAATGTTCATACTGCTAAGGTAAGACATGATGTTAAAGTACAGGACAGTGACCGATCTGACATTAAATGGGACAGTCCATCTCACCTCAGCTAAAGACTATCTTCAAATAGTCAGTAGCCCTTAAAGAATACCTGATTGCTAACACATACTGATTTTTATTTGGGGGATGGGTATCCACTGCTTACTGCTCTTGGAAAGCTCCCACTGAACTGCCACAGCTACATTAGAGGAGAATACTGACACTCAACTTAAAATGGAAAGGTATCTTGTGATTAAATGCTGCATCCAAATCACATGTCAGCTTTTTCTTTTTTAAAACCATGATACAAACTGAAGCTGATATTTTCCTTGCTATGATAAACATCACAGAAGCATATTCATCCCCATTACTTAACAACAGAACCTATAAACTCCTGCTGATTTCTTTATCCGTTTCTAAAGCACAGTTTAAAATCCTACACTGCAGATAAGGGTACACTGCTCACAAGATTAAAGTCAAGGTCACATATTGCACATACGCTGCTGCCTGTGAAACAGCGATCTGTTTCACAGACTCCACGTATATTTTTAGAAAGGGCTGCTCTAGTCATCAGCTAACAGCCTTTGAATTACATAAGTGAAGATAAACTTTGGCTTAAAAGGGAAAATTTCAGGCTTTTGTGCCAAAACAGACAGACCCCTGCTGATTTAAGGAAGTAAAGTAGTTCTTTTTATCTCTTCACAAAACCTGAAAGGGAAATCCCCAACACACTGAGTATGAACCTTACTTTCCTTCTGACGGAGCTAAGAGTGAAACTCCCCAAGACTTTGATACAACCACAGGTGGACCACCTTTGAGAAATCCTGGCTTCACAGTATGCCTGGTAGCTGATGCTCCCTCCAGACATCTGTTGCACCTTCTGCTCAACAGGCACCTGTGCAACCACTCATAATAAAGCTACAAGAGAAGCACCAGCACCGTGTAAGCAATGGTCTGTAACACAGAAAAGATTTCTGCCTTCCCCAGGGTGCACCATTTGCACAAGATGTCCTTAGCGGATACCACAAAATATAAGTAATCAGGAAAAAGTGAATATATTGATATGCAATAATAATTATCACATGATGCTCATAAAACAATGACACTTCCAAAACCAAACATTAGGCTTAATTCGCGGGTATCTAGACAGGGACTCCAAAAATTCTGTTAACATAAAAAGTGAGCAGCAAAATCTGGATTTTTACCAGCTTTAATGATGGAAAGATCTTTAAGGCACGCCCCAAATAAACAGGGCACAGGCTGAGAGAGTTGGGGCTGTTCAGCCTGGGGAAGAGAAGACTCCAGGGAGACCTTGTAGCATCTTCCAGTACCTAAAGGGGGCTTACAGGAGAGCTGGAGATGGCATGTGCTGATAAGACAAAGACATGTACTCATAGAACAAGGCGGAATGGCTTCCAACTGGAAGAGAGTAGGTTTAGATTAAATATTTGTAAGAAATTCTTTACCATAAGGCTAGTGAGGTACTGAAACAGGTTGCCTAGAAAGGTTGTGGACTCCCCATCCCTGGAGGTGTTCAGGGCCAGCCTGGATGGGGCTTTGAGTGACCTGGTCTAGTGGAAGCTGTCCCTGTCCACAGCAGCGGGGTTGGAACTAGATAATCTTTAAGGTCCCTTCCAACCCAAACCATTCTATGATTCTATGATTCCTGTTAACTCCCTAAAATAGCACTCCTTCTTTTTGGCCAGTGGAACTAGTTAAGATTGCTCTTTACTAGAAGGGATAAAACTGCAGCAGCTTTGTGCAGGAGGGAGACACACAGCAGAGATCAACCCCATGGACAGGTACAAGTTCCTATGGTGAAACACTGTTTGTACAATCAGGACTTACCCAGAGAGCTGATCCAAGGCCACCAGAGATGTAAAACTTCTATGTCATCCTGCAACCTGCATGTTCTGGCAGGCCACTGAAAATGCTTGAGCAGCTAAACGCTAATTTTTTGTTAGTCACTTGGAGAAGGTTCCTTTATTTACTATTGCTGCTGCCAACCTGCACATTAGCCTGAACATTTCCTTTACCTTCTTTCCTCAAGGCAACAAAATTGAGAGTTTTAAAAGACTTTTTATTACACCAACATCAGTGTGTTGAGACCTTCAGCACGTGGGGATACATGGCTAAATAAAAGGTGGCCAAGAAATAAGTACAAGCAATGTGCTTCTCGTCCACACTGCTCCGCTGTCAGCCAGTTCCTGGAGTCTGTCCTGGACTAGTCCAATTAGCTCTCAGACAAAGAGACGTGTTAGGCAGGGACACTTGGCCTAGGAATCTGTCCCTGGGCACCTTTATTTTGGCACTGCTGGTATCACTTGAAAGCACAAGTTCTTGACCACAGGAGATGTCACTGTTTTTAAGACAAAGAGTCCCAAACAGGACAGCATGTGCATGTACAGCAATCAGTTAAGGGATACTGAGTTTCCTCACAGAGGTGACAAACTTTCAAGATGAATGCATGACAATTCATGAATTGGATAACATGTTAAAATTCCAAAGGGGAAATCAAAGGGCAGAAGGAATTTGCAACCTAGGTCACCTTACCATAAATGATTATGTGATTTCAAATAACATCATTGAAGATTCTATTCTATACCCTGTATTTGTTAATCTTTTTCTAGAAATATTCTAAATTATCTACATCTTACTTTAGCAGGCTGCACAACTCAGCAGGCTACATTAGCAAAAACATTTTCAAATGGAGGAAAACTCTTAATGATCTGCCTTTGCAGTAACCTCCCTCTGGGAACCAGACTAAGCCACCAGACATCATTCATTAGCAGATACATTTTATTTCAAAACTGGGGAGCCTCTGAGAAATGAGCCTGATTCTAAGGAGTTTTGAAAACTCATCTGCTTTAAGGCCTAAACAACGTTTCAGTTACAAAACAACTACTTTTCAGAATTTAAGCCTAAATCTCGGGCAAGCAACTTTTTGTGTTCAAGGTTTTACTGATGCAAATACTATGTCTAATATCAAACTGTGACATTGACTTACTGAATCTTAAAGTTCTTCAAAGTGCTGCCCAAGGTTCTTCACATTCATCTAGAGGCAAAGTATAACTCCATTCAAACTAAACACCTGTGTGTGAGAAAGCCCACTCTTGTATTCAATCACCAAAACTCAGAGAAATTACAAAAAAGAAAAGAGCAGTGATATGAAACTCTCAAGAAAGAGTGGCCTAAATAACAGTTTTATGGCATCCAAACTGATGCTATTTACTCCACTCTCTACCTGGGTCTTTTTGCCCTAAGAATTTTGAAGTGCCAATATCATGGGCATTGATACTTCTTTAAACAAAACAAATTACTGTCATATAACCATCACGATTAGATTTGAAGTAGTATGCACAAGGACGGTTAATGCTGGGGGATGGGAAAACCTACATAACCTGCAAAAGTATTTCCCAAACACTTGTCTAACTACAAACTTTCACTAGAATGGGCTGGTTTACTATTATAATATCTCTCCTTTCCCTCCCACCCCCCTTTTTTAAATCCATATCGAAATCCTGAATCCGCAGCACCTCTGAGGCATTTGTGTCGGAGGGAGGAGAAGGAGAGCTGCCTCTCGTCTCCGCAGAAAAAACTGCAGCCCGCTCAGCCCAGCGCTTTCCCCGGCGTCCCCGTCCCCGCCCCTGCCGCCGCTCCCTCGTACGGGAAACTTCCCCCGCGGGGCCGAAGGGAGCCGGGAATGGGCCGGGCCTCCCCCGCCCCCGGCCCGCCCCCCGCAGCCTGGCCCGCCCCTGGGGCCGCCCGCGGTACCTCGGAGCCGGGGGAACTCGCGGTCCCGCAGCGCGCTGAGCCCGTCCCCGTGCCCGTAGCCGTACTCGCAGCCGGCGGGGCGGGCGGCGCGGAAGGCGCGGAAGGAGAGCGGCTCCCCGGCCATGCCGGCTGGCGGGGCCCGGCGCGGAGAGCGGCGCGGAGAGCAGCGCGGAGAGCAACGCGGTCCCCGCGGCAGCGGAGCCTCCCCGGCCGCTGCGCTCTGGGCCCGCTCGGCTCGGCACGGCCCGGCCCGGCCGCGCTGCTCCGCCCGCCTCCCGCCCCGCCTGCCCGAGCTGAGCCGGGCAGTGGGGCCGGCACGGGGAGGCGTTTCCCGTAAGGAGGAAGTTTCCCGAAGCACCAGGGGATCGGTTTGGAGACAGCAGTAACAAGTGTGCCTCTGCTCACATACCCTCGTATTGAGGCATGCAGTTTAAAATACTTCATGGAAATCTCTCTCCCCCGAAATTTTCCAATTCAAGCCCAGATTTTCCTCGATCCCTCCGCCACTGCTGCTAGTAGCGGAGGTCACTGTCTCACACCTTGCACTTGGTGTACGATACTCCTGCAGCAAGCCGAGCCAGCTCTCATGGCCATAAACGCTGTGTGTGTGGCCAGTGCTAAGTACCGCGGCCCACAGCCAAAGGAGTGGTATGGGCTGGTCATCAGGGGTAGAGAGAACAGGCATGTTCTCCCGTGTAAAAGCCATTCCTGTAAAAGCCTTTGCTTTGTCGGATAAACTATAATCATACAAATAAACCAAAAAAGTCATAGTCAAAGGAATGTGTTTGTTGTGGGTTTTTTGTTTGCTTTTGTTGTTGTTTCGTTGGTTTGATTTTTTTGGGTGGGGGGGGTGTTGTGTTATTTTCATATTAATTTTTTTTCTGATATACTCCTTGCAATGAATTTTTCTGCTTACAGCTCTGCAATCTGCAGAGCATTAAATGACCTCCAATATTAGTCCAATACTAAAATAAAACCACACATGTTAGGATGGATCTACATCCGAAAACTGGTAAGGCAGACTCTTGTTAGAGTGTTTGAAATCCTACTAGTGGGATGTCAGTGAAATGGGAAACTACACAGAACAAACTTCAGCCCAAACTGAACTGTAAAGATTTTCACTTACAAAGTGGTACTGAAACAAAGCCATGTAGAAAATTATAAAATAAGCCTGATATGAAACATAGCATGCTAATGTGCTCCCTACTTTATATATTAGGAATTTTTGCCTAATTTAAACACATAGCCCTGGATTCAGGGCATATATTTCTATAACACTATAAAACTCTGTCTGTCCCTGACTCTGTATTCATGATTGGGGCAGGTATATAGTACATGACATCCCCAGGTGAAATAGTACACCTTTCGGCCAGCCAATGATTTTACCAAAACCAATTTCCAAATGAGTTATACCTTAAACATTTCCTTCCAGATGAACAAAACACTGCTGACAAAAAAAGAACAGTTGCTATCAAGTGGAGGAATGTTCTTGGTTGATCTCTTGAAGTCACTTAAAAAAAACCCCAAAAAATCCACAACCACAGTCAAACAAGAACCCTGCACCAAATACCGTTTTTTAAATTATTTTGACAGTTTATGCATTGCAATTTAGAAGAACCTATGCCCTCACTGTGGGTTCTGTTTTATTGCAAGTATATGTAGAAAATATCTGCTATGGATTTTCCTTCTTATTTCTAGCTTCCTGTTATCAATTTGCAGAGCAATTTATTTATATTGATCACTATGCATAGTTCCCTCACCATTTTTATATATTGTTTATGTCAAGTAGTTGTTTTCAATTCCTTATTGAAACAAGCCTAGTTTTCCCCATCAAAACAGATGACAGAATGCAGCTTTCTGGTCTTACAATAAATACATCTTGAAGACCTAATTTCCTTTCATGTTTTTGTATAAAATATGGTCCCTCATAATTGATTTCTGTCTCTTTTTTCTCCTCCTGATTTTTGAAGATTAGCCCTTTGGAAGCAACACATACATGGAGACAGTACTAACTGGGAATGTGCTCTGTTTGCACATTGTATGTGGCCTGGTGGTGATCACTGATTATTGGGGATCTACCGGTTTACAATAAAGAGCTTAGTTAATCCATCATAAAGGCTCACCAGAATCTTTAGATAATAAGAGGCATTAAGGCCACTCAGTGTCAGTGTAGAAGGTTTTGTGTTTGAAAATCAGTATAACTTCTAAAAAACTAACTAGGCTTTACTCTTAACTCTATTTCTGAGGTAAAAGCTAGAGATTTCATGGAATTTCGACATGAAGCCACAACTTCCAGTTCTGAACCCTGTCACGCCCAGCTTGCTTAACCATAACAGGACTATATTGAGGTTCATCTTACAGTTTCCTGGTTTGACAAAACTTTACTGACAAGGCTGGTATAAAATACACGGACTAATGCTGTAGACAGCCACGAGCTAGGGCTTTGTCTTTGCCTTGGTCTACTGTATGGACTACTACTTCCTTGTAGTAGCCTAAGATATAAATTATTGAAAACGATGAGTCAGAGCTTATGGGCATGATTGGATATTGTATTAAAGGGTTAAGCAGCTTGGAATCATGTAACAGGAAGCATGCAGAATATTAAGAACCAACATAATGCAGTACATGTGAAAACTGCAAAATAGGTCTTGGAAGGGAAAGGTATTGCTCTCAGGTAGAACTTTTGCCAGCAGAAAGCCAGATTCTCTTTGATCCTCCACTGACGCTGAAAGCACCAGTGGAAATTAATGCTACAGCCACCAAACAATTGCACTGAGGTCAGCACAGGCACAGCCTTGCCTTTGTGCTTATATGTTAGGAAAGGCGTTATTAACTCATTGCAGCCCAGATTACACTTGTTACATGTTTAGAAGTGACATAACCGTTCTTATTTATTCATTATATACAAAATTTAGTTCACCCTGCTATATTCTTTTGCATGTTGTGTCATGGAACAATAAAAAAACCCCTGTTTTGCTCTTTGTAGAGACATCCCAATGTGTGCACACAGTGCTCCAGTCTCTGATGAACTGGTTGGTCTGATAAGATGTGCAGGATCAGAACTCTGATGCAGTTGCTTACTAACTGTAAACAGTTTGACTTTTAACTTTATTGACTATAAGGAAAACTTTATCTAAATCACAACATACTTACAATTAGTTACAGAAAGTCCACTTACTGTATAGCTCTTTGAGACCACCAGTTATGAAAAAGCTGCTAGGGCACACATACACGTCAAAAGTCAAGATTATGACTTTTAGTTTATTCCTGTGCAAAAAAAAAAAAAACAAACCCAAAACCAACAAAACCACAAAAACCAAACTACACTCAAGAAAAATAAAAGATTTTTTCACTAACACCTGGTATTCTGTTTTGCACACAGATGGTTGTCTTCAGTAAAGAAAATAGCCATATTTATCCTCAGAATTAGAGATGGTCATTGTGAACTGTTTAGACTTTTGATCTGTGGCAATCTTTCACTCAGGGAAAAAAGTGAAAATGAGTACCTTACATACACAATCCCCCAGCAATTTTACTCCAGTTGTAGCGAAGCAAGCATGAAAATGCAGTTATGGTGGCTTAAGTGGAAGGAGTCTGTTGATTCGAATCAGTTCAAATCAGTTCCCCGCCCTTTTTTCCCTCCCATTCCACTAATGCTCACCATTTCTTTCTAGCTTCAGCCTGCATGTGCTTCCCACTTCTTCCTCCAGTCTATTTGCAGCCCACCTTCTCTTTTAGTTGTCTTTAATTTTGGCTAATCCTTGCCCACCAGTGGTGAATCCTGAGACAGATCCCCATTTCTGAAAAAAGTAGCAACTATCAAGAGACGGGAAAGAAACCCATGGTAGCACAGGTGGCACATTCTGCCCAATTTCCCCACTTCTCTTCAGGCCTGTGTTTTTAAGCTTTAAACTCTGGAACAGAACGCTTTTTTTCTACTATTACTGACTCTGTCTGTTCAGTGTTTGTTGCAATCAGCCCCTTGTTCCAAGGCAAACCCCAGTCCCCAGCGTAGGTGGCAGGTGGTGAACATCTAATAGGTTTAGGCCGTAAGCACTGACGCTCGATGGAAGTATTTAATTCCTGCAAGTGTTATTATTAAACTTTATGTTCAAAGGTTTTAACAGTTATTAAAATATGATTTATTGCAACACCATGACAAAGCTTTGTGCTTCTAACGAGAATCCAAAAGTTCAAAGGAAGGCTTGATCACATAAGCCTCTGCTTTTGAAAGGCTGATTGTGTTGCAAATATGACATGCATAGCTTTGACAAACAGTAGCTAGGCCAACTTTCATTAGTCATTCCGACTAAAGCAGATTTCAGTGGAAAGACATTTGCATGCACCCCTTGTCATCCTAAGAGTCAGGCAGGGGGCACTAGATAGAGATTTGAGAAAAACAGAAGGACTGAATGAAACACAAACCCAAAACATGTTTTAACAAAAGGGACCAAACCCAATGTTTTTGACGGACCTCATACCCCATGTGGAGATCAGAACTGAATATGGTTTGGGATTCAGGTTTTACCATTTGTCCTCACCCATAACACCTGTCCAGACAGGGCAGTTTTATCATGAGTTGCCTGTTGCAAATCAGTACTGTCCACAGAAATCAACACGAGTGATAATGCAGGGTTGGGTTCGAAATTATAGTCTTCATGTCATAACACATCCACCATGACTAGATTTGCAAATGCTTGCAGCATACAAATACTTTTTGCTTTTAATGTAATGTATCCAGAAAATATAAACATTTTCTGTCTCTGACAGGGCTACAAGCTTCGTGAAGATATTTTACACTGAATTATTAATGTGGATTGGAGAGTCATAATCTTGCTGGTTGAGGCTTAGTGATACTGACTTTAAATGGCAAAATGGCTTTTTACAGTTACAAAGTCCAAAACGTTTCGTATATACACATGCAGAAGTGCAAAGATTTCTCTACTGCATAGTGGATGCAACACATCCACGTATATGTTGTTTATAACCATGAAGCTTATAATTTATACCTGTTATCACAAGCTACCAAAAGTCATTCCCAGCAGGTTAGCTTTAACACACCGGCAACTTTGTAAAAAATTTAATTCTCTCTCTCTTTGAAATAATTTTGCAGACTTAAAAATGTACCTAAATATGCAATAATGTTTCTCATCCAACTTCCCATTCTTAAACTTTCTATTATCATTTGATTGTTCAGCTTGAAATATTCAGAATTTTTTGTGCAGGCTAAAAACCAATATGAAACAAATATTTGATGAGCTACTGTTACGAGTTGAGCTTCATTACTTTCAATATATTGCTTTATTTTTAGGGTAATCTCTGTGTCTTTTAGGTATTATTTTTGACATCTCTCTTCAAATACAAATTTAAATATATTTGATGCTGTTGACCAACTGTCAGAGTTTAATCTAAGCCAGAAACTAAACTTCAAACAGCCACTTTCTCCTTCCCTGCAGTGGGATGGTGGAGAGAATCAGAAGAGGAAAATCAAGAAAACTTGTGGGTTTGAGATAAAGACAGTTTAACAGGTAAAGCAAAAGCCATGCACACAAGCACATCAAAACAAGGAGTGCATTCACTACTTCCCGTGGGGAGGCAAGTGTTCAGTCGTCTCCCGGAAAGCAGGGCTCCATCATCTGTCATGACGACTTGGGAAAACAAACTCCATCACTCCGAACATCCTCCACTTCCTCTGTCTTCCCCCTGCCCTATCTGCTGAACATGACATCAGCACAAGTCTATGGAGCCGGATGGGATGCATCCAGGGGAGCTGCAGGAGAGCTCACCAAGCCTCTCCATCATTTACAGAATCACGCAATAGTCTGAGTTGGAAGGCATGCAGAAGGATCATCAACTCTTTAAGTGAACGTCCATGTGGGGATTGAACCCATGACCTTGGCATTATTTGCTAGCAGCCTTTGCTGACCGGGAAGGTCCCAGGTGACAGGAAGTTAGCAAATGCAACGCTCCTCTACAAGAAGGGTTGGAAGGAGGATCCAGGGAATTACAGGCCTGTCAGCCTGACCTCAGTGCCAGGGAAGGTCCTGGAGCAGATCATCCTGAAGGCCATCACATGGCACACACAGGACAATCAGGGGATCAGGCCCAGCCAGTGTGGGTTTTTAAAAGGCAGGTTGACTTGACCAATCAGATCTTCATCTGTGGCAGGGTAACCTGACTAGAAGATGAGGGAAAGGCTGTGGTTGTTTTCTACCTAGACTTTACTAAAGACTGTGACATAATTTCTGACAGCATTCTCATGGAGAAACTGGCTACTTGGGGCTTAGACAGGTGCACTCCTCACTTGGTAAAAAAACTGTCTGGATGGCCGGGTCTAGAGAGTGGTAGTGACTGGAGTTACGTCCAGCTGGTGCCGGTCACCAGTGGTGTTCCCCAGCGCTCAGTGCTTGGGCCAGTTCTGTTAATGTCTTTATCCGTGATCTGCGCAAGGGTATCATCAGTTTGTAGATGACATCAGACTGGGCAGGAGTATTGATCTGCTGGAGGGTAGGAAGGCTCTACAGAGGAATTTGGATAGGCTAGATAATGGGCCAAGGTCAACAAGATGAAGTGCCAGGTCCTGCAGCTGGGTCACAATAACCCTATGCAGTGCTACAGGCTGGGGACAGAGTGGCTGGAAAACAGCCCAGTGGAGAATGACCTGGGAGTGCTGGTTGACAGCGGCTGAACATGAGGCAACAGTGTGCCCAGGTGGCCAAGAAGGCCAATGGCATCCTGGCCTGCATCAGAAATAGTGTGGCCAGCAGGACCAGGGAAGTGACCATCCTGCTGTACTCGGCTCTGGTGGAGCCACATCTCAAATCCTGTGTTCGGTTTTGGGCCACTCACTACGAGAAGGACATTGACGTCGTGGAGCATGTCCATAGAAGGCAATGAAGCTGGTTTAAGGGGCTGAAGCACAAGTTTTATGAGGAGCAGCTGAGGGGGCTAGGGTTGTTTAGCCTGGAAAAAAGAAGGCTCGGGAAGGACATTATTGCTCTACACAACTGCCTGAAAGGAGGGTGGACAGGTGGAGGTTGGTCTCTTGTCCCAGGTAACAAGAGACAGGACAAGAGGAAATGGCCTCAAGTTGCCCCAGGGAGGGTTTAGACTGGATATTAGGAAAAATTTCTTCAATAAAATGTTATCCAATACTGGAACAGGCTGCCCAGGAAAGTGATAGAATCAACATCTCTGGAGGTATTACAAAGACAAAGTGTAGATGTGGCACTGAAGGACATGGTTCAGTGGTGGATTTGGCAGTGCTGGGTTTACAGTTTGGTTAATGATCTTGAAGGTCTTTTCCAAACTAGATGATAAGATACGGTGTAAGTGCTGCTCAGCAGTAACAAAAACATCTCTGGTATCAACATTGTTTCCAGGACAAATCCGAAATATAACTCCATACTAGCTACTATGAAGAAAATGATTTTAATCCCAGCCAAAACCAATTTTGGCACTTCTGGTAGCACACTGAGGTATCACACTATCGTGAATAGTGGTTTTCACAACAAATTTTTGCTATACAAAATATTCCACATAAAAAAACTCATTTTCAAACAGAAAAGCTTTCATTTCAAAGATACCTTTGCTCTTAGTTTCTGAAGTGTGAATGGGTGGTGGGAAAAATGAAGACCACTCTTGTTAACTTAAAATCATCCTATTCTTAATGAATTTTGACAGTTTTTTGTTCTTGCAGATGGTTTTCAAGCTGTAGCAGACAGTTCGCTAAGTAAAAATACTTACTCTTTCTACACAGAGAATCTGGCATAAGATCTAGTGGTTTGGGTTTTTTTCTTGAACATGTTGGAAACATATTGTAGAAGGGATTACCTTCAGTTTGGGACTAGGAGCTTTAAATAAGTAATTAATGTTGGTCTTTTGTTGTTTGGGCCTTTTCCAAAGTGATTTTTACTAGCCAGCAATTAAAAAATTTAAAAAAAACAAATCAATCTTGTATTTGATAGTCTCAACTACATGAAATTCTTCTGTACTAAATTCTGAGAAGCACTGCAGACATCATTCATAGCTTTAGAAATATTGATTAGGAGTCTTATTTTGTGTGAGACAGTAATGTATGCCATCAGCAACGATCAGAAAGTTAGCTGTGATACAATGACCGGTAGCCAGGTTTTCACACACCTATAAGCAATCTATTAGCTAAAACTGAACTGGGAGAAGGAAAACAGAATATTAGTATGCATCTGTAATTCTGCAGCAGGGTGAAATAAATCACACTAGAGAAGGGAGAGGTACCTGGGCTTGACAAAGTAATTATAAGACCAGAAAAAGGAAGGTCTTAGGTTCCTGTTGTGGCTTAACCCAGCAGGCAGCTGAGCACCACACAGACGTTTGCTCGCTCCCCACCATGTGGGATGGGGGAGAGAATTGGGAAAAAAAATTAAAGTTTGTGGGTTGAGATACAGACATTTTCATGGGACAGAAAAGGAAAATAATAATTATTATAAAAGAATATACAAAACAAGTGATGCAGAATCCAGTTGCTTACCACTCGCTGATCAATGCACAGCCAGTCCCTGAGCAGCGGGCTGCCACCCCCAGGGCAATCTCCTCCAGTTTTGTTGCTGACCATGACGCTGTATGGAATGGAAGAACAACTCATTTACTGCCGGCACAAAGGTTTGACTCCCACAGGCATTTTAACACAAAGCAGTGCAGCATCTCAGGCTTCTGCCACTTAGAAGAGTCATCTCCAAATATCTCCACAGGCTCTTTCCTCTAACCTGGGAGCAGAATTAAGGAATGAGCCACAGAAATCAGCTCATCAGGAAGCAATATAAACTAATAGAAACAAACCACAGACATATAAGCTTATAAGGAAGTACATTCTGTTCAGATCATCTGTTTGTCTCGAGTCTGGCTGAAAATAAACTGCTTCCTGCAGCTGGTGTTATGAGCAAGTGCACTGACAAGTGATAAACCCTGAAAGTTGGTGCTTATAGGGTTGCATAACTGTGTCCAAATCCCTAATTCAAAAGAGGGACTTGAAATCCTACTGCACAAGCCTGCTACTAAGTTCACGAGGTCTTCTGCAGTAGAGGTTCCCTTAGTTCTTATAGTCTGTTGGCAGAGTAGATGCAACAGAGAAATGTTTAGTCTCAGTGGACTGCATTTAACCTGATCAATCTGAGTATTGTGTGTCCTGAACCTTCTTCCCCCTCTGTATTCACTATCAAACATTTTAACTTAGCCCACTGTCTATTTCTGGATAAAAAAAGGACTGTACCATTTCACTAAATCACAGAACTGTTTGGGTTGGAAGGGACCTTTAAAGTTCATCTTGTCTTCATCTTGAACTAGTCACCTGTCAACTAGATCAGAATTCTCAGAGCTCCCTCCAACCTGGCCTTGGATGGTTCCAGGGATGGGGCATCTACCACCTCTCTATGCAACCTGTTCCAGTGTTCTACCACTCTCATTTATAACAAAAGAGCTGCCTCCCAACACCACTGGTATCAGTGAGGGGCACTAGAAGCACTTTCTTGGGCTCTAAAGACTTCAGAGTGATTCAAATCTGCAGTTTGTAATAGTCAAGAACTGCATTACCTAGCCAAAGAGAGGAATAATCACCTTGTATTGAGTCTAAGAAGCTGATAATGGAATTGAAATTAAATTACTGCACAATGAAACTTTTGCCAATTTACAGGTTAGAGTTTGGACTCAGTTGTGCTGCAGCAACACTACAAATGTTAAATTTCAAGCTATACCCTTTTAAAGTTTTCACTTAAATTTTTTATGCTTAGCTTTATAAAAAATTAAAAGAGAGAGAGTTTTCCTGCAATTAAGAAATATTCCATGTACTTTTAGGAGGGACTTCATTTTTTAAAATGTTGGGAGGTAGCATTCTGTAATTGGAGTTGACACTTGGCAACGCTTGATGGATACGCTTGACCCTGCCAGCGTATCCATCCTCGTGCACATGGAGACATCCTTCTACAGCACCTGACTGGCAGGCAGCAGACATCAGTCAGCTCTTCAGCTTGCTGAAATATCTGGGTGGAGCAGCAGAAATAGTCAGAATTTATAGTGCACAACAAAGAATCAGGGGATTTGTGAAAAGGAAGTGGAAAAGGAATAATTTCTGGTTTTCGTCAAATTCATAGAAAGTATTACGAGCATAAGGAAATAAGAGAATTTTGCATGAAAGCAAAAGGGCAGGTGAAGCACAAAGCAAGCACCCTTTCAAACAACAAAGTGACACCTACCTGCCAACTGTCATATAAGGAAAAGGAGTTCATGTCAGACCTTGAGAGGCAAGTTTGAGAAATTTGTTGCACTGAAAGTGCTCAAGATTTGGGTTTGGTATATTTTTGGTCTTCACAAGGCCTCTTAGACAGTAGAAGTTGAAGAAATAGAGGGAAAGGGAAGTGCTGTAAATAAGACAAAAATGGGAATCAAGTCAATTTAATAAATGTTATGACATGGATATAATGAATATAAATGTAAATCTATCACCCACAGAAACAAGAAGTTACTTCTGGGATTTCTCTTTGAATGACATACCTGAGAGTATCTCAGCTTTTCCGTGTCTAGCCAGAACCGTGGTTAGCTAAATCTCTGTGTGCTGGCAGTCTTGGTGTATTTGCTGTCTGGGTCTGGCAGCAGTGGTCTCACAGACTTGTGCTGATGTCTAAAGCTCACCATTTCTAAGAATCAGAGATTCTTGAATTTATAATTGGAAGTTACTGTCACTTTGGAAAAAACGTTGCCATACAGCTTCAAATTTTTCAGCAGCCAAGTCATCCAAAGTAACCCTGTGTACATCATGTGAGTTCTTCAGTCAGAAGTCTGTGGCCCGGTGGTGACTGAAAAGATAATCTTCATTGCTCAATGAAATGCAACCAAGGCTTTTTGTGCTAATTTGTACTCTAAGAACTTCTTGATAGCAGCAACTGTGCAGTAGTTAATATTAACAAAAGCATTGATAAACAACTGCTTGCACCTAATTAGAACTAACACCGTGCAAATCCTATAAATTATAACAAATTACATTTTTGTTCATTAAAACTCCATGTAAATAATAAAAATGTCCCTTGTCCACATCTCAGTTTTAGTGTGGTTAATAAAATGAAATACTACCTTGCAGCAAAAGAGACGGCACCATGCCAGTGTTTGCAAAACTGTTATTTGGCAAAGTAAATCATTTATTGCAATAACACATGCTCAACATTTTTGTCTCAGCATACATATCCAAAAATTGAAGAAAAGAATGTGCAGAGTGTCACATTTGTCTTATGAACAGTTTAAAATATTACACAAAGAGAAAAGTAAAATTCTATTAAATGCAGACCAAGACTTATGTGAGATTTTGAAATTCCCACATCAGTTTACTCTTTGGTAATTTCAGTACCAAAGACTGCTTTGGTAATATCAAAATACAAGCTTGGGTTCCTTACAGCAGGAAAATTTTAACATGTTTCAAGAGTCAGAGACAACTTCATGGTAGTAATAGATGAAGCCAGCCCCTCTTTTCACTTCACATACTTTCTCCCTTTCTACTCAGGAGAAAGAGATAATTTCTCTTGTCTCAGGGATAGAGAAGAAAATCTCTTTCTTGCTGTAAAAATTTGAAAAGTGAAATTCTTGAAATATGTATTTCTTCAAACAGCACTTTGAAAAATTATTAAAACCTCCAACCCTGTCATTCAAGGTTACATAAACCCTTCTAGGTCTTTGTCTGACAAATGTTCCACCTTCCCTCCAGTATTTGTATTTCTTGACGTGCATGAGCACTGTATAATAAAACAATTAAGAATATTTTGGCTTACATAGTGCTTCTCAACTGAAGTTTTTAAAACACTTCACAAAGGTTAACAAACAAGGGATTTAAAGCCTCAGTACTCCACAGTATAAACCAGTCTTACTATGAGGCAAAAAAAACGGCGGGGGGAAAATTCTAAATTATTTCAAAATATTTTTGATTTAGTTTCCTTGTGCTTTTCTTCGGAGCATATATATATTACTGGACTTTCTCAAGGGCCAAACAGTGTTGTGGTCAATAAGATAATGATTTTTGTTCCTACTCTGTTTTTTAGACAGAAAAGCCATGAGGTATGGCTGAGATACCATTATATGTTACCAAGCTGCCTTTGAGTTGATCAGATAGAATGATTTAGAGACCACCACAAACACAGACCTGCAGTATAAATTTTCCCTTTCTCAGTCCTATACTCTGACCAGTAGATTACACTTGTGCTCCCTGAAGCCTAATGCCTTCAGCATTTTCACAGCTGTTGTGCAAAATATGTTAACCAGGACCACTTGTAGCACAGAAAGAAATGAAGTATTGCTACATGTATACCTTGAAGAGGTGTATATTACTCTCTTTTGTGATAATCTTTCACAACATAGCTAGTGGTGCTTCTTTCTATTGTGTATTGAAAGGTTACATTTTTAAAGTAGAACACCAAGGCAAAGAAAAAATTTGGAGTGTATTTCATATGACAATTTCTGAAATCAGAAAAACACTCATTTTTTAAATTACCAGTGTTCATTGCTTCATTACAAAAAAGTGAAAGAGTAAAGACATTTGTCAACTTTTATTAAGAATTAAATCTGTTCAAATAACTAGAGACTTAATTGTCACAGTATTTGTCATAACTATCACACTACATCCTAACAGAATAATGAAAAACAATCATCTTCAGCTTGCACTCATGCAATAGTCATCCCTAAAAGCTTTCCAAATGCCAGTGCGGGTGGTGCCAACAGAAAGGATCAGAAACTGACGAGTGATGCGAGAGGATACAGAGGAGCTCTACTGGCAGACACAGTCAGAGGATTTTGAACAGAGCTTTATCCCTATAATGTACAGCTTTGTCCTAAGTTTTCAAGCCCCATACTGCAGCCAGGATAAAGCCACTGATTTAGGAAATGTTGCAGAAAATTTGAACACTGTGAGCAAAGTTCTTTCATAGATGCACTAGTGCTAGAACCACAACCAGGACTTCAAATCTTGTGTGAGTCTTGGCATTCATGAGCCAACAACATTGATACATTTGTGCTATCGCATATGACTTACTAAATTAACATTATGATATTTTTTACGGTAAAGTGACTCCATTCCTCATTCTTGTTTAAGAGCAAAGCTATGTCTGAAAAGCATATGTGGCAAAACTGTACACACTAATGTTATAATACCTATTGTTGAGCAAGCTACTTAATTTAGGTTTTTTGAGGGAATAACTCTGGTATAATCTTTTTTTCTATTTTTAATGCTGTTCCTTCATTTTTACTTTAAAGCACAACTCCGACCACTCTTAACTGTTCTCGTTCCTGATGCACAGCTTCCCTTACCTGCGAACCATTGCCCTTCCTTCAGCATGTGCTCGCTGCACACACAGAATCTTGCAACTGTTTTGAAGTTCCTTTCCTTTAAAGGGATGAAGAATGGACTAGGGACAAGGACACTCTCACTTCCAGTGAGATGTGGTGTAAAGCAGAAGGCTTAATTCTTATTCAGCAAGGCCCACATGGCCTAAAGCAGAAGGCAAAACTCAGGCCTAGAAGTGCAAGATCCAAATCTGAAAAACCTCAATAACATATGTTTCTTTATAGACTAAATATTTGTAAGATTGACAAAGTCAGCATTCTACAGCATGCTGCTGTGTACTGGGAAAATTAGTTAACAATACTGGAAGACAGAGAGAAATCAGGCAAGGGACAAAGGCCATACATGCAGTACATCCTCCATGTCAGCCTGCTGGCATAGCTGCCGATGCTGTCGTGCTGGAGAACATGTCCTAGTGCATGCTCTAACCCACATATCTTCCCAGCTGAAGAGCTGGGTGACCTGGTGACAGAAAGCACCAATTGCTTGGCCTCTTCAAGTGATGTGTATATATAACCTAGAAGAAAGCCTTTTTGTTTTTTTTTTTGGTAGCCTGAGTTTCTCATGCACAGCTTGAAGATGTCGTTAGGAGTTCCTCTGGACTCATCTGTACTGAATTGTAAAAAATGGTTCAACATTTTTGCATTTCTGTCAGACATTAATTGGGGTTAATTGATGATAATGGTAAGGGTAATTAGTTTTAACAGGCACTAAGTCCCTTAACCCAAGCTTCTTATGACAGAAATAGAACAGCAGTCAAAATGTGGCATGAGAAATAACATGGCACCATCCAGTCATCTGCAAATGTAGGGGGGTGGATATTACATAAGGATTTGTATGCACTTGCATGCAAGCTACTTTAAAAAAGTGAAATCATGTGCAGTGTGCAGTTATTGCATTTTTGTTATTGACTGTGGCCAAAATACAGCAACCTAAGGTTTGCCAACAAACACTCCAGCATCAGATTGGGAAGTTGGACCATTTTGTCCAGGAAGAAACAACTTCTTGAACTACTGTTTAAAACTAAACCAGATGAAGGGGTCAGTGCCAAATAAAATATTTTACATTTTTGGAGGTCCTCCCCCTATGCCTCCCCCCCCCCCAAGTTTTGTGAAGCATCCCATCTGAGGATAGAAGAGAAAGCAAAGTCAAAAGCGGAAGTTACCAGTCTTCAGACTAGTACAGGAGCTTGAAATCTCAGGCAGGAGCTGTCACACTAAAACCTGAGATGACAGCATGCAAAAATTAAAATACTCTGTCTCACTTGGTCTTTCCCCACATCCCTCCCATCACCTCTCCCATCAAAGATTTTCTCATTGTAAGCCTGGCACCCCTTGGGCTGGCATCAGGCTGTTTAGGGTTTGCCTCCCTAACAGTGTGCTGGGACCTGTTTCCACACATTATTAAAAGTACTATTTTATTGCAATATTAGGGGGGGGAGGGGAATCACCAAAAATCAGTATTAGTCCAGTTTTTACTGCAAGTGCAGTAAAGCATAAAAATAGGTGAAACTATTAGTCAGTGAAATTCATCAAGGTGTAGAGAAAGCCACATATCCTGTTTGGACCTTAAGAGCAGCTTTAATTGTAGAGACAGCACAGAACAATCATTTCAGACTAAGGTTAATGAAATCCACGTTTTTAAAATCACCTTGTTTGAGAAAGCCTGACAAATATTTGAGATTGAGACACAAATATTTGAGAAGACACAGGATTGTCTTCTAAGGTTGAAGGGAAGATGACTGTTCCTAGGACCACAGCATAGCAGTAACTTCTGAGGTTCTTGGCTAGGCTGATAGAAGGTGACTGGGGGTGTAATCAGTGTCACAAGGAAAGTTTATGGTTCAATGGCATAAAAGCCTGATCTTAAATTTTCCTAAAGTCTTTAAAACAGATACTAAAATAATAATGCAGGCAGCAAGCACTTGTAATCCCACTGAGCTCAATTACTTCTGAATGTGCTCAGCACTTTTGAACACTAAGCTATTTATTTACTTGTCTATGTGGATGTACAGACACACATTTCTGTATCTTGTTGTAGCCAAGCAAACACAGGGTTTAATCTTTCCACTGTCTTAGGCTAAAATGCTACTATGTGTTGTTTAAAAGGAATGGGCCTCCTGCATTTCTGTTTTCATGGGAATAATCTGCATTTCAAACACCAACAGCAAGACAAACCAGAGACAACATTTTACCATTTCAGTGTCACCTACTTGAGCCTGGAGCATGAAAGCTGGATAGCCACTTCACATGGTTGCAGAGCCAACATGAGTGAAAGGTGATTGTAAGTCCAGTTTAGCCCTGAGACTGAGAAATGAGGTGACTGTTAGCAAGGTGTCCTATCTCTCACCCATTTTCCCCAAACAGCTTCCAATCTACTGATAACTGCACGTAACTGAGTTGAATTCTTATGCAGGTATGTTATACCCTGGCCCTAACAACAGGAACACGGGATTCAATCCAAGGATTTTTAAGTGTTTTGTGAATGCTGGCACTATGAACATCATTGCAATTGCCCTGTAAGAGGAATTGGACATCACTATATATAACACATTACATATAACATACATATTACACTACATATAACACATTACGAAGTCATCAGGGAACTTTTTGGGAGGCCTGGGTATACTGTCAATTGTATAGGTTCATCTAATATACTGTAAATTAATGGGTCATAAGACCAAAAGTAACTGGCTATAATCCTGTAACCACACTGTGCAATGCATGTTAGAGGAATCCCCTGAATTAATTTATGTCTAAGTAACGTTTTGGTGGAAAAGAAAGACCACACAATTTTGATACACCAATTTCCTGTTATGTGCAATCTAAAAAAACCTCTGGTGAGTTGCTCCAATTTCCAGTGACCTCATGGCTAAAAATTAAAGAACATATCAGCTTTATCATAATAGACTATAATCAAGTATCACTGTTTTCCAAAATACACACAGTAATGTTAATATCCTAATTCAATAGATACAATTTTTATATATATATAACATCATTTCCAACGAAAACATCATAAACACAAAGCTCTGTTAAAAACTGTGAGATAATATTCAGGTAAATTCCTTACATAGCTTAGTGTCATTTATGCTGTAGGCAAGACCTTTAGCATTATTGCTTATGAAAAACCAGACATGAGCAATCAGAATCCTTAGAAAATGTCATCTTCATGCTGCCTCTGTTATCATTCCATCTAGCACGGCATTCATCTTTCAACCCACTTTAGAGGCTACTTTGTAAGAAATATTTTCCAGAAATTTTGTGAGTAGAAGATAATATCCAATAGTGACTCTATTAATATTTATGATTCCAGGAAACTCGTGGCAGAAGAGGTTTCCAAATTAAGCCAAATGTCTCCTTGAACCACACTTCAAGAACATCAGCAGAAATGCTAATATGAGCCCTTGCCAGTGGCACAGTCATGAACCTCCAGGCCTAGATTGAAGAGAATGAGCCCTTTTAATATATTTGGGTACATAAAGTGTTGTGGCAAGTTTAAAACCAAAAGCCCTTTCTCCTTGCTGTATGAATAAGGTCTTTCCTTTTGCTATTTATTTCTGGTTTTCAGAAGAACATCCCTGCAACCTCTGATTTCAGTGTTTTTCTGAGCCTTCGGGAGCTGGAGGATTTAATTTTTTTCACCAGCTCCAAACAGTGCCTGGCAGGATGCATCTGCAGTGACAAGCTCTCTAGCAGAAAAACCTGCAGCACCCAAATTGTTCTTTGTACCTCCACTTTTGAGGGCCAGCTTTTATGTTAAAATAGAGTGCCACTTAAAAACTAAGTTGAAGAAGCTAACTTCCTCTGGGAATTGTTCAGGTCTATAGGTGTCCTTAAAAGGAATTCTTGATGCATTTTTACTAAATGCCTCCCCTTAGGTTTTACTCCAGAAGCCTAGTACCTCTTCATCTCCTGTGACTCTCTGAGGGTAAGACAGACTGCTAAGGTGGGCTGGGTGGGGAAAGGCACAGAGATAAGAGTTCAAGTTCCCTGATTTTGATAAGATGAGCACTCACTATGCAGAGAAGGACATAAAGAAACTGGAAACATTTATTGTGCACTATTGCATCTGTAAGTTGATTAAACAATTTCCAGGGAAGTAGTTTCCTATTGAAAGATGCCAAGTCGATGAAATTTAAATGGGTGTCATGTAGTTCTATTATAATATGCTGACAAAAATTTATCACACCATCTTGATACAGTTGAAATAGTTTGTTTTTAAACACACAAAAGCCAAATGTGCACTTACTCACAAGATAAATCCTGACATTTCCTAAAAAAACCCAAACCAAACCAAAAAAAAAAAAAAAAAAAAAACAAAAAAAAACACCCATTCTGTTCTTTGACTTACTCGGTTTAGTGTATCTCCATAGATGCATCACAGACTTTTTGGTTTGTAAATAATCTCTCCTTGCTCCCTTCCTTATCCAATTCTCCATAATCCCAGTGGGTTCTTTTTCAAGACTACTCATTAGTGAAATGTTTTTTTGCTAAATCTCATCCTGAGTTATCCTGCCTAGCCTAAAGGTTTCTGATTGTGCTTTCTGTGACAGTTATCCTCTCCTTTGCCTTTGAAACATTCCATGAATGGTTCTTAACAAACACTTCTGTTGATAAAGTACAAGAAAAAGAAATCAAAGTGTCTCTCAGCAGTGGTACCTCTGCAGGGCAAACAGGAATAAAGCACAGTGAAAATGTGTTTGTGTCCCTCAAATTAGCAGATGGGAATCTGAAAGTGCTCTGCAAGAGAGATGGTGAGGAAAGCCACCAGTTTAACATAGGCTCATTTCAGAAAAGCACTATGCTTCAGGAGAAATAACTATCCCACTAGAAGTGGGGTTTGAGATCTAAATTACTGCCTTCTGGCTCGTGAAAGTTACTCTTATACTAATAGATTGCAATTTTTTAAGAACAGGTAGAAGTACAGGAAAAAAGTGGAAATGTGGATAAACAACTTCTCTGAAGAGAGTTTGTGTTGATACTAAATACTGTAAAGCCAAGTATTTCTGGAGTTCGTAGCTGCCTTTTTGAAAAGCATAATCAATATGAGGAAAAATTTAGGGCCATTATCTTTGAGATCCCTGAGTGGCACCAGCATCCTATTTGGTATAAAAATTTGAATTCTGTCCTAAAAACAATAGATTAAAGAGGAAGAAACAGCCCAATTGATCATCTTAGAAGAAGTGAAACAGGATAATCTGAGTTTTTTAGCAAGCAGCTCACCTCTTCACGTTATTTAAAATCAGTAAGAAATGCTTCATTTCGTTACCAGCCTTACCACCTCAGTCCTGGGACATCTGGACAGGTGTATGGTAACAAGCATGCTGAAAAGCTTAACTAGAGCAATTCTAACCAATATTGTTTCAGATATAATCTATCTTTATACAGCATTAAACTAGGAAAATAGCAAAACTGAATTATATTCACCCACACTCTGAACCACTCTGGTTAGTCTTCAGGTTTTAATATTGTGTGATTTAACACATCTGATACCATTGACATATCACTGTTGTGCTACAGAAAAAGACAATACACAGGCAGTATTTTAACTGACTCTGATATCAAGCCTAGGTTGTAAATTGGCTACACTACAAGTTCCATAGAGGAAAAAAAAGTCGCTAGTTTGATGCTGAGCTGATGGTTAAGAAGCAGATTGTATTACAGGTTCGCAGTAAGGCCTGTTTTGTTCAGGATCTTCATCAGTAGATTTGATAGCAAGAGCACACCCTCAGCAGCTCTCTAAGGAGGTTCAGTCCAAAAAATTTTATTAACTTGGGGACTGAGCTGTGAGAGGCCAAACTGTTAAAGATTAATGGTTCAAACAATCGGCCATTTGCAAAAGCAGTGGGTGCTTTGCTGATGATGTGCAAGGAAACAGCCCAGGTGCAGAGGGCAGGAGCACCAGAGGATGACCATGACAAATAAACCTTTGTTTAGCAACAAGCTGGGTTTTGAGGCAGATGAGCAAAGAGGCCAGTAAGAAGCAGATTCTGTGAGGTGGGGTAGTGCTTTTTATCTTGCCAATGTCCTCCGCTACATGACTGGCTCAGATGTCAAAACTCTTCCTCCTGTTTACACACAAGCCTGAGGGTGTTAATCCCTTCTGATGGGGTATAATTGGCTTAACTACACTGACATGAGAGCTGCCATGTTTTAGAAGGTGTCATACGCCATCAAAGACTCCCAGAGTGCCCCCAGACTCGTTTCTGGGGCCTTCCACCAGAGGACTGTGCATGATCCACAGTGCTGCATCAGTGTTAAACTCACCTCTAGGGAAGATACCTAGGTGTTCCCACATCGCCTGAGTATATATTAACCCACTGAACTTTTCTCATCCTGTCTTTCTTTCGGTCTCTGTCATCTCCTAGGTGCTTCTTCTTGAAATATAATGTAAGACAGACTAAAAAATTCCAGTCAATGCCTTAATAAGTGCCTTATAGTGTCTGGATAAATTGAAGTTCGCTAAGTTAAAGTTTGTGAAGTACTTTGGATGTTGTTTTAAAATTGCCAAGTACCTTATTCTATCTTAATTTTCTAAAGTTTGCAAGTAAAAGTTTGCTGTTGAACCTCCTGAGAATTTTGGTTTTTCTTCTGTGCATCACCCAGAGTGAATCAAATAACCTTCCCCTAAACCTGCTGAGCATATCAGGGCATAACGTGAGCCAACACATGCCTCAAGAAGCTCAGCAAAAAGCCCAAAGGATTGCACTGGGGATCAGGTGATCCAATCTGTCAGCACAGCTGGAAGAGAGCTGGGTGAGGAACAGACCTGCTAAAATGGCCCTGGGTATTTCAGTCAGCCTTAGGTCAAACGTGAGCCAGCTCTGTGCTGTCTCTATCAATGCAGGAAACTGGTGCTGGACTGCATGAAGTGGAGCTTTCCTCTTTCCCTTGGAGACTGCAGTTGGAATTTTACGTCCTGGTTTCAGCCTCCCTGTTAAGAAACGATGCTGAGGAACTAAAAAGTGTACCCTAGGTTGCTGTCAGGATGTCTGTGGCCTAGAGCTGCTCCTCAGAAGCTGTGTGTACAAACACACAGCTTAGTCTGATAAAGAGTTAATTGACTAAGGTTGACTAAGGTTAATTTTCTAATAGCCTACAACTGCATGAAGGAGTTAAAAGACAATAGAACCAACCTCTTCCCAGCAATAGCAGAAGTGTATAAAATAAGGGGAAATGGTCAAGACCTTCAGCTTGAGAGGTTCAAATGGCACAACAGGAAAAAAATTCTTCAAAACGAGAATAGCACAGCACTGGAATGAGTTGATTCTGGAGGTGGTGATGACTTTTGAAGGATTTTCTTTCTTGGCTAGAGAAAATCATTGCTACAATATGTGGAGACACATGCTCTGAAGTGGTTGAAGTAGATGGTGCCTTGGCAGTGGTTGAGCCTGCAGAGGTCCATAACAATCAGCACTTCTATGGCTGTGCCATCAGTTGCTGTGGTCTGTCTGCAGCTCTTGTCAAGGACACAGGGCTGGCTTAAACCAGTTCTCCTCCCTCTTTTCCAGCTGAAAGAACTGTCATAACAGACAACTCTTCTTTCATCTCTCAAGACTGATCTAATTTTTCCAACACTAACACCAACCTACTTTGGGAGCATGTGAGGCAACACTTAGAGAGTGCCTCAAAGCAATCCTTGAAAAGATCCCAGTCAGCAAAACAACTGCGCATCTATTTCTGCCACCTTCATTAATATGCTCTAGATTTAGTGATTTCTTGCTGATTTTAACAGGAGTGTTCATCGTAGATCTAGGGTAATAAGAAGGCCTTAATATAGATGGCCTGTATTTCCACCTCCAGCAAGTGTGAATGAAGGTTTTGACATATATAACATTTAAATGTCATAGTAACGACTGCTTCAGAAACACTTATGTTAGGATAAAATTTGAAAGCATCTTTAGTTCTGTTCAGCTTTAATTTTCCCATTTCCCTGGGGGATTCTTAATGGTCATAAAAATGTTCAAGAAAAACTTTATTTCTTTTAAAGTTTCAGACTTCTCGAGTGTGCTTTTTGGACACTTGGCTAGGGAACAAGTTTCCATAACAAGAAAGCAAAGGGGGATTAGTACACACTAAAGAGAAAATTTCTCTTCAAAAAATAAAATAATTTCTATTTTTGAAGTTTTCATTTATTTCTCTTAGGGCTGACATCAAAATACAGGATTGAACTTAACACAGATGTAATACGTCTGTCCAGAAGTATTCTTTGTGGATGGAAATTTTACACAGTGTCTCTTGTTACCGACATGAGACGAGGATGTCATTCAATTTGAAAGTTATCCTCACACAAGAAAATCCTACTTCATTCCACTTCAAAATTTCGAGGTCATGCTTAAAATCATGAAGAAGGCAACGTTTATGCACAGCAATACATAATTGCTAATTTTTAGGAAATATAAGGGTTTTACCATAAGCTCTTTTTTTCCTGTATTAATTTCTATTTTTCATTACATGCGTTCTTTTCATATACCTGATGAGAAGTGGAACTATAAAGCATAAGCAATGCCAATACTGCTTTTTCTTCCTGTTTTCAGAACTAACCTTGCTCCTTTGAGGTTTGAGAAACTGACAGCCTCATGTCCTATCAGCCATGTGTCTGCAAGATTTTACCATACAGTGCTCCAAACCAAAATGGGGAAAAGAAAATCCAGTTAGTCACTGTGCTTAAGCTGAGAAATACAACTCTGCTGGGGTTTAACCCCAGCCAGACACCATGCCCTGCACAGCTGCTTGCTCATTCTCCCACCAGCAGGTCCAGGGAGAGAACAGGAAAAGGTAGAAAACACATGGATTGAGATAAAGACAGTTTAATAGGGAAAGCAAAAGGTGTGCACACAAGCAAAGCAAAACAAGGAATAAATTCACTGCTTTCCGTGCGCAGACACATGTTCAGCCATCTCCAGGAGAGCAGGGCCCCATCATGCATATCAGTGACTTGGGAAGACAAACTCCATCACTCCAAATGTATTCCCCTTCCTCCTCCTTCCCCCCAGCATTATATATTGAGCATGATGTCATATGGCCTGGAATATCCTTTTGGTCAGTTTGCGTCACCTGTCCTGGCTGTCTCCTCCCAGTCTCCCATTGACCCCAACTTCCTCACCAATGTGGCAGTATGGAAAACCGAAAAGGCCTTGGCTCTGTGTAAGCCCTGCTCAGCAATAACAAAAACATCTCTGTATTATCAGCTCCGTGTCCAGCACAAATCCATAACATAATTTAAATTTGCATTTAAAATTAGTTAACCTTAGTTTCATGAGAAATTTAGGGGATTTTTCCACAAAAATAAAGATAATTTTAATGAACTAGACATCAGCTCATCTGGTACAGTTCCTCAATTATTGAAAGTTTGAACTCTTACTGTGTTCTATTCTTTTCCTACTCTCCTTGAAAAAATTATATGATTGGAAAACGCTATGCTTTTTCATTAAATATATCCTGAAAAGGAAAAGCAGGACCTCAAAGTGTGCCAATAGAGTAATTTGCCTTTTTTTTAATTCCACTTGCTTCCATGAAAGTGGAATTATACTTTCGTATTTAAAAAAAAGTCTAAATAATTACTTGTCCTGCTTTCAAAAGATATAACAAAGTCAAAGGATTACAGCCACAAAGCATTCCTTTGCCCTCTGTAACATCTCTCAGTTCACTACGGCGAGTATCGAATGGACCCACAGTGTCTCATGTTCAGCATCTGCTCTGGGCAGGGGAATTCAGAGTGTGGCATGCTGCTACCATGCAGAAGCAGGGAGGAACATTTGATCCAGCATTATTCCAGTTCTGCAACTACCTTCTGCTAAGCTTCGTGTCTGTATGATAAAGGTATTTTAATCTGTTTTTTAGTCCTTTGTTTCTTGTTTTATTTTAAGCTATTTAAGAGAAAACTATTTGAAGTAATAAAGGCCAGCTGCTATTAGTACTATTTACTAGTTAGGACAGTATTTCAAATGCCTATTGTATTCCTTTATCTGTGATCACAATACTTTGTGGAGTCTCAGTTGCTGCAGCACCAGTCTATAATTATGATGTTCAATCAATATTATGGATTTAGAAAGAAGTAGCTTTTCTTCTGTTCCTTATCTTGTAATCAGAGTAATGTTCAATTTGTATATACAGACGTGCTCTTGGCATTTGTGAGGTTTTTCTTCTTTCTTTCAGTACTGCATGACAGATCGCCACAGGATCATTCCAGTTTCATTCAAGGTGCAAAAATGCCTACCTCATTAGGAAAAAAAAAAATCCCAACCAAAAAACCCAACACCACCAACAAAAAAAATTCCAAACAAACAAACAAAACACCCAATGAACTGAGTCAACAGAAAAAGCAGTATGTATCAAAGCTCAGCTGGGAACAGCACAAAACAGCTTTCAGGCCCTGTGATACTTTGGGTCTGGATGTCTTGAGGAGTGCAGACTTCAGGGATCAAGGGGTAAAATAAATATACCTGCTCTTTGCTGTATTTATCTCACTACTCCGAGAAAGTATCTCTTGTTCCAGAGCAGATTGGTATCTCCCCATGGGCAAAACACAGTCCCATTACACCTCAGAAAGCCATGCTCCTCCTTTCCTGTCACACACAGGTCCCTCAGCTCACTCTGCTCCTGTTGTAACTCTTATACCAGTGAAGGTGCTGTCCAGATCCAGAGATTGCTTCCCCCAGTTTCTTTAACTAGAAGTTGTATTTACTGTGTATATCCGGCTGAACATGAGAGCAGTCTGTACCTGATCAGAGGGGCCACCACTGTAACCAGGAAGGGAAGGCAGGAGCTTCTACCTTCACTTGGGTAGGAAAGAAGTAATTCAGTGAGCCATGGACTGAGCCTCTCTCCCTTCTGCCCAGGTAAGTTGACAGATTCCTTTTGTCTCCACAGTAAATTCACACCTTAAACTACCCATTGGGAAATGGTACTTGAGATTCTAGTATAATACCTGTTATTCTGTTATTGATTCATAGGTAGCACATCATAGTTAGGCAAATCAGGAAAGAGAGGTGATTCAAGAAGGAAACAGCACAGGACAAGGATCAGGAGTTGTGCACCAAAGACTGGATTCAGCTAAGAGTTTAGTCCAGTCTGACTAAAGATCAAGTGAAATATGGCTTTATGAAAAGATATATGGCTTTGTTGAAGAAACTTTTTGTCATCAATTATGTAAATGGTCCTCTGTCACGCAGATTCTTGCTGGGTAAACGTCACAAGGATGGCACTTATTTCTTTATCCTTGTAATCATCTGTGTTCTCATAAATCCAGAATGGTGCCATAAAGGAAGGATTTTAATACTGATGCAAACACAATTGGATGTGAAGATTATAAAGCAAAGTTCCCACATACATGGATTACACTTTCTTATGGAACAGAAGGTAGCTGCTTTTGAAACCCTGAAATAACTGGGCACACTCTACTGTAGGTTGGAATTTTGAAGTAATGAGGAAAATCTGTAATACTGCCCCTAACTAAACGGTAATACAGGACTCTCCACATAAATGGGACTTTTGTGTAGGCAATTGAATGGATAGACTCTTTAGGGGTTGGAATAAAAAGAAACCTGAATAAGAGAGTCAGATTTATTTTAGAAACAGGGGTAAGTGTAAAAATGGATATAGGCAGATGGAGTCTGAAAACCTCTCTAGGGAAAGAGTAATACTGTTAAGATAAATATTCTAAACTACTCTATATTTTACCTCCTTTGCAGTACATGCGTCATATGGTTTCCAGTAACGTGGTGCTGTTGGTTTACTCTCAAACTTAAGTTCTTTTAAAAGAGATTTCAAGATACAACATTACCAAAAGTATATTCTACCTCAGAAAATGAATAGGGACTTCTTCATTTGTATCAAAATGATTCCTTGCAATGTTTGCAATCCAGGGAGGACAGCACCATGACAGAATAAAAAGGACAGGTAAAATAACTAAAGAGCTAAGTAAAAGAAAAATAAGTGGATTTTTTTTCTATTCTCTTCACTGTGTGAGGCATCTAACCATTTAAAATAGTTAGCAAGTAGAAAACGTAATCAATAGCAATGGTGCAAGGCAGTATTAAAATTTGTTGATATTGTTATTTTGAGTAAGTTTTAGTAATGCTGGTAAGAACTTCTCCATTTTATATTCAGCTGCTCTAGGCATTATCTGTAAGAATGTAAAAGCCTTTCAAAAAGAGAGAGTAAAATTCCTAACTTTTGGGAGGTGATGGGAAGTGCAGCTCCTAACTGAAAGCTGAGAGACAACAGGTCTGCAGAAATGCCTAAAAGGTGACTCTTGACAAAATCTAGTCCTTGTTTTTCAGAGGCACCAAATTCTTCCCCCACCCCATCCCACTTGGTGTTTCTCCATTGGAGCTTTTAGCAAGTTCTCCAAATGTTGCATCCGGCCCTTCTGGGAACAACTAATGCAGGCAGAGCCTCTGGCATGCCCTTCTGAGCAGAGCCTCTGGCATGCCTTTCTGAGTATAGTTTGTCTGTAATCTGTGTAAGCAGGTTTTCCTTCTTTTCCTGATTCTTTGTGGTGGAATAGGAAAAGTTTGGTGGAAACCTGACAGCTGATATCCCTGACATTCCCAACATGGCCTTACTCAAACCAGAGGTTTTGGATTCTGCTCTGGAATTCCACGGATCTTTGTCTTTTCCTAATGTGCTTCCAGTGAACAGAACTTCTGTTCAAAGTCATTCCAAATGCAGAGATGTGCCTAAAGGTAAATTTGGCCTTAAATGCTTTCCTGTCTGGGGAAGGCAAATAGAAGCAGCCTGGCAATGCAAAGGCTTCTCTGATGAAGTCAAAGTACACAGGAAACAGTGATTGTGACCTTTAATAATAGAATCCATGTATTCTTCCAGCTGTGTTTGTGAGGAATTACTCCTGATTTACACCTGTGAATAATTTTAAAGCACATTCCAAACCAGATATACAAACTGTGGACCCACTTCATTCACCACTGTATAACTCTATTTTGACATCTGTATCTACCTACACCAAGAGATTAAGGTGAGCACAGTGAGCAAATACACTAATTAAGCTTTGGGATGCTAACTTTGCTTTCCCCCCTCATTTGTGGTTTTCTTAGAGAAAAAAAGACTGATGAAGTCTGAGATCATCCAGCTCCTTAAAGTCTGAAGGGGTTCAGAAGAGAAGATCCTGCCTATATTTGGTCTGTCTGTATTTTGTGTTTCAGTTTTGTTTTGCTCATAATATGAGAAAATAAGTTTCTGGACAGGCAAATACAGATTTTTTTTCCACTATTTCCGATGTTGTCCATATCCTTTCCACCCTATTCCTCTTTGACAGTCACAGAAATAATCTGCTATCACTGATCTCCTTGTATTTTAAAATTGGGTTATAGTTTATAGTCTGGTTTTATAAAACACTACTTTTTACATGTTTGGTAATGCAATTCTTTCCACCTACTCAGTAACTCCAGAGTTGAGTGAGCCATGCAGCAAATAGAATTGTGATTACCCAAATATGTTACTGCCTGTCTGGAGAAATAGTTATCATAAGCACCCACTGAAAAATCACACTTCATTAAGTACATGCATAATGCACTAAAGAAGATTATATAAACATGCACATTTATTAAGGGACTTAAAAATCCTCAGAGGAAATTCCTACAGAGACAGCCAAAATCATCATCTTCGTCACAATAAAATTGTGCCTAAAACTGGCAGCAATGTGTTAATCAAAAATGACGTGCTGCACAGAGCAAAAAGCACATGAAGTCTGTATTATCCAAATCACCACAGGGTAAAATGCAGTTAATTGCCTGTTCTGTCCTTTGCTAAACATATTTCTATTGCACTCCAGGGTGGAACTTGCCTTTGTCCTGTCAGTCAAAGCTTTACAAAAGCATTGTGCTTACACCTTAGATTTCAGCAAGACAAGCTCGGAGTGAACCTGCTGACCTAACATTTATGCCCAAGGTAAAGAAAAACAGACAGACTTCATATTCACAAAGCCACTGTCCAAAGGTGTTCAGATCTTTCTATTGCTCTTAATTTCCTCCAGAGGAAAAGCAGTCATTTCATTGAAGCCTAAGGAAAACACAAGGTGTATTTTGTCTGAGATACCACTAGGATACATATGATTAAGTTGTTTACCTGGCCACCACAATTTAAGACATAAATCATAAGCTTAGCTTGTGATTAGCTAAGATTATAAATATATTTATTTATACTAAAAAAAGGGCATGCCTTTGGGAGAGAAATCATTCTTGAGTTTAGTTACTCTTATTTATACTAATATACGCAGATTTAAAGAGTGTCTGTGGAATTTAAAGATAAATTGCATCAGGTACTCCAGATGCTGGAAATAACTTACTTTGCCTGTCCTGTAGCATTACTATTTGTTTATCATTTCAAAGTTCACAAGGTAATGGCTTCATTATCCGTTCATCTAATTTCACAGAGAAATGACAATTCCTAGCTGCTGAGGTCATGGCCCATCAAAAATTATACTGTCTCTAATTTTATATCCGATCTCTGGTAGATCTTAATTTGCTTATCTCAGTTCTCATGTATCGACTAAATTGCTGAATTCTATTAAAATCTCTACCAGCTGTCCAAGATTTAAGACTGAATTACTGAATTGAGACTTATTGAATTAAGACGTTATTGCCAATGTGAGCCAGTAAAACAGTGATTAAAATATACAAGATTAATGTGCTTTTTAGTTTCCTGTGTACCATTTGAATTCGTCCTGAATGTGGCTTTGTACACTGCACATGATATCCTATCACTCAAGTTAGTAAGGAAAAATCATGTCTCTAGGTTTTTTTCCTTTATACAGTTACTGACCTTGGCTGCAAGAGCTGTGCGAAACAGAGGCAATATTAAAATTATTGTGCACATTTTCATGGGTGGATAGTGCAGTATTTTTCAAGTTGTATTTTCCTGTATAATGCTTCAAACTGAACCTTCTGAAATGCTATTCTGCAGTGCGTACTGAAGACCATTCCCTCCAAAGAGTTATACTTAGCACACTATTTAGCTTCCTGCTCTAATCTCCAAGTGTGCTCATGTTCCCTACACGAAGAGAATGGCAGATACTCTGGTGACTGGTCAATCTCAGATCCACGTTTTCCATTTTGGCCACTGCTGCCATATTCTGTTAGTAGAGGAGAGAAGGAGCTTGCACAAGCAGTAAATGCAGTATTTAATAAAACCCAGTTGCCCAGCTGACTATTCATTATTTGGGTCTGGCAGGTCATGGGGAAATGTGACATCTTCACATCTTTCTTCATCCTCCTGCATCCTTGCTGAGTGTGACTGTGGACCCTTCCCAGAAGTAGTATCTTACTCTGCTCTCTTATCGCACTGCTAAGACCAATACTAATCTTCTTCTCTTTCCACAAAATTTTGGTTTCTGACAGCAGCTGCATTTCCACCACCGCTGGGTTACCCTCAGTTAAGAGGACTATCAGCGTAAGTTTAGAGGCAGTGGTATTTGCTGCTTCTTTATGACCCACAGATCTCTAAATTTGCAAACAAATATGTTGCAGCTAGATTTGTGGTCTCAGTGTCTGTTGACCAGCACCTCTGCTTCACTACTTCATCACAGCAAAACTAAAGCTAAAGCACATGTCTGAAAGATCATTTCCATTCTGAAGAGCAGGTTCCCAAGGTGACGTGCAGCCTTATTTTCTACTAGGGCACAAAGGTAGCCTCTAAATGAAAGATGTAATAGAGAAAACAGATTTTCAAAGTATGCCCAGAAAGACTGATTCTTCCCTGGAAGAAAGATTTAACTTCTCATTACCATTTTTCTTACATGGCAGAAATACACTCAAAGTCAAAGAATTTTGTAGCATTCATCACCAAAGGGGGAAAAAAAAAGACAAAATATGCTTACCAGCACCTCCCACAGTGCTGCTACCTGTGTATGCATGAAACTCAGGAGATGATTAATCACAGGGCTCAAAGATCAGGTTATCATAAGCTGTTTTAGATATCCTTGGTAGTTCATCATCAGCTTGGTACGGTTCAGCAGAGAGGGAAATCGGCATCAGAAAACGCACCCTGAGGTCACTTGCCTCTCATTGCCAGAGACAGAACTTTGATTGCTTTTGTTCTTGTAAGTCATTTGGTAGTTTGTTCAAAGTCTAGTAGTGCATCGCTTTCTGTCTGTGACTTCACTTGTGTGCATCTAGTGATAGCCTCAGAAGTACCCTGTTATGATGCTTCCCAATGGACTGTTTTAAGCAAGTGAGGAGATCTTGCTGCATGCTGACTTGGGTGACCAGGAGGGAAGGGAGGGAAAAGTCATAGATCAGTTAAATATACTGCATATATATTCCAGCTTACTGTATTACTTATGCCCTGCTATGTTGTCCCTCCAACTCATATCGGCATGATTGAAGTCCCCCATAAGGACCTGGGCTTGTGAATATGAAGCTGCTCCTATTTGTCTATGGAGGGCTTCATCTGCTCTGTCTTCCTGGTCAGATGGCCTGTAGCAGACCCCACTATGTCACCTGTCCCTGCCCTCCCTTCAGTCCTGACTGTTGCTCTGAGATTTGCAGTCTTTTGATGTTTTCATTTCTGTGATGGAGTTCTCACGCACTTTCTGTAAACACAGTTATGTTTGGTTAACCGTTCCTTTTTGTTTTCATTCCTTCTCCTGAGGCGGAGAAGTTTGATGGACTTTTCGTTTGACCAGTGTGGTTGGAGAGGTGGTAACCTTATCCTCCAATCCATGGTCATTCCTAAGAACATATATATATATGAAGTAAAATAAACAGCCTGGGGCTTTATCTGGCTTCTTTCTGTCCTGAACTAAGCTGGGTCTGCGTAGTTCTTTTCGTGTCCAAGTACGACACCTGACCCATAAGCTCTCAGCTGGCTCCTCATCCATCCCCAGGTGGAGCTCCATACACACCAAAAGGTCATCGACATTGACATAGAGGGTGAAACCCCCTTCTCATCTCCCTTGATTGTCCTTCCTGAAGAGCCTGCATCCATCCATTCCACCACTCCAATCCTAAGGGCCATCCCACCACATTTCCATGATGCCAATAACATCATAGCCCTGCAGGCATGTGCATGTCCCTAACAACTGTTCTTTATTTCCCATGCTGGGTGTGTTTGTTTTCATGAACCCCAACATCCAGGGCAGCTACCAAGAGACTCATTCCATACAAGTATTTAATTAAAACCGAGTGTATGTTGAGTGAGTGTATATTGACCAGAAAATAATTCCTTTTTTGCTTCAAACTGACCATGAACAAGTAATCATTTCTATTAGCAAATTTCTTAATGGAAAGCACTTGCCAACTAGTTTGGACATACCATGTCTGGTGTCAAACTGTTCCATTTTGTCTGCTTGCTGTTCATGGTTCATAACTAGTCCTAAGTTACCAGACAGTATTTGTACTTCCTGATTAAATATTTGTATATTTATATTTTAAATATATTTAAACAAAAGATATAAAAAGATATAAAACAAAAGACAAAACAATAAATAGCAAATACTGAATTAATGAGTAACAAACACCACATTTCTGGTAAGAACTGTTTGATGAAAAATCACCTACACTAAGGAATCATGAATCACCCAGAACTCATGAACACTTTCAAAAGTATCTGGCAGTTGTTACAAACAACTAATAATACAGCTAAAGCCAGCTGCAGAATGAAGGAAGCCTATTTATTCAGATTGTCTTGGTGAACCTACATTAATAAAGTATTTTTTGTCCCATAAGGATCTTCCTCCCCACTGCTACAAAAAGTTTTGGAGTATCTTTACTCTCATTCAGGCCCCAGACAATTATAAACAAACATGATGTTATGCCTAGCATAACACAATTATTCAGAATCTGCTTTCAGACATGAATAATGTTTTACAGGGCTCCCCAGAAACATGCAATGTCTTTACTGAGGTGTTGAGTCTGTTCAGCAGCTACCTCAGCAACCTGCTAGTTACGATTTAAGTCACGTGCTATTTACACCAAGGGCCGTGGCTTGCAGGCTGATGAAAACACTTTTGATTGTGTTGGGAACTTAAAAGCACAGGCATGCAACTTCAGTACATGTTGTCTTCCCCCTACTCCATTTCACAACATCTGGTTGTTATTTTGCTCTCACAGTTAAGAGATTTCAAGAAGATACTACTTGTTCTTATAGAGATGTTTTTTGCTTTCTCCAAAATTTTCCTTCTTTTGACAACACAGTTTTTTCTGCCTTGAAATTTTGCTTTGAAAAACAGTGGTCATAAGAATACAAAAAAAACCTAAGACTCATACTGAGTTAGATGAAAGGCCTAGGTAGCCTAGGACCAGCCTCCAGTCATATACTAATAACTCATGCCCAAGGAAGAATTAAGGGAGGCACATAGCAACAGTGACCCAGCATCCTCCCCTAATCTCAGGTGCTAACTGCTTTGAGAGCTTCCTGAAGCGGAGATGGTGCCTTAAATATTTTATAACCTTAATTAGTGTTTCGTCCAGCAACATGCCCAATTCCTTTTTAAACTTCAGGACTTTACTGTCTCTTGCACTCTGTGGCAAGCTCACCCACAGGCTTTGCCATGGGACAGATCTTTGGTATTAACCTGGTCTGTGCTGATTTTATCTGATGCCCTGTAGTCCTTGTACACATAAAACTTTCATTCTTGTAAATATATACATATATATATATATATATATATAATCTAGTGTCAGATGAAAATTTATGTTTTCAATGAGATCATCTCTGTATCCAAAGGCAAATAGGCTGGGCAGAGGTGATAGCAGTGCTCCAGCAGAGATCCTGCCTGCTGCTCTAACATGAGGACCGTAACCATCACTTTTCAGCAGCACTCATGCCTATGGCCAAAGACAGTCTCCACAACATCACCTGTCCCCTCAAAGCTACAGAATTCCAAACCTTGTTAAAATAACCACGTTCATTTATCTGCTCAGGAGAAGGCCAGGCTATCTCAGGTCCTTTCAGGATGACTCTGGCTGCCTGGCAGACTGAAAAGCTCTGCAGAAACACAGTGTGCTCCTTGCAGAGGAGGCAGAGCTGAGCCACCCAAGCCCACCTTCATATGGACACAGATCCATCTGTCAAACCCTCTGGACAGCAAGGCTGAAGAAGACCAGATCCTGCACTGCCATTCCAGGTTAAAGCATCAGCTATGAAGTAGTCCAGATACTGAAAAGACTTTTCTAGGACTCTGCAACTGAGGAAGTGTAAGCTATGCACAGGGCTCTCATCTATCAGGGCCTGAATATGTGCAAAATCTTCAGGTCTGAGTCAGCATACACCTCCCATATTTGAAGACTCCCAGCAAATCCTCTGACAATGTAAAGTATCAACTAAGGTTATTCAGCTTCAGATCTGACTGAAACATTTCCAAGGGTAAGTATTTCAAAATCTGCGAAGTGACACTTTTGAAATTGAATATCTCACAAAAAACCTAGAGCTGGCTGCAGCACATTCAGGATGCTGTCAATGGCCAGAGCCAAATACTCTGCCACAGCAGAGCCAGTAACCATATGATTAGGCTACAGCAAAGGCCTCAGTATTTACCCCAATTCTGAAATGGGGAGACTTTAACCAGAATTTCCTTAGCAGCCAGCATATTGCCTGCTCTGTGAACAGAAGCTCTGTTGCTGACAATTGCTTTTCATGAGATGCTGAGAAGATCTTGCTCAAAAGACAGCAAGTGGACTATAACTGAATAAGAAAACAAGGTAGTAACTTGCATAAAGTCACTCAGGCTTAAATACTTTCCTTATTCTTGGGAAAAAAAACCCAACCACTTTTCTGTGTGTGTTTTAACCAGTTAGTTGTAAGACATCAAAAGATGATACCCCTAAATAAACACGCGCCAAACATTATGTTGTATTTTAAATAAAGCACTTCCCACTATGTGCACATTGTGTAATATTGCAGAAAAGGTGTCAAGGGATGGAGAGCTTAGCAAGCATCATTATGTCCCTGTGATGAGGACTCTCCTATGTAATTCCTCTAGGATCCTGCTGCTGGAAATATTGCTCTGATTAGGCCTGTTTACATGTTATCCATTTTCTGCAGATCCAAAGAGGAACACGTTTTGAAAGTCTATGATTAAAGCTATTTGCTTTAACTTAGATGTTGATTCTACTTGTGATGTATGGCCTGCCATAGTTCTAAGGTATTTCCTGCAGAGATAAATCTGGAGGAAATGAGTATTTTATCCAGTTTGCCATGGAGAGTTACAAATGCATAAAAAGAAATCTTTGCAGCTTAAACTATATGAACCGTGTGGCATTCTAATTCTATACAGTCATGTAGAATTTGGTTTTATGTAGCTTACACTTCATCTTGTTAACTACCATCATATAAACAACATCATTAGTATTCTGAAAGACTGTCCTAGTAAAACTATATCATATTGTGTTGCTTTTTCATGAGAAATCACTATAATTTTAATTTCACGTGGGAGTGCAACAGCTGCTGCCACGTTACTATACTTGAACCAAATTCTGCTGCTACCTTGCCCTTGGAAACAGTTCCACTAGCCTGGCTGGAAATGGCAAAGAAAGGATTTTGCACTTGGACAAATACCACTTTGGTGAGAAGGAAAGAATAACTAAATCTTTTACTGACATCTCTGAAGCTAAAAGGCACTTTAGTGCCCAGGCAAGTGATTCTGCCCTTTGGGGAAGGTGGAATCAGATAAATCAAATGCATAAATTCAGGAGCTCTTCTCCAGCAATTCACATTAGCAAGGCATATCCCACTACAGGAAGCCAGAAAACCCTGCTCTAGGTCTGCACAGAACTAATTGGTTTGCAGCAAGTTTAATGCATTTCTCATTTTGAACAAATCTCTGAAGTCTCATAAATCTAGGTTTACCATGTTTATAAAGCTGCAGACCTCCCAATTTGTACTCTAATTATATTTTGTTATTGTTATTATCAGCTTATTCTTGCTATGAATATTTTTGTATCACTTGAAATTGATGCTAATACTCCCTGACATACAGCCTGACATGTATTAAGAATGCAGAAAATGAAATGACAGAACTAATTAAAAAACCATCTGTTCAGCTAATTTAGAGGTGTGCCAAACAGTTCAAATGAGACTTGGTCAGCAGTAAATCACATCCACCTGTACCATTTGCTTAGCAGTTACTGTCCCTAGTCATGTTATTTCCTTAGAAACACTTCTACTATTCAGTCCTGAGACTGCACACTGAGCAGAGAGAGCATGAAATCACAGCTATTACTCTTGAACAGAAATAGTACACATGAAAACGTAGTATAAGCCTGCTAAATGAAAAAGAAAACATACAACAAAATGCTGTATATCATGTAGACTCACTCCATTAATTGTAATGACTGTGCCTCCAAGACATGGAACAATCACATCAGTATTACCTATAGAGATATTGCAGCTCTCTATCCAGGAAAAATTTCCCCCTTAATGTCGATGGGCTGTACTTTTCTCTCCTGTAAGCCCATCAAAGTTAATAGAGTTGTACCAAGAATACATTTGGTCCCATCTGATTATGGCACACTGAACATGTTATCTTATAGCCTGGCTGCTGAGTTACTGCTTTACATACAGAAAACATAATAATTCAAAAAGCATTCAACTGGCAAGTTAGATCTTTTTTTCTTCTAAAAAGAAAGGAAAATAAGCATGTCTCAGTCTGATGAGCAGCAGTCTGTCATGTGGCAGAACTATATTATCACAGATTAGGTATATTTCCTCTGTACCAAAGAAATTTTGTTAGAATAAGAAAAGCGCCTATATGTAAAATAAACTACTTGGCATTTTCTTCCTGCTCATTCTGCAGCCAGCTTCCCTCCAGCATGTACCATTTGGATTTGCATTCCAGACTCCCATGCACAGACTCCCTCAGCCAGTCACTTTGACTTTTGAAAGCTTCAACCAGTGGGCAACTGTTGGGGTGCCTCGGACCACTTGGGGTCCGCCCGCTGTCCATCACGCCATGCCTACCCAATGGGCAGACGACTCGGAGAGCGAGGACCAGTCCATGGGCGAGACCCAGTTCTGAGCCCACACCACTTCTCCAGAAAGTTCTGTTAAGTTCGGTTGTTCATATGTTTGTTCTGTAAATTCCCTCCTCTGTAACCTGGCCATTGGTTCTGTGTCCCCGGGATCCCCCTCCGGGCTTACCCTCTATTGGTTGTTTGTTCGGTGCCACCCCTGTAGAAAACCACAGTGACCCTGGCTCTCCTTGGCCAGTTCCTCCCCTTTGCTTTCGGGGTAATAAACCCTTGAAAGATTTCACGGACCGGTCCTCTCCCTTGCCTCTTTCGCCCCCGGAATTCCTGAGAGACTTAGACCTTCGGGTCCCCTCGCTTTTGGGTGCGCCAGCTGCAACAGAGCCAGTGCTGCCCATCCAAGTGGCCGCCGAGACTCAACACTTTTCAGTGCCTGTCTGCAGGAAGGTCACTGTAGCCTCCTAGGCGGGACGAGTACCCCCCGAGGCCGACCCATCTCCCAGGGCAGTGACAGGCAACTTGAAAGAGTTTAAAGCAGACAGCTTCAATGGGATGCAAAGCAGACAGCAGCCACCTGCTTTTAGCATGAAGCTAATAAAGAAGCCACTATTAAACAACAAAGCAGCAGATTAAATTATATGAACTAATTATTTCTCACAAGAAAAACTTTTACCATTTCCTGTGCTCAGCATGGTTTCAGATCAGTATTCTTATTACTGTTCCCCAACTTCTAATTTTGGTCTACATAGTGTCATTTTGGTATGCTTGGGAATTTAAACGTCTATAAGCAAATGAATGGGCAAGTGCAAAAACACTGCAAGCTGCACAGAGCCAGGAAGGGGAGGCCCACCAGAACTGGGATATCAATGTGCCAGGTTCCATGGACAGGGAAGTTGCATATTACCTCCCTAAACACGGGTATTAGGAGGGATTTCCACGGATGCACACCCATGCTTTTCTACATTGCTACAATCAGAAGAATGAGCATTGGGGAAGGACAGAGCTGGCAGAGGGCCACAGTATAAGTGCGGACAGACAGAATCCAGAAGGTGTGAAGAGAGAGATGGAAGAACCCTTTTACCAAGAGAGATCTGGGGGACTTTAATGACTTGGGGAATACATTGAGAGAAAAGTAGACAAGAGAGATGAACAAAAACGGTTGGTCAAACTAAAGTAGATAGAAGTATGGGAAGCAGGACACTAGCAAGGACCCTGGGTGAGTGGAAGCTCATCTGCTTGGCAGTCCTTCACCTGCAGTGAGAGTATTTCTCATTTATTCCAAAGTCACTAAGGGGATCATATATTTCTAGCTACATTACGCCTGCAAAAGTGTGATGCGCTATTCCATAAAGGTTTGTATTAGGGAGAGGAGTGTTCATTTCAGAAGCATTCACTGAGCAAGGGAGCAACATGCCAGAAACCATATTTCATGAATTTACTGGGATGCTGGTTGTTGTTGTTGTTCAAGTGATATCTGGGATAGAAGGAAGCTGACTATGCACAGGAGTGTAAAAGATAGTCTAGTAAGAAATTCAGTATTGATCCCAGAATGTGGGATCTGATTAGCACTTTAGTTATTTTCTGTTGTCAACAGAAATAATCATTTATCATCCTTTTCAGTGACAGCAACTCACTGAGAGACAAAAACAAATCTCACAACTGATTTATGTCTACTAGAACAAATCTGAACTCCCGCAAGCAGTTGGTGGGGGAGGCATCACTGTTATTGGCTAACAAGGGACAGGTTACTAAAACTCTAGGTTTCAAAATCTGTAATGTTCTGTCAGTCATCTGAAAAATAGCATCTCAGCTTGCTTTCTGTGTGTAACGTGACTTTTTAGATTGAAAGGGACAGATTTACTAGATACTGCTTCCTTTGGGATCATTATGCTAGACAGGCCTATGGGAATGATCTAAAGTTACAGTTGTACCTTTGGTGTTTCTGGTCCAAGCCGTCACTTCTACTATATAGTCAACTATCCTTAGGATTTCCACAGCAAAGGACGTAAGATTGGACTCTGAATAATCTTTTCTGGGCTTTCTCTGCACACTTTTGGGGCAGAGCTGACCCCAGCCTGTTCTTAAACATCCACACCAAGACCCACCTGCAAGAGCATGGTGCTGGCCTGTGGGAGACTTCATTTGGAGCACAGTCATCACCCAGAGCACTGAAATTCAGAGAGGAGTCCTTTAACTGTGAAGAAACAGGGAGAGCACCGAGTTTGGACTCTCAGTCCCCAGTGCGGAAGACCTCCATATTCATACACCATGGTGATGAGCTTGAGTAGAAAAAAGGATACTGTTTTGGGTAGTGGGGTAGATCCTGTCTCCTGGCATCTGAGCAGTGAATTTGAGCTTTACTCAAAATGAGGGACCTTCAATAAGAGAGACCAAGTCACCAGGGTCTTGTTGGAGCACTGTAGGCAGATGATTGGGGTGTAAATAGATGTTTGTCTTAGATTCACATCCCAAAAAGAGATTAAAAAGCAGAGCAGCACAGGAGCTTTCTCTTCTGTCTTGTTGATGATTCACCTGGGAATCCTTGCTGGGCTTTGGGCAAGGCTCATGTCTGCAGCTGGGCTCCCACTCAGACCTCACAGGTTCTTACTTCTAGTTTGAGGATCTTCATGTGAATTTAACTGCTGAGGTGTTTGCTGTTTATGTCCACCAGCAAATGTGGAGAAACATGAGTACTTCAGGGATTAGGTTGATTCCAGGCCTTGGAGCTGTAACTGGTGGTAGCTACCAGACTATCTGACTTTAAAGCCTTGTTCAGACACAAGTAGGATGGGGAGAATAATTTTATGTTCTAGAAGGTAAACTAATTTGTAGAGGTGTAAGGACAAAGTGAAAACTCCATCTACCGAAGAGAAGATGGGACAGCTCAGTCAAGGTTTAAGTGAAGATCACTAGCCTTTGCTATGAGTTCAGTTATATTTCTGTGGTATCACCTTCCAAAAAATTCTCCATCCCTAAAAAAATACAATCATTAAACAATATATATGCTAATTTCTCACAACTATAGCACTTTTGTCATTTCTTATCAACTCTAGGAGAAGACTTGCACTATGATATCTATAGTTTCTATGTCCCCTGGAGGAAATTAGCATGCCATTACAATTTGTGTTAATATTTGTTTTAATTCCCAAATATTTGCTGGTTTTTATTCTTTGAAAATCTGGGATAAATTAACTCTAATCAAATCAATAGCATGGGTGCTGAATTGTTTTGTGGCTTTCAGATCACTTCCATGATAACTCTCGTGATCTAGAAATCTTCTGAAATACCACTGACAAAGTTGTGAAGATGAAGGGCTGCACCCATAACAGCCCCAGTTTCCATACTCTTTGGGCTCACAGCATTGTGCAGGGAATCAATGTCCAATGGAACTTGAACATTTCCCTCATAAGAGACTCCATTTAGTAAGCCTGCACTCCAGGAAAACATTATCAAGTATTTAGGTCCATCTTAGAGCATCCTCTGAGCTTATTTTCTGCCATCACAGTTAGGTCAAGGCTACCCACACCCGTTGCCTCATCTGATCTTAAATGCCATTTTCAAGGCTTTCCAGGTTTACACGCCAAGACCATTGAATTCTGACACTGTTTGAAACCCACTTAGAGAAGCCCCAAGACTGAAGAGGCTGGAACCACCACAATTTTAGCCTAAGCAATATTGGTAGATTTACAGTGGTTGTAAAGCCATGAAACATTCTGAAAAGACAGATTCAAGCCTTGAGTGAAGAATTCAGCTTCGGGTTCACTTAGCATATTATTCCCTGCAAAATATTTCAGCATATTTTAATTATACAGGAAAAGTTATGTCCCCTAAATTGCTGGAAAGTACCTTGTATTTTTGAAGCAGAGGTGTATGGTATGCTTATCTCTACTCTTTGTACATTGTTGACATTGCTTTACATTTCTACACCCCACGATGGACTGAAACCTAAGTTGCACATTTTGTCTATCAATATGTTTATACTGTAAAGTTAAAAAAAAAATGATGTTACTGTTATTAAATGTTAGATTCAATTTAACATTTACTCTCCGGAACATATTTATAGCAGCAAATAGGTTTTTTCTATTCATTTATGCAACATTTTGCCTAATGAGCTAAAACTTACTGACTCATTTTATTTTACTGAACGAAGATATTCATATGCAACAAGACTCATTTTGTTAAAAGGGTAAGCCTGGTAACCAAGATGCACTGAGCCAAGAACTAAAGGCAGTGTGTGCAGCAGTGTGATTTAGCATTTGGTCAATGGATATATTATCAAAGCAAGTTACCTATAGTGAAGACAGCAAAGAGTGGTGAGGCAGGAAAAACAGTGTTGCATATTGTAATGTATACCTTCTTATATTTCTTTCCTGGCAGCTACATTCCTGACTGTAGCACATAGCATATATTGTATTATAACCAGAAAGCTTTAATGTTCTGTTCTAAAATTCTCTCTCCCGTTCTAAAAAAGCATAATGAAAAGTTTAGAAGGACAAAGAAGGAAAAAAATACCAAAAGACCAGAAAATATGTCCTTCAGCGAAAGACCTCCATCAGTTTATACTATCAGAAAGTGACATGAGACATGGCTTCATAGAAATCTTATCTCTTTTGCAGGGAAGCAAAAAGGTTTAGGTGGTGGTTCTGCCAATACCTGGAAGATGGTACTCAACAAATCTGCATTTGAACTAGTATGTTTGAAAATCGGTCAACTATTGGAACAAGTTTCAAGGAGACGTGACTTTCCCCCTCTCTTTTTATCACTGTCAGGCAGAATATGGCTGCGCAGGGGAAATGCCTGGAGACACTCTGCAGTGCCTCCCCCCACCCTCTGGAGAGCACACAGGTCATCCCCACGCTATCTGCTGCTGCCCTATAGCACACCTCAGCTCCCTGCTCCTGTGAGGCAGACTCACCTACAACAATTCCAAAGCATGGGTAGATCAAGTTCCAGCCTGCTGCTCAACAAAGCTAAGTACATATCTTTCATCAAACAAGTCATTCAGCTCAGCACAGCAAAAGGAGACTGGACAAAATATAACACTAAGAGGTCAGGTAGATGGGTTTCCCATCAGCCTGAGTGCACAGCCAATAACAGCTGCCATATCCTAGCTCCTTCACAGCAGTGTGCCCTCTGGTACAGACAGATATGTCACCCACCACTTCCATACACACTGCAAAACACTTGAGTATCTTACCCAAAGCCATAGATGCCTAATCAAAGTAGTTACAAGAAAGTATTCTAATCCCAGCGTGGAGAAGTCAACCTTAAAAGTCCAGTGTCCTGATTATGATACAGAAACACTAAACATGCAGAGAGGATGAGCAAGCCAGTTCCTTGGGACTCATCTGCTGAGGCTTTTCCTCTGGGTAAGTTTCTGCCCAATTCTTTCTGCTCCATAGACTATTTAAGTGCAAACTGGCTTATTTCCAGAACCTGACTGCAAATGTAAATTTTATTTTATTTTTTATTTAAAGATGATGGAAGATTAAAAGTTTGAGAACACTGTGCCAGACCCATAAGGGATGGAAGTTTGCTATAATTGCTGACTTGGAGAGCTAAAATATAGAGAAATTGAAGTCTAAATTGGGGGCTTTTTCAATTCACTGCAATGTGAAAAAGGCAGTTCATTTACTGTGCTAAGGATACATTCAGCTGTCTCTGCTGCAGTTTGTGTCTTTGCAAAAGCCCAGAATAAACCTCAGTAACCACAGACAGATACTATTTTGCATAACACCCTAACATTTGGGTTCCGGGATTTGATGTGTTGGAAGGGGAACACAAAAAAACTTTAAATCTTGCTTTCATCTGAGACTATTTTATGTTTAAGTTTGAGCAAGACACTTGAATCTAAAACATTGGTCCTAAGCTAGGCTCCCAGGCCTCTTATTTCTAAGTGGCACATTATAATGCTTAAAGAGTTTGTGAGCTTCAGACAAAGTTTGTTCAAAGTTTTCTGGGATCCTCAGTAAACTGACTCCAGGGAAGCATGGCCTATCACTCCTTACTCCCATTTTGGTAATTTTTAACCTTGCATTCATTTTACACTACTTAAAAATACATATCCCCAATGCTCTTATTGTTAAATATTTAGCCCAGCTGAATATTTCTTAGACAGATCACTGATCATTTTACAGTACTGAAAGAGAAATTAACAACATCAAATTGTAGCCTCAAATGATTTATCTATTTGAATAACTGACCAACTGAATTCAAGCGTATAACAGGGGCAGATTTGCTCATCCGCCTGTTTAATTGCTGTAAAAATATGTATTTCATTTTTGTCTTACTGGCTGTTTTCACAAAGAAGCAAGGAATTTTAACCAGGAATTCCCAAATATTAGACCAGTGGATTTCTGTATACTCTCAGAATATCCCACTGGACCACAGAATGGACCACTATGCAGCCTCATCATTTGAATTATTATTTAGAAAAATATTTTTTTCTGTTCCGCATAAGCCCTAAGCTGCTACCTCAGCCTGCTGGCTCTGTTAGGGAGACAGTCCTATGAGTAAGATCAATAGCATTACTATTTTTGAACAACTTTCAGGGTTTTGTTCCAAAAAGGGAAGGAGAGAAGGTTCTCCCAATACAGGGTGTTTCTTCTTGGTTTGATGCTTCCTCATATTGGTCCTTGTGCTCCTTTCTTTGTGCCTCTCTCCCTTATTTTTTCTAGCCAGTAATAATGCAGAAATAAAAGCTATACAGCACTGATTCCCTACTAAAAAGATTAGCCATGCAAAATCCTAGAGGTACTCGTCAGATACCTCCCCCACTCTTTTTTTCTCTTGCCAATTATGATGTACTTAAGATTAAAGTGTGATTTTTTTTCTTTGAAGAAGAGATGAATGTGTTTTCCCACTTTACTAATTACAACATGATATATGAGGCAGAAAGCTTTGCAAGAGGTAGCACAGCATGCAAGCACAGATGAATAATAATTAGGCTCACATGTTTTGGAAATTAAGATTTTATTAGAAGGCTGTTATTTGAAAGTTTTAGTGCTATGTGTAAGTGCAGTTACTATAAGTGTTTTTTTTTTTTAAATCCAATCAACCAAGTGCTGCTTATAATGTAGAGGCCTCTACTAACTCTCAGTAAATTCAAAGATTTCCACTGACTTCAAAGGGAGTTGACTCAAGCCCTAGAAAAAGGATTTGTAAAAGTGATTAGTGTCAGGGCTTTGTTTCAGAGCTAAAATTGTAACTAACCAGAAAAAATGTTTTTATTACAAAGATTTAATATACATCTGGGAATAAGAATTTCTCTCCCAGTTACCGTAAGACACCCAGCACTGAGGGAGAAAGGATGGTCCTATTGCTTTGTTACAACCCATGATTTCTTCTCTGTTGAAAAGTTCGTGCTGACGTTCGGCGATACAACAGCATAAAAGGACAGTATTTGTGTTACCAAAGTGTACATCTCTGGGGACATGCTGGGAGAGAAGCTCTGGAAAGATGACTAGCAAATTATGCAAACCCATCTTTTCCAGCAGGATATAAAACAACAAGTACCCTTAGTTTCACTCATCTAACATTAGAAAAAAAAAAAAACCCAAAAAACATTGCTGGCCCCAAGTGAAACACCTATAGTAAATCACCTTTATTCTCACAGATAGTATTTCCATGAATTATGAAGCTATTCAGCATGGCAGACGCATGATTACACTGAGCATGAGCACTGCACCCTTGGTTTGGCTGTGCCAACTTGAATTGCCCTTCTGGCTTTAAGTGGTCAATTCTCTGAATTCATTATTTCATCCAACTGGAGTTAGACATTCCTCAGTGATGAACAGAATCATCACTGTACCTTTTTCAGGCACTGCATCTCTTGCCTTCCCGTTCTTCTTTGGCGTTGTATAATCCTCAGAATAATTTTAATCCCTTTACCCTGCACACAGATCAGTACCCACAGGGGAACATGCAAGTCTCCATAAAGATCAGAGGATCCACCAACACTGAGTAGATTTGAGAACTAGGTACTCCAATATTTATTGCTTTAAGCCAAGCCAAACTTTTAGCATTACAGAAGGAGTTGCTTGGCAGTTTCTTAACCCATATACATCAAGAAACATAGAAAATACTAAAAATGCTGTAAAAAAAAAATCTGAGCAACCAAGACAGTATTTCTGATTATGGAATCATGATAATAATCACAAGTTATGATTTATGGGTGTAATCAGTGAAAACTTTAAATTGCTAGTATGGACATACTCAGTTTGCAACCTATGGAGGAAATTCCTGCAAGCCTTTTATACCAGCCCAACCAGAAACTAAGGAGGTCAGGCACCAGCATTGGTGTACTAGTGGCAGCACAGAGTTCAGAACGTTCTTTGCAGACCACAGCGAATCCTGGGATGCGACATGCAGTGTTACAGGCATCCACCCTAGAGTAAAACTAGGTATGGGCACACAGCACCTTTCACAACTGCCCAGGTACAGCAGCTGGCAATATATGAAAAAGTGCAGCTTTAACAGTGCTTTATTCTGTGAGCATTTCCAAGTGTCTAGGGCTTTAAGCATTAAAAAAAGGTCTGGAAATTAGTAATAATAATAATAATAATAATAATAATAAACCCCAAACAGCAAAAATTATAGATATGTGCTTAAGTTACTATGTTCAAATTCAAGTCCAAACCCTCTCAAATTCTGGTGACATACCACTCTGGGATATGGTTCAGCTTAAAGATCCAGAAGTGAGGGCTCAGGGAGCTGAGCAGAGCCCTGCAGCCACAGTGTGAGAGAAGCCATATACCCATGAACACCAAGTAGTGGGCAGGGTGAAAGATCTGGGGTTGAACCCAAAAATGAAGGTGATGCCCACAGCTTTGTATATGCTTTTGTTGTGAAACAAGGTCAGCATAGTAGTTCCCAAATGCATTTCTCCCTAAGAAGAGCTCCAGGAACAGCAATGACACTGACAAGTCTGCTGACATGCAAGAGCTTTCTATTCCACCCCCGCCCCCCACCGCTTCACAAGGAGAAGTTTAACTCTTGGTAATCAAGGGCCTCTCTGTATCTGTTTGCAGTAGGTTATCTATTGATTTTAACTGCTTAAAGTTTAACAGAGCTTTAGTACATTTCATATTGATCTATTAAACTTAGTCATGGTTGGTTTTATGGGCTCTGTTAAAACATATAGTGGCCAGGTGTCCCAGTCAATACCTATATACTGTTTTCAATTAACTCACTTCAAGGGGAAAAAAAAGTCTATGGAGCATATCACTGGATATTTATTTTGCTAGTCCATGTCTTGACTGCTTATGCAACTGACCAAATCAATTTTTAAAACAATATAACACTGATGCAAACTATCATTGAAATTCAGGAGGAGTATTCTAGTATTAACTGCTTAAGGTTGCACTAAACATACAAAGCAATGCAAACAACAATAATCTGTTTTAGTTCAGTCTCAGTTTCATTTTCTCATGAGATTATGGTGTACACTTTTGTTTGCACTGTATTGTGGATCCTTCAAAAAAAGGGTTCTAAGCTTACCAAGAGGAATTAAAAGATGTTGTTACACAGTGCATCAGCTCTGCCGGTAACAGGAAGGAGAAGATTTTCTCAGGGTATAAAATGTCTGCATGGCATGAGGGAAAGGAGTCTTAATTTTAAAAGATTAAGTGCCAAAGTATTTTTTTTTTTTAGATACCACATTTCTTTGCTAGTTTTCATAGAAAATATTCTTCTTTATTACAAAGATGGGAAAAAAACATCCTTTTCTCTCATTCAGGACCACACTAGTATTGTCAAACATCTTTTTTGGGTTTATTTCAACCAGTGAAAGTGTGGCCTGCCAGTTTCACATCAAGCTTATCACAGCTGGTACAAATCATTCCTGTCTATCACAGCTGCAGTATAACTCCGTCATCCTCTGAAATTTAGAGAGAGTGCTTTAATCATTTTACTGGCTTGTGCTGGGGTTCTGACACTGCAGAACTATTTAAAAAAAAGGAAAAGTTCTAAAACTAGGTCAGATGTATGGTTGGCATAATAAATCAGTTTGTTTAAAACCTGGTTTTATTCTACTTTGCAGTTTTGGAAAGTGCTAATGGTATATACTCCAAAATTCAGTATTTAAGAAGAAACTCCTTACTATTTTCCTCATTTTCTTCTTCCAGATTATACATGTTTTGAGTTCCATGATGCAAATTGCCATAGGCTGCTTCATAATTGGATACCACTTCTATTCAGAAGCGTTACTTGGACAATTGTAGTGAAGAAAATCTAACATAATCCTAACCTACATTTTAAAATAGCTAGTTTCCAGAAGAGTATTGTATTCACAGGTAAAGTGGGCAGTACATTTAATTGCAACTTATTTAAAACACAGTTTATCTATTCAAGTTTTGAGAATGACATTTTTAACCACATGAGTAGAATAAATCCAATTTTAAACCTACAATGCATTTTACTAGGGAGGGAGATGTCAATTTGGTTTATAAGCCTTGAGGCAAACCTTACCCCTGTTAAAACACAGAGAGTACTTGTTTAAGTTACATGAAAATGTTTGTCTTGCCAGCACAAGAAATAAACCATCATGGAGCATCCATTTCTTCAGTAAGTCAAGGAAAGAAGGAAGTACAGAAGAGCCACGAAGCTGACAGGTAACCCTCTAAAACACTGGTTTAGCAGAGATTTCCTCCCACCCCTCCCCTTTTTTTTTTTAAGAGTTGAGTTCCTAGGTTTTGATTGCAAATACATCAGACATGTTCCAGTAAATCCATTTTATCTAATTTCTATAGTAAGAAAATGGACAAAACAAGACCTAGAGGTCTTCTTATTTCTATAAAGGTACTATTAGGCATTAAATTTCTGGGTTTTATTATATTTTGTGCACATTTGATAATATCTGTTCCTCAGTTGGCTTTCTCAGGTGTTGTGTGACATTTTTATGTTCATTTAATCAGGAGCTAAAGTGAACAAAATTATAGAAATTGCATCCCTTGATGTTTCCTGTAGAGAGAAGTTGGCCATACTGCACAGATCAGAAACCCATAAAGTCAAACTAATGGAACAGCCATCATCATTCAAAGCTCGTGTCTATCAGGTTTTTTGTTGACTTTCTTCTGGAAGTTAAAACTCAGTCCTCTTTTACCTTCTAAAGAGTTCAGAAAAGGTGTAGGTTTTTCTGTAACTTGAACACCACCCTCAAAATGACCTAAAAATGTGAAAATTGCTTACCTGAAAAGGACTGAAGTTTTCCATGGAAGATCTAGGAAGCAGTAAGTTATCACTGCATTAATTCCTGTTAATGTAGCGCACACGTTATGAATGCAGCACAACTTGCTCATTTCATGGTAATGGTTCTTTCAGTTTGATTTTCAGGATTTTATAAGTAAAACATTATTTTTTCTAAGTGTATGAAAAGAAGTTTTAAATCAGTATTCCTAAATAAACAAAGAAGCAGCAGGAAAATAAAAGGGACAAGTAAATTCTTCAAGAAGACAAAGCACAATAGAGGTGACCAATATGGGAAAAAGGACAAACTTCTTTATTTCATCGGGTTCCACTCTAAAAGAAGAAAAATATATCTGAATTTAAAAAACCCCTATGGGGGCCAAATATGAAGCATGTGAACTGACTGGTGTGGAAAGATCCTTGAATATTACAACCATGGCAGACTATTTATGTTTTTCTCAAACACAAAACTTCATTATACTTGTGGGTTGTTGTGTTTTTTTAAAGAAAACGAACCAAACAAGTAACCCCTCATGATAAACCTATCAAGATCACAGAAGTTCCTGCAGGAAATGCAGGCCAGGCTAAAGAACTTTCTGAGGAAAGGGTTCAGAGAAATTTTAATGAATGATTCCTTTGACAAAAATCCAGTTCTAAATAAACCTTTTTGGATAAAGACAATCGCAGGGCCACAACAAATATATGAGATAGAGGATGTGTAACTGATGACTCAGAAAAATTTTAAGCCAGGCTGAGAATCTAACTCACCTTACAAGGGGAAACCATACTGCAGACGCAAGAAAAATGTAGTGGAAAAGGGCATTTGAAGACTCATTGACAAGCTGTTGTAAATAAACTATTCAATTACCAGGCTTTCTCTTTTCACCTACTCTTTTCATGGCTAAATAACTTGTGAATACAAATCCACAGATGTGTGTTTCTTGATTAAAGGAAAAAAAAGTGACAATAAGCTTATGCTCTATTTTCCACCCCCTTTCACCTGTTCTCATCCCATCATAAAAAATATTGCATGCTCTTTTTAATGGTGCAGCCAGTTCCAGGAATCAAAACTCTTTGCACAGAACTGAGACAAGATCAGGCATATTTTCTCTTACAGTTCAAGTTTTAAAGGGTTTTAAAGACAGCCAGATGGAGGATCAGGCATATAAATTAGATGATCTTTGGCCTATTTCAGAAAACAGTGACTCAGTCTATCATAGAGCAACTCTCCAGATTATTTATTGGGATGCTTGTCTCCTAACAAAAACGTCAGCAAGCTTCTATAATTGCTTTAGGTTCAGCTAAAAAGAAGTTCCAGGCTGGCCTGAGTGAGAAGGCAGCTGAATTCTGCTCTACATTTAGCAACAATGAGCCACAAAAAAAAATTCTGATGTCTGTCTCCTAAAAGGGAATAAAATACTTTAGCCACTCTTAATGCAGATTGTGTCCTTCTTTAAGGAGACATTACTTACAGCAAATGCAGTTGAGGTGCTTAATATCTAAGGTGGCTCCTGCCATGTCCCTGCTGAAGGGCAGTGCCAGCTCTCCCAAAGAAGGCACGCCAGCCTGCTTGTGCACTAATGCAGCCCTTCCTTTCAAGCTGTCTGAAAGCTAGGCCAGCCTCCACCAGCACAGCAGGTCCCACCAGCCTGGCAAGTCTGGTGCATGAGCCGGGAGTGTGGGACAGGCGCTCTGTGGCTGTGCACTCGCCAGGGCTGCACCCCCTGCCTGGAAAGGCTGAGCCCAAGGGAGCCTCCCTACAAGGTACAATCCACTCCTGCAGCCTGGCAGCACCTCTGATACCATTCCAAGGTCTCCATCACACACTCACACTACTCAAAAGATGCTATGAGACTGTTGAAATATTGGGTTACGTGTCAAGTAGGCGCATTAAATAATCAATAATAAAGAAAAGAAATCCTTAATCTCCAGAACACAGAAACCTCTCTCCATCATTATAAGCAACTACTTAAATCTCACAACTTATTCCCTAATAAACCAGGTGAAGATGATGTCGATTTTTTTTTTTTTCCCAGTATGAAAATCTACAAAAGGAAACAGACAAGCAGAAATATCACCTGCAAATCCCTGACATGCTGAGAGAAACTCTTGGGACTATGAGTAGCTCATATTGTGCCACCCAAATAAACTGAGTCATCCTCTCTCTAGACACTGTTATCGAATTCAGCCTGCATGGCTTGACCTTGGAGTTCATAAAAGTACATTGGAAAAGAAAAGATCTCAGCCTATAAACCCAACGGAAAATTTCTGAGAGCTTTGAAGAGAAATTGCCTTTTTCTCTCTGGAGAAGAAATAGAATAGTTGGTCTGACTCTTGTGATACCACATTAACTTTTTACTTTGCTTATAGATGTACATCTACAGGTGTGCAGCATGTACAATATGTCCTGAATAGTGCAGCACTGAACTCTGACACAGCATTAGGTACAGGATGGTTGAACACCAAAAGGGTGGGCAGAGTGCTGAAGGAGCAACAAGGCTGAGCACATAATGTACAACCCCACAACTGAGATTCAAACCATTCATTTACAATCTAAAAATGTCTCCTTCAGCAAAAAATATTTACCCCTTAGTTAAACTTGCAAAATGGCTAATTCTTTGTGTAATCTTTAACAGCTTGTTCTTAAAAATCTCTGCAGCTGAAATACACAGCCATCTGATTAGGCAAATCCACATTCATTCCTCTTCTCCAGAAATCTCAGCATCACCTGTCTTGTTTCTGCTCTTCCTATCTTCATTCAAAAGGTCAAGAGAATTCAGTGGAAGGGGGCCTATACATCTTTGGGGCATTAACATTTTGTGATTCTCTTCTGTCCTTACAGGATTTATTTTCCATTCTGCTGTAGCTGGTTGTTTCTACATAGACCTGAAGCACCACGTGTTGTATGGCTCAGGGTTTCAAGCCTAAGCAAAGCAAAAACCTAGACAGAGACTTGTTTTCCATAATGGCAAGAAAGGGCACTAGGACAGCATTACACACCATTCAGGGTACACATGGCCTTTTGCTTTAGCTTGACACAGGCCAGACTTCTGCTTTTCAGAAAGACATATAGAGATAAACCTCAGGGCTAGGAGGACTTTGTACTAATGAGCCAACAGTTCACATCAGTTTAAATGAAAGCATAGCCCAGCTGGTTTAGGTTGGCTTTTTTTTTTTTTTTTTTTTTGGTAAATAAGCTTTCAATGCACAGAGGTAACATTATAAAAGATATCTGGAGTCCTGTGAATAATTTATGCAAAAGCTATTAAACAATTCCTCTGTTGGTGTGCTTCTAAGTTGTTACATGTATTTAAATGGTAGCATCACATTTTTGTCTATGTATTTTACTTCAATGAGAGCACATTTCTCTCTATTCCTCTTTTAGAAGTTTTTTCTGAAACTCAAAAGTGTGGCAGCAATATACAGCATAGATAATGTAGCTTAAGCAGAATCAGAAAACTTAAAGTCATGTGTAAAGACCCTATTATCCTTTTCCTGTAAGTCCATTGAAGTCAGGCAGTAATTAACCAGGAAAAATTATTTGGGAGGAGAATTGTTTATTTCTAAAGGAGGACAGAATCCCAGCAGTAAACCAAATATTATCCAGATAGGCAGCTGGTGTGCTAAGGAAAGACAGAGGAGAGATTTTATCCAAATAACACAACTATCAAAACTTAATGCCAGATGCACAGAGCTGGAAAGGTAAGGGAGAACACCACCAGCATTTATAATTTTCTTTCAGGCATCTGCATTTTATAAAAGCTCAGAGGATGGTCAGGTGTGATCTATCAACGAGGCTGTCTGTAGTTAAACCCCATTAAGCAACTTCAGAAATTGCTGTTGGTCGTGTCCATTAACTGCTGCGGGTTCTTTTTAAGTGTTTAGGAGTTTTCTATTTATCTGAATGTCACTGGTTCTTGCACACCTATAGAGAGAATATTCTAAATTCTTTAAGCCTCACAGATCCTAGTACCTAATCTTATGCTAAACAGAGCTTGTAACTTATATGAAGACAAAAGCTTAAGATAGGTTTCTTGTGACGATTATTGATGAGAACCTTTTGGTAGAAGACTGGGATTTGGGTCATCCTCCTAAAGTGCAGCTATGATTCAGTTCTCCTTAACTAATATTAAATAGATGAGGGTCTCTCATCTGACCTTGAGCTTCTGCAATGATAGCTATTATGCAGTCTTTCCTGAAAGGTTATTCTTTGTCAATTTTGCTTTGTACTGGAAAGTTTTCCCTAATATCAAAGTTACATTTTCCCTCTCTGCTTGAAGCTTTGGTTTCTTATCTTCCTCTCTAAATTAATCAACCATGACTGTAACATGGTTAATGTAGAAATTATATTTTGATCAACTAATTTCCTGAACAGACATGCCTAACTCTGATTTTTTCCTTCTACATTCTTGTTTTACTATTTACTGATACTTTGCTATCTCTAAATTGTCTTCAATTTGTCTGTCTATCAAAAAATGTGGCACACATAATGAAGTGAGGAAGTCTGTGGGAGCAATGCGTTCTTACTCGTTAAAAGTGACAGTGTAGGGTAATATCACTCTTGCTTTTCATATTATGCTGACAAAGAATTCATGTGTTGTTTTGATCCATTATCATCCTCACTGCTCAAACATCTTGTCACTATATCTTATGGCTGATTGAAACTCAGAAGGTATCAAATGTGCACTGCAGGTAGAGCTGTCAGAGCAGCTGGTTGTCAGGATTTGATTCTAGAGAGGACACACTGTCTCTGTCTTATAAATGAACTGGAAGGGTGGTAGGACAAATAAGGCAGTTCTTCAAGAACCATGAAGGTATGGGAGGCCTGCTAGCGATGAGATTGCTTAGGAAGGAAGTAGGAAAGAAAGCTGAAGAAGGAAGGGTAAAACCCAATGGAAAGAATAAAGTTTAAATAAATCTAAGCCAGGTAAAAAATGCAAATTTAATTTGGGATGTAAAATGCAAAGTTATGGGATTATTATGTTGATTAATTACCTCTTCCCAAGAACTTCCATCCAAATATGCCAATATCCCATCTCACTTACGTTGTATTTACATATTAAAATAAGATTGTTCCTCTGGAGTTCAGAGTACATGTACTTGTAAAATAAACCTCAAACATGGCATGGGACACATCTGTGTTTATTTTCTCTCAATGTCTATATTTTAGGTTCTCATATTATTGGTATTAAATCCCAGTCATGTAAACTCAACCAGCTTCTGTGGTTTCCAACAAAGGAAATTAAACTTGTGTGGAATAAATTGGGATATTTGTTATATCCACAGAGTTTCCATTGTCTTCAAGTTATGTTCTGAGTGACACTGAGCAAAATTTATACCTGCAACTAAGTCAGTGAGTCTTGTTGATGTGCAATGTAGCACAGCTCTAGCAGACTATTACGGGAATAAAGCAATTTTTATTTTTGCTAGTGAAGGCAGATGACAGAGACTGGAATGCAAAGATCTGCACTCAGATCGAGGGAAGAGGGAGTATTTTAGGCTCCTATTTTTCCAAATAAAAATACACTTAAGGATTTTGTTTCACTTTCATTGTACTTTATCTTACAGATTGTATTTAAGTCATTCCCAAAACATGTTAAACTCCACCTTGATGTGTGTTCTTTCTGTATTCAGCTGTCATTCTCTTTTCCAACTTTATATTTCAGTAAGATGCTGCTGAAATTGAGAGGCTGTGGGTTTTTCTCTCAGTGCTTTCTCTTCCACTTGGGTGTTGCTTAAGCAGAAAGCTGTGTATGCCTACTGCTGTTTCAAGACATCCAGTATCTTATTTTTGATGATGCTAAACACAAAGAGAGCTCATTTTCTGTCATCTTTGTGCTCTCTGTGCTGCTCAGTGGATGTCACAGCATCTGGGCACTCTGCTCGCTGCTGAGGTGTGCCAACATGAAGAGTCACACCTCAGTTCTTTTGGCTATCCACCACACATGTTTAGATAATAGAGTTTCCCGATAGTGTTTCCTGCAAGTAAAGTCACAGTAACAGATTGTCGTTGCCTGAAGATCCACCACCTCATACAGTATGAGTCATCTGGGTCAGCAAGAAGAGGATTAGTAAGAGCAGCTCTTTTTTGAATTAAAGTTTATTGGAAATAGTCTTTCCATAAAATTCCTGAAAGCCTCAACACATGAGAGAGAGATTGAGACCTATGCTTTTATATCCGCTTCTTGTTAAGGGTCGTTTGTCATGACCTAGTACCATGTCATAGCTAATGCACTCAAGGGAAATATTGTCTCCTATGGTGCTTTACTGTGGCTAAGGACTTAACCAACATATCCCTGCTGAGCTTCTCTACCAGCTCTTGTACATAATGCCAATGTTTTACTGATATTTACTAGACCTGCTCAGATAAGAGACAGATTTTTAAGGACCACACTTAGCATCCCATCTCACCTTATCAGTAATCATCAAACATCACAGCTTGTGCCATTTTAATTGAGACTACTGTTTCTGTTTGCTTTCATTTTGTTTTAAGGACTCTCTTTCCCCAGGTAGCTCTGTCTGAGTAGTATTTTGCCAGGGCAATTAATGCCCAGTTTGGGCTGCACTGTTGCTCTGAGGTCAGCACAGTGGTGGGGCACTGAAAGCAGTTTTCAGAAATGGCTGAGACCATGATAGAGCTGGATGTCACAGGGTTTTGTGAGAAAGTTTCCACATGAGAACATTCAAGCCTGTAATTGCTGTCAGTGCAGGTTGGTTCAGCTGAAAAATTTTCAGTGGCTTTTGAAAGAGACATGGATTTCCGTGACTTTTCTAGAAATTTTGGAAATGGGGTTACAGCATGTTACTGCATGTTCCTATGGTTTTCATGGTCTTGAGGAGAGAATTTAGGAGTTATAAAAGAGGAAAGTTATTCCAACAACCCCGCCTACAAATTCTTTTAGGAAACAACTCAGCCTCTGATTTGGAAGGTTAGGAATTGACCATGCCTATGCTGCTCTCAGTGAAAATCTTTTCACTGCCTCCAGTGGGCTAAAGATTGTGCCATAAATAAAAAATAGTGTTGAAACATGGGTGGTATGGACACTATTGATAAAGGGGTCATGGGAGATTTGATAAAAGCTTACTGCAGGTCTTTAATTCTATAACTGTCCTTTACATTCTCCTATTTAATTCGTATTCTAATGTAGAAATACTATATTCTTTATAGACTATTGGAACAATCACAATAATTTAGAAGAAAACACAGTGTGAGGACTCTAAGGTAGTGAGGGTGAGTCATTTGCTACACATTCCCCTCCCCACATGGATATAGAAATAAATGTTCTGCACTGGAGTGCTTGACACGTACAATTATGCTGTTTATTCAAGTACACTCTGTCTTGCAGTCACAACTGTTAAGCCATTTTTCCTCTTGGTGGTTCCTTCAATACATTTGCCTTTCTCTAAAAACTATGTGTTTTCAGGCTTGCAGCTGCAGACACTTTTTTCCTTCTTGAAATATTCTGGTCAGAATTTTTAAGATATCTTTAAGAATCGGGCCCCCAATATGAGAAATGAGAACAGCATACCTCACTTTCTTAAGCACACTTGAAAATCTCGTTCTTCCCTCATGCAAGGTCAGGACTAAAAGGGTAAAAAACATATACTTTCAGGCCATAATCTTGCAAGAATTTCTGCATACAAGGTGAATTAAGTATGTGCAGAAGCATTTGGAGTATGTGGATTTAAATGCAGATTTGATTAGAAAAAGACCTTTATATATGCAAGGAAATGCCATTTTAAAGGAACATTTTAATCTGCTGGTGTGCCTGGGTTTCCCAGATATTTAGCAATGGAAAAAGCCAAACTTTTTAGCTCCGGTATAGCTTTGGATTAGCAAGCAGGTCCTGGACGTACATTGTATTTTATATACCATGAACAGTTTCCTCTTTATTAATCCAGCATGCAAGGCTTTCATTTCTTACTGAGGCCCATTTTTTTATTTCTTGCAGATTTTAAAATCTGTTGTGTTGGCACTTCACTTCTTGGAGACCACTGGTGTCATTTTCTCCAAATTGTTAGCGTAAACAGTCTGTAACTCGAGTAAGCCAAATGTGGGTGTATTAATCCTTCTAGTGCCAGCTAAGCAAGCCTGGCAAGGCACAGTTTAATTCTGATATCAGAAGAGAAGTAAATAATAATAATAGTCACTTTTTTCCCCCTTTTTAGTGCTGAAAGACCCAGATCCTTGTAAGTATATTTGGCTCTTGTAAGTTAAAAGATGAATAGAAGATGAAGGAAATTCTTTTTATAATCGTATACAGGAGCAAGGATGAGCAAGTTAGGATAGGAAAAGAGCAGAGTGGAATATTTTAGATAGTGGCGAAAAAGAAGACTGGCATATACATACAGTTGGCATCATCAGTGTTAGTTAAAAGCTAACTCCACCACACCAAATAAAGCAAAACATGACTTCATAAGCGTTCTGCAAGATTAATAAGTTAAAATCTGGCTACTGTTAGACATCATTCAAGATATCTGCCACTCTCCTTGGTGAGAAGCCTGTCTCACAAGCCTCTACATCAGCTTCAGCGTATGGTTGCCTTGCGAGATATCCTCCTGTACAGTGACCACGGGGTAGTCCAGGTCAGCTTCCTGCAGGACGCTTAAGCCTGGCTTTCAGGACAGAGGGTGTAATTCAAGCCTCAGAGCTTTCTCTGTGTTAGCAGAAGGTGTGGTGACAGATTTCCCACTCCTTGAGCTGAATGTCAAGAGTTGTTACTTCCACAGCAATGTTCCCCTTTCCCCGCAGCCCACAGATAGAGCTCACTGGGTTTCTGGATCAGGATAGATGGCACAGAGATACAGGAGAGCAGGAGGCAGGGTGATGCCAAGGGAAGGATCCAAACTGTCCTGGCAGCAGCATGCTTCAAACAAGGAAAATATGGAGCCTCAGACAGTCGGTAATGCTGTATTTGCAAGGACATGGCTGGTGCTTCGGGAGTGTACATGGGCAACGTGCTACCCCCAAAACATTCGAAACCTCCAGGGAGATTATCAGCACTCTGGAGCCAATTTCATGCCTTCTCCTAGGAGGGCAAATAACTCTCCTTGCATTTGTTACCAGGAAGCAGAGAGATCCCATCACATGCCCATTCCAGCAAAGCGCACATGTAACCCGAATCCCCATGGAATTATTAAGTCAAGCACTGTCTTTATGGATTTTATGTTCATATTCCACACTGTGTTTAAATGCTTTGCTGGGAGGGGGCCAGTGCTCCCTGCCATCTGAGCATGGGTTACCAGGAAAAGAACAGCCTAACCTAACATCATAGCCCCATAAAAACATCATGGATCAGTTCACCTACAGGCTTCAGTACGACCTCAAATAAATCACCTAAAGCTTTTGAGATCCAAGCACTCTTAATTGCTGTTGATGTGAACAGTGAAATGGGTTGCTTAGTACCCTATACCATCCCCAAAACTTCAGTATCTCCATCTATAGAAGACATTTGCAGACACACAGAGCCCTTGATTTCTGTAATATGTTTTCCTTGACAGGAGATAATAAAATTCCTTGGGAAAATAGGGTTGCGTAATCTGTCCCAGAAGATTTACACATAATAATTTACTACTGTGCTTTCAGGTTTCTCAGGCACACACAGTATTCCACCCCACCAAAGAGCACTGATGCGCTCTGTCAGAGCTCTGGTGTTGGCACATCAGGTCAACGACACATCTTGGAAAGGCTCTGAAATCATTGCTCTGCTTTGTTTGCTTTTTGGTGAGAGGGTGGACCCTCCCTCATGTGCAGCAGCCATTCTCTTCCTAGCAAAATGGACAGCCAGCTCAAACCTACTGCTTTCTGAATGCCATAGCTGCTGCTTTTCTATGGCCAACAGAAAAACAAAGAGTGCTAATGCTGCTGCTTAACCCTAGGAAAAACATTTCTGGCTTTGTGCAGAAAGGTAAACACAAACTTTCAAATTTTACTTTAAAATTTAACTGTAGCTACAGAGATGTTTGTAGTTAAAAGAAAGCATTGCCTTTTCCTGCTTGAAATCAATATTTAACATTGCATTTTCTCTGACATTCCTGAAATGAATGCAAATAATCATATATACACAAGCAAGAATGATCTGTCAATCACAGCTCATCACTACTTGTTCTGGAAGTGAACAAGGCCAGAATATGGGACAAGAGCCAGTAAGAAAAATAATACTCCAGGAAGCTTTGATGCTTACTGTAACCACAGCCTGAAGCATCAGCATTTCAGATATCAATAATTTACAGGAATAGATAATGACAATAACTTGATTCAACTTCTCATATGCCCCACAGGAAACAAATCAACTCAGGTAACTGGAGATACACGGCAATGAGTTCTGAAATGCCAGATTTTTTTAAATTTGCATCTATTACTGTTTCTGAAGCTGTGATGGGCGTGGGCTCAGATGTGAGGGATGGGCTCAAATCTGTTGATGTAAAGCAGAGTCTTGCCATTTATTTCAACAGGCTTTTCATTGAGGCCCTTTGTGACATTTCTCGAGAGGCTTGAACTACCCAAACCAAATCATCAGCTTAGTCTTCAAAGAAGAAATGCTCCACTTTGTCCATTCTCAAAACTCAAACATTTGTTGGATGTCCGGCAGCAAACATTAAACCCAAACAAGACTTTCTAGTCCCACTGAAATAAATGGGCATTTCATCATTGGTTCTGAGACTAATTTCCTATGGTGGTAACATACAAACATAGGAACAAGAGGAGGAGGATCCACAGGTGATTTAAGGAAAATCTATACCCACTCTTCTTAAGTGGAGAGTAAAACCTACTTTAAAACTGACAAATTCTGACATTGAGACAGAAGTACATCAGCAGAAGGCTAATGTAATTGCATTTTTCTACAATGGCAATGTATTTTTAAATATCTTCAATTCATTCTCTTTTAAATAAAATACAGTGAAATAATAGAACAAGATCAAAATTCTATCAAATTGTAACGAAACCAGCTACTTTAATCTGCAGATGACAGAACCAATACCACCTTCATGCTTTATTGAAATGTGTTATATATGGCCTCAATTTCTTTATTCCCTCTGCTTCAGGACAGTTCACTGTTTAAGACTAAGAAGTAACAGCATGGTTCATGTTGGATTGATACTGGGCAAAGGAAAGTCGTTAGAACAAGACAGAAGATGGATAATAAACTGTCTATTTTATGTCGTTGTTTTCCAGGTCTGACATAGGTGTTGCTTTTTACTAATCTAATATCTATATTCTCCTCATTATGAAAGAAAATTATTTCTAACTCCCAGACCTCTTCTATTGATTTGTGTGACACTTTGCTCAGGACCCAAGTAAGTGCCAACCCTATACATTCAAATGCCAAGGGATTCAAATTAGTCATTAGATGGTTTTTGAAATCACAAGAATCTGAATAAAATAAGACTAGGGGAGGTTAAAATGTATTTAAGTGGGCATTTGTATGCACTTGCATGACTACTGGTCCTTTATGAAACACCAGCATTATCACAAACACAGGCAACCTCATGAAGCACACTACACACCTTAAGTTAGTAAGACAAGGCCTGTTGTGAGAGAACCCCTATCTAAATAAACCCACCCTGCCTGTTTGGGGGCTCTGAGCTGGATCGTAAGATCTTTGTGTCCAAAACTAATAGAACTTCTGGTTCATGTTTAAGATACGTTCACATGCTTATCAACAAAAAGATATTTACCAGGAAAAAATCAGAGCAAACCTCGAGAAGGCAGGACAGACTATTTGACATTTCAGAGTTTCACTAACATTTGTTTCTGGACTGAAACCATTGCCACTGTGGCCCTGCCACAGGGACATAGCCAATGGAAGTGGAGGAGGGGATAAGGCATCCCTGACAGCCTGAGTCAGGTCCTTCCCAACCACTGCCCCAGTGGTATGAAGGGGACCGATATCATTCTGTGTCCATAAGTTGCTGTGGACCTAAGCTGGGGTGGACGAGGAAACAGAACCAATGGGACCAACCTCACACAATTCTTTCTCCCTGTGCAGCCCAGCCTTCCCAAAAGTGGCTGTTATCCCACCAGGTTCCTGGCACATGACAGCCACACTGGGACGGAATGAGCCTCCCAGACCCATTTCAGGCTTTTTGCTTCCCACTTCTCTGCCCTGGGGCTAAAGCAGATGCCCAAAGGTGTCTGGGTGCTCTTTGTTAGATTTGAATGTCCATCAAACTGAAAGTAGCTCACGAACAGCCACATGGACCAGAAACACACCTGACCCGTTTGGTCTGACTTGAAACACAGGCTGTGCGTGCTCCTATTACACACAAGGGACAGAGTATGTGAAAATCCAGGAAAAAGCAGCAGACTACAGAGCTCAGCACAGCAAAGACGTGCATCCTCGGGGCTGGTCAACACCCTCCTAACTCCCTGCTTGTTCCCATCTCCACATGTTGTCTGTCACCACAATTGAAAGCAATGAGATCGAAGCACCTGTGAAAGAGCAACTCTCTCTTAGGTGTTCTGAAATACTTTGAAAATCTGCCTCTAACAAAAAGTACAAGTCCTTTGAAAAATCTAATGTAAAGGAAATGAGGATCTCTGTCCCACAGTGTCTCCATGGGAAAAGTCAAGAAAAAATGTGATGGGGAAAAGAGGTTTCACTCAGCCATTTGTTATCAATCACAAAGGTGTCTCCTAATAAATCGATTTAATTCAAACACACTGAATTTACATTTCACTTAATTTCTTTTCAAAGTTGTTACAAGTAATATAACAACATGGTCATTGTTTTAACTCCACAGGGATGTTGTCAAGGCAGTATATCATAATACACAAAGTTAAAAACCCCATGTTGCCAAATATATATTATCATGCAATTTAGTTCCCAGTGCCGTAAATTTCAGGTGGCAAGTTTAGCATTTAGAACAATTCATCTGGAAAAGTGACAGTATATTTACTTCTACCTTATTTCTCCTCTGAGTTCACATAATAGAAGTAACTGGAAAGCTATATCAGACTTGTAATGTAATAAATATAGTGCTGCATAAGGAATTTGGAAGCCTTTGACAAGGCAAACCCATAAATGTAGTCCTCAATAAATCTCAGGTTTGGTATAGCACCTGTTGACCAATGTCATTTCCTCTGCTTAAGTATTGTGCAAATGAGTTCTGGGGCAGATTTACTGGCAAAGGGAGAGAACTGAGAAAGGGGTTTTAGTCCCAGCCATTAATCCCAGTGCTGCAATGCCTTCTCTCCTTTCCAGATGACTCAGGGTAAGTCCACAGCTACTTAACCAGTTATGCTGAGGCTCTGCCTTCCTCTGGCATGTGATGTGCATACAGACATATAGACTGTAGACACCTTGTTCAGTGGGCAGCTCTTATTTGTGAAAAATGCAAGTGGTATGCATAGATATTCAGTTCTTTTTGCTGGATGGTATAAACTGACCCTCAGTAATTTGTTATTAAGAAGCTCCAGCTTCACAGGACTGACATTATGACACCCGTAATATTTTCATAATCTGTGAAGGCTAATAAGTGTTATTATGGAGTAAGCACTTCTGTCTTTTCATGAAGTGCTTGGTAGGACTGGACCTTCTCTAGAGGTAGGATACGATTAATATAACCTCGCCCTCAGATCTAAGAATACTTTGATTATTTGCCGAGATAATTAAAGCTGTTTTCTTGTGCAATGAAAGACCAATTTAAACAGATTGTGAACCTTAGCCTAGGGAGCATTCAAGAGTTCTGCAGCTTGTTACTGGGAAAGGATGAATTTTAATACTAACGTAATTATTTCATAATTATGAACATACTGAGATTGGTAAAGATGCTTCCTAAAATTGGGATTATGATCTAAGTGTGCTGCAGATATACAGAAAGCTGTCAGGTATTTCTTGAGCCTGCCTTGTGGCTAGATATAAATCATTCTGTAAAGAAATGTGTAGTAATAACTATAACCTTTAAACAGCTAAGGGAATTATATTAACAAATATAAACATGCACATGTGTGCAGCATAACAGAGTGACCAAGTTACTATCCAAACACATGTTAAACTACATGATTTCTTTCCCTGCAGGTTCTGGTATCACAGGTTTTTTTCTTAGTGCTGAATTCATCCATATTCTCCTAGACCTCATGGGAGAATGAATTATTGGAGGCAGACATGATAGCCAAAAGGCACGGGGTGTAAAATCTTTGCACAGGGCTGGCAGGAAAAGAAGAGGATATGTTACAGGGCCATGTCTGTGTCAGGAGGTCATGCCTTTATCAGGTACAATGGAAATTTAACTTGCACTATTTCCGTTCCTTTAACTCTCTCTGCAGGCATTCATATTCAGAACTAAAAGAGAATTTTTTTGGTTTGGGATTAACCAGAAGAGCTGCTTGGGGTTGAGGAGGAGTGATATTGGCAGCCACTGCTTCTAAGAAGGATACTGTGGGCTGCAAGGAGGACTTGCATTAACAGACTGAATGGATGCTCTTAATCCTCTTCAGTGCAATTGCCAAGGTTAGAGGAAGTAACCAGTAAACAACATCTCCTGCCTTCCCATGGGTGACAAATTCAAGGTTTCCTGTATGTGCGCAGAACTAGTGATTGCCTTAAAATAAAATAATAATAATAAAATGTCTATCTGCACATTCAAACCTCTGCATATTTCTTGTGCCCTGTGAGGACTTCTATTTTTCACTGGTAGTGAAGGTCAATAGATATTGCATGGAAGGGTTTTTTTCCCGTTTCTATTTTGTTATAGATACAACACAAACATCGAGCTGGTTTTGTTTTAAACACAAGAAAAGAGAGGAGGGAATCCTGACTGCAGTCCATTTCCAGTTCCAATAGGACCTCTCATTTTCCCCCTCTAATTGTAGGCATAACCTGGAAAATGGGATCTCTACCCAGTGGCAGGGAAAGGTGTTTTGTGAAACAATATACTGCTATAGAGGGAAATTACATAGAAAAAGGAAGATGAAAACGATACTCAATCAATAACATATAAAATAGTGGAAAAGTAGCCAAAATACATTTGGAAGGGAATATGTGAATTCATGTGGGGACTATTTGATGTAGTTTACACATCCACTGATATTTTAGTAGGATATACTTCTGATCGATTAGTGTAATACAAAATTCCACCCAAGTATCATGTAGATTTATGATTTTTCACATAAAAATACATTGCAGGAAATAGTTTTAAAATGTTCCTAAATTTAAGACACTGAATTTACTCTTTGAAAATGTTACAAATGAACTTGCTAATGTAATATTTTGACCCTCTTACCACTCCTTTCTTTACATTCTTCAGCTGGCTATAGGCTAGATGAAGCATAGTCAACCAGATTTTTTCCATTCTTGACAGCAAGAAAAAAAACAGCAGAGAAAAAAAAAACCCCAAACAAAAAACAGAACAAATTCAAAACCCGAGCTGTTAAGAAAATCAAGAAATATTTGCTAAATGAGTCAGCAAGGTCTAGATCCTTGCTCTTCAGACAGTCATGTGCAGAAATGGCTCTGTGACAAGAAATCCTTTTAAAGAATTACATTTTTAGGTAAAAGCATGAAAATAAAATATAGGGTTTTAAAGCCATTTGATCTCTCCTCCAAAATACTCTAATAATTTGCTAGAGAGCACTGACATGCTGGGATGCCATCCCCTTTGATTTAAAATAAATAAGAAATGAGAAAAACAGAAAGCTTCCCTAATCTCTAATTGCAAAATTCACTTTTCCTTTTGTTCAGTTATTTAACAAAAAACTAAAAATCAGGGTGAACTTCTTATACATGAAATGTTTTAATTAGAGTAGGCTAAGGAGGTATCTGTCCTCAGAAGACCATATGGCTTAGAAGTAAGTAATTCCACATCACTGGTTTGCTGGCAATAATGGAGTGAGGCGGAAGAATGAATTAATTTTAAATCACATCCATAAGGGAATGAATTGTTCAGAATGTTCTTTGTGCCACACAATGACTGTAATTTTAAACTGCTAATACCTTACAATAAGACCCATAAATGGGTTATTTCTTGCTTTTCATGGGGCCAAATTCTGCTCTTTTGATGCTCTTGTGTAGCCGTTATTAAGATCAGTGAAAGTCGAGCCAACTTTTACAAGTGGGGGATTTGTTTGAAATCTATTTGGACATAGTCAGATAAAGTGGGGCTGCCCAGCTCAGCTGTTCCTCCCCATGTACCACAAAGCACCTGCAGCACTGCGATGTGCAAATAGGGGGTTCTTGCCTAACTACCCTCTCTTCCCACCCGTAATGAGCCTTTTGGGTCAGGGATTCACCTTCAATTTCTTTTTTGCAGTCCTGGTTGGCTCAATGGGTCTCTCTATCACAGGTTGCCTGTGCTGGGGCCAGCTTGCCTGATGAGCAACTTTCCCGGAGAACATAAAATGTGAGGATGTGTCTTTGAAGCATAGGATGCATCTGACAAAGCTGAAAATACGATTATTGATTTAAATAGTTCAAAGTGTTGCACATTCATTACCTGGAGAGGAAAGCCATTGTTGCTGTTGTTGTTGCATGTCACGCATGGTGCAGTCAAGCTGGAGGCCTCGATCCACAGGATCAACAGGAGATTAAAATCCATCCTGTGTCTGGAGTTATGTTATTCCCTAGCAGCATCTACCATGTTGGCTGGCATGGGCTGATTTATACATGGGAGCATGGATACAGGTACTCAAGAGCTACAATGACCGTAGCTTTGAAGGACTGAAACTTAAGTGATTGCACCGCTTGGTTTTGTAATTTGCTTCCTAGTTTCCAGCCTGCCTGGACAGAGAAGCGCCATGTTGCAGCCCTAAGGGCAGCTGGGCAGAGGGTATGAGCTGTGACTCACGCAGGGGCCCTGACATGATGGCTGGCCACAGCCTCAGCGGGACACAGCCCACCCCGGGGGTACAGCCTGAATGTAAGAACATGTCCTAAATCCCACCGGTGTCACCAATGGGCAAGCCCCTCAAGGTCTGGGTGCTGTTTAATTTACTAAGGGGTCTGCCAAGCACCTACAGCTGTAACTGAAGCTCCACACATCCTGCTTAAGTTGCCGACTCACCCTGAAGACACCTGAAGCCCAGAGATTCTCAGCTCCTCATTGGCAAAGGTCCCACAAACCCCCAGCAATGCCCTGAGCAGGTCTTGTCTGCAAACCTGGAGCTGCCCTGCTGATGCTGCCTCATCGGCTGAGCTCTGGACAAAATGAGAGGGCATGTGAGGCAGCTCTACATTTGTGGGAAACAGCTCTGCAGCTAGAAAATTTGAATGTAGGAGACCTCAGTTAAATTCAGTCCTCTTTCTGAAGGGATCTGAGCCCACCTCTAGGAACCTGTGAGTCATTATACCATAGAGTAGACAACCACAAAGATGTTAGTCATCTTCCCTGGCAGGACTGCTCCCTGGCATGTGACATAATGAAAATACCTAGGCCGCAGTGAATGCTGTTTTAACTCTAAAAGCTACACTGTTTCAGTCGGTGTTAAACTAAATAAAGCCTTTACTGGGGTGGGTAATGGCACTCAGGTTTCCATGATTCACATTGCTAAAAAACAGGACCAGGTCTGAACCCTTTTGTAAACTGAATATTTAATTTTTTTTGTGCCAGGCATAGAAACTCAAATGAGAAAAACTCTGAGGAATTCAACTACTGTCAGGTGACACAGCATTCCTCTTGTACCACTGCAGGAAACCTTTTCAGGGGGAAGTTCTCTGGCTAAACCCTGCTAATGAATCAGCTGTGCCTCTGTGCAGGCATGGCCTTGAGCTCTCCCTTCTACAAAAGATAAATGAGAGATCAGGATTATTAACTGTATTAATGTAGAGAAGCGGACAGAGAAAGATGGCATGACCTAAACGGGGGGGTCCATAAGAATCTGAAAGGAATTATACTGATGCTTTCCTACATCATTAATATTTGTGTTCACGTGTATTCTCCTCTGAAAGCATCCATCAGCAATCATATACCATGAAAATGTGCTTCTTTTTTCTCATATGGAATCAGAAAACATACACCTGCATATTTCTTTTTTCTGTATTGTTTTCCATAAAGTACATTTGTAAAAGAGTAGAATTGACTAGAAGAGCTCTGCAATGCTGTTAGTTCAGAGATAAACATCCTACTCAATTCCTTTCTGTAGCTAGACATGTCAAAATGATGGAAAGAGGCAGAAGAACACTGGCAGAAATAGAAGTTTGATGGGGTAAAGTAACAGAACAGAAAAATTGGAAGATGCTAAAAAACCTTCAGTGATCTTTGTATATATATAGGCAGTTTAGAAACATTGTCCTAGTTGGAATATATCCATTGAAGCCTAATCAGTCCCTGAAATTCTGTTAAGAACAGCCCAGAACAACAGCTACGTTGAGAGAAAGGAGAGAACTCAATTTTTTTTAGTTCTTCCAGAGACTGAAACTTCAGCTCATGTTCCACAGAGGAAAGAACCTAAACTACAATGGAAGGCTGTTCAAAAATGAGCAATACTTATCTTCTTACAAGTAGTAAACTCCGTCAAGAATTGTAAACAAGCAGCTCTTCAGAAAGGAATCCCAAACATATCCTAGCCCAGTGACAGAAAGAATGAGTGCCAGGGTCCGTAAATGAGAGCCTGGTGTACTGGGAGCACGTTTCTGAGCCAGGGCAAGCTCAGCTCACAGAACAGCACTTGCCCCCTGCTTAGGTTGTACTTGGTTCCACTGCTGCTGTGGGATAGCCTCCTTATTCTGCTCTCTGCCTCCGCAGCTCCCATGTGAGAGACAAAGCACTGGGGTCTGAAGCAGCTGCTGTTTGTGTTAGTTGGTGGAAATTGCCAAGGGAGGAGGCAAGTTTTGGATCCTCTGTTTCTCCCTCACCTATCTCTGCTTCACTCACTTTTTAGTTTTCCTGTAACTGTAATAAAGAATAACTGTAATAAAGATTCACCTCAGTAATCAGCTCCAGCCGAGTTCCAGCAACAGAGAATCCTTCGGTTGCCAGTCACTTTTGCAAGGAAATTACTTCAGCCATACCAAAATATGTGGGCAAAACAAGAATCACTTGGTCTTAACCAGTTCTCCTTGTTCACAGTGAGATGACTACAGAGCCTTCTCTTCTTGGCAGGGCATCCCCCTTTTTTTTCCAGAATCATTGAGGTACATGAAGACTTTCCACAAAGAAGTGAGATTCACAAAGGGACTGTCAGAGACAGAGGGAATGGCCTTCATACTCATTTGCCCTGAGGTTGATTTATGTTCTGCTTCACGTGTGATGAAGCAGTGCACCTGAAAAAAATAAATGTGTTCATACCTCCCTAGCACTGCTGGGATGTTACAGTGGGTCCTTGTGTGAATTGAAAAAGTCCATCTGCCTCTCAGCTGGGACTTGCACTGTGTTTTGCTTTTACTGGGCACAGGTGGTGGCCTAATGGAAGAAAATTTCAATATGACTGCACTGAGCAGCTCACGGAGGAACACAGACCCTCGCTGAAACTGGAACAAAATGTCTCAAGTCTGGGTCTCAGAGGTGCACCCTATTTTCTCTGCCAATGCTTACTTGACAGGAAAACTGCCAACCATAGCGGTCAGATGTGCAGTACTTTGTCTTGCCGAAGCTGTTGCTGCCACACTCTGCAAACACACTCTCCCCAGGCAGCAATTGCAGTAGGTGTTGTACCAATGTAGCAGCCAGCCCTAACATCCTGTGCCCAGACACAGTTATTCAGCTGTCTTTGTTCTGCTCTGCCATCGTTTTACATAAGAAACCACCAAGAAGTCCAAATCTTCTGAAACTAGCCAGTAGTAGAGTGGTGGGAGGATAAAAAAAAAAGTGATGGCTGTTGGACAACCTTGATTCTGTCCCTGACCTTGACTTATTTTGGGATTGTACACAAGTCATTTTATTACTCTGTGCTTTTTCTGCCCGCAAGCTCTGCCTTTTCTTTGACATTCTTTGGATGTTCCTCTTTCCAAATGAGTCTGCATTTCTGGCTTCTTGCTAAAACTACATGATAAAAAACCAAACAACAGTAATAAATGGTATTTCTTGGAAAGTGTCTTAGCAACCCAGGAGTGGATCGGATAAAACCAGGCTCTCCCGTGCACTTTTCCAGGGGAGCAGTTACTTACATATGAAGTAAGACAGATCTTGTCCTCCTCCTCAGTGAACCAGGATGGCTCCATCACCTGCGAAAGGATGAGCAACCTCTGCAACTCTGTGACTGCACTACGACATTAGTCAGCCCTGGAGATGATGGGGAGGTTATTTAATAGCACTGAACATCAATTTCCTGGGAGAGGTAAACAGTTTCAGTGCTGAGTGCAGCCACCACATGGTTCCCTCCTGGCTGAAGGGAGCTGAAGAACTGGCCTGTACTGCTGCTCCAGTAACACAGCTGCTCTGAGTTGTTACTAACTTTTACATGGTACCAGGAGTGCTGACACAAATCCAAAAGAGATTTTTAAAAGGCAACCAGAGAGATACAGCAGACAAAAAAGATAAGGGCTGGGAGCTAAGTCAGAAGCAATTAGGCCTCCAGCTTCATTGCTTCCTGTAGAAAATATGGACTGTCACTGGAAAAGTTTAAAGTTGTATCTCAGCAATTTGTGCAACTGAGAAGCCTGATAAACACAAATTAGCATTGCTTCTTACAATTTTAGAGTCATAATTGATAGTTTTAATTCATTACACAGGTAGAATAAGAAGAAAAATTATGGCAATGGCATTTGGTGTCATTTACTTTTATCAACCCACAGAAGCCTTTATTTGGGTGGAAATACAGTGCTGAAATGTTTTATCATGTTTCAGGTTTACGTTTTTCTCAATGAGTAGACTCTAATTTTCCATTTTTAGGCATCTGGAGGGCTTTTATTTCATATTTAAGTTAAATATTTTATTTGCAAGGTCTCTTGCAATTTTGTCTTTCTGCATCTATACGCCTAATTGGAGAATAAAGGTCATAAGTGTTAGTCATTCATGGAGAATGATTAACCATTATGCAATAGATTCACATATCTGTTCTTAATATTCCTGTAAATTTATTCATTTGACGGTAAATTTAAGAAGCACCTACATCATGTTACTCTTTGTTTGGTTTTTTTTTTAAGATAAATACTCTGTAAACAGCCAAGGCTATAAAGCTAGCTGAAGTCTACACTGTTTGGCCTCAAAAATTCAATACACTGCAGTAAGCAGGAAAGATTAAATGACTTGAGTTCAGTAGTTTAAAAATATTTTCCAATTCTCCTCTGTGAGAGGTTCGAGATTGTTCACATGACTTTCTCCTGCTGAATTATGATCACAGAAAGAAAGCAATTACTCTTTCATACTCAGTCTGGAAAAGAAAACTTGCATTGAAATAAAACTGCTGAAGTTGTACAGTTCAGCACTCCAGCAATAAGAGATAGATACTGCATTTGCCACACATTAGCATCGCTGTATCAGTATCACCGTTTTACAGATGGGAAATCCAAACACAGAGAGATTAAGGTAAAAAATATCCACTAATTCTGGTTGCTCTGTTTGAAATACCTTGAACCTACTTTTTTCAAAGGATTTACTCTCTACAGCGACTGTATCAAAAGACAGTTTCCATGGATTTTAACAGCATTTTAAAGTTATCATTCTTTCTGCAAATGAGACCCTGAGGTATCAAATCAGATATCCAGAAAATGAAGAAAACACAGTAAAAAGACCACCTGTGAGATACCTGCTTTATAAGATTTTCAGTGCCTTTTTCTGCATTTTCTTTCTGCAATGCCTTTTTTCATTAGCCGCACCTCTTCCAAATCCTGCATGTCTCCCAAATTCTGTGAGTGCTATCCCTCAGAAAAGGAATCCTCATTCCTAAAATATTGCACACCCCCAGCAAACTGAAATTGACCATAAAACTAGTTTGATGCTTTCCTATAAGACCTTTTTTTTTGTTGTAAATTGTTGATGTAATGAAAGGAAATAATTTTGAGGCATGTGCTGGCTTGAGTGCTTTGAATTTTTTTTCTTAACTACAAAATGTTAGAATATTATAGCTTCAGAATAATACAGTTATACCTGTAATTCAAAATCACTTTTTTTTAGATGTATTTTATTTTATGGTGTAACAATGCTTAAAGGGATAACTGTCAAAACTTATATTCAACTTTTTGCACACTATGAATCAGAAACATGTCACCTGACTTTTTTCCTTTTTTCACAATTTAGTCTGAAAAATGTTTCAGTTTGTTTGGTTGGGTTTTTTTAATTCTTTGGTTTTCTTTGCCTTTTCAGAACATATCCTCCAGTCCCAATCATGGAATTTCACAATTTCATACAAACTGGAACAACTAGATCTTGCAAATGTCACGAGGCACTTTAACACACATGTATGGTCTGTTTTTCAAGTTGGGCAGTCTGGGCTCTTTTTTCCTGCTTCTTTGCTCATAAATTTCCATTTTCCTCACTATATTTATTTTCCAGCTCCCTTCATCTTCTTTATCCACCTCTGTTGGTTCTTACTCCCAGGTTTTTTTGCCTTCCCACTCTGCATCTTTTTCTCCTGTTGCTTACCACCCTCCACTCCTATTTCTCTTTCCCAAGGAGCTCCTTGACAAACTCTCCTTTTTTCCACAGGCTTATTTTCTTCTTGTCTTTCTCTCAGAGGAAGCAGATTTTTTTTTTCTGGGCTCCAGCATAACATCATGGAGAGCTTTGAAACAACCTTGTTACTCATAGTCCAGCTGGCCAAATGAAGATGAGAATGCTGCTGCTTACAGCTGCATTTGCCAGATGTTGTACAGCATCACACTGGATTGTGCTCACCAGAGATAGGAAGTTTGGGGAATTTTTTCCATTAGCATTGACCATATTTTAAGTGTCTTTTTAAAACAGTTTAGTCCTTGTACAAATACAAGATTTACCTCCCTGTCCTAACAGTCCCTCCTCACCAAAATTATTGACCCTACTTCAGGTAATGAGGAATAGAAAATAAAAATTAGTGGTGCTTAAAGAAAAAGACTATCAGGTACCATTTTGTTTCTCAACCCGTATGAAACAACCAAAGCTTCTCAGGAATTATTCTCCAAAACAGCTGGAACGCATTGAAAATAAAAACCTAAATAAATCCAACAAAAGCAGAGGCAGACACCTTATCAGCATGAAATTTTAAACATCAGTAGTTTAAAACCTAGACAAGTTTATAAGAAACTGAGGGGAGTTTCAAGGGCAACATTCACCAATTTTAATAGTAGGCAGTGCTATCTGTTCCACTGCTAATAAAATACGAAGTGAAATAACCCACGAGTAAAGCAATACGTTAGCAACAGTGTTAGCAGATATTAGTCTCCCTCTAGTCGAATCCTTCTGGTGCAACATTAAACCTACAAGGTAGTGGAAAAAAGTTGACAGGATGCTTTGGGATTGAATTAGAGGCTTCTAGCTTCTAAAGTTACCTTGCCCTTTTTTTGCTCAAATCGCACAAGTGTATGATCGAGTTTCCAGTGGTAATATGAACCCTGCTTGAACCTGAGCTGACCTGTACAGAGCCAGCTAAAATGCCTAGGTATTGATGTTACAATTTAGAAAGAAAATCCAGATAAAACGTCACCCATGGGAATGAAGAAACTGGCTATACTGACACTGCCAGTGAGCAGGACACACTGTAAAATAGTTTGTGTCACATGGCATCTGGACAGAATTAATGAAGGATGCTTTAAAAGGTGCCAACACTGTATATCTCCCCAGCAATTAGTAAAAAAAAATTAAAAAGAGGAAAGGTTGTGAAAGGTTTTGTCTTAGGTATAGTTTGCATGTGGTTTGCTGAGAATATTCCCTTTCGGTGTAATAAAAGTGACTGATAATGACAGAAATCTTGTTTCTTTTGTAGAAGCATTTGGCTCTATTTGCATCAATCATGGGAGTTCATTCAATCTTTTTTATTAGGTTGGGCTGTAGCAAATACAAAACGGCTGGCAGGAAACTTGGTGTACTCTGGAGGAACAAGCTGTGTGGGCTTAGTCTCATCAAAGCCATTGTGCTGATCATGGTTAGGCAGACAATGGCTAATAGCTGTTCAGAAAAAGAAACCCCTTTTTAGTCCTTTTTGGCTTTTTTATTTTTAAAGAAGAAAGAATAAAAGAAGTCCTTTTTAAAATTTGGCTGAAACAGGGATATATTGGGGTTTCTTGCATAGGATGAGGCTCTCAGTGTCCACTCTTCACCCTGAGCTAATTACAGATCTATGACAGCTCTTAACACAGTATTTGACCATGGAGTAGTGCAGTCATCAGTGCCTGTGCCCTCGAGATCATTGTGGTGTGTTTTGGCATGTCAACAAATTTTGCCAAAGTGGTCCATCGTCTCTGATTTGTGAGCCACACACAAATCCACACAAATCCATGCACCAAGTAGCTGCAGCCCAGCCTCCAGCCCCTGCTTCAGTTAATGCTAGTTGTATAGTCCCAAATTGGCTGTTTATCGTCACCAATATTTATCAGCAAGTATGCTCAATGGAGGAGGAAAAGCCTCATGAAACATGACAAAAGTTGTCAAATGTCACAATGCAACAGTATATTATTGTACTAATGCATCTAGAATTTTCCACAGATACAGCAGACTCTTGGAAGTCATTCAGTCAAGAATTTTTTTTCTTCTAAAGGGAGATGAAACTATGGAAAGGCATAGGGAGATAATAAGACCTGGAAAGGTCTATATCTATTCTAATACGTGGGGGGTCAGACAAATTATATTTGCAGGATCCAGGACATGCGTTTCAATCACCAGCTTAAAAGTTAGTGAAAGAGAACAAGCCATGATACAGACATAGAAAATACTCCATTCCCAGAAAGAACTACTTGTTTGCAAGATAATTGGCTTCATATGTGAAATAAAAAAAAAAAAATGAAGCATTTATAGCAGTCTTCAGTTTGGCAAGTCTGACATGCTGTTTGTAGGGTTTGTACAATCTCTAATGTAAAATCAGATTGTAGTGGGCCTTAGAGACATGGAACAGAGATAAAAAACTACTTCTGAAAATAGGCTTAAACATAACAGATTAAGAAACTGAAATTTGCCAGCCTGCAGGATGTACTCAGATCAAATTACAAGTTTTGACTTCTTTATTTTTTGACTCCTCAGTGCCACAGTGGACTAGGTTTAAAAACAAAATAAAACAAAACCCACGAATATTCAAAAGGAAAATAAAAGTGAACCTGCAAGAGGCTGCAAGAAGGAATGTCAAGAGGACAGTGATAACCATAGAACTGAGCACTAACCTTCATTTGGCAGAGTTGCTGTCTCTGTAAAGAAGTAAAGCCATTACCGCACAGCCTCACTGACAGCACCAAAGGGGAAAAAAGGCACACATATGTAAGGACATACATTAGTTAGTTGTAGAAATTGCTCAAAACAGAGTCACATCCATTGTCTGGAATACTGTCTGGAAGCTTTGACACTCCAGAGACCTCTCAAGTGAGCGTGGTATCTGAAGTGAAAGGTTTAGAGAGAAAACATAGGCATAAGGAAAGATATAACAATGATGCATTGCAGAAATTATTCTGAGAGTGGGTGGATGTGAATGGGGCACATAGGAAAGACATATTCTTGAAAACAAAAATGTTGGAATTGTTTCAAAAATTCTTGGGCTGAACACATATATTACACTGAATTCCAATTACAATCTTTATTTTATAGAAGAGCAGGCAGCTAAGAAGGTGGCAAACATGGATGTTCAAATTTAAAAAAGGGAAAGAAGAGCCATGGCTTCAGCAAGTAGCCATATAAAAGAAAACAGCTTTCTCAATTTTCAGAAAACTTGGTAACAAAGTTACAGAAATGTATGAAAAACAAAGATATGAAAAAGTATCACTTTGATACGACTTATCTAAATAAAACAAAAAAAATATTGGTTGGTGTCAGATTGGTTTGGATCTCTTAGTGCTGGAACATTTGTGAGCCACTTCTTAATTCATATTCCCATTATGCAGAAATAGCACTGAGTCCCCTTGTATTTCCCCATCTATACAACCAAGCATCATATTAAGGTATTTTTGTTGCAGACATTTTCAGGAATTTTTCATCTTTTATGGGGTTTCCACTTTTAAATTCTCATATGTTTTGTCTGGCCTTTCACGTTCCTCTAGATTTAATGTGGAAACTGCATTTGTGAGACAAGCCATTCTGGAAACAGCCTGGTACTGAACAGTAAATATTTCTGTTGGGCTGGCACCACCTAATTGTTTCTTTTCACTTCAAATATTTGTGCCACCTTAAAATGTCATCAGTGACATTTATAATAATTGGTAGGTCGCAGATGAGAAGGATCATCTTGCTGCTAGACACAAAAGGCCTGCTAGCCCCTACAAATAATGAAAATGTTGCATTGTTTTATGAAAGAAAAGGGGAAGACAAAAAAGCCAGAAAAAAAATAACCCAACACTTTTAAATCTTTAATCAGCCACTGAGATTCACTGACGGAGAAATGAAAGTGCAGGGAATTTATGCACAGCATCAAGAGGGAGCATACTCTGCACAAAAAAGGCCTTTTGAAAAATCTTAGTAGTCACAGACAAAGGATCACTGGCCCTTTATAAATGCTTACAACCTGTGTATTATGAGGAGATTTTCTCAGACACGGCATAAAAAAAAGCTTTTTAAGCAACAGATGTTAGACATCTCTTTGTAAGGAGCACAAGGCAATTTTTGATAAAGCAGGATACAACTAATAAGCGTAATTGAGGAAATAAATATTGACCACAGCTTTGAGGTGGATCTGTCCAGGCTTTCATCTCCAATGAACTCTTCCTCCAAGACAAAAGCCTTTAAAGCCAGACAAGTCAGGTTTTGCTGTAGTATCAACTAAGATCCTTAACTTGTCTGAAGAGAGAAAATCTGAAGTGACTATGCCAGATGGAGTCTAAATATCAACAATTAAATTAAAAGGTTCATAAATAACTCGTCCTTCCCACTCTGTCCTTGCAGGTGAGTCATTTCCTCAAACCTACTTCCAATGACAACTCAGAGACTCTGTGAATTGCGGCAAAATCCTCCTAGCAACTCCTGGACCCTGGGATGTTTTTCAGGAGAACCTGGCTCCCACCTCCGTACTTGCATCCTCCTTTCTGCCAGACACAGTGGGCCCAAATATTTCAGCCCCAGAGACAGGTTCAGTTCTCCACAACACCGTAGCAAACTCCCCTTCCTCCTGGGAATTTCATTCAGTTCAGGCTTTTTATGGAAACATAAAGCTATTGCAAATAAATATATATATATATACATACATATTTATATTTATATATATATGTAATATGTATGTGTATATATAAGCAGACACATTGATAATATTATTGTGTATGACTGGTGTATGTGATGTCATGAAACAAAGCTGATACGAGCTTGATGCAAACAAACCGAAGGAGAGCAGCAGATCACTCAAACTCTTTCTAAAAGATGAATCCATTTTGCATGCCAAAAAATTTACATAGTTATGAGCAGAAGCTAAATGAGTATTTGGAATAAAACTCCACTGAAGGCTACTAAGCTCATGAAATCTTCAGAGCTGCAAGTAGCTGACTGCTGGGAAGGTATGAGGGTAAATATCACGTGTTTGCCCTGTTCTTTGCCCTAGGAATCAACTTCTGTCCATTGCTGGGACAAAATACTGGGCTAGCCCTCTGGGCTGAATCAGCACAGCTCTTTATCAACTTTGACATAACAAAGAAAAGCTTATAAAGTATTGTTTTTCCAAACCAAAGATGTGGATGCTTACAAGCTAAGCACATAGGGAGTCTTGTGCTTCTCAGCACACATATATCAGTATGACCTTATTGATACAGTACAGATCACTGACACTTCACTACAGCAGAGTCTCATTAAGAAATCTAGCTAGATGTAGCTGCATGTACACGTGTTTGCATGCATTTATGCATGCCTTTATTTATATATATAAGTAAATACCTGTGCACGTATGTATGTGCCTACCTCTCTCTCCGTCTCTATCTACCCATTTTTAGCCCATCCTTTTGTTTTCTGAGATAGCTATTCCTTCCTCTGTTTATCACAACCAGCATCAATCTCAGAGTACAGAATGCATTAAACACCAATTACAGCTCTTTATTCTGCAGGTGAGCCTACTTGTTTAGTTTTGTTTTCTTTCCAGTCATGGCCCATTTGCTGCTTTTATTCCTCAGAATAGTTAGCTTGGATTATTTTTCCTTCAGTTAAGGTTTGCTTCACATAAAAGTAGACTGCAAACATATCATTTTTAGATGAGCCACCTGGATATTTTCATTGCTGTTACCATTTCCCATTTTTGTATCATTAACATTTCTTTCTTTACCAAATGTTTACAAAGTCTCTGTGGATCACCTTTCTTATCGTTGGCTGACAGATTGAGCACCAAACTGGTTTAATTATTTCAGAGCAGGTCACTTCTGTTTTTTTCTGGCACTTTAGAAGATAGTCAACTCATAGGGGATGGCTTGTCAATTTGAAAATTTCTCAATCTGAGACCTTTCTCCCAGTGAATCAGCAACTCCACATTTGGTTTGGGCCCCAAAGAAACCTTGTACATACTGAAGTGAGTGTTATTTTTGAAAATATTCTTTATATATTTCATAAATATCATGATGGATCGGATGAGGAAGTTTCACTGTAATGTTCAACAAAACATAGACTTCTACTATGTGTTACTTATTTTTACTCTTTATTTCTTCTTATTTAAATCACCCACTACCCTTGTGAAATGTGAAGCTTGGAGTGACATGCCAAGGTCCTGACACCCTTGCAGAGACACCAGTCTCTGTGACAATAAGGAGTTGATGTTGGCTGGACCATCAGCATGGAATACTAATACTAGGAACTATATGAAACAAAAAAACAGGACAAAGGAGTGGCCAACACTCAAATACCAGGAGATCAAATCAACACTGCAGGATTCAGGACAAGGAGCAAACACCAAGTCAGGAGCAAATTTTCAGTCTGAAGGCACAACAAGCAACATCTAGGCAATGCCTACCTGGATCAGGCGTACCTACACTCAGTTATTAGGGAGAAGACAGCCAAGGCTTGCTACCACCAGCCCCAAAGAGCTAGTGATCTAGACAGGAACATAAACTATTGACTAAGATTCCTCAACGGCAGAAACTTCCAAATCCCAAACAGACCAAATAGTCCAAAAGTAGTACTGCTGCAATTACTGCTTGTTCACAGACTCACAGAAAGGTGGGACTGGAAAGTATGACTGGAGGTCATCTAGTCCAACCTCCCTGCTCAAGCAGGGTCCCCTAGAGCATGGTACTCACAGGTTTTTGAATACAGTTCCGTTCACATGGGCCTCGTAAGGTGGTATCATTAAGTTGTGCAAATGGTACAAATACTGAATTTCACGGAAATCTGTCTTTTGTTGCACTGAAGTTACTCATTGTGATCAGCGGTTTGAAGATTATGAGCAAGGGAGATATTTAGCGTCTCTTAACTACCTAACTGTGACAGAAACCAGAGTCAGCCAAGGTTTTGCAATGGAACTGCCTAGACCTTTTCTTTATAATGAGATCCCCAAAGAAGACTGAAAGACTTTGAAACTCAGAAAGCAAGTTTTTATTAAACCTAGAACCAAAGCCAAAAAATTGAAAAGAAAAAGCACAAAATGTCCAATTGAAGTAGATTAGAAATAAAGGTTTCCTAAACATGTCTTGCTCAGTTACAGGTGTGCTTTTGGTCAACTCAGTGACTTCCTAAGTTTGTCGCAAACTTGACTAATCCCCTCTCATCCTAGGAAGCCTCTGAAGTCTGTCTGTCTGCTCCTCCTGAGCTGCAGGATCCCAGTTCTCTGCTGTAACTCTTCTACGTGCCACACTCAGCTGTCTTGCAAAGTTTTTCCACCTACGTATGCCCAGCTGCTGGATAGACAGGAACCATCTGCTTTACCCTCCAAGGGGCTGCACCTGACTTAGCCTTCATAAAGGGACACACTACTACTGTGAACAAAGGAGAAAAAGAAGATACTAATGTCCAGTATGCAAATCTTCAGCAATTTGATGATAATCTGTTTATGGATTCTAGTATAAAGGGAAATGCTAACCCTAATAGATGCAGCACCACTCTAAAATTAGTTTTTTCTGAAATATAACACTCAGATAAAACAACACTGTTACTAGCCATATCCAGATATATTTGTCAGTAAGGAGGAATATGTTAGTCAGAGCCTTTTTAAAGATCTGATAAAGGAAGAGTGGCCATAGAGCAGAAGCGATTAGATTTTACATTTCCTGAAGTTGACACAACACAAAATAAGATCTATTCTTTAACTGTTAAAACACAGTAAACATATAAATCAGATGTCACAACTGTGGAACTGGAACAGAAAGGGATACCTGAAGGAAATGTCTTAGAATAGCAGAAGACACCAATACACTGGGAGAAGAAAGCATTGTAAAGCTTTGGATACGAGTATAAGGTGGTTGTGTGAAAGTGAAGTTGATGGTTGTACACAGGCTAACCATGGTGGTTCCTCTGGTTCAGCATGAAGTATGAAGGATGAGAGCTCTACAAAGGCATAGAAAATCACGGTGTCATGGATTAACCCCAGCCTGCCACCAAGCACCAAGCACCGCGCAGCCGCTCGCTCCCTCCCCCACCAGCGGGACTGGGGAGACAACAGGGAGGGTAAAAGCTAAACAACTTGTGGGTTGAGATAAAGACAGTTTAATAGGCAAAGAAAAAGCCACACACACAAACAAAGCAAAACAAGGAATTCATTGCTTCCCATGGGCAGGCAGGTGTCCAGCCATCCCCAGGAAAGCAGGGCTCCATTACATGGTACAGTTACTTGGGAAGACATCACTGCAAACATATCCCTGTGCTTCTTCTTTCTTCCCACCATGTTTATATGCTAGGCATGATGTTATATGGTCTGGAGTACCCCTTTGGTCAGTTTGAGTCACCTGTCCTGGACGTGTCTCCTCCCAAACTTCCATGCAGCCACAACTTCCTCGTCAGCAGCACGAAAAGCAAAAAGGCCTTGGCTCTGTGCAAGCCCTGCTCAGCAATAACACAAACATCTCTATTTTATCAACACAAATACAAAACATAGCCCCATGCCAGCCACTGTGAAGAAAATTAAGCAAGACCCCAGCCAAAACCAGCACATATGGGCACGGAAGATAAAGAAGAAGGACAGAAGGACCTGGATCTCATACAGAATCAGACCCAAGTATCCTGCACATGCCTTACACAAAGGAGTTATCAGGCTTAAGTTTAAGGGCAGTGCTGAAAGTCCATACCATAAGGCAGTCTGTCAGACTCTGCACAGGACTTTACAGATCTGGGGCTAATAGGAAGGCTGTGTGCCTTCTCTCTACATGATGACTTTTGTGATCAGGGTGGCTCTGGCCTGAAAAAAGCAGGGAGATAAGCTATGACCTGGTAAGATTCTACCTCTTGCATACCCTTTAGCTTGGGGGAAACTAAAAGGAAAATGCAACATTATGCAACAGCCAACATTATATGGCCTACCAGCATGACTGTCAAGACTGGGAAACCAGTGGGCTCAATTAGCAAAGATCCAAAGAAGCAGCTAAAGGCCATTAATTTGCCTGCCTTCTATGAACTACACCATTAAAATTATGTTCCAGCTTAAATAGTATCAAGCTAATTTACTTCAATTTCACTAAGTAAATTAAATAATCAAACATTTAAAATTATGCCACAATGTAAAAGAAATTGACATATCCATAGACTCAAATTTTAAATCCCCAAATCTGTATAACATGTATTCAGATTCATGACAACTCTTTCATTGAAACCTGACAATGGCAGCACCCTTTAAAGCAGGTACATTTGCAAGATAATGCATGTGACAGAATCCCTACATGAAGCTGGAGTAGGCTAGATTTGAAGATCTGAAGATAGGGGTCTCCATAGCCAGTAAAGATTTGGCAATAATATTGAATTAAACATGCCTTGCACTGGGCTCACTCAGAAATTTCATTTCAGTAGAATTGCTATGTTCACTGATGACTGAAACCTTATTATTTTTGTTAAAATTGTCTAGTATTTGACTTCATTTGTTTCAGTTGTGGGAGCTCATTCAGTCTTTCTTTTTGATTAGTTCAGGATAGAAGGGCTAGAAAGAGCTCTGTCAGCTCTGGAGGAACAAACTGTGTGGGCTGAATCTCGTCAGATTTACTGATGTTATGCTGATCATGTTTAATATCTGTTCAGGGATGTAAAAACTTTTTCCAGGAGTGAAATTGTACTGGCTCTGCCCAGTACCTATGAAAGAAAGCTAATCTAAGGGCAACTGAGGGAATACTACTCACTTGCTAAAAATTCCTATTTTAAACAGATTCTAAAGATGGCGCTAAGCAAAGACACTTTTTCCAGATTAATAACCCTCTCCTTTCTCAGAATACTGAGCAGATTTATATAGAGCCCTAAAGTTAGTTCATAAAACGTGTTCAAAGTGGCGTAGAATTTTACGATAGAAGAAATTTCACTCTTTCTTAACCTATACAAAATGTACTCAATATTTCTATTAGGTAAGGGAGCACAAACCTATGGATATGTTTGTTATTTACTGCCTCCTTCCTGTTAAAAGATATATTTTAAATGCAGCTCTCTTTTATTCTCAAACTACCAAAAGAGATGCCTCTTTTTAAAACTGTCCTTTAAACAAAATAAATCAAGAGGCTAGAAGAGTGTCATATAACAATTCATTCACAGCTCTGAATTTCCAAAAGATGTAAAATCAAAATGAGCCTGAGACTTGAATGTACAGTCCTTGAAAAAGTAAATATTTAAGCCTGCTTTCTCCTTTTCAGGTGCTTGCAGAGATCCTCTGCTGTTCCTCTGCCTGATCTTCTCACTCTCAGATCTCCAGCTGCCAAGCTCCCTCCTTTCATTTCTTTGCCACTGTGGCACATGTATCTCCCTCACTCCTCTGCCACCACACTTTCCTTACATCTGCCAAGGATCTTTCTTTGTTTTAAGCATCTCCTCAGCCCTCCCACTTACACCTGCAGTTGCCCACAGCAGGTGCCTGGGAGTGAGGGACTCAGGGCTGCCGACGGGCAGTCAGCCGCACTATCCAGCTATGAAACCTCCCAAGTCCTGCTAAACCTATCCTGTTCCCCAAATCTTAATGAGAAAAGGCTTCCTGGCTGGAGCAGAAGGAAAACTAAATCCTGGGTAAGGCATGAGAGCACAAAAGACATGATTTCCAAGATCTCAAATGCTCCTTGTGAGGCACAGGGTGCCCTTGTTGAGCTGCCTTCTATGGAATGGTGACTGTGTTCAGTAACTTTTTCGCTCAGATATATACTGCAGCTAAAACTTCTGAGCCTGTTCGGATAACTCATTTAACAGAACTAGAATCCCAAGTGATTAGTTTTCTGAGGAAAATCTTCTACTGAAATATTCTGTGTCACATTCCTCCTATCCTTTAATCTATAGGCAGTGCCTTGAAAACTTATTTGGAGGTAATTTGAATTTAAAAGAGGAAATAAATCCACCCAAATCATCCCAACAGCAGCTGACTTCACTAATCAAGACAGATTTTTACATAGCCAGGAATCTTTCATCAAAGACATCAGGAAACCTTCAGTGGAGTCACTCAGGACTATGCAGGATATTATAAAGCATCTTTCATTCAAGCCCTGTCTAAAATTATTAAACTAAGACTGTCAGAAAACGAGGGTGACGTTGGGCAAGACTTGTGTGAACATGTGAGGCTGTGGTCTTTCACAGAGCCTCAAACGATTCCAGCACTCGTACTCCACTCAGACATCTCCTGTGGGCAGCCCTAGAGGATGGAGCCTGCTGCCCTCAGCCGTGCTCAGTGGTGCTTACTCGCTGCACGGCACAAACTCTGTGCACTGTGAGGTGGCAGTGTGTCTTCTCACCACCTAATTTTCATACCCATTATGTTCAATTAATGAAATAAAGAGTTGCCTTAGTTGACGTTCTCTGTTTGCTTTTGATCGTGGACATTTTCTGTGTGGCAGACAGAACTGCCTTGGTTTCTAGAGTAAAATTTCAGAAATATCTCACTGAGTGGGAGGATGTTAGCTTGATCTCCCACTGAAATGTGGCTTGTTTCATCACTCATTCTGCACATGTAGGTACAAGCTGGTCTTCTGATTTCTAACCCATGGCTGAATTTCAATCAGATTTGACAAAGATTCTCTGAGTTTGGTGAAAACAGAGTGAGAAGATAAAGGGCTCTTAGTTCCCACTGGGAAAAAAACCAAATAAAATGACAATCTTATTTTTCTTGGGCAATCAGAGACTCAAAGAGTCAACAGAGTGAAAGAGTGCAAGAAAGATGTGTTGAAAGCCAGGCTTTTTGTTTCCTCTGTCCAAGAAACATCTTGTTACATTGTTTCCTTCTACTCCTGAAGGCAGGACCACCATCATTCCTGCCGCACCAACCATTACAATTCCAAGTTTTATAGGGAACACAGTACATTCTGGTTTCCAAAAATTTCTTTTTATTTCTTTTTCAATTTTTTTTTTTATGTATTGCTGGAGAAAAATCTGTGGAGGAAGCAGGATCTGAAAGAAAGAGAATCTGTTACTGCTTATGAACTGAAGTGATGGGATTTGCTGAAGTTGTCCTGCCGATATCTTATAAGTCAGCATTCAGTAAGTGTGAATTATTGACACTTTCTGCCCTGCACTATTTTGTTCCCATCCATTGGCTCTGTAAATAGTGTGGCAGGTGACAAGCTGCATGGTTCAATGCTCAGCTCTTACTAACCTAAGGGCTTCCAGGAAACACCGAGTTGCTCGGAGACCTTGCTGTGAAGCAAGTATGAATCATATTTGACAAAAAACCCCACCAAAACCTTGATTAATAGAACAAATGTGATTTTTTTTTTGCTTATCGTTTAGGGTAATCCTTTGTGTCCTTGAATTAGGAAGGCCAATGTCATGCCAGCTGTATTGGCATGCTTTAAAATTCAGCCTTTAGCACAGAATAATGATGAAACTTGGCTTTATAGGAGAAAATCTGATTGAATTCCAAAGATGAAAATATACCCCCCCAAAATAGAAATAATGTTAGTAATTAGCTAAAAAATAGTGAGATTCAATGACTTAATAGTACCATTCACAGTTTTAAGCTCTTTATAATTAAGAAAAAGTTTAGAAGAACAGATTATGAACTCTCCTGTTATGAATGGAGGTAGTTTGCTAGGGGTGCTCTGGCAGCAAAGTAATTCCCAAAATAGAGCACTGGATTCACTCCCAGCTAAAAGGAGCAAAACTTGCAGATGTTGCTAATGCAGACAAAACCCAGAACATATACATGTGACCAGATGCAGCAATTCTAAGAATCGCATCTGGCACAGAACATGTGGCTGTTTTAGCATCACACCAAGAAGTGTTACTCAGCCTTTATGTACTATATCTTTCAGAAGGCAAGCATTTTAAATACAGGCTTGAATTAAATATGTAAGTAGTCTCTGTGGAATTACTCAGGTGCATAGGGACATGTTTAAGCAACTTCCTGAATCAAATAATAAAACTCTCAACAACCTGATCTGACTGTGAGTCAACTGACTAACAATATTCACCACTTTTTCCTGGAGACAAAAGCTCTTTTATTTTTTCTGTGCTTTATTTGCCTCACTTTATTTCCTTCAGATTTGTTTCTTCTCTTGGGTTTTGGATTGCCTGCTTCCTATTGTTATTCTTCATCAAATATTTCATGTACAAGTGCTTTCCAAAACAAGGCAATCAATCCAGAGCAACATATTTCCAGTAATATATAATTAACTGAGTACTTTTTCTGTCATGCAATTGCTCTAGTATTTACAAAATTATTTTCTGCATGCATTTATGCTGATAAGCTAGAAAAGTAAATAAAATTTCATGCAAAACCCTAAAGAGAGAAATAGATGATAGCTATTTGGCCTCACATTATGCATAACCACATTTTGGATTTTCAATTATATTCACAACACGATGAGGAGTTTTTGGGAAATTATCCACTTCACTACTTTCTTCTTCAGCTTCCTTCTTCAGCTCTGGACTGTCCCATCTGTCTTGCATTCATGAATTTTCTGTCTGAGGACTACCAGAGTTGGTGCAATGCAAAGCCTTGAGGGCATTGATTGGTCATGAAAAATAGCAGATGACAAAATTTCCTTAAATAAATGAAAAAGTACAACATACAATTTCCTGCTTCTAACAAAGGAGTTAAGAGACCTGTTGATCAAATATTATAAAAATACTTTTTCTTTTTTACATTCTTACTATATTTCCCTATTTATCCATGTTTCTTTTCAACACTAAGACCACTCACCCCCATCAGTGAAAAGGAAGCAATGGAAAAGTGTCATTCTTTTCCCATCACCATAAAGAAGAACTGACTGGGAGACATGTTCAGAAGGGGCATAGTCTTCTTGCCTGCTACTGACTCTGCTTTCCTTACTCCGTGGCGTCTCTCCTGACTGCCCAGATCAACCATTCCCCCTCGTGCCAGCTCTGGCACTTTTCACTCTTTGCCACGAGTCAGTTTAACACGCTAACACAGCAGTTAGCTGGCCAGAGCTGTTCACTGCTTTTGCTTTCTGCTCTCAAGGAGGTCCATGGCAGTTCACAGACAGGCCTGACTATCACCAGAGCTGGCCCAAGACAAGAGGTGGGAATGTGTGGCCACGAGCAGGGTGGTTTGTGGGAGGGGGAAGTGGGAAGTCCCTCACTGAACATTGTGCAATTCTTCAACTTATCCACAAAGCTGTACGCTTAAGATGACGCTGGTTTCCCAAAGAACTTGAACAAGAACCACTGGCAGTACCCATTTTTGATGGATGAAATTTCTATATGTGGTCCAGGGATCAAATAGTGCCACACCTCCTAAGGAAGAGCACCAGAGATCCCAGTGCCACAAGTTCTGCAAACAGTGCAGTGAAGAGATGGGGACTGGAGGGAGAAAAACCCATCAAAGTGAGTTGGCAACAGTTTACATGAAAAAGGGCTTTAATTCTTTAAACTGTTGGTAGTGAGTTATTTACCTAGCCCTAGTGCTTTACCTACAAGAACATCATGAGGAATAGCTGTTATGTGTGAAGTTTTTTATGGATGAAAGTGCTAAGTGTCCAGAATGGAGGCTACTGCCACCAGTTGCTTTCTGGCATTCTGCACTATATAAGCAAGGGAAGCAATTAATTTAAACAGGTTAGTAGAAGCTATTTGATTAGAAAAAAGAAAGCACTCGTGAAAATTCTCAAAGGCAAAGCTTCTTGCACGACAAAAGTACAGTCCATTTCATCATTCTGGTGCAGAAGGACACAGCAGCCCTTGCCATCTAAATAATATGCTTAAAATCTTCTGGGTGTGTGAGAAAACTCACTCACCAGACACAGCAATGCAGTGAAATCCTTCTCCTGAGAACTAAAAAGCAGCAGATTGCAGTTAAGGATTTCCTGATGCCTCCTGGAAGACAGCGCTTTCAAAGCTGAGCAGAGAGGTCACAAGGCTGTTTGCCCTGGGAGCAGGTCTCCCAATTAATCTCTATTGAGGAGAGCAATTGGCCTCTGAAGTAAAAGGTGCTCATTCAGATAAAATCTAGATGTTGTAAACTTTGAGATTTACCTATTCATAGTTATTAACCTTCATCAGACATAATTAAGCCCTGTGGGTAAAGCACAAGCAGTGAGAGATTTTATACCCATGTCATATTTTCTCAAGGGTGTCTAAGTACAATGTCCTCCACCCCTTTTGCTTTGTGAAGTGGGAATTCTGTCATCCAGTGGTTTTCTGCAAATTGTGGATAACATCAGAGAGTATTCTATCTGGAGTAACCTACATTTCTGCAGTTCCCATGGAACATTAAGCATCAACACTTACTTCAGGAACCCTAATTATTGCTGCCATGTAAGTCTGTTTACTCTAAGTGTTCTGTGTAATTCTTCCATCAGCACTAAATGTAGGACCAAGTGCGAGAAGCTCCCTACTTTAGAGAGAGGAGCCATAGCCCCGAATATTTTGTTCAGTGTCTCAGCAAACAGAGCACATCTCTGTATCAATTTATTTGGATAACCATTGTCAGTGCACTGATGGGTACTGAAGCTACTGACATGGTAGAGCCATGCATGACCTAAATCTCAATTCTGCAGCATTTTTCATACAGTTCAATTGTTTTATTGGAAAGATGTCTAAAAAGAGACCTGATCCTTTGAGATTCACAACTGAGTCACACATAGCTGGGGTGAAGCTGATGTGAGAGATTCATATTCCAAAATTCTCATTGGGAAGCTCTGTTACAAGAAAAACCTGTGAGAGCTGTGGCTTGTCTGTCTTTACAAAACTAGGGAAACATTTTTAAAGTATCATGCCATGTCACAAAAACTGTACAGACTGTAAAATGACAGAGTATGGTTTGTTTTTTTTTTTAAATTGCTGCAATTCCTGCCTGGATTTCTCCAGTCCCTGGAGGTTTTACTGTGTTCCAGTGATTCACTTAGAAATCCCAAGTTTGCAAGTGGCCTGAGTGCAGTATTAAAACCTACAATGGTGATTTTCAAACTGTAGTCTTTTTTGTCTGTAGGGAGCCAAGTAGGTCTATGATATTGCTGGCAAGAATGCCTTAAAGTGTGGAATTGCAACTGCTGCTGCTGGGACTGCTGCATCAGACAGAGCCATCCTCAAGCCCAGCAGGCATCACCAGAAATTCAAGACAGGAGGATGGGAACTACTGCTGCTGTAGAAAAAGCCACTGCGCAGGACTTGCTATACTCACCAAGAGAGCAGAAGAAAGATCAACTACTGTGATTTAAGGATCCTTCTAGTGAGATCTTCTACCCATTTCATGAGAAGGGATGAGTTTGAGAGGACTGTAGGAGAGTAACAAGGTTTCTCTCTGCAGTTCATGTCTCCCTCTCTCGAGATGCCTATCTGCCCCATTCCATGCAGATATTCCATTTTCACTTCCTGCAAGGTGGTTGGTCCCCTGAACAGCTGCTATATGCTGTGACATGCCTTCCCAGCACTTTAACTGGGGGTGGTGGAGTGCTGGTGGGTACAGGCCAAGAATAAAAATGTCTTTGGACATTTTTCCTGATAAATCCCCTTCACAGGCCCCAACAGGAGCATAGATCAGTGCTAAGCAGCAGAAGTTCTTTCAGCAGTAGCACTAACTTTGAATAAGCAAGAGAGTCATTCTGCCACTTAAGGCCAGAAAGCAGAGTTGCTTTGAAACCCCTGTGAGATGGCAACAAAAACACACATCTTTGCTGAAGATGTCAGCCTTTCAGAGCATTCTTCCCCTGAGGTTCAGTGTAACCTCACTTAGTGCATGCCAAACAAAACAGGGAGCTTTGTTCACTGAGTGGGAAGTTAGAAATGTTTCCAGGAGCACTGTCATCACTATCATCTTCACCCACAGGTTCAGAGATGACTCAGTGTGTCTGAGGATGCCACTTTAGGAAACCAAGCTGAGTGTGCTGCTCGTGCCAGAGACAAGGCTGATGTCAGGCTTACAGAACAGGAGTAGCATTAGCCCTAGCAGTCATACACTAGTTTTAGGTGTTGGGGTTGTTTGACTTTAACTGAAGGGTAAGGGGGGCTGTGTATTACAGTTCTGTGGGTAAAGTCACTACAAATTAGCTTCACCAGATCTGGTTGTGAATCAGTTGTCAGAAATTGTGTGAGTATTTAATTCAAATTATGTGAATCATGGGACTGTGTTTGAATGATCACGCACTTTATTTTCAAAGACTGATATGTAAAATCTCTGCAGCATCTTCAGGCTTCAGTGAGGGACAGAAAAAAGCTACATGTTTTTCTTTGAATGCAATACTGTTTCCATTGATAAGATGGTATTATCTTAAATAGTGGAAAATTGGTTTCATTTCAGCTTAGTTCACCTTATTTCTTTTATATTTGTAAAGATATCTGCTATTTCTAGTAATCATTAATGATCGCACTTAAAAACTACCTAGAAACTGAGCACATTTTTAAACAAAATCACATTTTTCCTGATTGTATCTCAAATGCTAGTGCTGAGCTAAAGACAGGAAAAAGCAGCACGAACTGCTCCACTGGAGCAGCAGAAGAAAAGAAATCTCCTAGGCAAGATTTGCTAATACCAGATTGGGTGGCGTGGTATGTTCCAAGTGTTTAAAAATAACAGCATGACATTACTGTATCAATGGTGGAAAATCAAAGGACCGCTGTCCTGGTTTGTAGGTCAGAAGTCTGGCATACACTGCTATTTTAAGTGGTAGTAAAGTCTGCATGGTGACAGTATAACCAGGAAAATGTTCCTAAAGGATGTTAGTCTATTACACCAGGGACTGAAGAAAACTTTCATTTGCAAGGCTGCCTGTGCGTTGCAGGTTGAGTCTGTCCTATTTCCCATGTATTTATTCTGGCAAAAAAAAAAAAGCCCATGTAAATGTTCACAAGCAAGGTAGAAATGACAAAGAGTGCACAGGCACTTGACTAAAATCCATCAGTCTGACCAAGACAGCACTACTTGTGTCTAGTAATTATCACTTGGCTCTGGGGCCAAAGTAAGATGATCAAGGAGTTGGCTGCCATACTAATTATTCTACATTTGTTACTTCATTTGTGACTTCCATGTTAAGACCAGTGAAATTAAAAAGCTTATAAAAGTAGGAGCCTGCTCTGTCAAGCATATCTGAATGACAAGTCCATGCAGGTTTTTATTTTGTTCTCCTACATCCATATCAAATCACTTGGATTTTTGAAAGGTAGGGAAATCCATCAACCATTTTCAAGTCTTAACCTAAACTTTAGAAGTCTTCTTTCCTTGGTTGCCAGTAAAATGGACAAATTTCTCTCATTAAGAGATTTCATGATCAGAATGTTGTGAACAAAATGAATTTCCTGTCAAAGTTTTGCTACTAGTTAAATATAGAAATGGCAGAGTAACTCTCTGAGTGGATCATTTTAAGTCTTCTAAGAGGATTAAAATAACTGATTCAGAGACACAGCCATTAGATGGATGACTTTTCAGGGTGAAGCAAAGCTCAGCCCTGCTCTGATGTTTATCCTGAAACTTCTATACTTATTAGAGTTTACTTTGAAGGTATGTTACCAGTGTCTTGATTCTGTATTTCAATAACACTGAATGTGATTGCTTATACTTAAAGTGACTTTTACTTTATTCAGTATGACATATGAAGCTATAAATATATAAATACGGAATGAGATTTTTTTATCTACGGTCCCTGTTGGCTTAAGTTTACTGGGACTTTTGAAAGCCTTGCTGAGGTTCTGCTTTAGGATCTGACTTGGAAAATAACTGGACTTTTTCACATTCTGGACCTGAAATCCTAATGCCAAAAGGAAGTGTATTACTGCTGCCATTCATATTGCATTGCTATGTGGAGCTCATAGCTGCCCCTCATGCCCAGCACTGTGCAAAGCCTCAGCATGACATGTCTTTCACCTAACAGCTCATCTTGTCCAGATAAAAGATGATGTATCTCAGTAACATCTGTCATTTATGCATTTTCTCCAGCGGGGATGGCCATCATTTTGCCCAAACACCTTGTTGATGCTACATCAATTACTAAAACAAGGGGTCAAGAACTTTATATTACTCCTATCTAGTAGCACGCTAAATTAGCTGTTGAACTTCCAGTGTTATTTCCACTTCAGCAATAAACTGCAGCCCATTGTCCTCCTGAACTGCATGCTATGTCCTTTTGTAGAATGATAGATTGTCAGAAAAATACCTTCATGTGGTTAAAAGCATCATTCCAGATTTTGTGCTGAGACACAACCAAAGTATGCCAGCATGCTTGGGCTGTCTGTCTGCTGCTTCTTTCAAATTTTGCATAAATTAAAGCAAGTGAGTAAAACCTAAATATGTGAGACAGAATTGGACATCCTTAGTCATCTGTGACTCAGCAACAAATTAGACTCTGATCCAAAACCAAGCATTTCTCCAGCAGTCTTAAAAAGCTCTTTGCTAAGCTCCCATCAAACCAAGGTAGAACTTTGTAAGCTCTGGCCTGGAGCACAACTTAAATTAAAATCATGGCAAAATTTATGATTAAAAAATAAAGGAGCAGTCACTCCTTTTGAATTAATTGGGTATGAATCATTTCCTTCTTGAAAGTGACAGCTGGAAGAAAGTCTCCAGACTCTGCTCAGACCGTAACATGCTCCCTATCCTTTCCATGGACATGTGACAACACAGTTTATCAGAGAATGAATTGAACACAGTGACTGTACTGTATGAAAACAGGAGACTACTATTTACAGTGGACAGATGAAATTGGGAAGTAATTCATGGAGTTGCAACTACACTGGTAGTGTCTGAACTCACTCTGGATCAGTATTTCTTTTTCCTTATAGAAAATTATTTTCCTTCTCCTTTTGCCTTAGAGAATCGCAGCCTTCTCAAGGTGCAGGGTTCTTCAGCTGAAGATGCCTAATCCAACAGTGGCTTGTCATGTAGTTTTCTCAGAAGCATTAAGCCTAACAAGAAATAAATAGAGTTGAAGTGTTGAGGTGAATTTACCAAGCTGTGCTACCACTGATTTTATATTCATTCATTCATACACGTATTCAATCAGCTCTTTAAGTTACTAAGTTACTTTCATGAGCATCAGTAATTTAGTTTATAAACATAGCATCCGACAAAGCTTACCAGCTACATAGAAAAAAAGGTGCAATCTCATAGGGAGCCTCATGTTTTAAATTATCTGCTGTCTGTTCTGTGGACTATTTTAGGACTGAAAAGCTAGTTTCAAGCCTGAAGCTGCAGAAATTAATTTTGTGAATTCCTTTCTTAGAGGGCATAGATGGAAATGAGATTAATTTTTTTTTCCTCAAGTATGTCTTTTAGCTAGCCAAGGGTCAAGCTAAGTGCTGTAAAGGCTTTCACATGCTGGAGGCATGTCTTGAGGCAGATGCTTAGGGTCCAGCCCTTGCAGATGAAGCTGGGTTCTATAAAACATGCATCTATGAGCACACCTGTCTCTCCTTGCTCTGTTTCTGCTCAGGACTGCTCAAGAGGAGATTTGCTAAATACTGAAGGAGGGTAGGGAGAGTCTTTCCATCTCTGTCACTAACTTCCTGAATTACTACTGCTTCCTCCAGTCAGACCTGGCCATGTGTGTTGGGTGAACAATGGAACAGATCCTTGACTGCTAAAAAACAGCCCTTCATGGCATTTTACTGATAGCCACACTGAGAGTCTGTCCCACTCCAGTGGGTGTCTGGCGATGTGTGTTGCAGAGTGAATGCATGTGAATCCGCAATTTATATATAAAACATTTTGTTAAAGCTTCCTTTCTATATGTATATTAATCTTACTGTCTCCAGGTTTTTATGGTTCATGGCATGCACTAAAGAGTTTGCTCATACGAATAAGAAGCATTGAAAGCAACTGAGTTATTGAAAGCTTTTGTCTTTTTACAACATCAGTGTGCTGAACAGCCGGATGCATGTGATGCTCTGTTTATTTAACACATCCCTGTTTATTCTCATAGTAAAGCCAAGTCATCTCTTCTAAATTTGTAGTCTAATCTCCAACATAACACAGGCCCCAACATTTCTAAAGTTATTCAAGTTACAATTTTTTTCTGATATAATATTAGGAAACTGGGTTCAAGTTAAATAACATAAAAATATGATCAATATTAAAAGCAAGAAAATGAGACCATTAAAAAGAAATTGAAGTAAAAATACTCCTTCAATATCACTGCCCTCAAACATCCTCCATTGCACTGAAATTTATATTTTGAATCCAAGTATGCGGTTCATGTGTATTCTTTTCTTGGAAAACCAGAATAATTTTAACAAAAATAAGCAGAACTTTACAATGGCTAATTGCATTTCCATACCACATGTGATTACAAAGAGAGTAGTAGTGATAAGGGTATTCCCTTGACATGACTACCTATTCCATCCCGTTCTTTTCAATAATCATTCTTTAAATAGTTGGACATTCACAGGGTTTAATTTTCCCCAACTCATTCTATCTATGTGCAGAATAGAAGTAGTGATTAATTTTTCAAAAGGCTTTGTTAAAGCCTTCACTGTTGAAAAATTAGGCAGCAGGAATGATAACACAAGACATGATTGTTGCTGTTGTCTCTGTAAAGGTTTCTCTTCTGAAGTACTGGATTTCACCAATTGACATGTCTAAATACTGTGTAGAAATTGGCACCTGTTGAGCTGAACATCAGAATTTTTTTTTAACTGAGAAATAAATATTGCTAGAACTGAAGATTTTGCCAATAATGACCTTGTTAGGATATAAATTTTTATACTGATCAGTCATCACAAACACAGCAATTTTTTAATGCTTTTTCTGGGTTTTTTTTGTAACATTGCATAACTAGAATTTTGTGCAACAAGCAATGGAATGTACCAGGGAAGAGGGCACACCACCTCTTTCAGAAAGCAGTGACCAGATGTCCTAGGCCTGCCTTGGGAACAGTACTGGCATGGTAGTTTTTTGCCCTGAATTATAATGCACAACAAGAAACAGGGAAAATCGGAATCACAGCTGTAGCAAATCACTAAGCACCAGAGCCACAGACAGCGAGCAGAAGACAATTCCCCAGATGCCCTTCCCATTCAATTTTCTGTGCCTTTGGCACTGTCTGTAAGTACTTATGCTGAATCTCATGACCTAAATGCAGAAGGGGTATCTTTTCTTTTTAATCATCTAACTGTAGAAGGAAGATATGGTTTAAAACAGCACAGCCCAGTGCCAGGAATAAGAAATTTTAGGAACTGGTCTTGCCTCTTGATGATTTCAATGACACAATTAATGTCCTGATCTTAAACCACTTAATATTATAGCCATAAAGAAACAAAATAAGGAGAGAGAGGAACCCAAGCAACTCTGTATTACACAGCATTTCCAAGCTGTATGGATTTAGTACACAGGCACAAATACCCAGAGCAAGACAGGGCAGAGCAGGGAAAGCTACTTCAAAAAAATCTTCTTCAATTTCACATTCAGCTTTCAGGCTGAAGGCAACTAAACAGATCCTATCTGCTTGGCACAGGATGCACTAAAGAAGATATAGGCTAGCAAGCAAAGTACAAGTCTAAATTTTGCATATATTATTTTGCCAAGCCACAGAGCAAGCGCTTACAGTACGTTGTTACTATTACCTGCACTCCCTGAACCAGAGCTCACACGTGCATGTCTACTTGCTGTGCCATTGCACCTCTATTTCCAATACTTACTTTTGACTAGAAGCATGAAAATTAAATTCCAAAAGAAAAACAGATCAAAAGTCTATTCGGTTTCCTAACCCTTTCTCTTCCCTCCTCTCTATATTTCAGACCTTATTTAATAAATTCATTGGCGTATCTGCAGGATTTTGCCTCAAGTTCTGTTTGTGTCACTCATAGGATATCACTGATATCCCACCTTCAGTTGCAATCTTCAGGAATAAGCACCACCCTGGGCACCCTATGGTATTCTGTCATCCTTTAGTACCACACTTACAGGCACACTTTATTCCTTTCTGTGCTAACCCTGATGACAGATGTCTGTTGTCTCTCCATTCAGTGCGTGTCAGAGCAGCAACGGTTTTGATTTGCCCTCTGATCCTTTGAGTTTTACTTTGCTTTAATCAAAGGCTGAAAAAACCATTCTAGCAAGACTGCATGAGAGTAGGTGTCCAGGAGAAACACAAGTGTAGGGTGTGGTCTCTGTGTTCAGCAGTATCAAAATAGTGTCTCTCTCCATAAATGAAAGTTTGAAGAAGAAAAGTATAACAGACCCTTTTTTTGTGTAAAATGGGGACATCCATAATGTTCCTCTAATCACGGAAAGGTAATGTGGGTACCTATGGCAGCTAGATATTCTCATTCTGCTTCAGGTAATCATCTAGAAAAATTAAAACTGTCTCACATAAGTATGTGAAGATTACTAAAACGGAAGGCAACAGGGCAAAGATAGAAGTAAAATAAAATTTTTTTAAAATACTCCCTCTATGCAAGATGTCAAGTCCTAGTCAGATTATAAAAGGGATTAAATAACTTCAAAGGAAAATTAATACATAAAGTTGATTCTTAATATCAGAACCTGGTCTGCCTGAGCACAAATGTTAGAATTCCTTTAGATCTCAAAAATGTTAATTTCTTTCTGCCCTCTAACAGCACAAATTGCCTTGTTGGGTGAAGTGCCCTTGGACAAATGGCCATCAAGTAATTTGTCAGTTTTACCTGTCTAAAACCTCTGTGTTTCTTTACAAGACAGAAAATATAAGGAAGGAAGATGCTGACATATGATAAACTGTCATCATTTTACTGGATATATTCAGTAATTCTCCCGTGGCTATTTATAGTCATGCTGAAATTTAGGAAGATTTACCAACCTGCTGGTATTGCCTTCCCTGTGGGGAAAAAAACCAACTTCCTTACATATCTCAAATTTTTTCTAAAGCAGTGAATAAAAATGCAGTAAAAAATGAATGTTCAGAATTTTTTACAGCACTTTTTTATCCCTCCAATTATCTGGTTTTTATATTTAATCTTGGCCATTTTATGTTGCAGCAGGTTTGTACACCATCCTGAACTAAGTTGCAAGTAACCTTATTCTTTGCCAGACTTCATTCATTTTGGGTCACCTGTAGAACTTAACTGCCCCATGAAAATTGTGCAGGTTTTAATAAAAATTGGTTTTGGAGCCCCAAACTAAGGACACAATGTAGTGTTCAAGAAATCTAAATATTAAATAGTGCAACTAAAACCTAAATCATTTTAGTGGAGGTTTTGCTTTGAAAACAAAATAGGAACGGAATGCCCAACTCTCTTAGTCTTCTAGGAAATATTTTATCCTAAACTAATATAATTAAAATTAAGTTAAGGACAAATTGATATTTTCCACAGTTCATTAATTAAACCAGAATTAACTGAGAGTTATTTTTCTTACGTCTGATTTTCCCCAACCTCTAGGATTTTTTCAGAGGATCCTGAATTCAGTGCAACTGAAATAACTATTCATTGTATCGCTACAGGTTTTCTAGGGTCAGTTTCTGGTGTGAGTCTCCTGTTAGCTTTTGTTGGATTTTGTATCACCCAGATAAGTCTTATTAATCATAAGCATTGTAGTGACAGCTGTGGTCACCACTTGGGACAGGATAATGAGGACTGCTGCCCAGATCTCTGGGTTTAAGGGAGTATTAGATATAGACGTGCAGTCCAGCATGAAGCAACTCAAGGTTTCATGGATATTTTGTGTCAACAGAAGAATGGCAGGATTCAGGAATCACTGGTTCCTTTCTGGGCTCTGAGGAGAACTGATCTACACTGGCCACAGTCTATTCTTTCTTGGTCCCTGTTTCTTTCCTTCCTCTTGTTCCTAGTTCATAGTGCTTTTCTTTCTTCAGGTTGCTCATTGACATCCTCATTGCACACAACCAGGCTCCTCAACCGCATCTCAGTTTTTCTCCGTACTTCCAGGATCTGACCTTCCCTGTGTTGTTACCTCTATACAGGTGCTGTATTTCATTATTTAGCTTTGCCAGCACCTCCAAGAAATATTCCCCTAAAGCCTTGTGAGAAGTCCTTGCCTTCCCAGACTACATCTTGATGTTCTTCAGTTCCAAACTAGGTGTCCTGCAGGATTTTGTATCTAGTGTCTTCCCACAGGAACAAAAGAATGGGATCTTTCAGCCCAGATGACAATTTTTTTTTAGTATAGGAAACTGCTTCCTAAACCAGAAGAAACTTTGGACAAAAACCAAATATTACCTTCTCCAGATCTCCTTTAACTCCCAGATCAAACTTAAGCAGACACAATTTATAAGTTTATACCCTTTTCCTTTGTGCCAATATTCCACCTCCCATGTTAGCTGATTTACTTACAAATTGCAAGCATGTCCTCTTTTTTTGTTTTTACTAAACTAAATAAGATATGCTCTAAACTAAATAAATTCTGCTCTTCTAATCCGCCTCCTCCAGGTAAAGTTTTCCATTACCCACTCATTTTAATTCTCCTGCTCTGCACCTGTTTGAGTCTGGATTCATCTTCATTAATCGTAATCATCCAGAATAGAACAAAATGTTGCAGACTTGGCCCTAGACATTAGCACTAATATGTTCTTTTCTGTACTGGAGATGCTACATCTTAAGCTTTCACATACATTTTTAAGGCTATGAATGTCAGACTGATGTCTCATATATTCCCATAATGGACTTAGACTTCCTGTTGCTTTATCCTCATTAATTTTTAGGAGTTGACAAGTTCCAAATTTATTGATGAAATTTGTGTTATTCATCGCTAAAACCCACTTCTATAGTACTGAACCCTATTTGTGCCACGCCAGTTGTCAGTGATATTCTGAAGTGTACCCTGAATTATATTCTAACTCTTCTTGAATATTGTCAGTGCCTTACAACTGCTTGTTATCACATTTAGCACACTACCATTTTTGGTGTCAAGGTCATTAATAAAAATATTTAATGAGTTCTGTCTCAAAACTGATCTTTGAGGAGTAATCACTCTACAGCCAGATAGATGCTCTTTCAGCACATCGTAGAGCTCCCTCTATTTTTTCCTTACTAATCTTATAATTGTCCTATAAAAACTGCATCATCTACACTACAGCTAAACTAACAGCTTCCTACATGACATCAGAGTGAAGAAAAGACAAAGAAAATGCAGTATCTGTAAAATCAATTCCCTAACAAAGAAGGGTGTGAAGTCATTAGAGTGTGAGACATTGTCAACAGAATGAAGTAATATTTTATCAGATTTTCACTTACTTTATGCTTTTAGTTGTTTTCCCCGTGAACATTTCTGCAAAGACGTACCATGCCTAGGAGGCCAAACACATGGACCCTGTTATAATGCCCATGCCCCCACCACACACATCTCAAGTATTTTTATTGTGCTTGTTGCCATTTTGTTATATGATCCAAACACACAATAGTTCTGTTCAAACTCCTTGCTATGAACCTTTCAAACATGTGTCAGTTCTCTCTGGATTCTGCAACCAGTGGTGTATCCAACCACAGCGGCTCAAGAGCCCTGTGTTCTTTGTATGCTGCTTCCAGTTCAGATGAGCTTATTTTGAGTTCTAAACTCTCACTCTTTTACACTCCCTGGCCTAAACCCTGTACTAAACATCCCATCCTTCTCACAGAGGTAGATAGCTACCCATCTATTAGGTAGCTCTGCAGATGTTCAAAATCAACACCCACCAATTCGCCTGCCATACCCAATATGAAGTACATCTGCAAACCAGGCTACAGTAGGATCTGAAGAAGGGAGTGACCCCCAGCTGGAAATCATTTCCACACAGGAGGAGAGACAATCCTGCTCTCGAGGGCCGAGAATTTAATTATTTAATTTCTCCTCAACCCAAGATTCTCAGTGTAAGGCTCTGTGTGTGCCCAGATGGCCCTGCTGTCCTGCTAGTCTTGCCTGTTGTTATTCCCTCAGGCACACTGGCTCCAGGGCTCCAAACAAGTTAGCTACACCCAGTCCACCAGTAATTTGCTGTGCAAAGGAGTGGCTTGCAGGGATGTTTCAGTGCAAGTGGCAGCCAGGCTAACAGCACTAGAGCTGGGAAGGATGTGGCTTTCATCTCTGGCCCTTAGGATGGCTCTCTATCTGGCACTTAACAGAAACCAGATGAATCTGAGGACAAGAACATGATTTTGAAAAGTGAGTTCAAGGCAGCAGGATGCATCTTCCAGCTAAAGCTGGGATTTAAGGACACACCAATGCTACCATCTTAATTAGGGGCCAGGACACAAACCGGAGCCCCAGCCTGCTGAGGCCCCACACTACTTACCTGCTGATTTGTAATCTAGCCCATGTCAGCTGGCTCTCCAAGAAGGGTGCGGAGCTGGGATGTGCTGCAAGTCTGACAGCTGCAACTAGCAAGCAGTTGGCAGTGGCCGTGCTCAAAAAGAGGTTTCTTCCGAAAGAAGCTCCAGCCCACCTTTCTACACAGCCAAGAGAGGGATGTCTCACACCTCTGGACTCCTTTAAAACCACAAATAGTGTCAAAATAGTGCTGATATCTTCATCATTGTGAAGCAGTACAGCAGGCTCTGACTATAAATGATTTCTTCAAAGTCAAGTAGGAAACCTGTTGGCACAAAAAAAGGAAAAAAAAAAGGTCAGTTTTTCCAAATTTCAGAGATAATTTCAGCCATATTTGTTCACACTTTAAAAGAAAAATTAAAGCTTTACAGTTGAAGATGGATGATCTATTCATAGCAAATAATGTAGCCATCAAACAGAGACTTTTAGTCACTTGATGTATTATCAATGAATAGACTGATTTTTATGAATATGCTCATTAGCTGTAATTGTTTAACAAATGATTTATCTGAAAAAGTTTCATCCCCTGAGTTGTCTCTGATCTACTTGCTTTTTGATTATTCTCTAGATGTGGTACATGATTACTTTGCTCCCTCATAGAATAAGTGAAATATTAGCAGTATCTGTGAACACTTGCAGCATGAATATTCATTTGTGAATGCAAATGTTGTATGCCTTGTCATTAAAGGCATCCATTATCGCCCTATGAAGAGTAGTTTGACTCTTTTTAAAAATAAATGTCATTTATTGTGACATCTATTCATTATCAAGGTTACTCTAAAATACAACTAAGTAATTACCTTTAAATGTTAATTCATCTCTTGCTGCAAATATTTTTTCTTTTAAATACAAATTTTAAATGCTGCTGTAAACAGAGAAATGGGCTTCTTAACTCTTGCACTGCCAAGTGTGGGTTATTTTCAGAGAATGAGCATGTCTACACTGAAACCCATCATTTGATAAGAATTTTCACTCACATATACTATGTGTTCCTGAAAGAATTTACACTGTAAGAGGCTGAGAAGAGTGGCATCCAAAAGTTAAAGAGAAAAAAAAAAAGAGAGAGGGAAGAAATATGAGACATTCACAGGAAAAACTAAATTCCCCAGAAAGCAATAAAAATGCCATAAAGTAAACAAGTTGAAGTGCTGTGGAACAGTTAAAAACCTCGACAGCATGTAACGATAAATTACTCAAGAGAGGAGGACACTGAAGATGGAAATTCTGCTTGTAATTCAGGCATATTAAAGGAAACTTCAGATCTGTGTAAAGGGCTGGCATTAATTTATTTGCTTACACTGGAAAATATTACATATTGTTTTGAAATTGTTTTTTTCTTTATCCAGAAATAGCACTCTGAGTGCTACTGCTGTGCTGTTGCAATAGCTTCTCACATGTAAAATTAATATCTGCTAAATATGGCATACCAAGCGAGGTAGTGACAAATAATGGACCACAATATGATTTGTTAGGAGTTCTTCTGATGTTCTGCTAAAGAATATGGTTTTAAACGCTCCGGTGTTTGGCGTACCCACAGTGAATTGCCCTTATAAAAGCTCTGCTGAATATTTTTAAAAACAGAGCTTCAAAAGCCTTAGAAAGAAATTCAGATCCCTACTTGGTGACACAGAGTTTCAGGGAATGGTTGTAATAATTGCATAGAAATGTTTTCATACAGTTCAGCAGGAAGCTGACAATCTCTTACGTCATCACTACCAATGAGACTATAGACATTTCTTATTAGCTATGAGAAAATGAAGCAGATTATGCGATGAAAGGTAAAGGAAGTTAAAGCTCTTTCATCCATAAAACAGTAAATATAAAAAGAACAGCAAAACATGGGTGCAGAAGCCAAGTATCTCTTTGGAAGGTGTTACCTGCTCACTGCAGCAATTGCTAAATAGAGGTAGATCAGCAGGAGAAACAGGAGGCCTTCTCACACATCTACAAAGGAAGGAAGAAAAGAAGCTGCACTCTAAGCCTGCAAATAGTAAGTCAGAATGGGCCAAAAAGGATGCCATGGATCAGCTGCCATAATGGAGTGAACTGTGTAAATATGTCCAGAAATTAAAACCTGGGACCTACTGTGGAGGAATACAAGACTGAAGAGACTGACTCCGACCCTTGTGTTGTAAGTACTGTGTATCTTCAGTCAGGAAGATGGACATGCTCGACAAAGCCCCATTTAGTCCTGGGGCTTGGCATCTGTGGAGAATCCTACCAGGAGTCTGACTCTTGCTCTTTCCATGAGCTTCCACTGAAAATGTGCAGTATCTACCACTGGAGGACTACACTTGGTACCTGGAAACAGAAAAACAGAAGCAAAGATAATAAAACAGTGGAGCAACTAAGGAATACAGTGTGTTTAGAGTAATTACAACTCCAGGAGTAAAAAGGGAAAGGTCCAAAGAAGAATTTGGGATCTTTGTGGAGGTGGGTAGAGCCACAGCAAAGAATGCTAACTTGTTTTGATACGTGAAATGAAAAATAGAGTAGACTCAGAATGTGGAAAAAAACACAGACCAAAACAGAAATCTGCTTTCGAACAGAGTTGCTATATTTGTGATAAACAAAATCATTTTCCAAAAGAGTCTAAACAAGAATAAAATGGGCTGATAAGAGCAGGTGTGTATATATTTTCAAGAAACAAAATATTCAGGAACAATCAAGATCATTATAATAGCATCACTAAGGATTTCCAGGGGAAGAACTAGGTCCAGCAACTTGAATAGTACCTTGAATATAAATGGAGCATGTGTTAATTTCAAATTGGATAGCAGACATCAAGTCCAGTTGCATATCAAAATTACAATAAAAAACTGAAAAGAAAACCTAGTCATGTGGAACACTGGTGGTAAATATAACATTTTACATTGGAAAGACCACTTCTAGTGTGAATACTTGAGAACTGGTAATTAAGTGCAATAAAATCCTGACAGATTATGTAAATTTGCTCTGGTCTTTCTTCTGTGCTCTACTCTGTGTAACTAAATTTTATTTTAATACTAATATCTTCAAAATTGTGCTGCTTGTGATGGTTAGGGTACCAAAGGTAAATCAGGCTATTCAGATGCTTCACTGTAAGTTATTCCTTTCTGGTTCTTCTGTCTTAATATAGATGTTTGAAATTTCCAAAATATAGCTAAAGCTATGCTGCCTATGCCCATCTTTTTATTGATATATTATTCATACAACACAGATTGAAGACAAATTGCCTCAATAAATTGTGTTATTTGATGCAACAGCGGTTATAATACGGTTCTTTTTGTGTTGGCATCACTGGAAAGATATTTCATTGTTGTAATGTCATAGAGATTTTTATATTTTTTTCAGTTTAGCACCATGCAGTTTATTGCTTTTAGTTGACGTTTTGGTTTTTATTCCCGTGCCACCAGATATTCCATTTAAAAGTCATAATCGTATGACTTCCTTTATGGTGAATGAATTCTACCTTGTAAAAATCCTTAATAGAATTTAATTGAATTCATTGGGGTTTTCAGTGGTTCATTCTCTCCTGAATAAGAATAGACAAAAATTTCTCCCTCTCTAAACTAGTGGTGAAAACATTCTTTTATAATATTAGACTTAGGAATAGAATATTTTCTTAGATTCCCACTTGAAATACTGCACCATCAGTTCCTGGAATCTTCCTGGCATAAAAATTTTTAAGGCATGAAGTAGTTTCTGAAGGTAAGGGAGCCTGCAGGAAACCCTAAATCCCAGTACTTGCCTCAGGTTTAAGAAAAATTTCATCTGAAATCTGGTTGCTTTGTTAATTGATTGATTTTGTCCAAAAGGGTGATGCAGTAGAAGAACTGCATGAGTAAAATTGGGAATTTTCTGTATTTTGGCTAAATATCTTCATAAATATTTCTCTCTAGCCAGTGTGTTGGGTGTCTTCACTGATACCATTATTCTGTGTGCATATAGTTGAATGAGGAGGATTCAGAAAGGAATAATATTTCAAGATTTGAAAGCACTTAGGCTACTTGTGCTACTTAGAGAAAGTGTCAGCATACAACCCAAAATGCATGGTGACACCCTCTCTCTAAAATAATTTCTTGTCTTTCTTGTGAGTTTCCAAATATATGACAAAAGAGAGTGAGAAAAAAAGAGACAAATATAGATGCTGATAATTATAGGAAAAGCCTTCTGGCACGTCCAGAAATAGAAGGCAAACTTCTGACTCATATGTCTGCATCCTGGCCACTGCACCACACTGCTTTTCCTACAGACTTATTTTTATGGAGTAAATGCATATTTCATAAATATCGAGATTGAAATATATTGTAAAATTGTCACCAAAAACTCATTTTAAGTACTGTTAAGCGTTTACTGTGTTTATACACATTTTAAAATAATGTCGCACAAGAAAGCCCCCAGACTGCAAGATGTTACATAATTTCACTACTACTGCTTAATGTTTTATAAATCATCGATGTTAATCTGTCTGAGCTGCGCTATGGAAATCTTTCAAGTATAAGTAATTGGAATTTTGCAAGGATCTTTATTTTATGAAGAAATACAAAAATGCCAAATGATTAAGGTGTTTTCACGAACAAAGACACTATGCTATTGTGAATTAAATTAGTTTTAGCTTAACATTTTGTCAACATAGAGGAACACTGTGTCTCTCTGATCTTCATTATCCATTCTCTCTGACTTCATTGCTTTTAGGAAGACATTTTGTAAACAGTTTGAAGGATATTTTAATTAAAAAAGCCTAAATATAAAACGTTCTGGTTTCTAAGAAATATATGAGCTTAGTATCTTAAATATGTTGTCCACGTAGTGTTTGCTGTCTTAAATGTGTGTCCCTTTTGCTCAGTTCACTGAGTTCTAGAAGCTCAATTTGCACTTTTTGCATACAAGTATCCCCCTGTTTCTTGGAGACATAAATTATATGGAGAGATTCCAGTACCTGAAGGGAGCCTACAAGAAAGATGGAGGGAGGCTTTGTAAAAAGGTGTGCAGTAACAGGACAAGGGGGAAAGGCTTCAAACTGAAAGACAGTAGCTTTAGATTAGATATTAGGAAAAAAATTCTTTACTGTTAGAGTGGTGAGACACTGGAACAGATTGCCCAGAGAAGCTGGGGGTGGAACATCCCCGGAAGTGTTCCGGGCCGGGCTGGATGGAGCTCTGAGCAACCTGGTCTAGTGAAAGGTGCCCCTGCCCATAGCAGGATGTTGGACCTAGATGACCTTTAAGGTTCTTTCCAACCCAGGGCATTCTATAATTCTGTGATTCTATAATACATATTAGGGAAGCACACGAAATACATATCGAAAGTCACGCATTTATGCAGATCAGTAGAAATAACATACATATATGCCAACATTTTTTATATTTATGACTTTTGGGCAAACCAGCACTGTCTCATATTTTAATATATGGGAAAGGAGAAGGTTTGGGATTTGTGGAACATCATTTTCCCTTCTATGTGCACAAGCAACCAAGTAGGATGGTGTACTTGGCACAGGCAATTATCTTCAGGAGAATAGCCTAGCTACAGCCACTGGTGGTATGTGGGCAAAAGGAGACAGGAATAAAATCAGCTCCTATTTAGTTTAAAATCTAAATGTTCAAGACATAATAAATCAAAAGACCAGAAGAAATGAAGACTCTATATTATATGCTGATGTATGGGCAACAGGTGAGAGATATTCAGACTGCTTCCTTATGAGCACATATTTCACTTATTCACTGAAGCAGGAAGGGGGCATATTAATCAATTTTTTAAAAACTTGATATATTCTAATATATTCCTTCTAAGGGATGAAACAGCAAAAGCAACAGAGGAAGGGTGCTCTTGATCATTCAGCACTCCCAAGTCATTGAATGCCTGAAACCAAAAAGTTTTCAATCATTATGTACCACCATTCCAACAGAAAAATCACAATATGTATAAGGTGAGGATGTTCTTGCTTCCATCAAATCTGAGTGAAGAGTGAGCTCCAAAAGTATTCTTTAATAACATTCAGGGAGGAAAGTTAATTACTGTGCATCCTTTCTCTTTGTCTAGCAGATATTTCAGCAAAAAACCACACTTATGCCCATGGAACTTGTAAAACTATAAGTGAATATTTCCTGACCTGTAACTGTGTTTCACCATGGGGACATTGTGTACTACAGAAATTGCTTGATTATCAGGCTTGTGATGCCTAATTCAGTGGGAGTGATAGAGTCTGATTTAAATTTCTTATGTGGAAACACAATATATAACTGTGTAACCAGTATGTTCTAGACTTGATGCTTTAATAGGGCCAACGTAGAAATGCTGAAAACAGCTATGAGTCAAATCAGTCGAGAAAAAAAATATAAACGGAAGCATCTGAGACATGACTGGAACTACTTCACATTATATTCAAAATCCACTGTCTAAAAAAGTGGAAAAATATCCGCACTGCTTATAAAAGCAACTTAATAATGGAAAAATCAGGTACAAAATTATATTTAATTTATATATGTATGTATATGTATTTTAAAAATGAAATGGGGAGTTTATCCATAAACGTTCAAAGTGTTCTGACTGTGGTTCATTATTTTAAAATGTGTATAAGCATGGGGTAAACTCTCAACACAGTGCTCATAATAAGCTTTTGATGAGAATACTCTTCATTCCTCTGTTTAATATTTATGAAATAAGCATTTACTTAGTGAAAGTAAGCCTTTAAGTGAGGCACATTTCTCTGTGACCAGAATGAAATGAATATAAACAATATGTTAGAAAGTAAGAGTTGTAGGAAATATATAAAATGAGGAAACAGGAACATGATGAAAAACCTCTAGTCAGCAGAGTTAAAAACAATGCAAATTAGGCTTTTAAATAAACTAGGAACAAAAGAAACCCTGAAAACAGTGTCAATCTATTGTTTATAGATAGAAATTCTGGTCTCTGTCTTGGCTCAGCTCAGAATTCCACTGCAACAATGATGCAGACTCAGTGCAGGAGGAGGTGGTAGACTTACTCCGCTTAATTGAGGAAAGGCAAAGTGGTCTGTCAGAAATGTGCTTTTCCAGCCAGGGGATGATGCAGCTAAACCCTCTGGTGATGAGGGCACAGGGATAGTTCCCATGGTACCAACACTCTGGTCTCTTCTGCTTCAATGCTTCCTTAAGTGAGGTGTTCTAAAGGAGCACATCCGTGTAACTGTATCTCAGACAGGAGCTGATTTTTGTTGGTGAATTGGGTTTGCACGGCCAAGCTTTGGTAGTGGGGGCGCTTATAGGGGCGGCTTCTGTGAGAAGCTGCCAGAAGCTTCCTCCATGTCCAATACAGCCAATCCCTGGCAGTTCCAGTGCTGCTAGTCAGGGCAGGGCCAGCTAGAAATGGTGGTAACACCTCTGTGATAACATTTAAGAAGAAAGAAAAAAAAGATATTGCACAACTGTAATTGTGGCAAGAGAGCAGCGGGGTGAGAACATATGAGAAAAACAACACTGCAGACACCAAGGTCAGTGGAGAAGGAGGGGGAGGAGGTGCTCCAGGCACCGGAGCTGGAATTCTTCTGCAGCCCATGGTAAAGACCATGGTGAAGCAGCTCTGCCCTTGCAGCCCTTGGAGGTCCATGGGGATGCAGAGATACACCCACAGTCCATGAAAGTGATCCAGGTTGCAGCAGTTTGCAGAGATCTGTTGCTTGTGGGATGGACTCACACTGGACAAGTTCATGGAGAATTGTCTCCCGTGAGAGGCACCCCAGATTGGAGCAGGGGAAGAACTCCTTATCCTGACCAGTGGGAGAAACAACATGCAATGACCTGACCATAATCCCCATTCCCTGTCCCCATGCAGTGCCAGGGAAAGAGGCATAGCTGGGAGGGAGAGAGGGAGGGAGGGAGAGAGGGGTGGGGGGAAGATGTTTCTAAGGATTTATTTTACTTCTCGTTATCCTGCTCTGATTTTATTAGTAATAAATTCATTTAATATCTCTAATTAGAACCTGTTTTACCTGTGATGATGGTATTTGGTGAGTGATCTCTTGCACTCCTTATCTCAACTCATGAAACCTTCATTATATTTTCTCCCCCCTGTTCAGCTGTGGAGGGGAGTGAGAGACATGCTTTGGTGCCTGGAATCCAGCCAGGGTCAACCCAGTACACTTGTCTTGATCTTCCTACTGGGAGCTAAGTATTTACCTTTTGTTTGTTTGTTTGCTTGCTCTCTCTGAAGACTCCCTGGAAGGCTGAGCGAAGAGGACCTCTGTAAGACCTTGCATTCCCACCTCGCCTATAGCATGCGGGTCAGGCAGCTGTCAAAGAGCCTTGATCACCTTCCAACAAAATGATGGAGAGCCAGAAGCCTGGAAGCTCAAGGATTACTGGCCTGCAAACTTCTCAGCACCTGGCTCTTTTGCAATCCAAACTCTCATGGGAATCTGGAAGACTACTAATGAGCTAGGAGAAGCAAGGGCCACAGGGTCTTCAGTTAAGGGTCAGAGAGTTACATGAACTGCCCCAGAGCCGTGATTCTTGGCCTTCCCTTTTCCAAAAGGACTTCATCTGTCAGGGCTTTGACTGCATACTCTAAAAGTGAATGTATTGCAAATCCTGTGAAAAAAAACCCTGTCTGCACCGGTCCTGATATCAGCTACAGGAAGAGGTAGTCTTGGAGACTGGAGATGACTCAAGCTCTAGCTTCCCTTCTGGGGAGGAGGAGGTGAAAAAACATCCCAGCACAGGACACAAAGACATTTTAGGTAGTGTGAGGTGGAAGAAAACAGCCTATCAGAACTGTGTTATTGCAGATGGGAAAATACATTGGGAATGGTATTCCTAGTCCCACAGACACAGTCACCTATCGATGCTGATGCACTCATCCAATGTCACTATGCCCCAAACAATTATTTAGTCAGGCTGGAGCTTGGGGGTCATCCATGGGATCATCAATCAGTATGGCAGCACTGTTTGTGTGTGTACAGCAAAGTGTTTACAGAATAACGGGAGAAAGGGGAGGTCAGAGGGGTTTCTGTAGGACCAGTAGCCAGAGGAAGGCACTGCCTGGAATTTCTTAACACGGACTTGGGAGCAGGTCTCAAAAGCTGTCATAGGCATCACACTGTACCTACCAACATGCTCTTCGGACATACCCTGAATCCCACAATAAGAAGGTCTTGACATCTTTCCATTTTGATGGATGCTACACATAAATAAATGGTAGAAGGACTTCTGCATCCAAAGCAGTTTGGTAGACACAAAGAAAATCACCAAATAGAAGCCAACAATTTTTTATGTCCTTTCTGGTCCACAAAGAGCACACAGCTTTTTAAAATTACATTTATGGAAGCTGTCTGTTCCTTGTCCTGGACGATGTTTTCAGAGTTGGCTATGGTTTTGCTTAGTCTCATCTCAAACTTTTAGTCCCTCATTCAGTGCACCTACACCCATCTGTAGGCAACGCTTTGTGTGATTTGGGAATGCCCAGCACCTTTTCAAGTCAAGTCCTTCTTTTTCTCAGGACTTCTTCCAACCACACAGTTAATTGTCACACCACTGTGAGCCCCATGCCAGAGGTAAGTTTTCAGCTCCATTCCTCACAACATGCCTGGACTAAAACTCATGGTACAATCTTCTAAAAAAGGCACCATCCCAGCTTTGCTGTGGCATACTTAATTCACTTAAAGCCCAGGGCATTTCAGCAATGTTGGACTGGAAAATCAGTGCAGTTCTACATTGCATTGAAGGTCACATCTGAAGCTTTTTTATGTTAAGCAATCATAGATCTATGTTTCCAAAAGCAATGTTGTTTCGGAAATTTCAGTTTTACAGGTGCTTAATCAAAAAGGCTGTAAAGAATTAATTTTCTGTGAAGCTACTGAGGATTTGCCTTAGAAATAAACTCTTACAAAAAGAAGAAACTATTTTAAAAAAAGACAAAAAGAGGCACTATCACATTGCTTTCTCTACAGTAATATTTTCCCAAATTTGTAAAACAAATTGATTTTTGGAGAATGCATCAAATCTCCTCTTTCCTTTCTATCTCTCTCTCTAAATATGGTTTGAACCAATACTTCAGATACATGTATTTTAAGCTGTTTACTTTAAATTGTGATTTGCATACTGCCAAGTATTTAAATGTAGTTGTAATTACAGTGGTTGGGAGTGACAAACATCAGGAGACCATCTATCAAGCTAATTTATCTCCCTATCTGTATCAGTATCAATGCACTCACTGTTCTTCTTTTACAGTATCCGAGATAATATGGTATTTACAGTGTTATGTGTTTGCCAGATGCATGTTAATTAAGCAAGAGGAGATTTAAATGTGTCTTTGGCTGGTTTCTTCATTCGGCTGTCTTGAGAAATACTCAAAAGTAATTTCCATTAACTGCTGTGCTATTCACTGGTGAGGACAGAAATGGTCATTAGTGACTCCCTGCTGCTGAATGCAGCCCTCCACTTCATCATAATTCTTGGGGAAGGTTTGCTTCAATGCTAAAAGAAACTCTATGTATCATTGTTCCAAAACCTCTGCCTTGTCGCAAATGCCAGCATAGATTGATATTTATTTTTAAGCTTAGAATGTGAGTTATAACAGCTGAAACAAAATCTGTGCATTAGCAAAGGGATCACATTTTCTAACAAACTTCTGGAAAAGGGGAAAAGAGCAGTCGTGAGTCCAATTAATCTGGTATTCTCATAAAAACCTAGGCCTGGGTCTTCAACATCTTAAACCAGGAAAAGATTTTGGAAGATTTCTTTTTCACCTTTTCTGTTTCCTTCTTTGTGCCAACATGATGTGCAAAACTGTCTGGAACAGGATAGGGGTGGTGACACTGCCAGATAAACACAAGGAAATTACTTACTGCTTATTCATGCCCTGTGCCATTCTATGCTGTAGACTCCCTAGGGCTGAATTTATTTAGCAAATCATTTTAGGATGTACAGACCTTGCTTGGTAGGCCTTCCTGTGTTGTATTTTCACACAGATGAACTGTTCTTGAAGAGTTTCTCCATTCTATAGGACAAAAATAGATTTTTCTTTAACAGCAGACGACTACTGTACATGTCCTTGTCCCACCCAGCTATTCCACAACCAGTGTATTTACTGCACAACCAGTACATTTACTGTGAAATTCGGAAGAAAATGTCACTTGACATTATTTTTATAGTTCCCATATTTTTCTCTCAATGTTTCTCGAGGTTGTAGCAGAATAGAATCTTGTTCCCCATCAACATTGTGATAGAAAAAAGAAACAAGTGGCTGTTGGTTTGGGGTTGGTTTTGTTTCTATAGTATTTTTTACTTTCTCCACAGCATTGTGACTGTTTAGGAATGTGATAAACCTTATCTTGCTAGGAAGTAACTAGAGGATGATTTTTTAGTGGCAGTTCAGTCCTAGTTAAGACATACTATGTGAATACACACAAGGCATCAGTTTTCAAATATCTTAATTAATGGGCTTAAAACCATCAATAAATCAATCCATGGAAATTCATGCTGGAGGAGGGGGGAAGCAGTACAATGAATCACTGCACTTTTGGCAATTTCATGTGCTTAATCACTATGGATCTGTGAAGATCTGTGTCTTTTAGGTACACTGTCTTGCAAAGGTACCAAATGATCTTTCACTCCCTCCAAAATTCCCTCTTAGTCTTTTAAATAGACTCTCCCCTCCAAAAGAGCATATGAAATGTCCCTTTAATTATACAGGCACCTAAACCTACCCATAAATTGATGCTAACATGCATATCAAAGATTTTCTACAGAAGCATACAATGCCAGAAGCACTTTTCTGTTTCATAAAAATCTTAATGAAGCTTAAAACAGCTACTTCTAACATCTTTACTTAGAGATATAGAACCTTGTAGGGTTTTTTAATAAATACACTCACTGATTTCTTTAATTACATGCAATAAAGTGTACAGGTTTATGTACACATCAAATGAATAAAATGATGTTACCTAGACAAATTATGTTCTCGTGCATGGAGAATATCTATTAAAATAGGAATGAGGACCTGTGCTGAGTCTATGAACTCTGACTGCCTTGAGAGGAACAGTGTGATTTATGACTTACAAGCAAGCTGTCCTCTCCACCAAGAAACTGCCTCTCATTCCCTTCCAATTTGGGGAAATTTTCATTACTTTTCAGCATTTTTGGTTAGGGAGTACTGGCCAGGTATGGGTTACAGACAACTAAAAAATAGAGGAAAATTCCATTTCGCACCTACACAATTGTGACCAGTGGGGAGGTTTGTGGTTTGCAATTATTAAAGGAAATGCACAGTCTTTGCAAGTATAGGGTCTTACTTATTTCCTTTCTTTGAGGAATGATAATACAGTAAATCATACACCTATGAAGTTTTATTAAATATTTATCATAAAGATTTACCAGCCTTATTAGTTTCACCTCTGCCAGCAGAAGAGCTTTCACAAAATGGAATGGGATTTCTATTTTACACTTCTCAGCCTTTGACTACAATGCATTAAGACAACACAGTGACTTATTTTTGCAGATGTGTTTTTCTTTCTTTGAGAATAATTTTCTCCCTGGTTTTGTTTAATTTTACACTTGACTGAGGTGTATAAACCTCCTTCGAGCTGAGGTAATTTCAGAAAAACACATAAGTGGGTTAAAAAAATGTTTGAATCATAATTTTGAAAAAAACCCAAATCTAGTTGCAGCAATAACATAATTATCTGGAGTCTGAACAGAATTTGCTTAAGAAAACCCATGGCTTGTGGCAGTGGCACAGCAGTAGTTTAAGAAGCACTACTCCCAGCTTAGATCAAGTGATGGACGGGAGATAGGTGCTCCATTTCTAACTTGACCTCAAGCTTTCTGACTCATGTCATGAATCAAGCAAGGCCATCCAGAGCTGGTTGTCCAGGACTGTGTCCACATGGTTTTGCAACATCTCAAAGGATGGAGACTCCACAGCTTCTCTGTTGAACACCGTTCCAGTACAAAACCACCTGACAAAAAAAAAAAATTGTGTTTTCTGATGTCCAGGAGGATTTTCATATGTTTCAGTTTGTGCCCATCGCCTTATATCCTCAAGGCAAGGGGACCTTGAGGACAGTGGGATCTCACCCTTCATTCAACAGTTAAAATCCAAATGAGAAAAAGAGCCCTTGAAAATGCCTCACATTGCCATTATGCTAAATATGAAGTGAGATCAATGAGTCAGAACTGGAGTTTGCATTGCCTTTATGATGCAGATAGTCAGTTTGTTATTTTAGGTCAAAATCCTAGTTATGTACTGATCTGTGCAATGGGACACCTGCTTCCTGCCTGGATCTGTCCGTCTTCCTCCAGCAACCTAACAAGGTTTCAGGCTTTTTTTCAAGTTTGCTGGGCACTTCTGGCATTTTCTAAATTATATCAGGACTGAATTATTAACTAAAGCTATTCTTGATGTTAATAACCCGAAGTATGGCCGCAGCCCTTGCAAGCTGTGCTCCCCACAACATTGTGTCTGACTGCTTTAGTTTGCTACCAATAACTGCTCAGAAGTGATCCGTCCCAGATGTGCCACCTCCGGGCTCCTCAGCTCCGTGGCTGTGTCTCCCACTGACTTGCTAAAAGCTTGACCACAGGACTGGCTCACATCTGAGCACAGACAGGTTGCAGTAAAAGCCTGTTGAGTTTCCACCAACCCATTTGTGACTGGGAGGCATGTGGCCTGCATCCCTCCTGTGTACAGGCCACTGCCTAAGGAATGTCTGTTCTCTCCTGACCTGAGACTGCTGCAAGTTCTCCAAACCAGTGTGGTACTCCCCTGTTTGCTAAGGTATAAACTCCATCCTGTAGCAGTAATACAGGATGGAAGACTCAGACTAGCAGCAGGAAGCCAATATCCATATGCACGTTCGCTCCCATCTTGGTATTGTCCTGGCATTGACTCCTTCTGTGGTGGCCATAGGTGTGAAGCGTGATTTCAGACTGCATGAAGAAATATTTTTTGCTGTTTTGAATTCTTCATAGACTTTGCTGTCCCACTATTTTTAAAACCCTATTCCTTATTAAAACATTTGTTTGCAAAACACCTTGAAATCAGCATTAAAGGTATATACCACTAATTCCGCAAAAGAAGATGACTCTCTAAGAAGGTCTGTCTTGACAAAGACCTTATGCCATTTCCTACACACTGAAGTAGCTATAAATGTCCCCTCTTTCTAGATCCTGCATTGTTTGGAAGAAATATGGCATGATGTGCAGGAGGGGAGAAGCAGCCCTGGTTGTGTGCATGGACCCAAGGAAGGCATTCAGGTAAAGCTACTGATGCAAAGGTGACAGAAGCCGTAAGAGCTTCCCTTGCAATGACCTTGCTCGTCTACTGGCCTTGATTTGTATTTCCTCCTGCCCAGCCCCATGCCACATCCTTGAGCTTTGTACTTGTCAAAGCGGGAACACTCCTATGCGAACTTCCGCAGTTATCCAGTGACTCCCAAGCCTATAGCAAAGACCACCAGTCTGTATCAAACTAACTTAGGGTCAAAGGCCCTAAGCTGCTTTATTGCCAAAAAAACCCCAAACAAAACAAACCAAAACCAACCCAAACCAAAAATAAAAGAAAAAAAACCCCCACAAAAACAAACAAACAAAAGAAGAAAAAATGCTGCTGTACAAAAACATTAGAGGTCTTGTATGGATGCTGAAAAAGCTTCAGCAGAGAATTTCTTCAGCACTCTGCAGCATTTTTGTGAGAGTTCTGTCTTTCCCATGCAAGTAACTCAAAACAATGTTAGTTTTGTAAACTTCTTGCAGCTGCAGGTTGTTTTGCAGAATTGTTGTGGTTCCAACTAGAAAAACATTCAAAGATGGGTGTCTTAGAACTTGACCAATCCCCTTAAGGGGTAGATGGCAAAAAACCAATTACCTTATGCCATTTAATACACTTTTGCGAACTAACATATAAAAGCCTTTTGAGAGATTATTAAATCGCTTCCATTTATCCCTGAGCCTGGACTTCGTGTCGTTTCTCTACTCGTCCGTGGGGAAAACAGCGACAGTCTTGTGCGATATCTTGGCTATAACAAACTCAGGCATAGGCTAAGGGATCATCTCTTTTTATTACAAGAAGGCATATTAAGTTTCCCTTGTACTATTAAAATCTCTATCTTTGAGAATTCCTTTACCCACACATCCAGAAAAAAAATCACTTAGTGGGGTAATCCTCCTTCCCTAAGTCTTTAATTTCACTTCCTTACATTCTGCCACCTATGGCTTTTCCTTCAGTTGGGAAGTAACTGTTTCTGACAGCTCATTAATTGGTCTCCTGTATTGCAGTTAGGAATAAGAAGTGTCCCATTTGCTTTCAGCTTGTGCTGCTCTTGTGGTATTTATTTGTGAAGTCTCTCTTTGAGGTTTTCATGCCTTTCTAGCTAAACCCTCCATTCCTTTAATGTTTTGGTTTTTCTGTCGTGTCCAGACTGCTAAGCATCCACAAATTAAAGGCTCGTATTACATTGCTTGTTTTGATTCGTAAATTCTATTTGCTTTAATCATAGCTTAATTCTATGTCTCCTCTTTTCAAGATCTGTTCTCTTATTCAAAATACAGGTACTCAAAATTGCAAGCCTAGCTCTTCAGTCTTAGTCAGAAACTCTTCTATGTTTTTCTCTCATTCACAAAATCTCTGCTAAAATTCATCTTTCTCTGTATGTATTCATATATTTTCAGGTGGAACACAATACTCCTCAGATTTCTGCAATACAGTTTCATGGTCAGCCTCCTCTTTCCGGGATAGCTAAAAAATGAAAAAATTTGCTGCTTCAGAATCTGCTATTATGAGAAATAGAGCTACCTCCGTCTTCCTACTTGTGCCTTCTACTAAGGACAGGCACTTTTTAAAATCCTCTTTTATCTCTGACACCATGTGCTGTCCATCCCAAGCCAAGGATTTTAACACAGAAGTGTTTCCTACCACATCCAAATTCCAACAAATCAGCACATTACATTATGGGTTTTGGCATAAAACAACAACACATTGACCAATTAACACCAGAAACTTCTAAGGCTCCCTACAAGCTCTGTAGTAGTAGAGCTCCTGAATTTTCACTCCTGGCTTTTTCCCTGAAACTATTCTGAATTGATCAGTATGCTTTTTGGTGGTGGTGATGTTTTTAAAGCAGTAAAACAGCTTCACCTCAAATACTACTCTCTCCATTGATACCACTAATACGTTTCCTACAGGAAAGGAAAGGCATGGAAACTTCACAGAAAAAATGTATCTTAAGAAAACCTTCAAATCAGTTCGTGTCTATTGCTTCCTCATGGCTTCCCCCCCTCCTTCCTGTAATAGCTTTCATGTATATATTCAGAAAATTCAAAAAGGGTTTTTCCAGATAAGAAATTGTCACACTGCAATTCAAGTCTGACGTTGCATGTTCTCAGAAGCTTTTGATGTTTTCTCACCGTTGACTTTCCCAAAGAAAGGAAATAGCTAACATCTCTTTTTTATTACCCCACACAGAGTAAGGGATAAGAATATCTCTACTATTTGTTGAGAAAGGACAAAAGGCAAGCTAGAATGGCAATTCCATTTTCAAAGTTTTATCAAAATTGGTGGATTAAATGCTGATTATGGTTTATCTTTACCTGCAGTAATTTTGAGACTGTGATGAGCTTCTTGCTTCTTATCATCTCTGAATCTGCATGCCAAAATGTCAAAATCTCACACAGCAGACTCAGTAACCATAGTACAATTTGAGTAGGAGAGCCATTCCATCCTATCCAGAAGTTTGCACAAGTGCACTGCACCAACCTGAATTCACTTGGTCACTACCAAACTTAATATTTATACCCCTCTTTGGCAGAAAAGGAGGGATCTGACCCTCACTAACCCCCACTGTGAGGCAATGCCTCCCTGTCAGAACTTGCTACAGCCAGTAATCTGCAGGTGGAAAAGTTCACAGGCTCTACCTCACGGAAGAGAAAATGCATTTAAACTGTTTACACTAACACAGCTGATCTTGCCTGAAGCAAACTGGGAGCATTCACCACTGCTGCTGGTGGCTGTGGCTCCCACCCCATCTCCTGGCACCCCAGACTGCAGAGGCCCCAGGCTCAGGGCCATGGTGAAACAAGTCTGGGACATGGTTGGAAGACTATTTGTTCAAATGAGACTCTTGAAAGCACTCCTAAATGATCCAGGATGGTCCTCGTCTCAAGAGACACTGGACTTTTGATTCATCTGCCCAAGGCATGTTTGTGCTCAGGAGTCACCAAACAATTGGTATTGAGTGCCAGTAGAAAACCTTCTGAAGAAGGTCAGATTGGTGAATAAAGGTTCTTGTAGAATGGGGCTCAGGATGAAAAGATTCTTGAAATCTTGATGGAATTTGATATGTCAAATGGGAAAAATAAACTATTTCCATTGTTGGTTGAAGCAAAAATACAGAAGAATCAAATTATTCACAGGAGTCTGCTTGTTCCTAGTTGACATAATCAAATAATACAAATGAATACATGCACTAATTCAATTAATTTGGCAAATTCCCTGCTCAACACTCAATATTTAACCATTTCAAATAATAAATATAATTTCCTCTTTTTAAAATTAAAGTAACTTGAGTATGGGCCTCCCATTTCCATACTAAAGGACTACAGCCTGTCTGATCTTATTATCACATACCAGAAAAGGTAACACACATTCTACATGCCAGTTTAAAAATAAAGGTATGGGTTTTTTTCCTGACAACCTCTACATTAGACTTGATTTAAACTATTTAGGTCAGTTCCATAAATCTGGTGCTTCATGTGTTATTTTCCGAAAGGAGAAATTAATTGTGGTAACTGAGATTATCAAACCTGTCAGATCATGCATGAATTTAAATATAAAAGTGAGAGTAAATTGGATTATGGGTCAGATTTATAAGCATAAGGGTAAACTACACTTAATAAAGTTGAATTGACTCTGATTAATTCACAGATAGCTATGTCTTTCCAAATATAGTCAGAAGTTACTCTCCACGACATAGCTATGCAACAATTAAGTAATATGTATGTTCCATTGAAATATTTGTTATTTCTGTTCTGTATTTTCACTTCACTTGTCCTGGTAAGTAACATTTTCATTCATGCTGTGGTTCAGTTATTTTGAAATCAGGATGTAAAATCCAGTGCAAAAAGAATCAGAGCTAGGACTGTTGTAAAAGACTTAATAAGTTTTCTACTTTTTCCCTATATTCTGTTGATTAATTGAATTTAGACCATGAAAAAGGTAAAACTGTGAAATATTAAAGGGCTGTCGGATATTTTAACACAACAAAGTAATAAGCATTTACATTTATCTTAAAATATACTTCTGAATGTGGAAGTATAAAATGATATTGCATTTGATTCTCATTTTGTGAAATTGCTCATCAGTCCAAGGTTGACAAGGACAATGAGAAGTGTGCCTAAATCTGTGATTAGGAAGCAAGAGGAAAATGACAGCAAGAAAATCTGAGTTGACAGAAAAATGTCAGAAGAACTGATAATGGAAGGGCTGAAAATGCATGAAATTGGAAGTGGTATCATTAAGGTGAAAGAAGCATTTTTGGTATGAGTTGAAGAAACACCAGACTCAGCTAATGATGATCTGATCCAAGCTCTCCTGGTGTAAAACTACACTCACATCTCTGCAAATTCAAATCTGATTCTAATCGCTGCAAATTCAAATTCTGATTTGCTACAAGTCAGTAGCCCCTTCCTAATAAAGTTAACAGTGAACCAAATACATAACTAAGGAAAGGGAGCAAAATGCAGTCAGCTATGGACCTGATGCTACTTCGTTGATAGGAAATTCTTGGCACAGGTCAGGGCACAGACAGAAGTTGGAAAACAGAAAGTAGAAACAAAGGGAAAAATACCCATCTTCACAGGAAATCCTACAGATACCCATGGCAAGTAGAGATACTTTCATCAAAGCAGAATAAGACGTAACAGTAAAAATGAAGGCAACTTGAAGGAGAGAACACAGAGACAAAATATAATGAATTAGTAAGATCTTATTTTCCCTTTTTGGCACAGTCATAAGGGCAAAGCTCCAGCTGCCACCAAAATAGGTAGAATAAACACATATACTTGAGCTTTTCCCCTTATTGCCATAAAAGTCTTATTCTATAACTGCATTATTCTTATGGGAACCACAATTTTCCTCCTTACTCTTTTGTTCCATCCTTTCTTTTCTCCTTCCAGTTCTCACACATCTTAGGTTGGTTTTGTTTCCTTTTTCTCTAGTTTGTAATCACCTGACCCCTCCATCCCACTCTTTTTGTGCTTTCTAAACTGGCTTATTGCTACACATCTAGTTTGCATCTCCTCTCTTTTTCTGTGGCCCCTCCTGTCAGCATAACACACACAAAGAAGGGAGCAGAGATAATTCCCTTGTTCCTTTCACCATCACTTCACCAACACCTCTTGGCTCTGAACACATTAATAAGCCTTACTGGCACTAAGCAGCCTTATCGGGGGCCTTGATTCACACCACTGCCCATGGACACATAGGCTTTTTTAAGCTCTTAATCTCTTTTTTGGCTATGCTGTATGAGTGCTTGTGTTGGGCTCAGCCACATTTATGCCTGGCCAGGTATAGTTCTGATTTGCAGTCTGAATTTCCAGCTTAATCTCAGACCTCCTCTGTCATGATGGATGCACCCAGAAATCACTGGACTTGTTCTTGTCCCTGACTTGTGGATTGGTTTCACACAAACTTGTCTGATGATCTGGATTTTCACTTGAACCTGACAACGAATTCTAGTCTTGTTTTGTTCAACTTACTTGGCTGTTGTGAAATGAGATCCAGAGTAGGGCTATGGAGAAGATTACAGGACTGGAGAAGCTGGGCCAGTTTAGTGTGGAGAAGAGATGACTCAGAAGGGATCTTGTCAATACACACAAATATCTCAAGGGCAGGTGTCAAGAGGATGGGGCCAGACTTTCTTTCAGTGATGCCCAATGACAGGACAACAGGCACATGGGCAATAGGCACAAACTTAAATACAGGAAGTTCCAGGTGAATATGAAGAAAAACTACTGTGTTGGTGACAGAGCACTGGAACAGGCTGCCCAGAGAAGTGGTGAAGTCTCATTCTCTGGAGATATTCAAAACCTGTCTGGATGCAATCCTGTGTAACCTATTCTAGGTGAACCTGCAGGGTTTGGACTAGGTGATCTCCAGAGGCTTCTTCCAACACCAACCATGCTGTGATTGATTCTGTGATTCTGAGTGATTAATATCCTTGGGATGCAAAAATTTAAAAAGCTCACTGGAATTTAAAAGAATTTAAAAGGCTGCTTCCTTAAGAGAATCCTGCTGATACTTTTTTACATGCACAATGTCAGAAGAGGGAAACTTCATGTCAAACAACTGTCACAAACATCAGAGACAAAAAAACCCCCAAGACCAAAAAGCCAAAGCTTGTGTATCTGCAAGCGGAGCAGGACTCTTCTCTACGTTGCTATTGCATTTTATTGGCTTAATCCTGCCAATGGTGTCCTGTAGCAGGTGCTATGAGTTACTGTACATGCACTGTAAAGTCAAGCAATCTCATTCTTACTGTTCACAACATATTTGCTATAAGTACTTGAGATGAGTTGTAATCTCTGACTCACTATATATGATGGGAAAGACAGATTTGACAAATGAAGAGCAAGCTTAGACTTTTTTTCTGACAAACGAAGAACATGGACTGACAGCCAAATGAGAAATCCATTCTAGTCTCCTTTTAAAATGAATGAACCTGTCAGTAATCTTCTTGGTCAGATAAAAATTACCAATAAGTCAGAACAGATAGCCTACCAAAGTTTAATAAATAAGCTAATAGTATGGGGAAAGAGCTAGTGGCATCCTGATCCATTGGAAAGAGCTTGTAGAGGTCAGCCTTGTGTGTATGGTGCCAAGTACCAAAATAAGCAGAATGCCCTCATGCTCATGGGCAAATGGTGTGGTGCATTATCCAGGGCATGGCGCCGCACTTTGCACAGTCGAGGTGAGCAGGAAGGGCACTGGGGCAACACAGCTCAAGCAGTCAGTTCAGGTGGTGGCCATTGCCCTTGCCAAGAGAGCTCAGGTATGGTGTCCCATTGAAGGGCAGACAAGTCATTTACGCTCGCCAAAATGGATGTCGTGACCCAGGCAGAGCTCCCAAAAAACATGCAGCCGTTCAGGTTTCAGGCTGTAGGGAGTGCCTGAGCCTTTCACTGGACTGTAGCAGAGATCCTTCATCGTCCATCTCACTCCCCAGGTGCCTCAGCACAAAAGGTATGAGGCTTTGTGTGTGGAAGGCCAGCTAAAGGGCGAAGAGGATGAAGGTCCAGTTACACCACAGGGGTCACCACAATCAGAAAGGTTAACCCACCCCATTACAACCACCTCCAAGAGTAGTAAAAAGTGCGTTATAGTTGCAGGTGATTCCCTTCTAAGGGGAACAGAAGGCCCAATATGCTGACCCGGCCCAACCCACAGGGAGGTCTGCTGCCTCCCTGGGGCTGGGGTTAAGGAAGCCTCCTAGCCTGGTGCAGCCCTCAGACTACTACCCATTACTGATCTGCCACATAGGGGTCGATTAAGTGGCAACACATAGTCCAGGAATGATCAAAAAGCATCATTTTGGGCCTTGGGGCCTTGGGACTGTTGCTAAGGGAATCTGGGACACAAATTATTTTCTCCTCTATATTTCCATTTGAAGGCAACAACACTGGAAGCAACAGATGGACTGAGTCTATTAATACATGACTCCACAGCTATTGCCACCACCAAAATGTTGTGGGTTTTGACAGTGGAATGGCCTACTCAGCACCAGCCATGCTGGCATCAGACAGGACGCACCTTTCTCAGTGCGGGAGCAGAGTCTTTGCTCCACAATTAACGGGGCTCATTGGCAGAGCTTTAAACAAGATGTGATGGAAGAGGGGAACAGTGCCAGGCTTGTCCCTGGCAAGCTCTGGGATGGTGTGCTAACATTAGGACAGAGTGCTAGCAAGGCTAGGTTGGATGGGGCTCTGAGCTACCTGTTCTAGTGAAAGTTGTCCCTGCCCGTGGCAGGAGGGTTAGAACTGGATGACCTTTAAGGTCCCACCCAAACCAAGTCATTCTTGATTCTGTGACTCACTCTCTAAAATGCAATTGTAATTTCAGAAATCCTTGAAATGGGACGTAATTTTGAGAACTTGTTGATTGTTTTCTGGAAGAGCTATGTTCAGTGCTGGCAGAAAAAACACTTTTCATCGCTTGTAGTGAGTTTGTGACATACCTGTTGAAACATAAAAAGTGAATGGGAGTAATACAACTTTCACAAAAGTCCAATAGTCCTGGTCTGTGTGACATCCTTGAAAGGATTCAGGAAATAGACTGATGCTGTTACTCAATAATAAAAAGCAATTAATTGGTGGGAGTACACGGGCTGGAAGTGCTCATTACCATCATCTAGAGACACATATTTACCAGTTTATCCTAGAAAGGACTGACGTGACTGCAATACAAATGAATATTGAAAGTTTAGGTCTGACAACCCTCCGCAAAACCCCTTACAAGCCAAAGTATCACAAGTAATCCTTAATAGTTTAAGCAGTTTTGATAGGAAGCAGACACTTAAATACAGCTGTGACTCTGGAGTAGTGATCACAATAGGCATTTTCTCTGATAGACTGTAGAAACTTTCATATTAATAGGGAACTTAAGATAACAGCTCCTTCTCTGCTGAAGGAGAAGGGATTTCCCTCCATAACTCCATCATTTGTCTGCTCAGTTTCCAGCTCCACTGCTCTGTCTCAGTCTGGAACAAAAGATTTGCTCACAAGTGCACATTATTAGCCTGGTTTATGTTAATTCAAATTATGTAAAATTGTATCCAGATCTATCACAATGCTAATAATTTTAGAGCAAAAATATGATTATGCATGTCATATTTCTATTAATACATAGTTAGATATTTAAAATTGCTGTCACTTGCATCAAACTGCAATCAAATACCAAACAACTCATTCAACACTACACAGTGTTAGGAATGTTTAGCATTTTAAAGACATGTAGGCTAGAATAACAGTAACATTTTAAAAAAAAGTCTTTGATGATAATTGGCAAAGTGAATAAAAATTTTAACTAAACAATTGATAAGCTATAAAATCGTAAGACTGTTCAGGTTGTCATGTAGTCTGAAGTGTTTCATTTCAGTGTTGTTTCCTATTTTTTTTGTTAAATTCAAAAGCCTGTTTTATCTTTTACTTCCTGGTCCCATTTTTAGAACTCTAACATCGCTTGCTTGTGAAATACCTTCTGTCACAAATGCAGTAAATCTTACTCTTAAAACCCATGGAATACATGCTTCTATCTTGTTGTACAAGAGAAAATAAAGTTGCAAGGCTGCACCCCTTACACAATAATAGGTAATGGGCAGGTCATTTCTTAAAGGGCATAGTCTAAAGTAATTGGCATATCTGAGATCTCTGGGGACTTCCTAATCATCTTCAAGTACTACTGCTTGCACATCCACACTAAATTTGAGAGTTTGCATTAAATGAAGGTTTTGACATGCTCTGTGAAAAGTTCCCAAGAATGTCTATAACCTGTGAAGTGGTTATCACACTTGGGCATGATTGATAGACCTTACCATACTCAGGTGAAGCAGACAAAAGCTTAGACATCAGGGACAGTGAGGGAATCTCAAATGGACTAAAACAATAAATACATATATTTCATTTTGGGTGAGATAATACTATTTTAAAAATCTACTTATTGGCCTGAAATTCACTTGCTAACTTACATTGATAAAACAAGCATCTGCACATACCAATAGCAAGCACAGAAAGACTGGCATCATGCCTCTTTCAGACACATCACTTACATGCACCATTCAATTGATGCTTGCTGATTTAGAAAGAATTTTTTTATTACATCCCTACGCATATAAAGAGAGGAGGGAAGGAGAAGGGGGGAGGGGCGGCGAGGCGAGGCGAGGCGAGGCGAGGCGAGGCGAGGCGAGGCGAGGCGAGAAGAGAAGAGAAGAGAAGAGAAGAGAAAAGAGAAGAGAAGAAGATTTCACTTGGAAGGGACCTACAATGACCATTTAGTACAACTGCCTGACCAGTTGAGGGATGACCAAAATTTAAAGCATGTTATTAAGGGAATTGTAAAAATACCTCTTAAACACTGACAGGCTTGGAGCATTGCCCACCCCTGCAAGAAACTTGTTCCAGTGTTTGACGACCCTCTCAGTAAAGAAATGATTCCTACTGTCCAACTAAACCTCCCTTGATACAGTTCTGAACCATTCCCATGTGTCCTGTCACTGGGTACCCAGGAGAAGAGCTGAGCACCTCCGTCCCCATCCTGAGGAAGCTATAGAGAGCCATGAAGTTGCCCCTCAGCCTTCTTTTCTCCAAACTAAACATACCTGAAATCCCCAGCTGCTCCTCACAGAACATGTGTTCCAGCTCCTTCACCAGCTTTGTTGCCCACCTTTGGACGCATTCCAGGACCTTCACATCCTTCTTAAATGGTGAAGCCCAGAATTGCATACAGTAGTCAAGGTGAGACTGCACCAAAGGTTCACGTCGTTTGCTGCAGCATGGCTTTGAGGGAACAGTACTAATCAGCAGTGGAGATCTGCAGACATCTACAACAGCTTGAATGGAAGCAAGGTGCTTTGTGGCTGAGTCTACCCTGCAGATGATAAAATTTCTGCTAATGGGCACTACTGACTGACAAGGTGTCATGGTGGCCTGGTTCATACCTCTCAGCAGTATAAGGACATCAACTGCAGTACCCAAACTGAAATTTTATCTCTCTGCTTTGCTGCTCAGTCAGTATACATGATTTGTGTGTTTCATAATGAACAAAACAGAAAGTTTGCCTTCCTCTGGACAACATGAATGAAAACCAGAGGAAAGCTCCCTGGCATTAACTGTTTGCAGCAACAGTGACACCCTGAAGCAATACAATGACCTGTGAGGAATGATTTTGTTTGCGTCAGTTTAGATGTTCTGTCTTGTTCTCTCAATAACCTTTCTGATTACCTTTGGGTTATTTCAGCAATTTAGACAATTATCTATAATGCAGATATATTGTCCTCTGGAAAAAATAATTTCTACAGGAGCTTGATAGGTAATAAAAAAAATCTCTGATTTTAACCCTTGTCATGATTTCCATCCACTTAAATGTACATTTAAGCTGCAAAACTGACTGTTTCCCAGCATGCAAAAGACTTGAGTGCCAAGTTATGCTTGCAAATCAGACATTAAATATGCAGATCCTGTGACATGGAAACTGAAACGTACATTTTACAAACATATGCTGGCATTTGAACATTTTGTATTTGGGTGTTCCTGAACACCACCAGTGTGTGTGCTTTTCATCATTCAACTGTAAAGCCATTCATCAAAAGGGGTTTTCGATTTTGTTATGGTTTTGGTTTTGTTTTTAATTGGAATAAAAAATAATAGCTGTGTGCAAATTTCGGAAAGTCAAAAGGGACACAGAGCTATAACTGACAGTAAGTACTACCCTGATATTACTGGGCATAGAGCAGCTAAGGGAACAGGTAATGGCCAGAGCCTCGCACTGCACCCTGAATGGACCTGTGGTTTACAGTAAACTGATGCTTTTGTAACAGTACAAGATGATTCATAAATGTTAAAAAACAATGAGAATTCATGTAAATACATGCTAACTGCGATGCGGCTTCTTGAAAATGAACTGAAATTAAAGAAAATATTTACTAGCATAATGTTTAAACCATTACCCTCACTTTAACATATAAAATGTTTCCCCCACTTAGTTATTGCAGAAATCAAGACCCTAAGTAGCACAAAGTTTATTTCCAATGTCTTTACTCCCCTTAGCATGGCTGTGAATAACTTTGTATATATTAGATTTTTTATAAAACAGAGACACGATCCAAACCCTGTAAACTCTTGGGTTCATGCTTTATACTGCTGAACAATCTGGTTCAAGAAGAAACTGGAGAAGAAATGGGCAGAAATTGAGCCTGTACCAAGACAGAAGAGGATCTCCTTCCTCTGATTCCTGTGAGAAGCTCGCTAAAGGGACTATATGCTCTTATTTTATTCCTACTTCATGTAAGAGATTTTGAAAGTTCATTATTCCTCCAGTTCTTCCGTCCTGTAAACCCACAGGGAGCACCTTTTTATCTGGAGGGAAAAAAAAAAAACAGTTAAAATAGAGGATCTTGAAATTGTTACTTAGTTCTGAGAAGGTATTTTTCTATTTAATTTAAGAACAGTGTTCTGGTTCTAAGCAACATTTGGGTTCAAAATATCTTGCCTCCTCCTCTATTTCAGCTGATAGTGACTGGTAAGCCAGAGCACAGAAGTAACTAGTGTATCCTTGAGACCCTCTGTGGGAGTACTCCAAATGCACCTGCGAGGCCAGAGCCACACTGAATGGCAAATAAAACTAGGCACTCCACATCCCTTGCCCTACTACACTGATGGTTTGGTACCCGACAGTTTGGCCACCATGACCTGTTTATCCAGGCTGCCTGCAGACCCCCCATTGGCAGCTGGTTCACGTAACAACCTCTCTGTGGGTACCAAGGCCAATGTTTAGGAGCAACCATTTCATACCCCGGTACCTCCACAACACTGATTCCAGATACCTTTATCTACTGCCAGTTATCAACAGCAGACACTAGTGAGAGAAAGTGTCTTTCTTAGCATCAGTTTACATCCTGAAACATACCCTTTTACTATTTACTACACCTATTTACTATGTACTTATGGAGTAACTATGCACTATTTACTATATATGCTTATCTCAGTGTAACAGTGGTGCTGAAGCACAGCTTGTATATCAGTTGCAGGTTGTGGATCCAACAGCTTGGCCTGCATTTGCTCTCATCATTTATGGTACAAAGCCAATTCAAAATCACAAGTCATAAACAGACATACTTACTTGCTGTTGTTAATAGCACTGTAGATAGAAATAAAGTACTTTTTAAAGCTCATTCATTTCTCTGCACTTAAATTCTCCATTTTTTCTTTTTTGTTCTTTTTTACTTTTTTTTATCTAAGCAACAAAAATGTAAAAAGGTGTCCAAAGTTTTTATACTTATCTGCTTAAAAACAACTTTAACAGGATTTATTTTCAGTTGCAAAGTATTCCTGGGGGTGTTGAGTCGGGTAAAAAGTTTCAGTAACATGTAAATGTTTGCTGGATTTTGTCAGCTCTTTGAGATAAACGTGACCTGCCAATGGTCCTCATCAGCAAAATGCTGCGAGTGGCTCCATTTGGACCAGAAAGGAGCATCATCTGCTGGCGCCGCTCTCTGTGAGCCACGCTTCTGTGTTAAAGGCAAGGCTGAACGCAGTTTTACTACTTTTGATACGAATAAGTGCAGTTCTCAGCCTCCCGGCTTGTTACTGATGCTTTTCCCAACGACACCGAGCGACGTTGATGTGCCGCTGATAAGCAGCGTTCAGCTGTCAAAACGCCGGCTGCCTTTCGGCGTGCCCAACTTTCGCTTCCGTGCCCTGAGCTCCCTCTCCCCGGCGGGTGCCGTGGGACGCGTGGGCGGCAGGAGCGGGGCACCGCATCCCGGAGGGCGAGCCCGGGTCCCGCACGGAGACGGCGGGCAGGGACCGCGGTCCCCCCAGCCCCGCACGGGCACTTCTCCCCGCGCAGCCGCCCGGCTCCGCGGCCGCGGCAGCGCCGGCACCGCTGGCTGCGCACACGGCCGCGGAGAGCCCCCGCCCCGCCGCCGTCCCGGAGCCCGCCCGCGCCCCGGCCCGCAGCGCTGGCGGCGGGGGGCGCCCGCGGGCGGCGGCGGCGGGAGCGCGGGCGCGGGGGTGGCCGAGGAGCGGCGGCGGCGGCGTGAACGCGGCTGCAGAGCCCCAGCGAGTCGCGGGAGCGGGAGCGCCGCGCCCGCCGCAGCCGCCGGAGCCGGGCGAGGAGCGAGCGCGGCCGCCCGGAGCCGCCGGGAGCAGGCTCGGGCCGCGGCAGCCCCGCGGGGAGGCAGCGAGGGGCCCCTCGCCGAAAGCGCGAACACCCCCCACACCCCCGCCCCGCCGCCTCCGCCCGCCCCCAGCGAAGAGAAACAAAACACAACCCCGGCACTGCCACGCTCTCCCTCCTTCTCTTCTCGGCATTTGGTGGTTGATTTTTTTATTTTTTTTTAATTTTTTTTTCTTGGGGATTCTCCTCTCTCCTGCCAGACTGACTTACACGTTCTTGATAATTTCTCTTCCCCTCATTTTTTTATACTCTTCTCCCTGCTTCCAAACCCTGTGTCTGTGTGTTTCAATACTATCACAACCTCTGCTAAAAATAGATCTTTTTATACCCTTCCTCCTCTCTGACCCCATCCAACACCCCTTGTTAAGGTGAGTTGTGTCTTTTCATCACTTTTTTCCTTGTGTGTTGTTTTTTTGGTTTTGGTTGTTTTTTTGATATTTTGGTTTTGGTTCCCCCCCCATTTAGGGTAGGTTTTAGGGAGGAGGGGGTGTGGAGGAGAGAATTTCATGGGGAGTCAGGCATGTTTGCAAAGCCTTATTTTGCCTTCTGCAGCCTCAGCATCATTCCGGACTGCTCCCTTTTATCCCAAGGATGTAGCTAGCTGATGAAAGTGGGGAACTACTCTTCCTTAGCGCTGCATGCTTGGGAGCCACAGCAACAGCACGAAAAAACCAAGCTTCTCTTTTTTCCTTCGTCCCCCCGCCCCGACTCCCCCCCTCATTCCCTCCTCCTTTCTGTGTCCTCTTTATGTTTTGGTTTGGGTTTGTTTTTTTTTTTAATATTTTGGTGAGTTGTTTGGTTGGTATTTGGTGGTGGGTTTTTTTTTTTTTTTTTTGGTTTGTTGTTTCGGTTTGTTTTTTTGTTGTGTTTTGCGGGGTTTTTTTCCGTGTGTATGCTTGGTTTCTGTTTTTAAGCAATACACAGGGGACTTGGAATGAATTGCATGTGGTGCCGGGGGAGCTGTGTGTGTGCGTGTGCACGTGTGTCTCGAGAGTGAGTGTGCATGTGTGTGCGTGCAAAGTGCATCTGTATTTCGTGTTCCTGGGATGAGGAGCGTTAAAGCTTCCCAACAGTCCCTGTACATAGAGCAAGGAGCACGGCAGAGACTGCTGAGGGAGAAACCGGTCAGGGATGCAGGAAAGCTACAGAGCTCTCCACAGAGTTCAGTCCCCTCTGCTCCAGAGCATCTTTCCATAGATCATTACTGGCACCTTCAAGGTGATGGCTCCCATTCCTCTCCTGGCTTCTCACTAGAGGAGTGCAGAACAGGAAAACTTTACAGCTAATGTGAAGGGATAGCATTTCTGTTCCTCCACCAGCCTGAGACAGTGTTATTCCAGGGATGAAATAGAGTTGTGATCCAAAGTAAATGGATCATTTGCTGTTACATATTAGTGTTCAGTGAGAAAAAGAGACATGAAACATTATCAGTTTGGCCAGCCAGCAGAAGCATTGGAGACTGGCTTACTTCTCAATTCCAAAGTTGTTTTAGACCGGTTTTCATTCTTAAGTAAACTGTGCCTATTGATGGCAGAAGTGTGTTTCTACGGTAAAACAGTCTATTATAAATCTGCTGGGGAACGATTTATTATTCAGAGGCAATCAAGTAATTTATATGTTTCCCCCAAGTCTTTTGTGTGCCTTCAATTATGTATTTTACCTATGTGTGTGAAGTGGGTTAATATAGATTTTAGTTGCATTTTAACAAGGTGTTAAGGCATAACTTGCAGGGTGCCATTTGCCAAGTGTCACTTAATATAAAGCAAAATAACAGCCTCTAGCTCTTTTTCATGGATTTTTCACATCTCCCTTGTTTGTTTCAAAACAAGAGGTGATTTTGCTTAAGAACTTGTAAGGAAAACTGGCTTCACAACAGTACACAGTTTCAGATACTAGGTCAAAAGTATTACACTTGTCTGGCTGTGAGACTTGGATTTACTTATAAAATATAGTTAATCCAAAGTACATACAAGAGCATTTTGTATACATGGTTTTCTAACAAGTTGAATCATTTTTGTATCTGAAAGTTTACAAATGAGCTAAAAATGGTTGTTGTAATCTGTGTTTGGAGGCCTTCATGGGTACAGGAACATTAATGTTTCCTGTCTAGTTAATGCAATTCCAAAATATCCTGTCTTTCCACATGCTGCATAGATGACACTCAGCAAAAATGAGCAGTCATGGAAGTAGTCTTGTGCTATCAAGGGTCATTTCATCATTTCTTGTTAGCCTAAATTAAAATATTTTACACAAGTTTGCCTTGGGATTTTTTTTTCTGCTGTGGCTGGCTGATGTTGTGAAAGTGGGAAGCATGCTTTGAGTGAGTTGTGGCATTCCTGATGCTTGATAGCTGTGAGGGGAGAGACACCTGATGTGCTGTGTACATCATCCCTGAAGGGATGCAGGGTAAGAAAAAGGGATGGAAAACGAGCATGGTGCACTGGCAGTTTAGATAAATAAGTACGGGTGATGCATGTTAGCTTGTCAGATGCTGTTCTGCTGAACCCTGACTACTGGCTAAACACATTTTCTTGGTAAGCACTGTGATGTGATACAATTTTTCTGATTTGACAGAGTTTGCTGTTAAAATCACATGTAGCACAGAACAGCTCTTGTAGATAAAAATCATGCCGCCTCGTTTTAATCCACAGAAAGCTGAAATATCCACTACTCCTACTGAAGTCACCAGGAGTTACTTGTGATCAGCCCTCATCATGATTTTTAATCTTGACATGTCAGGATTTAGGATATTTCCAAAGGATGCTATTGACAGCAGATCTCATTTTGTTTAGATTTTACATTGGGTGCATATTATATGTTTAGAGGTAGATATTTTCTTTTACTACAGCAACACTAAAATATGTCAGAAAATGGAAAACTCTTAACATTGTTTTTCTCATGAGCTTTTAAAGAGAATTCTTCTGGTGTCCTTTAACTGTTTCTGGAAAAGCAGTACTCACTTCACAAATCTACACACTAAGTACCTTAAGCTGGTTGCTTAACTGTTGGTGAAAAAAAAATTATGGAATGTTTGTACACAAAAAGAGCAAGTCATGTTTGGGGTTTTTTTTATAACAACTGAAAGACAAGAGTGCTTTCAGCTGGATATGAAAGTGTTGAAGTAAGGTTAATGTTGAGTTTGATCTGGTGGTTGTTCCCGTTGGCATGAGTCACAGCACACCAACACTTAGCTTATTCTGTAATGTACTAACCTACATTAAGCATCCCTTTAATTTGTATTTTGAGACTTGGATATGACATCAAACCTTGGATTTATTCACTTTTAAAGCCTTGTTTGTTTGTTTGGTTTGTTTTTGAAACAAGCCTTTTAAAGCTCTGAACTGCTATAAAAGTAATGGAGTGTTCAGAAGTCACTCCGACTTTGTGGACCTTATTGCTATGCAAGTAAGGTGGGATTTCTCTCTACTGCTAACCAACTGGAATTATTTTCTTGTATTATTGCACCTTGTTATTCTGCAATATCAGTCTAAAATATTTAATCAAAGGAGTTTTTATTCTGTGGATGTGGTGCTTCCATAAAAGAAGAATGTGTATATTTTGTCTTGTCCTAAATTACAACTACCCATCAGGTTCAGTGACATTTTGTTGCAGGGAAAAGTTGCTGTTTCATTTGGATATACTTATTGAGGAAACCATATTGACCATGGATTTTCTTAGATTTTTAACAAAGTGAATGAAAACTGTCACAGGGTTGCCTGGTATTTTTGGGGATGGGGTGAAGTGGTTTTATCTGTATCCATGCAGAATGCAATCACAATATACATTAAAAATCAGTAGCATTGGAAAACACTAATTCATTTTTCTCTTTAGATACCTCTTTCTTTACTAGTTTTAAATGGTACTATGTGTGTGTGTTTCCATCCAAGTGTATATTTGTAATTTTAAGATATTTAGATGAATGATGTTAGCTTATGCAAAGATGACTATTTATTTGCATTTTTTCTGCTGGAAATACAGTTTTTATAATAAAATAGGTATTTTTCTTCTGCTGTACTTGCTTACGCATAGAAGAAAATTAGTATTTTCCTCCTGGGAAACGTGTTACTCTGAAGAGCCAGATGCTGAACAGATCTACAAGCAGCTCCCTTCCCAGTCTTGGTGAATGTGGATGAGTGTCAGAGGTAACAAGTGCTCAGGCATGGCAGGGAAAGGAAGAGTGTGGCTGTCTGGAAAGCAGGGTGTCGAACGATCTGGTGCTGTTTTGGCCGAGTTCTTCAGGGATAAGAGAGCAAAGTGCTCCCTCACCCTTAACAGTATTAAACTCCTCTGTCTTGTGGTTTGCATTCATCAGCCTGCTTGGTTTTCCCTTTACTAGATAGGGAAGACTTAATTACAGTCTGGTAGTGCTAACACAGCTCTCTGATGACATCTGTTTGTAGGAGGTCAAGTGGAAAGTAATTGTTGAGAGGGGTCTCCAGCTACAGTGTTTCTTCTTTGTGGTACGTTTTTATTTACTCCAGTTTTCCCTGGATTTGCTTCCAGCTACTATACCTTACTTGCCAGCATAGGCTGGAGCTTGTTTTGTGTGCAGAAAGTGTTTATCAGAAAGGGAAAAGGATCTTATTTTTGACTTTGGACAACAACCACTCCACCAACTACAACCACATGCAGGAAGAGCTGTGGCATCGTAGCTAAAATGTTCAGAATTTGCTTGACATAAGTATGAGATTTCATGTCTTGTGAGGAGAGACACATTTTTAAACATAATTCAAAGGCAATGCTGTTTTCAGAATGAGATGCAGTGTAAGTCCCAGTGATCACTCATGTCCCGAAGAACCTGCTAGGAGCAGCCCAGGTTAAAGTGGGGTGGGGCAGTTTCTCCTACTCAATCCACTGCTGTAACTCCATGCTGGCACATGGGTACCTGTTCCAGCGCTGCCATTGCATCAGTAACAAAACTTAAATTTTGTTTATAGGGCGATATACATAACGCACTATTGATTTCCGCTAGCAGGCAAGGCTTTTAACAATAAGTATGAATTCAGTAATTTTGATTATGGATCTTGCAACATCTGACTTTGTCATCTATGCATTAAATATATTTAGATGCTGTGGACACTTAATCCAAGGAAGCAAAATGCTTGTCTTCTGTAAATGACAGATAAAATACCTAATTTGTTCATTCATTTGGCCTTTGGAGGTATGGATGGCTCAGGACTACACCTTATTTGATTACAATTTGTCTCTTGGTTTACGTAAAAATAGTTGCAGAAGGATTTATTATTATTAATTTTTGACAGTCTCTATGCATTTTAAAAAATAGTTTTATAGCAAAGTTTTCGGGCCAACCCTAGAGGTCTGATGAGAACTTAGTCCTCTTAATGACTTGTAGTTAACATAATTTCATTAATGTAAGTGACATATTGTGGTTTAACCCCAGCTGGCAGCTAAGCCCCACACAGCCAATTGCTCACTCCCCCACCAGCAGGATGGGGCTGAGAATCCAAAGAGTAAAAGAGACAACTCATAGGCTGAGACAAAGACAGTTTAACAAGTAAAGCGAAAGCCACACACACAAGCAAAGCAGAATGAGGTATTCTTTCATCCCTTCCTATGGGCAGGCAGGTGTTCAGCCATCCCCAGGAAAGCCTGGCTCTGTCACCTCTAACAGTGACTTGGGAAGACAAACACCATCATTCTGAACATCCCTTCCCCCTCCTTCTTCCCCTAGCTCTATATGCTGCACATGATGCCATATGCTAAAGAATATCTCTTGGATTAATTGGGGTCAGCTGTCCCTGCTGTGTCTCCTCCCAGCTTCTTGTGCACCCCCAGCCTCCCTGCTGGTGGGGTGGGGTGAGAAGCAGGAAAGGCCTCGACGCTGTGCGAGCACTGCTCAGCAGTAACGAAAATATCCCTATGTTATCAATGCTGTTTCCAGGAAAAATCCAAAACCCAGCCCCACACTGGCTCCTATGAAGAAAATTAGTTCTATCCCAGTTAAAACCAGCATATGTACATAGTGACATGGTCTGTTTCAAACATACTGGCACTTTGCATACAACAGTATCGTTTATAATGAGGCATCTGGAGTTCTTTGAGCTCTAATAGAGTAAAACACCCATGACTCTATGATTCTCTTACCAGTCATATCATTGCCATTTTTCCACCTGGTGAATTCAGTATAAAACATCTACAAGCCAACCTTAGCAGTTTCAGGCAATATCTTTAGGTCATGATGGCTGCCTCAGTAACCTTGAGTACACCAGTATTCAAAGACAACATGGTGAAAGATGGGTAGCATCAGCTGGGAAGTAAATAGGACCCTGAAGTGGGCTTAGAAAACCCCTCAGGATAAACAAAAAACCCTGTCTTTCTGAAGGAGAAGACAAGCACCTGGGCACCATGTACTTGATGTACTTCCAAGCTTCTTTGGACTTCCTTGCCTGACAAAATCCCAGTGTTTATCAGCAGTGCAGAAACTTAATGAAATTTTGTAGAATCATAGAACCATAGAATGACTTGGGGATGAAAAGGACGTTAAAGATCATCTAGTTCCAAACCCTGTGATGGCCATCTTCCTGGGATACCTCACAGTAGATCAGGTTTCAAATTTGTATAACCCAGATGAGGCTGTAACAGGAACAGAAAGGGAGAATTTAGCAAATGTAAATACTTGTGTTTAAGTAAGAATGTGAATGGTTCCTTCTCCTGTTGTCATACCAATGAAGAAGTGTCTTCTGTTTAATTTGTGTACCTTTTGAAAAGGTTTATACATTTTGCCTTATAGTATTGAATGGGGAAGTACTTAGGCTATAAAAATATGGGAATTCAAAGTTAAGGCTTAGCTTTCACTTAACCATTACAGAGGCATGGTCCATGCCCTGGGAGTTGTCTTTGCAGGTCTTAGAAACATCTCCTGAAGTGGCACTGAGTGTGGGGTTTGTAAAATGGGATAGGATAGCTATGGCTAAATTCAGCAATTCCTATTCATGTTAAATAATTTCTTGACTTCAGTAGGATTGCTTGCCTAAGCGAGAGACTCCAAACAGGCTCGTAGAACAGTGACAACAGGGAAGGTGTGAAGTATCTATTATTATTACTTCAGAGAAGCTTATCTTGTATGAGATGGCTCATGTTTCAGGCAGTCTGCATAACTAAACCAAAATTCCTTGGCACTTTCATTCGATTTCTGCAACACGACACTGCTTGATTCCATCACAGGATGAAATAAATTGAAAGTTTTTTCTAAAATCTGAGGTCTAAATAAAGCATATGTTAAGTATAGGAATATTTTAAATCTATTAATTCTATATGATACTAAAATGTACTGTTTTAGCTGTATGTTTCTGGTTGTCCATCTATGTGCAAGAAATTATTTTGTCTATATTTGGATTTTCACCTGATATAAAAATATTTTGTGAATTCTAGAAGCAAGTGGATACTTCGTTGGTTACTCTGTACATGTCAGAGATGAGACACTGGTGAGGCACTGGAATGGGTTATGCATAGAAGTTGTGGATGCTCCATCCTTGGAAGTGTTCGAAGCCAGGTCAGATGGGGCTTTGAGCAACCTGGTCTACCGGAAGGCGTCCCTGCCCATGGCAGGGGGATTAGAATTAGATGATCTTTAAGGTCCCTTCTAACCCAAACCATTCTATGTTTCTGTGTCACAGACATCAACAAATTAGTCATCTCAGCAGCCCCTACCCTTGGGTTTTGCAGTACACAGACAAATTTTACGCAGCAGTAATAATGAAATAAAAGACCAGGAGAAGATAATTTATTTTCCTTCTCTTTTTTTATAGTTAGCTTTCAGTGGTAATGTGGGGTAGAAACTAGAAAAGAACTGTAAATGTGACTGTTCCTAGCCACCAGCTTAGTTTTAAGATTGCTTTTTGAGTGGGGATAGGTGCCTGTGTTAGCATTTGGGATTGGCAGGACTCTCCTGCCTGGCAATACAGAAGAATCTGGGAAGAGGATGATTTTGATTCTTTCAAGTCTGAAGGTAAAATCTGCTGTGCCATATGGATAATATCAGATCCTTCGCTCTGTGAGATCTTTCCAGTACCTATTGCAAAGGCAAACTCATGCTCGATCTTCAGGGCTGAAATCTTAAAAGCAACTTCTAAATTTGCACCCTCATGCAGATTTTGCTTGTGTGTGACACCTACAAGTGCAGCCTAGAGGTGTAAGCAATGGGAGGCAGAATCAGGCATAGTAGAATATATGGAATCAAAAAAAAAGGGTAACAAAGTACCTGTGTAAGCAAAAATTAAAAAAAAAATGTAAGTGTGAGGGAGCCCTTAAGAGAGAGGATGGAAGAGGGAAAAGCATTGGTCTGGGATGGGATTAGTAAGATTTAACAGAATGTGAGGTAAAAAGCACATAACAAATATCGGCGATTGGAGGCTGGATTGGAAGAAAGCACAACTAACGTTAGAAGGCGAAATGGCAGGCTGAAAGGGAGCTGTACACTGTCAGTTCAAAGTATACTTTCAAGATCAGCTTAAGTTGATCTAAATTCCACCTGCTTCCGCAAAGGGAGTCCTGCACAATCCTCCTTTCCTCCAAATGGTGTGCTGCAACTGGTAATATAAAAAAATAAAAATTTATCCCAATCAGATCCTTGATCCATCTGACTAACTGCTCATATTAACACTATAGCTGCCTCAAGGCAAAGTGGAGGGGAGGCACAGGAAAAGGCAGCATAAAATTGACTTAGGCTGATGACAGATCTGTGCTCTTGGTCTAAAAGTCCTGGTGAGATTCTGAGTTATAAATTATTTAGAAGAGAGACTGACTAGGAAGACATGGAGTGGTAACACAATGCAAGGAAGAAGCCACCTGGGACAGTACTTAGAGTGAGCAGTTAAAATGGCTGCATGGAAAGGAAAAAGATGCTAAAAACACTTAGGAGGCAAAATCAAGCATTTAGAAGTCACAAAAAGCCAGTATTTATGTTGTCTTTGTATTTAATTCAGTATCCATGGGCATGCCTGCTGATGCAGTCTTTAATTACATGATCAGGTAGGGCATTTTTCCTACTCCTCACAAGCAGCTACCCTGTCCCTCATGACCCCTGTCGAGCAGAGCAGTGCCTGTCACCTGGGGCTTACTTCACCTCCTTGTATGATGAATGACAAAGTCCAGTGCTCAACAGTCCCACTGGAAGCTTCAGGCTTCCATCTCACATCCTTCATGTGCATCTTGGTCATGGGCCCCCAGCATATTCCATACTGACTTTTTATTAACCCAGTGTTACACCCACTGTTTTATTAACCCAGTGTTTATGGGTCCCAAACAAAACATCCTTCTGCCCCTTTTGTCTCAGACCTGCACCTGCAGTGTGCTGTACATGTGCAGAATGTGTTAAGCTTACTTTTAAATGGTAATGTGTGCTGCAAGTTTCTCTTGGAATAAGAAGAAACAATATAGAAGGATAAAAGTGAATTCAGAATAAAATGTCTTCAGAGAAAAGGAGGCAAAGATTAGAATATGTTTTGTAATTGTCGCGGGTTTAGTGAATGAAATATAAAGCTCCCAGGTCTTATTGGTTATCTTTTTAATGATTTGTTTTAAAATATTAAACGGGGAAATTAGATTATGCAGAAATACATAGACACATGCTAAACCACATTATGGATTCCATTCTTTAAAAGGGAGGGTTGAAATAAAGCAGTTTACCCAGCCCTGTGAGAAATAAGATGCTGGCAGATGATGTCATGCTGTCTAGACTGGAATAAAAGATGTATTTTTAAAAATCTTAGCTAACTTATTTAAATAAAATATTTTGAAAGTCTAAGAAATCATAAGTGCTAGCTGATGATCTTAGATTTTACTTTGATCATGTTCTATGGGTTCTGGTGTCTTTTCATAACATATTTTTTAAAAACTTCATTTTCTCCCTTTAAACATACCTATAGAGAATTGCATGCTCATAAAAAGATATGACTGATTCTTCTGGGTTATCCAGTTCAGTCCCTTGCTTTTGCAGCCAAGATGTCATATAATTCCTTTCATGTACTGATCAAACTCCTTCTTACAACTATTTAGGGATTTTTTTACTTCCCATACTCCGTTTGGAGGCTGTTCCAGTTTTCTGGTTTCTTTTCCCCTTAAATATGTTCATGGCCTGCTTTTATTACTTTGTTTTTGGACTACTTGAGCTGTTGTGCTTGAGCTTCAATGTAGGATGTTTACTGACTCAGAGTGTGGAGCAGTCCTGCTCACTGCCAGACTTAAAAAGCAAAGTTCTTGCTGGACAGAGGTCAGCTCTAGTGATGACTCCTAAGTTCCTGTGCAGGATAGACAATGGTGTAGAGTCATTCACAATAGGTTTCTGGTCATACTACCCATTTACGGATGACTAACTTTAAACCAGACTTCACTATTGACCTTCAGAGTGTAAATGATACGTCAAGAACCTTACCCACATTTCTCTTTTGGGAGGTTTGATCTTCCAGTGCGCAGTGCTCCACGGGGTTTTTTGCAGACTCATTTTCATTTGGCTTAGTTCTTGTTTCTCACTATAAATAGTTCAAGTAAGACAGAAAGAATCTTTGTTCATAGTTTGAAAAAAAAGTCTTGTTTCCCCTTTGGATTTAATTTGAGTTTGTGAGAGTTGAGTTCTTAACATTTACACGGATACAATATTCTAAGCATTAGTCTTTCAAACAGGAGGTAGCCATTATACTCTAAGCAAAGTTATTTTCATATCAGACTATCTAATACTCTTAATCAAGAATGCATTGGATTTCATGTAGCTTTGGCACTCATACTTCATTTGGGAAGCCAGAAATTACTAACTTTTGATTCTGGGCACATTTTCTGGTTTCAAAATTACTGGGAAAGAGAAGATGTATTTTTTTATTTGTGATCCTTGAAGTATAATGTAAACAGAGGACAGGAAATTCAAGTGGCTGGCTTTTTTTATGTTTCAGGAATTTATTTCAAATGGCTTTTAAAAAACAATGAGTACCAATGTTGGCATACCCTCACCCTGAATACTGGGTGCAGTTCTGGGCCCTGCAGTTTAAGAAAAATGTGATGGTCCTTGAATATGTCCAGAGGAGGGCAACAAAGCTGGTGAAGGAGCTGGAAGATACATCCTGTGAGGAGCAGCTGAGGACTTTGGGCTTGTCTGTTGTGGAGAAGACGAGGTTGAAGTGTGACCTTTCTACAGCTTCCTAAGGAGAGGACATGGGGAGGGAGGTGCTCAGCTCTTCTCCCAGTGACAGGACACATGTGAAGGGTTCAAAACCGGACCAGCAAAGCTTCAGACTAGATATGAAGAAGCATTTCTTTACTGAGAGGATGGTCAAACATTGGAACAGGCTCCTTGTGGAGGTAGTCAATGCCCCAAGCCTGTCAGTGTTTAAGAGGTATTTTGACAGTAGCGTGCTTGAACTTTTGGTCAGCCCTGAACTGGTCAGGCAGTTGGACTAGATGATCATTTTAGGTTCCTTCCAAGTGAAATATTCTATCCATTCACAATATTTTCAGTTTTCTATTTCTGTTCTTTTTCAAAAACCAAGGGGTAAACTCATGATATTGAAGGCTTTAAATCATTTGCAACTTTAAAGTTATAGCTCCTATGCGTGAAATATTTTAAGCAAGTTTATATATTACTATGTTAGTGTTTACCTAAAGTGGAATTATTGCATTTTTCATTTCTAAAAAACCACTTCTTTGTATATTATTTGTCATTATTTTTCTGTTGGAAATTTAACATGGATGGATAAGATACAGTTCTGTTACATTTATTAGAAATTTTTAAATACCACAATAAGTAGTATCTACTCTGACAATGCTATAATACTACTACAAGAAGCAGTATCTGAAGCAGTAAAATTCCACAGTGAATGAAGCAGCTGGAACTGCAACTCGTATCAGCTGCCCAACACCAAACATTCCTTTCAGCTTTCTCCTGGGGCCGTTGACATTTGCCTTGCCTGCAGAATGACTATGCATGTTATCTGCAAGGCATTATCCATTAGTAATGAGCCACCTTTAATCCTGGTGTAGATATCCTGTGCGTGGAAAAGGGTGTGTGTCACAGCATTAAGATTTCTGTATACCTACATGGGCAAATAAGTTCCCTCATTGGATTTGTCCCATTTAACCTAGCGGGACTGCGGTTTCACATTTGTTTGTAGGAGTCAGCTCTGAGTCATATTTGTCCTGCAGACCTGGGCATGGAAGGGATTCAGAATCCATGTAGGGGAATAGATTGCCAGTGTGTGCATGCACAAAGGTTAGGGCTGGGAAGGAGCCTGGAGTCCTTAGCACTAACTCTGTTCATCAATCCAGAATGTTTATGCTGGCTTAAAAGAATGGAGCAATGCACAGAGAAGTGTTGTTTATGCTGCTGTTATCAAAAAAAAAAAAAAAACAGAAAAAAAACACCAGTGTTTTTTTTTAAATTAAAAAATGAACTATAGATCTGGAAAAAATATAATAATTATATGTCATGGCAGTGCCTGATCTGTTTTCCTGGGATGCTTTGGATGCTTTTTGATTTTGAGTTTCTTTTTCCACGTGCTGTTGCTATGGTAAGAATCAGCACATCTGGAAGAGGTATCATAGCAAATAATGTCATAAATAACCTGTAAGAGCTTTGTGTTTCATGGGGCAGCATAGAGTCCATAGTTTGGAGTTATTACTGAAGCCCTGTCAAAAGAGTTTTCAAACTGGGTAGCATCTCATTATCTGGGGATTGTTTTTACATGACCAAAACAAATCAAGAAAGTCAACCTTTTTATCAATAAGATTACATTAATTACAAATTAATTCTTACCTCCTTTAGAAAATATTAGGTCTTCCATAAATCAAGAGGGAAAAATAAAATGAAAAAAAAAAAGGAAGAAAAAAGCCAAAAGGAAATACAATAGGGCAATGGAGATGAAGCTAAGAAAAGCAAAATCAAAGATTTTCAGCTTTTGTGGAGAATATGGGAGAGAGGAGGAGCAGAGAGTGATGATGATGTAAACCAAGGTTTTCTCAACTTGATTTTAGTAATCAAGTCATGATAAAATCGGATGAGTACAAGAACGTGGAAATACCAGCTGTGGTCTGTAATGGCTTGCCAAGCTCCTACATAGTAAAGATTGATCAAAGTGTTTGAGTATTGAAAAACAGGTGGCATCTTCAGATGGTTTCAGACCTAATTGCTGCAACTCCATTACCAAGAGTACTTGTGTACTACAGCCTGCTAAACGGAGAGCCTGTTGAAGAGAGTTTTGAATTTGCTGAACCAAAGTTACCTACATTTCAAAATGTGATGAAATAAGCTTATCATGAAATGAGGCTCTACTTTTAAAATAGTAACTGTAGTTACAGGTTAATTATATGCATGAGGAGAGATGGAGAGGGGATTAGAGACTCCGAGTTCTCTGTGTAGCCAAAGACATGGGATGACAGGCAGTGGCTGTGTTGGAAGGTCAGGAGATCAAAGAGAGTCGTTATTCAGTGTTAGAAGAGAGTGAGTTTGCCACACAACAAGTCTAACTCCAATTCCTGGAGACAGGAGAAGACACCGGAGAAAAATCTAGGAGAGGGCTGCTGGTTCTCTCCAGAGTTATGGGCTTTGGATACAGGAGATGCCAACCTGATCTGCCCATTTGATAGCCAGAAATAGAGAGATTGACCAAGAGAGTTTAATCCAAATTTAATGTTTGTGACCACAAAACTGAGGGTTTTTTTAATAAAAATTGTTCTATCAATCCAGATGTTGCTCTAAACTGCAACCTAAATGCTATGTAGAAGAATAGCTCTGTAATATTAAACCATTTAAAATGGAAAGTATAAAAATATGTTTAGTTAGAGGTTTAGTTAATTCTTCAGACTGCAATGACTTCACTTATTTTTGAAGCAGACACCTCCTGAATTGCTGTCAGTGGCCTCACGCCAAGCCCAGCATCCATTCGGAATCGTGCAGAGTTTGCACTTCAGTAGCGTTTTAGCAAAGTGTCAGGCTTGCTGTCAAATGTCCTGGCTGCAATTTGCTCACAGTGACCTCATTCAGACCCACCCATGTGTTTCAAGGGTTAGCTTTCTGCTGTTTAGCTGCTGTTTTGATCCGACATACCAGATCTCACTTGCAGGATGGTTTGCAAACTCTCAGAGCAGCAAAGTTGTGGTGAAGGTGCCTCCTTGGCCGCAGAGGAACTGTTTTTCTCCCAAGGAATGCTGCTGCTTGTTTAGTCCTCCCACCTGTAAGCATAAGTGCTCTCACATAGTGTGAAGACAGTGGAGTTCAACAATAACTAGAGTTGAGGAAGCAGGAGGATAAGCTATCCAAAAACAGTCTTCTTGGAAAATCCTGCTCTAACATCACTCACTAACTTCCATCAATATTAAAGAGGATTTTACACCAAAGACCTCTCTGAAAATCCTGCTAACCTTCTGTCTTTGTCAATCTTAGATGTGGATATTTCAAATCAGAGTGCAGAATCACTGTTATTTTTAGACTGTTTTTCTGAGACAGTGTTGGCAATGTGCTTCTTGCCTTCCTCCTCTTGTCTCCTGTAACTCTTGTGTTCATTTGCTGATATCAGCCACATCTGCCAGGAGAATGTGAAGCTCAAAATACAATCCAGTCCCTAGAAATTTCTTTCAGATGTGTGGGTGGACAGATGAGGAGAACGTTGCAGACGGTCTCTGATGGGCTCCAAGCCTTGACAGCTCCAGACCCTCAGTATATTCCAACTAGAGGAGTCAGACAATGGCTGGACCTTCTTAGACAACTAAGAGACTTGCAATCAACAGAAGTTTGTAGACCCTCTTTGTAATGCTTTTGTTCATAAGACTGATACGATAACCACCCACATCTTTCATGGCATTCGGGGATGCTTGGCGCTGTGCAGACCTTTGTTTTCTGCTGCAACTTTTGTTAGAATTGTGCTAATTTGCATTGTTATGACAGCTTCTGGTGAGTTTTGAATAGTCATATATTTCACTAAATTGTTTATTTAAAATGCTTCTTTGAGAAGGGTGTTATTTTGAGGTTTAAAATGTGGACGGCCTGAATGAAAAGGAATGTTCTTCTTTGTAGTCCTGTTTTGAGAATGTCTTCTGACACATGAAACTTTCATTATGCTTTAATTATTGATAGGAAGCATTTTCTTACCAGCATAGCACTTACATACAGTGAAATCACTTTTCAGGAGAAATTACTGCAAGCAGTTTTTGGATGAGTTTCAGTTTTGCAAATTGCTTAGGTTTTTTTCCTTTTGTTTTTTCTTAGTATCCCATAAAGTAAGGCACAAATTATAAGCAAGATCGTTATGCTGTCATGAATCACTCAAGTACTAATGGCCTAATGCACTAAGCCTTAATTAGTAATATTGTATTTTTAAAAAGACAGCATTGTGAATGAAACCTGAACATGCACTATTTTATAACTGGGCTTCCCAGAAGATTTTAAATGGATTCCTCTTCTTAGTATGTTTTTAAATAATTGATACGGCCACTTCAAGCCCTTAGTAGACAAACGAATTATTGGCTGCTGGTGACAAAATTTGGTTTGGGCATAATAACTTCACAGAGACATGGCACTGCATACATCTGCTGCTCTAATTAGAAAGTTTGCCTAGGGTGCTTGTATCAGAAAGAGTGGGAAAAAATAGTGCTCCACAATCTGTTGTAACAGAGTGATTCCTGCAGAATGTGATTTATACAAGATTTCTGTTTAACTCTTTCACTTCTGCTGGAATACTCTGATACCATTTTAGCAGATTTTATACAGGCAGGATGGTAGTGGCCTTACCTGAATGAGCTCCCTGCTTGGAAATGCCACTTTTGTGTGCTAGATTTAGGGCCTGCAAGTGCATTGTTCCGTGGTGCAAAAGACCATTTTGTTGTCTTCTGTAGAACAGACCATTGAGACCATTGCTGCTCTGTCCTACAGAAGTCTGCTAAGAGGTCTTGAGCTGCTCCAGCCACAGAGAATAACCAGCAACCCTAGTGCTATGTCCGTTTATTCCAGGTAGGCTCTCAATTTATGTTTTTTTAACACAGATAATGAAAATCAGGACTAACAGCTTAAAATGAGTTTTGGTAGCCCAGGGACAGCCATATGTTTTTGGGGCAAACTTGTTAAGCTGGGACTAAAAGCAGTTGTTGTGAGACAATGATCAAGTGCATCTTGTTTAACCGGGGAACATACAGCACTGGAAACCAAGCCCCTTCTTACTGGAGTGGTTGGAATTCATCCAGTTGAACAGCATTCTGCTCAAAAGAAATAGCTGTTGTTACAGGAAGAATTAATTGGAAGTGTACAAGTAAGATTGGCTTTTCTTGTTGCTGACTTTAATTTACCAGTTCACCAAATATATCCTGGAAAATGATCAGTTTTAACAAATACCATGCGTGTTCCACGACAACACACAGCAGGAGTTTGGTGTCATGGAACTATAATTTATTGTAGCTTTCTGAAGAAAGCTGGTAGGCTTGGTGGAGAGTGTAGAGAGCTAGATCTTGTTCTCCTTTGACCTCATTTAAGCTAATAAATAATTCCAGTGCAAGGCACTTTAAGGGAACTGAAAATAAAGCAAAGTGGAATTTAATTTAAAGAAAAGGAAAGAAATTGTGCCAAAAATGTTTATGCTTTGGAGGAAGTGAAATGTGGGCAGCCACAGGAAATTCCCTGTTATCAACGAATCTGAATATTTCAGAGAATAGATAAATGTCTTAAAGGCAGGTAAAAGTGTTGTGGGAGATGAAACTCTATTTTACATGTCAAATTATCTGTTCATGCTATGCTATTGTGAAACAGCAAAGAGGCAGAGCAGCTCTTCAGATATGCTAATGAAATGTTTATGAAAGCAAAATCCAATATCAGAAATTGGAGAAATGTTGCAACCTGAAATGAAGGTGTACTTCGGAATATCTGTTGTTATTTTGAGTTTTCCTTATCCATATCTTTACAAAGAAAGGAGGAAGCAGTATGATGCTGACATACATTTATAGACACACAGCCTGACATACAGCTGGATTTGAACTTATTTCTTCTACAGTTTTATGCTCTAGCTAATCCAAGTATTTAAGTAGATATGGTCAGTGTAACTATGAAAGTATTTATCTTGTTTTCAAGACCACCAATGTTGATGGTAAAATGGTATATAGAATATTTATACGTACCTACAAATTTGTTGATAAAGAGCATAAAGTCTTTATCTTATATCCATGAAATATCAGAAATTTTCTAAATAATGAAAATATAGTGGTTTTGTTCCAGAATGTAGGGAGGAATTAGAAAGGAAAGGAGAGGAAGCTACAAATTGTTGTCATTTATTTGTTCCCCCAGCAAACACCTAAAAATCAGAGAAATCTGATTGGAATGATGAGAGACTTTAGATCACCTGGAGTTGAAGTTAAGTTTATTTTCCCTTTCAGGTATGCTTATAGTGTTCTATTTATGGGTATTTGAGGGGTTTTTACAGTTTAATGTCTGCTGAACTGAAATATATGGTTCTAGGGAGGATCTCATAAGGAAGGACTATATAAAATTCCTTTCTTATCTATCTAAATGATTCTGCCTTTTCAGTGAGTCATTAGCTTTTATGCAGTGTGCTGTGTTCATTTGTGGACTAATTTTTGACATGTATTATTCATGTTGTGACTGGTATTCAAGTTTTATCAATGATTTCAGTGTCCAAAAGAACATTAGAAAGAATGAGGAACATAATTTTGAATTCACTGGTACTCTACATACTTGTTCATGTTGGGCATACAACAAGACTTTTTGCATATCCTTTCTCAATGACTCTTGATGCACAAGCAAAATTGAATTAAGTATAGAATGGTATTTCAGCAGCAGCAAAGATGCATTCCATTCTCATTTGTCCTGCTTGCCTCATCAGCACAAAAGACCATATATACAGGCAATTTCTTTTCTGCCCTTCACGAGTCCCCAGACACTGGTACAAGACCAAAAGCATAACAGGAAGCAGTTTTTATGCTCAAATTACTTCCTTGTTTCAGAAATGATCACTCTTCAAAAATTAAAAAAAAAAAAAAAAGAGAGAGAATCAGAAGCTGATGGTCAAAAAGTGCAGAGGTGGCTAAAACCTAAAATGTGACAGCTTAGAGATATTTCCGTGGCATCTTGTTTCCCTGGCCTGAAGTTCAGGGGGCTTATATCTTTCTATGAACTTGACTTCCTGACCAACCAGTCCTGACCAGCCTGGTATAAGGAGAAGCCTTTTTCCTTTTCTAGGGGATCATGGGAATCTGATACCAAACAGCATCCTGGAAGATCTACTCAAGTCAGAGAAATGAATGGGAGTAAAAACATTTCAAGTCACATGTGGGTAAAGCTGTTACTTCCAAGTGCCAGTTTGCGAGCTTTGAGTAACTCTGGAAAGGTTTTTGGTCAGACTTTTTCATGGGAAGCAAGTTTTTCTGCCCGAGTGGGGTGAAAAAAGCAGGTGGAGGTGGGCATGTAGTGTTTATCACTGAGGTATTTTTCTGTTGAAACGAGTTTCTGAAACAAAGTGTTCAATCTTGTGCCATAGCACCACATGAGCAAGATGTGGCAGAATGTTGTCATAGCGCCGCATGATCAGTATGAGAAGGATGAGCAGCCAAAACCTCAGCTACACATATTTTTGGGCACCTGTTAGTAGACACCAAAAGTTCCTTGGATCTTATCTGTAGCTGTAACAGAGAGCTGAATGAAATACAATACTTGAAAACAATAAGGAAAAAAAGCACTAAATATTCTGAGTGTAATAGAACTACAGGCCAGCAGGCAGCAGGGATTCACAGAATAAGAGTTTCATTAAGTTGTTATGTATGTATTCTTACAGAGAGATGTATGAAAAAAATACAAGAACTTAGAATTTATGTGATGTTCTGAGCAGAAAAGAAGACAGTGCTTGTTAAAAAAAAACCCCGTTTATTATTTTTTATGTCAGGTGACCTAAAGGTTGGATGAAGAAAACTAAAAAGTGCTGTCAGGTGACTCTGAAGGGATCCTACAATACTTGTTTTTTAGGCACACTGTCTTAACCAGTACCAATTTGGAAGTTACTGGTTTTTGATAATCCTTTGAAAATGCCAAGTGAACAGTCTTCTGTTATAGCTCTGTCACTTTTTTGCAGTGCAACTTATTGAAGGCTGCAGAGCTGGACTACACACTGGAATAAGCTCTAAGAAAAAGGCAATGAAGTCATTCTTAATGAAGTAGGTTTCAAACAAAAATAGGAGAAGGAGATGCAGAAGGATCACTCAAAAATCCTAGTTGCCTTATTCTAGTTGATTATTATTGTTATTTACACATGCTGCTGCAAATTATACCTAGACTGAGTCAGTACAATTTGAGACCTGCTCTGGTCTGAAATATTTGTTGAGTAATAAACATTATTATGTGCAATGTACCTCCTTTTCTTTGGTATAAGAATACAGTTATGTATGAAAGGGTGTAGGAGACACCTCGATATATTTTCATTATCATTTCTTTCAAGGACAGCTGCTATCCTGCCTGGGCTCCTACAGACTCCCTCTAATACTCGAAGCATATTTTCTGCTGGTTGAAGAGTAGGTTGGGTAGTCACATTCATATGAATTGGGGACTTAATGAATAAGAGTGCCTCATACAGATGCTTAAAGAAATTTTTCCTCCTGAGCTTGCTCTTGTGAGATTTATTATGAGGAAGACTATTCCAGGCCAGTATTTGCTAAGTGCTTAGTTACAACTGAGATTTTTTCAATCTGCTATCTGCCTAGATATTCACAGTTTCCACAAAGCTCAACCTTGAGAAATGCATGCGTGTGTAGTTACTGTGTGCTCTATTTCTCTGCAGTGATATTGCATGGAATGCACTTGTGTATTCTGTGTAGAGAATCAGGTTTCAATTTCCTTATTCAAGGCCCAGTGTAGTTACAGTCTTCTGTGGTTTTGATTTTCACTGTAGAACTTCCACAGACAGCTTTACTGGTGTTTTATTATGAGTCATGGTAGTCTGCTGGTCTCATCTGTTTCTGCCTAATCTCATCTGAAAATTTTAAAGTAATATTGGGTTTCCTTTTTACTGAAATTTTAACCTGTGGGATAAAATATAAAACATTACTAAGATATTGCCATTCAACATGATTCAGTCTAGCTGTTCTATTTCCTTCGAAATCCACCCCAGTAGCTAACATTCAGAAGCACTGAGGTTTCTGACTCTGGGGGTAAGCTCAGTGTTGAAATCCCTCTTATTTGTTTCACCATTTTGAACACTTTAACATATTCCACCACAAGATCTCTCTCTGCACAGAAATATTTTAAATAGCTCTGTTAGAGCAAGTTCAAAGGATGATCTCTCTGACATGCATTCTTCAAAGCAAGACTACATTTTTCCGCAACAAAAAAAATGTGTCTTACCTCTCCCCCTTCCTACTGTGAGTTGTGCCAGAGCTGTCATTTTTTCAGTAGGGATTGTTTATAAAAAGGACCTATATTCTGCTGTTCAGCACAGTAGAAACCCTTGAGTTTTCAGTTTCAGTGTATAAATATTGATTTTTGTACCTCACCAGTTTTGTTAGTTAACTCAAAGGTTATAGCATTTTTTGTTGAATGAATGTCTTTAAGGAAATAAAATATGATGCCTTCCTGAAGACTAAGTGCTTATTTCAGAAAGTGACCATTTAATCCCAGCAGCTAACTATAGTCTGTTTGGGGTATTCCATCTTGGATCTGATATGTTTTTTTGCTTAAGAAAGCCATTGTCAAAAATGACCACAGATGGCTGTTTATGTGCAAGCTATGCTAAATTTACGCATAGACTCATGCTAAAGATATCAAGGCTCTTGGTTCTTGTTAGAAATATATAGCTATTCTTGATGCATTTCCTATAGCAGTTTACTTAATTCTTTCAACAAATGTTTAGACTAAACATAAGTATTATTCCTCATTAGAAACCATTGGATTTTGCAGGACTCTCTTGATTTTGCATTTCTGCTTTCAGTACTTCAAGAAATTAAGAACAGGGGATAAGTTAGAACTGGGAAAGGTCCCATGTTTTGATCCAGCGAAAGTGCTCTTCATAAAAAGCCTTTATAGCTAGTTATCCATGGAAAAACTGCACTTTGAACCTCAGGCTCATGCTGTGGGATTTGATTCCTAGAAGTCATATTTGTGGCTCAGTGACCAACCTTTGCTCCCCTTCCTATGAACCTGACTTCAGAACTCCAGCCAGTTGGAAAGCACTTCTGTAACCAGAATGAGAACAGCCTCAGGCTTGAAAAGATTACAGATAGAGGATACTTGGCAATGTGAAAAATCATCCTCACTGGTGTATATTTCAACTCTTCTCTGAAAGCTCAGTTTTGCAGGTTGTTGAGCATTGCTCAGCCGCCATCAATTCCTTCTGAAACCAGTGGACTAAACCCTCAGCTTCATAAATCAGGGAAACTACTGCTGTCCCAAATATATGCTTGATTACTACACAAAAAAGTCACATCAGACCTGAAGATGGTCTGAATTTTCAGGTCTCCACATTTTAAGTCTTCTGTTCTACCCAATGCTTTTTGGTACTAGGAAAAGTTTCTGATCCAATAGAATTGTGGGGGGGTTTGATGCATAGATTAGGAAATTCCTTTATTTTTCTCTTTTCAGAGAGTAATTTTTTTATTCTCCATTGTGTGTCTCATTCCTCCTCCACTGATTAGGATGACATGAAAAGCCACTTCTGACTTACCAGCAATTCTGTTTTCAAGTACCTTCAGATGACCTTTGATGTGTAGCACCAGTTGTGCAATATAAACAGGTGGTGACATTTCAGTTACTCTGTGCAGGTAGTCTCTGCCTCAGACTTGAGGAGTTGAAGACTTGAAGGTGCTGCCCCGCAAATACAAGAAACAGATCTTCATCGCATTGAGGAGTTTGTGGAAAAAACTGAGGGGGAGTGAACACAGCAATTCACATAACTCAGTAACACCTCCTGCTTTTGTCAAAAAATCCACAAGTTTGACAAACACAAAGAAGAGCAAGGAGTGAATGAGACATGAAAGGATAACAAGTACTCTTGTGTCTGCACTTGTCCTCATTCTACAGTCTTCCAGAGAGGCTCACAAAGTGCTCCACACCAAGTAAGGTTTTTCAGCTTCTGAGCCGTGGCAGCTCACCCATAGGGTTTCCCAGTAACTCTCACAATCTTGCCTACATGGAGAATGCCAGCTCAAGGCTTTTTGTCAGAAGGCTTTTTGTGCATTAGTGAATCAGAATTGCAGACTTGCAAGAAGGCACTCCCTGCTCAGAATCACTATTTTCTAAATGTTGTTTCTTTCATATTTAATTTTGAAGCCGTTCAGCAGGGCATCCACTCCTAGCTCTCTCCTTCTGCTAGGCTTTCATTCCTTTCTGTTTCATAATCATCATGAAGGAGGTATTTCACACTTACCTGCAGTGCCTGCGTGACACAACTGCAGATTTTCTTTGGGGCAGCAATCTGACTCCAGTTGTGCAAGCCTGTCTTCACAGGTACAGTGGTGGCAATTTTATCTGCCTCTTAGTATATAGTTAGGAGCAAATGTTCTTGCTATGCTGTTTACTTAGTTAGAATCTGAGTATTACATCTTTCCCTTTGAATTGTACCTGGACATAAAGAAGGCTCAACTTTTCACAGCTCTTTTACAGTTTAATGTACTGCAGTTCCTTTGGTCACTGAAAGTGTCAACTTTACTATAAGGAAACAACACCTTGCAAGCTGTCTCAATGAAGATGAAGATATTGCCTCTCCATAATTGTCTTCCTAATCCTTTAAGCCCTTTCTAGCCCAAATTCCTGTCAAATTCGTAGGAATGCAAGAAATCTAGGACAACAACTTAAAACAATTACCAAGATCAGTCCCTGTTTGAATAATGCAATAGTTGTATAAATATTGAAGTTAGGACTCTACATTTCTGTTTGCATTATTTCTGGCAACTAATCCTTCGAGAAGCCAAGGGGTTCATCAGTGAGAACTGCTGATAGCTTACATAACCTTGTTTTGATGCTTGTTTTCATTGTGAATCCTTGCCTGGATGTAGACAAGAAAAATTTGCAGCTAAAATTCTATTCTCTACATATTAATTTAAAAAAATTAATTGTATTTTATATACAGCACAATAGCTAGCAAAGAAGCTGCATTTGCATATATTATTTGAGATAACTTTCTATTTTTAAGGTAGGGGCTGTGTAAAAATTATTTGCATAATGACTGTTGGAGTATGGCACTACTACACAAATCTTACTGTCAATAGAACTAGGAGGAATAAAAACAATTGAGAGAGCACATTAGCACTCCAGAATATACACTGCTAGTTCCACAAGAAAATACTTACTGAGCTGGCAAACACTGGGCAAGGTTTTCCTTGCTGCAGATAAAGTGAGTGCAGCTTCTCATTCCCATTTTAAAACAATATTTGCAATTAAATGTCTAACCAAATATATATATATATACATATAAACATAAAGCAGATTTACTGATAACTATTGGTTTAAACTCTCAGCATGTGTGCACCCCAGTCTCCTTCTTTCCAGAGTCTTTGCTTCGTACTGCTCAGCATCCATTTCCTGCTATGTATTGGTGCTCAGCATCTCTGGGAATTAGGGGGTAAAAGACCTTGAGAAAGAGAGCACTTTCCTCCTTCTTTTAAAAGAAAAAGCAAATGTAAAAAGCCCACACTTAAGGCTTAAAAATAAGTAAGATGGGACATGGAGCACTGACAAGGCTATAGCCTTCCATACCCTTGCTCTTGCCCTGTGCTCCTCCCAGGTAAAGGCAGAGTTCCTAGCAGTGTTTTCACCAAGGATGTGCCATGAGCAGTCAAGCTGCCATTCTGAGACTGGTGTCCAAGCAGCAATATTCTTGACTAATTTTGAATCTTCTCATACTAAATACACTGCTTGTTTTGATTAACATAATTCCTTTGTGTGAATCTGTGTTGAACATAACCTGCATGAGAAATTCTTATCTTTACCCCTTTAGAGTGACCTAAAAAAGACGTGTAGAGTCTCTCAAAGGCACCAAACTTCCACAATGTTTTCTGCGAGTCTTCACGTGAGTACCTTCAAGGATCTCAGTCTTGCCCTTTTGATAACCCAACCTGAACCGATGTACCTAAGCCTTGAAGCAACTACTGCACTGAAATATTATTTTGTGAATCAGCAGCTATCGCAATAAGGCTTCTTTAATCTCAATGAGATATGCTTCTTTTAGTCTCAATGAAATATGCATCTTAGGATGAGAAGCCTCTTCAGAGAACCATCAATTATAAATACCATGCATTTCCCTTCTTTAAGCTCTTGAGCAGCTCCCTTAAGCACACCTGTTAGTCAATGTAGAGAGCTGGGAACTTCCAGAAGGCCATTCTGATATTAGATGGATCAAGGCATGCTCAGTTTTAAGAGGACAATAGTCTCCTGGTAAATGAAGTGTTTTAATTTACCCTGAAAAGACCTAAGAAATATTTCTGTAGGAACATAAATAATAATTGTTATAAGGATCATAATGGTATTCAGCTATGATCTTACAGACCCCCAGGCATCCCTCCTTAGGGATCAGTGAAAAGAAATTAACAATAACAACTCACTGTTAAAAATTTTAATTTTGTTATCTAGGCACCCATGCATTAATCATAAAATTATTGTGGTATAAAAACAGAAAAAAAAAACTTGAAAAACACAGAGAGCTGCTTCGTCACAGCCAAATGATTTTAGCATGCCAGAATATGATACAATCAAAGATATTCCTTAAATAGCCCAAAATCATAAGGAGTTTTGTTGATACATTTAGAGACAATAGTTATCTTGCACCACTTCCTCCTGAGAGCTCCATTTTCCATGTTACTCTGTTTTCATGGGACTCACTGAAGCTTCATTTCTCCTAAAACCAATTATCCTGAAATAGGTCTGTGTTTCTGAGTCAGTTCTTCCAGTCTTATATTTATGAGGGAGAAATGGGACATTTGAAGTGCAGTGCTGCGGTTGTCCATGTGCCTGTCTGTAGCATCTGCTTGCCCAGTAGATAAAGAGTTAGACCTTACAAGAGTCCAATTCTTTGAGCTCATTCTGTTCACACTGATGCCAAAGAACAGAAGTAGAAAGCCATGTAAAAAGACAGAGGCAGTTCACCTCAGAAGACCACAGTCAGTGAAAGCAACAGGCACATTTACATAGGTGTTGGAGGAGGTTTGGTGTTGAGGGCATACTGTCAGAGAGGGAATCACTGATTCACCTTTATTTAGTGCCCAGCAGTATTTGGAGAGTATTTCCCTTTCTCCTACTTGTATTCATTCAAATCTATGCAAATTACCCTGCCTGAGGTTCTCATGACTAACCAAGAGGGACAATTTACATTAGCGACTTTATAGAGAGCTGTGTAGGTAGAGTGATGCAGGCAGTTGAATAAGAAGAGATCACACAAAAGGATTTTGTTCCGAAAATGAAAATCTACAAAGGAAAATAAATCACCACCCCAATAAGTAGTTTAACCTGAAGCAAAAATTGTGCTTATGCAACATTTGGGTGTTTAAACATTTCATTAGAAACACAGCTAGTTTTACTCAGGAGCAAACATTAGAGTGGTCAATTTACAGCTGCCTAGATTTTTTTTTTTTCAAACACAGACCAAAAAACTCCAAGTCTTCATACTGAATTTATTCATTCATGGTGAATTTTCCCAAGCCAGGCCCACAGGCTTTTTTCCTAGGTGCTCAGGAGGGTGGCATGCCCAGACTTAATGTCTGCAGTGTTCCAGTATGGCAAGTGCTACGTATGAAAAGGTCTGTGATTTTTCTTTTCCTCTTTTTTATCTTCAGGAACATGAAAAAATTTCAGATGTGATTGTCATTGTCTTAAGAGGTCAAATGTCTAGTAACTGGAAAATGGGAAATGCTTGAGATGGTAGTTTGAGTCAGGCTTTGTGTATGCTTTATCAATGGCTGTTTAGTTGTACAGAAATAAATAGAGACTTCAAATTAATATCTTGTCTTATTAGAACATGAAAATTCCATTCAAATTATGCAAAAAGAGCATACTTCCTTGTCCATAAAATGCTCTTAGGGCATGGTAATCTGATAATAACCAAATACCATGGAGTAGTCTTGTTATTTTTTATAAAAACTTATCAGTTTTGTGAGTAAAAGTATGTGGAGAAAGATGACAGATGAGATTGCTCATTTGGAACATCTTCTCTTCAGGTTATTAATCTCTTCCCTTAAATGTTGATCAGCTACTCTGAGTTCCTCAGTGAAATCACTTCTGGGAGTAAACCTGCATTATCTATGTGCAGTATGACTTGATGGAGGTAAGGAGAATAATGAAAATCTTTGAATTTTCTTAAAATAGAGAGTGACAGAGAGACTTGTCATTTTGGTGGTGAATTTTTTCACCTTTCCTTTTGCCATGCAAATTTTGCCATCAAATAGGCTTCTGTTTTGAGCAAGTTGTTAATCAGTTGAGGAGTGTGTGCATGCGTGTGTCAGAGATTTTAAGTGCATGTGGTCAGTTTTTCTAAGGAGCTTAAGACCTAAAACCTCTTCATGTGTCGCAGGCTAAGATCAGGGCTCACTCTGGTGAGCTTTTCTAAAGAGCTGGATGTAAAAGTAAGGAGTCGAACTCAGGTCTCAGGTGGTATGAAAACATGCGCTGTAGATTGGTTCTGCAGAAACAGACCCAGGAAAACCTCCAGGAGGCAGATACTTCCCTCTAGGGTAGCCCTTTAACATCCAGTTAGATTTTTATGAAAGTGATTTCTGTTAGCTGTTAAATCAGTGAACTCTTCTTGGCCAATATCCCTTCCCAGTTTTCAGAGGCCTCTCTGGAACATCAATATATAATGCTAGAATAAAAAGGGAGCAGCAAAGTCAGAGTTCATGTGGCTCACTTCTTCTCTATCCCTATGTTTACAGATTATAAGATGGGATCTCTTTGAGGTCATTTGTTATTTCCCCTGAAATTTTCTGAAATCTCCATACTTGTGAGATTATTCTCTAGTTCTCTATTCTTCTACAAAAATGTTTGGATGGCTGTGCTGCTACACTGAAGTGCTGACAGGTAAAAAAATATGGTGATCTCTGCCACATGTTGATCCTTACACAGGCAAGGAGTTCCACATTCAGGTTCAAGACTGAAACAGATGCTGGTCTTCAGCATTTATGGCAGCAATTCCAAGCTTTTGGGTGACATCAGGAATATGCTAACATTTTGAATGATGAACCCACCTGTTCATCCATCATTCAAAACTCCCTGTTCTTGAGCAAATCCTACTCTGGTTTGGGATCTAGAGTCTCCTCTGAAACCTATGTGTGTTTTGTACGTAAATATGAACAAAGTCAGTGAGTATCTTAAGTGATGAGATTTTTCTTTCCTCTTCCAAATTGGTTTCACCTGAAGAGAAGGCTCACTACAGACCAAACAACTAAGACGAGTATTTCAATCAAATGAGGCACTTCAGTCAGCAGTTCCAAGATTCACTGAATTAAGGTCATTGACAATGCTAATTAACATTAACCATTAGAGCATTAAATCTTTCCACCTGTAGAGAAGTTCTTCATGAATCATGTTTCAACATTACAAATCTTTAGAAGTGAATTATGATAGCGGCAGTGCTTCTGCTTCTTTAGTGGAGGGAGGGTATGTCAGGGATATGTCATAAATAACCAAAGATAGTTTCATGGTTCAGACCCTGAAATTTGGCAGATGTGATTACTGGCCTGAGCTCTACCCTCATCACAGGGTGTTTTTTGTATGAGCATCATATCTTAGTTTTCTAGCAATAAAACAGTAAGTGGCATTTTCTTGACTGAAAGGGTTATGAAGCACTTGGGAACAGGCTGCCCAGGGAAGTGCTTGAGTCACCATCCCTGGAGGTATTTAAAAGTCATGTTAATGTGACACGGAGGGACATTGCTTAGGGATGGACTTGGCAGTATTAGGTTAATGGTTGGATTCTATCAACTTAAGGGACTTTTCCAGCCTAAATATTTCTATGATTCTGTGATGTATTTTTAGGAGGAGTGGCTTAAATTATGTGATCATAAATAATCAAAATCTATGTAAGTATTTATAGTAAGTTTAAGAAACTGAATGTGGAAATTAAGGAAGAAAGGCAGCATTTCAGTCCTTAGTTCTACATTAACATTGTAGAGTTTTATTTTCCAACACATTCAGCACAATCTTTTAAAATAGTAAACTGTATTCAGAAAATGATTGCTCAATCATTATTATTCAATATTATTCAATTAAATTGATGTTGGTTCTCATTTGGTGCTTTCACACTTTATTTTCATTTTAGGTCATAAGAACCATGAATTTATTCTACCTGGTAAAACAAACATGTAAGAAAAAAATAATACCTACATCACATACTTACTTAACATTACCTATAAATGCTTCTGTTTGTTCTTTCATAGTATTTTGTAAAAAGAAAATTGATTATAAATTCAAGGCTGATGAATACTTTTGCACCTTGAGATAGTGTACATCCTTTACAAGTTTTGAAACTTTTTTTTAAGGGAAGGGTTAAAGATTTTGTTTTGGAGTTTTTGAAGGGTGATATGGATCATAAAGCAGAGCACAGCTGAGCAAACATCTGGTTAAATATGTTTTGAAGTGACCTGTAGAAGATATAGATGGGGTTTGATGCTTTGTTTGGGTAGGGTTTTTTGGGGTTTTCTTGCTTTACATTGGAACATTAAACTTTCACATGTTCAGTCCTCTATAGTCGAGATAGCTCAGGTTTGTAGGGCACCAAAGCTCCATGTCCAGTCCTGAACTGTCAGTCAAGTTGATAACTATGTTAACTGCTTCTGTCAAAAGAAAGGTGGTGATGGAAATCATAGCATTTTTTCACAAAGTAACATTTCAAAAGGTTTCATTGGCTCGAATAACATTTTTTCTGCTCATAAACTTCTAATTTTTAACATCCAAGAAGAGTCTAATTTGACTGAATGCAATTATAAGTTGGATTTTCTCTTCCCAAACTAACCCTTCTCAATTCTGCATCAAGGCCTTTCTCTTCCATTTTCTCTGCCACTATTACTGTTCTTATTTGCTTAATAATAGTGGCTTTGTCCTTGTAGTCCAGCTAGGTATTATTCTGTCCTGAACTTAGGTCCGTTCTCTGTTCAAAAGAGAAATAGTTGTTCTTCATATCTACATTTCCCAAACCCTTAGGCAGTATAATAGTTACAGAGTACATTAGGACACTACTTTGACCATGAATAATTCATGCCAGCATGCTTTCTTTTGGTTTACATTTGATTCAGTAGACCAGTGTCAGTAACAGAGATGCTAAGACTAGATTTTACTGGCAGTTCAAGAAGAGCTGTTGGATATGGTTTTTAGGGTACTTAAGAACATTCAGTTCTATTTAACTTCTGGTCAGGTACCACACCTGAGGTTTCACAACCTGTCTCCCAATTGCATTAGTCTCATTCTACCAGACACCATTCCAGTGACTCCAAAGAAGTTTTTCACCATATAGCAGGTTAATATAACAGGACATCAGGTCCAACTGAGTATGATATTTGAGATGAAGTGTAGAGACCTAGAGTGTCTTTATCTTAAAAGATTTTTTTATGAATTCTTTTTTATGTGTAATGATGCTTTTATTGTTATATTGGATGTAGTGACAGTATCAGTTACCTAGGGTGGGTTTGTTGTTTAAAATCAGCTTTTGCTAATTATGATCCAAGTGCTATGAAGCAATACTTTAGGTTGAATGATTCATCCCGGAAACAGTATTTTAGGCGAACCAGAGGGTAGAACAGTGTGATGACAAATGAGCTGATGTGCTAACGTTGTTCATGTAACTAGCTAATAATACCTCTGTGTTGGTCTGCATTGGCTCCCAGGACAAATGAAGATAGGGCTACTCTTTTCATGTGGTTTTGGTTTGAGTTTCTTCTTTCTTTTTTTCACCTTCTTGTGAGAAATACTGAAAATTATATACTGGACCTAAGACTTGTAAGAGGAAGTTGATATCCTGTTTGTCAAGAGTATAAAAGTTAACTATCAAATAGTTGTTTGAATCTCTGACACAAGCTTTGTCAAATTCATTTTTCCTGCCTGCTGTCCTCAAAGTATTACTGATGTCCTCTGCTTTAAATGACATAGAAAGCATGGTATTTTCTTGACGGAAGCCTCTGTGAGGTTTATTATTGGATGGAGTTGTTGACTGATTTAGGAGTTTCAATACCATCCTTTTTCTGAAGCCTTAACAAACTGCTGAAATGAATGACTGAGTGTTAGCCATAGCCCTCCTTTAATCATTCATCTCCTATCTCTTTGCTTGCTGATATTTTTTACACTAATTTGGAGCACTACTTGTTCTGCCATTCTGAGAAACTCTTAACTCATCAGTGACGCTTTGGAAACTCAGGAGCATCACAGTGCAGTGTAGTTAATAACAACACCTTCCCATCTCATGGATTTAGTACTTTTACTGTAACCACTAGCAACTTAATTTGCTAAGTGTGCAGCAGAACATTAAATCTATCTCTCTTTTGATTTGTCCAGAAATTAGCATTGTCAGCTGGATTGATTTGGAGCATGCAGCAGTCTTTGATGTCACACGTGAGAGAGTATCTTTGGAGATCTGAAGAGTACCTGGGGAGAGAGAGGAGAACAACATTGAATTCTCTTTTTTCTTTTTTTTTTCTCTAAATATTTATTATATTTGAATAAAGTAGGTTTCAATTTGCTATGTATTTCCTATTTGCAGAACATGGAATTATAGATTGGGTACGATCTATGCCATGGCTGGAGCATTGCAGGAGTCATGTTTTAATTGGCTGGTTGGACTAAGTCTGGCCCATCAGTCAGTGCATTTGGGTAATGAGAGCAAGAAGTGAGTTTTGATTTTGCAGCACTCACCATTTCCCAAGGAGCAGAGAGTAGGTATCTCCTCTGTAGCACAGTCATCCTTGCCTTGGTGAAGGCAGTGCATCCCAGCACGTTTCACCAATAGCTCCTCTCTCCCGTGGTTTTCCCTAGAGCTGAAGCCTCGCCCTTGGCTCCCCTTGTTTTGGTGTGCTTTCCCTCCTACCTCTCCTGCTGCCTGCCTGTGGCCACAGCAGGGCACTAACTCCATGCTAGCTTCTAACCTGATAAGCCATGCAGTTTATTACCTCCTATTCTGTTCCGTGTGCCACTTGCTTGCAAACCAGCTGCCCAGAGACATGTCTGGAGGATGTATGATTCACAATATCACACAGAGCAAGATCTTTTCCATTTCCCTAATGGCTTTTTGCTTTTCTTTTTGAAAACAATGCTGCTGGTATTTTCCATGAAAGACTTCTGAATAAAAACTTATCCTCAATCAACCTTCTTTTACTCTTCTTTTGTTTTCCACCTTTTTTTCTTATACACATGCTATATCTCCCTTCTCCCACAAACAAATCTCAGGTCCAAAAGTCAGTCAAATATTTTCAGTTTGCTTTTTGTCACCATCGTTTTTATGGTTATGTGTAACTGAAGTTTATATAATGGAATGTGGAGACTTGTCATTGGCTAACTAATTTTGAACAGGAAAATGTTCTGTGGGAGAACCAGTATAAATGTTGGCATGTGCAGTGGCTCTCTGTTGTTAAAATACTTTGGAATTTAGTAGTAGTAGTAATGGAACAGGAAGTGGATAAATATTTTCAATTCATAGCCCCTGATGCTTGAATTCAACTTCAATGTGACTAGCAGAAAATGGGACGTATACACAGCACCACAATGAAAATTTCCCTTCTTACTGTGGCAAAGAGAAAATGAAAAAATGTAGGGAGGTAAGATAAACAGGAAATTTCACTGCGGCTTTAGGCACCAAGAATAGTGAGGTACTATTTTGAAGAAAAACATTGCAAATGCTTTGGCAACTGGCATTATCTTCGAATCAGTATTCATGAAGTTTATAATTAATTAGAATGTGTTGTTAGTCTTGCAGCTGAATTTTAACTCCACAGCATTTTAGCACTCTCTTTTTTCTTTGACCTAAATCCGTCTAATTTTTTGTCTTCGTTAAAAGCACAGAACAAAAACACTATTGTGTCTTGGGCTGTGCTCAAGCAGATCAAGTAAGTTTGCATTGCTAAGCAAAGCCATATATATTTTAGTCATACCAGAAATGTTTGACCCCGACACAATTAAGTGAGATGAGTGTCCACGTGATGGAAATATTAACTGTTTTTTGCTTAAACCTATTTGTAAAACAGACAGTCCAACAGGGGAACAAAAGAGAGGGACGAATCTGAAAATGTAATCAGGCATAATGACACTTAAGTTTAGAGAGGAGAAAAGCATTTCATTTGTAGATGTAAATGAAATATCATTACAATTCAGTGTCTTCAGGAGAGTTCTTCATTTACATTGGTTACTGTTAGCATTTCTTAAGGATGATTTAATATATATATTCGAAAGCTTTTTTTTTAAACTGGGAGATGATTCAGAAGAGCATGGCTGCATTCTTGCAGACGTAATAGAATCCACACTTCCCAGTCCTGTGATTTAGATTTCTATTCTAACCAGAAGAAAACAGAATACATTTAGAAATGCTGTGAAAAACAACAAAACACCCTATGTGCTAACACATTCAAGACAATTGCTCATGATATTATTAGATTCTGTTTTGTTATTTGAAAATTAGTTCTACTTACTCCTTTTAAAAGACTTGATTTTTATTAAAAACATGCTGGGTGTGTTGGGGTTTGTTTCCATTAAAGCAATGACCTTTGATCTATTGGTAGGGTAGGATCACCAGCTGCTTTACAAGCTTTCATCCAGGCATGCCTTGCTGGTGCCTCGTGGCCCTAAGTGAAAAATTGTCCTGGCAGCCCCGTGGGCATGTGTTGCCACGTGCTCACAAGGCTGGTCCTCTAGATAAGCCATGAGCTTGAAGCCCATGCAATGCCAAACCAGGAGAAGATGCTGCTGCCTGCTAAGAAATGGGGTGGCCATCAATTCTTTTTAATGTGGCTGATGAGCTGGGACTCTAGGACAAAGGCTGATGTAAAGATTTGAGTATTTCTCATCAGGAGAGGGGACCAAACAGGAGGAACAAACCTAATAAAAGGAATTTTGAAGGCTTTGGAACAGAGCAGATCCTGCAAACTACAGTGCCTATTGCAATGTTTATTGAAGAACATTTAGTCTACACATAGACCTCTGGTTCACATCTTTTGCAAAATGCAATACTTAGATCCATCTCTAAATAAAAAAAATTATCAGTTTTAATTTTTTTAAAAAAGATCTTTTTTTTTTTTTCTATCTTCAAAACTTTTAAATGTACCTGCACTTTTCCATGAAAGGTTTTTCTACACTGGATCTATAATTCACTGTCAAATGTACATACAACAATTACCTACAGAAATTTTCTAAGAGTAGCCACTGGACAGCCTGGTTCTGGGTTTTGTTCACTTACTACTCTCCTACAGATAAAAATGTAGACAAATTAAACATCCCTGAAATGCGATGAGCATTGGAAGGGAGAATTGTGCATAAGAACAATTGCATATTCAGGATCTCACAGCAAAGAGAAGACACATGTCAAGCTACAAATCCTGCTCTTGGTGTCTTTGCTTCTCCCATCTGGATCACTTTCTGCGGATTGAGATACAGAGGTAAAGAGTTCCTTTTATTTCCAAGAGAAGTATTTCCCAGGCAGATTTAAGGAAGATGTAACTCCAGACTGAACTTTTTGGTATCTTGGCTGTATGCACAAAGCACTGGTGTAGCTATAACACAGTAAATTCTTTGAGGTGGATTATTTCTGAAGGTAGATGAAAAGAAAGGAAGGTCTGCTCGCCTGTTTCAGGACTGTTTTATCACATCTTTATTCCACAGTGAGGAATGTGTTTATACTCCTATGGTTTTAAACTGTGACCCAGATAGAAAGAGAAATGTATCATCTTACCATACCTAAGCCACCCAGTCTCCTTCTCATGGCTTTTGTTATTTTCTTGGACACTTTCCACCTTCCTCCATGGCATTTCCGGGGTTTAGATGTTTTAGAAGCATGTTGGTTTTTGGACGGCTGGGTTTCAGGTGTGCCGATGATCAAGTAGCCTAATTTTAAATGTTGGCAGTGCTGTTACAAATGTGATTGTATATTTGTCATGAATGTATGTTATTATGCTCTATATTTTGTCCATTTTTAAACTTTGAATTGTCTGATGGTTTTGTCATCTGGCAATTTCTTTTTTTTTTTACAATTATTTTTCAGCCAGTCCCTGGAGTTTTTCTAGAGTTAGCCAAGCACAGTCACAGTTGACATTATCTTGTGTTAGTGATAGTCCTTGCCATGAGTGGGAGGTTAAAGTAGATGACCTTCAGGGTTTTTTTCCAGCCATTATTTCTGTGATTCATCATGTATTAGTCATCCATTTTCTGTGTATCACAGGTGTCCTTAACTTTATATGCTTCCTGTGACTTCTTAACGAGTTTGTGATGGAGCAGGAAGTCATTTCCTGTGGTTCCACAGCAGACTGAGATCTCAAGAGACACAAACTCCCATTAGTGGCAGGCAGTGCCACATTCACATGGCATGTGCTGTTAGTAAAAACATGAGTTCTTGTGTAGTTGGTGCTCTGATCTTTCCCTCATGCAAGAATCATTGCACACTTGCAGTGATGGGGGAGACCCCAGAAACTGAGTGTTCAGATTTATTTCAGTGGCTGTCTGAAAAGATTGACATTTTGTGCCCAGCTCTTGGAGGGTGGAGTTTGATCAGATGGATAAATAGCAGAGAAGGAATGAAATTACCTAGCTGGAGAGCAGGATGTAGCTGTAGACAGTACACATGGAACTTAATTCACTGGGGTTTCTCCTGTACTATGCCAGCTGCAGTGTTGACAAAGCAGTGTAGTTATTTGACCTAGACCCTTGATATTTGCTTGAAAAGACATTTGCAGAACTGTAAATGTGCTACATGTATTGCAATATTTGTTGGGCCAAGGTGTGGTGTCTCTCCAGCAGACCCTGTACCTGTGCGCTTTCACACAGCAAGAGATAAATAGCTTGGTGGTGGGGAATGGGAAAGTGAGAATCAGTTGGGCAATGACAGAGGTTGCATAATGAGCTGAAGATAAAAAATGAATAAAATTTAAATGTGTATCTTGGCTAAGTGAGAGACAGATGGAAGAAATCTACAAATTTTGGGGGTGTGAAAGCTCTCCTGGAAAATGCAGCTCTGTTGAAATCAAAATACTTTACAAAGCAGGTCAACTGCAGTAGACTTTTGCTTCAAAAAAATAAAAAAGTCTGTCAGACAGAACACATTTTAATATTTTGGAATACATCTTTTTTAATTCTTGGTTTTGAAGTGATCCTTTGGATTCATTTTTTGATCTATCTTGATTTATTTAGAAATAAGTGCAAAGAATAAACAAATAATCAAAGGAGACATGGAATTTTCCTCCCAAGATTATTTGAAGTGTTTCAGTTTTGATGTAATTTGGAGCAAAGCCAGAGTGCAAAATCCTTGGAAATTGCTGTCATCCATTCAGTTCCCAGGGGGCCTGGGAAGGACTCTGTTCTGTATCGCACTTCAGCTGGTATCTCTTGAGATGCAGAAGCACCAGTAATTGCCAATAGCTGTACTACAGCTCATTTGCTTTGCTCTCTGGATTGCAAGGGATTGAATGTGCAAGTGGTTTCAACATCCTGCTATGCCTGATGTCCAGCTGTAGTGGTACCACTTCTCCTGTCACACTGCTCTGAAAAGTGGAAGCCTTGCTTTTTCCCCCCATGCTACACCGAATCTCTTTCAAGAACAAAACAATTGTAGGGGAAGATTTTCCTATTAACACTTTCTGGGGACTATATAAGAGATTTAATAGAGCTTTTCTTTCTCTGCCTTCCTTTTTCCATAAAATCTAGTACGAGGTGACTGGAGATATGTGCTGACTGCTATGTCTTGCAAGAAACAGCTCAGTTCTGCTATTGGCTATTAACTAATTGTTGTGTGCCACTGAGAGATCATTCTTGTGTTTGTGCATGGAGAGTTCTGCGATACAATCTGGTGTTTGAGTGTTTAAGGTATCGTTTAGTGCTGAAGAAGTTATTGTTCTTGTGGGAATTCATAGAAAAAGTGTCTTGGAAAAGTGTTTGTTATCACTGCCTTCTTAATGGTCTATTATAAATCTTTTACATTACAGTAAGTTTGTTTGTATTTCTTTTTAAGAGACAAATTTCCTTGTCTTTCATTACGTCTTGTAGGTAGGATATTTAAGGAAACACATAGATAGGACCTCATTTAGAAGTCAAACAACTGAATGAGCTTCTCAACTGAGCATGAAAACTGGAGAAAAAAAAAAGGCTTGTAATTTTCATCCTGGTTCTGGTCCTGCAAAGCAACCTTTGGATTCATCTGGTGTGAGAAATTTACCACAGTCCATTCAGCACTTTTCTGCCCACTTTGATGCAGTGCTGTCATTTCTGTGAAATCCATGTTCAGGGGCTTTTTTCCTTTCAGGCATGCACATCGCTCCCACTGTGGATAATTGGTTATGTATGGGTAGCATGGGAAGAAGACTTTTCTTAAGTGCTTGCAAAGACGCTGCTCTGCAGAACTGCAGTAAATAGCTACTTTAGCAGTGGTTTTAAAAACTAATTTATTACTTTGTCCTTTTTAGATGTGCCAACCTTTATATTAGCAAATACAAATTGCTTTATGGTTTAAAGACATCATCTGGCATTTTCAAGTGCTTCTCAAGAGCTTTGTGTGCGTTCAAGATCAGTGGCCAATTTGCTTTGGGGAATGGAGGAGCTAGGTGTTCCACCTAGCTATCTTTTCATCAGATTCCTTATTAGAAAGGAAAGTAAATTTGTCCCTATTAAAACTTTGGTTCTTCTGTTTCGTTCTCTTTGCTCTGCACAATTGGTAATGCCACTCCTGTCTGCATCACAGCTGGGGGAGGATGGTCAGAAAGTCTGTGGAGTCCGTATGTGAAATGGAAACCAATGAGTTTTTTCAACAGAAATGCCTTTTTAAGACAGGAAAAACTTCTGTGTTTGTGCTCTGTATCACTTTAACTGGGATTCACTGTGTTTCAAGTAAAAGGCTTTTGTCATAAACCATAAAGAGAATATTCTATGGTATTAGTAGGGGTTAAATATTTTGGAATTATAAAGTACTTTTAAAATTTGAATAAATTACTTGAGGGTGGAGAAGGAACAGAAAGTTATAGCACTTCTGTATCTATTCAGGGAAGGTACTCGAGGGCTATTTTTTCTTTAACAGATAATTATCATACATAACATGGAAATTTGGAAAAGTTACAGGTCACATTGCAAAGTCACAATTAGAGCTACCACTGTAAATAGCACAAAAACTGGAGCTTCTTCAAAATAAGACATTTAGAGATTCAGATTTTTGGGTTTGTTCTTTTGGTTTGGTTTGGTTTGGTAATGGAAAAGACCAAGCTGGATATGAAATAAAAAGCATTATGTACAAAAAGCATCTAATAGCTTTACATAATAGCTCTTGAGTGAATGTCTTAGGTGCATTTTGGTGCCAAACTTCATCTCTTTGTGCGTGACAAAGAGATTTCTTAATAGTAGATGCAAAGGAGTAGCCAGAAATCTATGCCAATCTAATGACAAAGCAGGTTATGAACTTGCTTCATTTAGGGCTGAAATCAGTGTAATACCAAGAGGAGGGCCATTAAGGTTTATTAAATTTGTCTAACACTATCAGCCATACTTAGTTTAAAAAATACATGTATTATTTATGAAATATGTACAATCTCGAACTAGTTTGCTTTCAAATTGCTCCTGTGAAAAGTAGTCCTTTATGATGATTTCATAAAGCCATTAAATGGCTAGACCAAGTGTATTATTGAAGTGCTTAAGGATATATTTCATACAGCAGCAGGAAGCAATGTGTGTTCCCGTTGAAATGCTTTTCCATTCATGAGAGAAAATGTTCTTTTTTAGTATGTAAATACTGAATTTGTAAAATATATATGGAAAAGCTTTAAGATCCTAGGAGCTCCAGTTCAATGCTTAGTTTGTAGAAATGTCTAAAGGAGGTGCAGATGAGCCCTTTGAAAACAAATAAGCAGAACAATTGTGGTTCATCAAGCATAGTCATGGAGGAGGCTCTTCAAAGTGGGAGACTTTGAAGAGACACATGCGTCAGCCTCCTCCTGACCAGCAGGGTGTTTATTAGAATTTAGCTGTCCTGAGGTGGTCATCTGGGGTGGGAAGGACTGTTTCTTGTCCACACGGGGGAGGCCCACTGCTATCTGACTGCAGACCTGGGAGCTGGCTGTGCTGATCTCTCAGGGTGGCAAGGTTCAGGGCTGCTGGGATACACACAAAAGTCCTAGCCCTTGGTCTTCTAGTACTACTTGGTTTAGATCAGAAGTTCTAAAATCCCTTCACAGAGCACACCCCCGTGACTCAGAGTAACATGGTGCTTGAATGATTGTAGCCTTTTCTCAAGAGGTATTTTGGTAACTCCATCAAACATGAGCCTCAAGAAGCAGAGGTCACATTTTTTTGCAAATGTTCTGCAGATGTATCACTCCTGACTGCTCATGATGTCTGGTCCTCAGTGCTATGTTTATCCAGGTGTAGTCTCGTAAACAGCCACAGTCACAAACTACACCTATATTTCAAGGTACAATGGGAAGATAAATAATTTATATCTTCTCAAAAATTTAGAAAAGAAATTAGTTTGTGGCATTTTTACCTTGTAGGTGACATAAATAAAACACGTTCTCTCAGAGATTTTCCATGAGTCAATTAATTGCTGCCTCACAAGAACCGTTGTGGAGGGAGTCAAAGCTGTGCAGCAGTCCTGAAGTCCATGGATAAGCAGAGGGAGCATGCTGAGAGGTTATAATAATAGAGATACCAACTGCTCTGTTAAAAACCTTGGCTTGCCTCTGAGTCAAAGATTTCTGCAGTATCTTGCCTCTTTTCAGTACCCCTATACAAGCCAGAGCCATTGCACTGAGTAAGCAGAATTCCTTTTCAAAGCCTTGCTAGACTTCCACTGCTATTTTTGTACTAGAGAAGTCCTAAAATGAGTGCTCAGAATTCATTGATTCTATTTTTTTCCTGCAAAACATGTGGAGAGATTTTACTACATTTCAATATGTTTATTTAGTTAATCATACAGATAGAAATCCATATTTCTGGCAGGGACATTTCCAGCTCAGTGGTCCATCTAGGAGAGTAGGAAAGTATAAAAATAGATTTTCTGGAATCTACGTGAGTGACACACGTATCTACTCCCAGGGAATGTATCTCATAATGTCATCTTTATTGCAGTTTGTGAGCATCAGACATACTTCAGGCCTCATACATTGTGAAGACACAGCCATGGCAGGGAGATGGGAAGAGGGTTAAATAGCTTCTGCTACTTTTTAAAATTTGAACATCACAATAATAGTAATATAGCTTGCTGATTTTTCAATATGTTCAAATATAGTAATTTTTGGTTATGCTCAGCTGTGTCCATGAATCAATGCTAATTTGTTAATGGGTTGAAAGGGCTACAGTTTTTTTGAAATTAAAAAATAATGGATTTTTGGTAGGCTGAAGAGTCAGCATTCTTTATGGAAAGAGTAACCATTTTTTGTTTTTTCAAATTCAATTAATAATGACAATACTGATTTAATTGCAGGAGGAACTTGCCATCCCTTGGATATGATGGAATTCAGTTCTTACTTCACTTGTTTCTTGGTGATTATGGAGCAAAGAAAACACTAGACATGTTGAGTTCTAAGTTTTCCAGAAATGCTTAAAGCAGTAGTGGGTCAGATCAATTTTGTTGATAGTTGATGAGACCCATGTGCGTTGTAATTTACAGAGCCTTTAGCTATTAAACTACTAGTTCAGAACAATTTTATTCTTAGAGGATTAATTCTTTGGTAAATGAGTGCGTTACTAACGTAACTTGTTGATACTAAAATAAGGGGACATAAAAAAAGTAAGGAGTTCAAACAACTGCTTTTAGCAATGAAATCTTTCAAAAGAAATAAAACATAAACAAGGTTAAATAGTATTAACAAAAAGTCATAAAATTAAAATTAAATTAATTCATTCATTTTGTGATGAAAAACACTCCCTGATGTAACAAAACCACTCACAAAAATTAACAAAAAATATATGAGAGCCGTAATTTTGCTTTAGTTTTATGAAGAGGCAATTATTCCTCAGAGGATGAGGAGAATTCTTGTCTTTTTGCATACAGAAGTGTCAGTTTTGGAAGCCATACAAAGGAAAAAGAGAAGGATGAGTGGGTCACTGAGTACCTAACATATTGCATTGCACACAGATTCTGTTAAAATACAGTGGTTTCCTCTTGATTACAGCTATTCCTCATTTTATTATTATGTTTACTTATTTCATCTTGCATCATTCACACAATCTACAAAACAGCTGTCTGTAAGGAGCTTTTTTGCACAGGCTTGATGAAGAGAAATACAGAATGACAAGATTATATGAGAACACAATAATCCTGTTACACCCTTTTATGTGGATGTGGGCAAGTGGTGTTATTTTTTGTTAAGGTCAGCTAGGGTTTTTTTGTCCTAAATCCTTTATTACAGATCACGTAGAATTTGTGGGGGTTTTGACAAGAACAATTCAGTTGTTCTGTATTAATGTAGATCATCCCTTCTAGATTTGCAGAACTGTTTTAGGCTTTGAAATCCCCTTGTCAGAAGTGCTGTAGGAGCAATGATAAGATGTTTTTCCTGACGTAACTTCCATTTTTCATACCTTAGTGTCTTAAAAACAGCAGGAGGAAAAAAAATCAATCTCAAGCAAAACAAATTGTCGTGCAGCAAGATATATCCTAACCTATCACTTTAAAAAATGAAGCATATGACTTTACTTACAAACCAAGGGGCAGCATCACTTCACTAATTTTTATCACTCTTTCTGCACATGTTTCTATTGTTGTGGCAGTAAATCTTTACCCATGTGATCTGTCATGCTATGGGTTATCTTCTCTAGCTTCTGGGATTTTGAAGCTTATTGTTGCCTTCACCCATGATTCAGAGGGCAGTGGGGCCTGTGCAGTGAACAGAGCTCTTTCACAACCAGCCGTCTGTGGTGAGTCTCTGAGGAGGGCAGTACACACAATCCACCATCATCATGGGGGGGTGAGTAGCAGTAACGGTGAATAGGGATTAAACAACCAATTTTTTTTTTCCAGTCCTGTATGGATGCTTTTCTTGTTACTGAAGAATCCTCAGAGAAAGACATTTCTCTGGCTGACATACCCTGTTCTTCATTTCCAGGCAGCTTCACAGCCGTTTCCAAGCTGGAGAGTTCCCACAGAGTGTAGTCCCTCTGCTCCGTTGTTTCTTTGAAAGCAGTGACCCTAGATCTGCAGTGCTTAAACATGCATATGCTTGATTACAAGAAACATTTCTAAGTGGGATGATTCCCCCACTGGCCGGCTGTTACAGCAATGGGATTTACGATTTTCATTTCCTGACTCCAACAGCTAGGAAACATAAATAGCATTTGCCTTACTTTAAGAGCTTTTTGGAAATCTGAAATTTTGTTCTTCCTTTTTAGACTAACTCTTGAATCCTACCATTTTTTAAAATAGGTGTAGAACTTGTTGAAGTTGAATTTTTTGAGGGACAAAACCTCTCAGTATGTTCTTCCGTCAATGAAGTTTTTTCTTCCAGATTTTCTGTTCTTTAGGTTCCTGTGGATCATTTTGCACGTTTTTTTATGAGTTCTGATGGAAAAAACCCCAATGAAATGGTGTAATATTTTAAAAGTTTTTCTTTCTTTTTAGCTGTACGTGTGGATGTCATTTATCACCATTTTCTGATCAACGTGGTTAGTGTATACCAGTTATAGAACTGGAGTGGCTAGACCCATGCAAGATCCATGCAAAGCTACCCAGGATGATGCTCATTTGCAAGAGGCATCCTGTGATTGCTCTGATGCTGTAAGAACCACTTATTCCAAACACAGTCATGGCGTGGTGCTCATTCACCTGAATAAGATGTTTTGATGACTCTGGTTCTAGTCAGGAGAACATGGTAAATGTACCTCCGGAGGCAGATCTGCAGATCTGGGGCTCCCTGCGGGATATCATCTTCAGGCTGGATCATTATGGCAGTTCAGTTCCTACAGTGAAAATCTTGATCCTGTCTAAAAGTTTTGGAACTGCTAATCAGACTGGGATGAGGCAGTAAGAGCTGCTCTTGGTTAAACACTGCTGTCCTGCCACTGAAGCTCACAATACACGATTTTCTCCCCAGGAGTATAATTAGATTGTAGGCTTTTGAATCAAATGACAAAGTGGTCCACACTTCCTCTCAATGAATTTCTACTAAGATTTTCATTTCAAACAACAAAAAGAATATAGAACATCAACCAATAAGGCTGCAGGGTATGACCCTGCCCATGGAGAGCAGCTGACTGTTGCTGTCTAGGAAGTTTTACTTTAACAGCAAGCCTTTGAACATCAGCTATGCTGAGCTGTAGCATAACAGAACCTCTCCAAAATCTGTGAGATCTTTTGTGTACTGAATACTGAAGTAGACTGCAGCAGTAGTAGTGCTGCTTTATATAAATGTTAAAGCTACATATGTTGCTAAATAAAAACTACTCATAGGTTTATAAACATGGCTCTGTAGGAATGTGACAATACTTTTCTGAACACAGCATTTTTTTATTTGATGTTTCTTTTCTGTTGACAGATATATCAACTTAAAAGTAGCCATACGGTTCCCAGTTGAATATGAATTTGAGAGGGCTGATGCACATTGTTTAGTCTAAAAGTCTGAAATAAGCTACTCTGAAGCTATTTGCTCAGAAGTTGCCAGACTTGACAGGATATACATAAATAACTTCGTGTGAAACTTGAATCCACTGTCAAAGTTAAGCCATATGCCAATTTCAAGATCTCCAGCAGAGGAGCATCAGACATATGCAGCACTCCCTAATATTTCGGTGGAGCACATGGTTGATAGGAGACTGCAGCTCATGCCTCCTGGGGGTTGAGTCAATGGAGTGACTTCTGTTCACCACCATAGACTTTTGCTCAGGCACCATCTGTTGGATTTTTCCCCATGTTGGTAGTAGACATCTGATTATTTGAAAACAGGATCGTGTCTTACATAATATTATTATTTATTATTATTTAAGGGGCCATTGAAATGGGCAGAGTAGAAGTGATTGTTTGGATAACAGTCTGAATAAAACAAAGAATGCAAGATGTTGCATTAATAATACAACATTAATAATTAATCATGAAGGAGTAAACTGATTTTTTAGAGAAAAGCATTTCCTAAACAAATAAGGAATCTAAGAAAGTGAGGATGAAAGGACAGAAAGCCCTCTTTCCCCCATTTATTTTTTTTGGAGGTCCACGATGAATCATATGTCTCTTGTGACTTGCAGGAATGATCTTACTGTCCAAATGGCTTAAAGAGAGCTTCACTAGGAAAGAAAATAATCAATAGGATGAGATATTAAAAGGGAGTTTTTTCCCTTCTTACTCCAGGCAGCACTGTCAACTCTCTATTGAATTTATGATCTACAGGAAATTAAACATTGACAGCATCACCTGCAAAGATAAGCATATATTGCTTAGGGTTAATGACTTGCTGAATTTTCTAAATCAAGCTATGTATACATTAGTACCTCAGATTTTATCAAGTGACTGTTGGCAAGTAACCATGGATAATGATAGCAAACGAAAATTCCTTTTATAAATGACAGAGTCGTGCTGTTGCATTTTAAGCTCTGGCTTTCCAAATATCTGCCTACTGTCTTGACAAAGCTCATTTACATGTGCGCAGTATTTTGTTTGAATAACATAATTGTTATGTCATCCACTTTTGCACACGCTTATGGAGCCTTAGAAAACAAATTAGAGATGCTGAAGCAGTTTGCAGTTTGGCAGATTTGGAAATATGTGCCCATGGTAGACTCCAAATTCATAATTAAGCATCTAAATTAATGGCTCTGTTTTAAAAAATGCTGGGCTCTCAGGAGTCCCTTTATTTGCTTGAGATATACTGATCTTAAAATTAGGCCCTAGCTCATGGTATCCGCAGCCGTAATCAGACTTTTTCTTAACTTTCCAGCTTCCCCAGAGCTGCAGGTTCCTTTGAGCTAGAGGCTTAAACAGATTGATTGAGCCCAGGACGTTTTAGTTTGCTTCTGTTTTAAATCACATAGTAGGGGCAGGCTAGTGGCAGGTCTGTATACTTTTCCTTTCAGTGATATCAAAGACAAGTTGCCTTTCCAGACTTGCCTCGTTGACCTACTGGAGGGAGGATCCTTGATCACCAGGGCGCGATGCCCTTTGTGAAAGCTACGCCACAAGACTGGTGATGATCGGTGGGAGCTGGTTGATAAGGAAAGGGCTGTGTGATACATACACAAACAGAGAGCATTGCTACTGTTGACATTTAGGTTATCTCTCTGCAAAAAAGAGGGAGGGAAGCTCCACACAAAATGTTCCAAATCATCTGGAGGAGCCTGTGTATTTCCACTGGCCCCAGGGGGGAGCCTCATTTGTCAGTCTAAACTAGATGTCTGAAATTCATGCAGCAGTTCTCCAGTGTGGCGGAGTCAGAGTTACTGCAGATACTGTTTTCTTACAGTTTTCTGTACACTACCTATGTGATCTATTCATTTTTCACTAAAATTGAAGGAGGCAGTTGCAAACCAGGTTTATTTTTCGTTTTAATGAGGAAACAGAGAGGCAGAGAAAAAGCAGTTTTGCCAAAACGGCAGGAAGAATCTTCAGAGCAAAAAACATTTCCTTTGGGATGCATAATAATGGTACATCCATCTACTTTAACTTTTCTTCTTTTGAAGGCCTCTATTTAGGCACTGGTCAGACACAACTGTCCCTTGCTTTTGTGAGCTGAAAAGATTAAAACATAAATTGTTTTGGTGTGCTTGGTTGGTACTGGGTTTTTTTTGGTTTGTTTTTTTTTTTAAACTCTATTACTTGAAGCCTCTGGGGCTGACAAAATAGCAGAAGGAATAAAATCCAGGTCAAGTACATAGCACTTCTGATAATCCAGCACACTGGCACTGGATTACCAGAAAAAAACCCCCAAACATAAACATGGTGTTTGAGTAAAATTTCCTTGGAAATTGCACAAAAAAAGGAGAATTTTTGCAATAAAACTTTCTCCCTCTTTCTGCTTTGTAGCTAAGGCATTTTGTGGCTTTGTCAGTGTTTTACAAACCAAATTACAAATTTCAAAATGAGGTGGCAGACCAAATATAGTTAATACAGACAAGAAATAGACCTTTCCCTTGTATGCTTCTCCCTCTCCACCACTCTCATCCTCTCAAAGTCCTATCAGTCAAAGCCACAGTCAACAAAATAACTCAGATATAGCATTAAATAGAAGAAACATTCTTCCTTCCTGCTTTGAAGGGTGCTGAAGGCTTGTTATGAAAGACAAATGCCATGACTCTGACACAGGCACAAGCACCATGGTAGTAACATCTCTTCCCAACCAAGAGTTAACTGTGTTGAAACCATTTTGGTTTATCAGCCAGATGAAAAGCCAGAGAAATTCACTGTTCCAAAAGGAAGAGTATCAGTCTGATCCCTGCATGTGTACCTACCTGTTAGTGAGCCTTTAAAGAAATCTATCTGGTAAACTCAAAGTTGGCATAATTTCAAGACTGCAATTTGTCAGTATAACTGATAGGTCACTTTGGCTTTAAGTAAAGAACAGATGATGAACAAAAATATATGAATCATTTGTCATATGGCAGATTCAAAGTAGGTGAAAAGCCAGTATTTTACTGTTGCAGTTTTGGTGGCAGTTTAGACTTTACCAGTCTTCAAGAAGAATTGAGCATTTATGGAAACATGACCATCAGAGTAAGAATAGTACTAATAAGAAAAGTAATGATAGTAATGAAAGTTCTCATATTTCAGTCTTTGTTTTCTCTTTGGGTTTTTAACAGGCTAAGTATATTTCTATTTAGAGGCCATTAAGGCGGCTTCTTTCTTAAGAAAACAAAAGTCCATGTTTGCTGGACAAAAAAAAAATTAGTCATACTTCATACTAAATCTGGAATCCATCTAGCAAGACTAAGATTGATGTACCACTCCAGTGCCTAAAAGCAAGGGGACTCAATTTCTAGTGTCACAGAAAAATCCTGAGAATGTAGAGGAGAGAAGAGGGTCTTTCATCGAGTTGTGGAAAAGTTGCTGTCTTTACTGTTCTATTCCCATGGTGTCAGGACTCCTTTTCCTTCTGAGCAGTGTCTGTGGTAGGCCTCCCTTTTGCATGCTGCAGTTGTCAGGGAAAGGCTTTCCCTCAGAACACATACATTGTTGGAGAGAGAAGGAATTTCTGTATTTTTGGTAGCTGCATGCGACAGCCTAATCACTTGGAAACGGTACATGTTGAATCTTGGATGACCAAGTTATGAAACACACTAGTTATGAAACTAGTGTGTTTCATAACTTGGTCACACTAGACAGGGAAAATTGCTATATTGTACTTGAATGTATAATTAAAAAAAGAAAAGGTGTTTCAGAAAGTATTCAGACAAAGAAGATCTTCCAGATGTTCAGGATCAACTTTTCAGATAGCTGGGTGATCACTGAGCTCTCATAGTCTAGGTCTGTGGAAGATCAACATCTAAAACTTTTTTTGTAGAGAAATTTCAAGTTGCAGCCTGTCAGACTGGAAGGATGTGTTAAGTACCTAGACAAGATGGAATGCCCATAATGAGAATCCAAAAGTACAACAGTCACAGAATTTAGTCCAAGTTAGGTATCTAAGTACTGCTAAAAATTCTAGCAAGTACCTACATGCTTCTTTTGGCAGGAATAAATGCCTCTTAAAATCATTCCAGAAACTACAAAGGAATGTCCTAAACATCTATGAGAGAGGGAAAGAGAAAATGGCTTGATACTCGAAATTTGCAGAGATTAAGAACAAAGAGAAAGATCACAATACAGGAGGAAAATGGGATCACCTTAAGGGGTGAAGTAATATCAGTAGAATGGAATTTTACTGTGAGAATTTGAAGGTTATGCATTTAGGGCCTCATAAAAAGCACTGAATTTTTCCTAAAGAGATATTAGGCTAAGTGGAAGGAAAAAGCTCTTTTCTATGGAGCGACATAAAGATCCTGGCTTCTTATTCTAACAAAACAAAGGCTAAGAGCAGACAGCATTATTTTTTGTTATAACACTAAACAGGTAAACATTTGAGATGAATGAACTAAGGGACTGCAATGGCACAAAGAAAAAGTGGGCACAAACAGAAAATAAATGAAATGGATTTTAGATATTAGAGGAATGGGTTTCTGCAAAAGATTTTCAACCTCTGCAGAAAAAAACCCAGCAAGTTTTAACATTAAGATTATGGTGTTTGTCAAAGGCTTGATCTGGTGTTACAGGGCAGAACCGATGTCCTAGCAGGGGAGAAATGAAAGGTCTTTAGTGCCTGTAATTCTTGAGGACTTTTTAATACTTTACATACTATACTATAGGCTTTAAAGTGTGTTAATAATACTAGTTCTTAGCAAAATTCTCCTTAAACACTCCCCATCTTAAATTTTTTTTTAAAATGGATAGATTTTTCTTGTTTCTGGTGGAGGTTGTTGTTGTTATTATTATTAATACTATTATCAGCATCATCATTATCTTGAAGGCAGCATGGATAATCAAAATGTGTGAAAAATTTCAGCCAGTGTATTTTTTAAGGAAAATTCCAAGGGGCTAAAACTAATCTTTCATATATTAGTTTTATCACATTTGCAGTTATTAAAGAGGAATGAATACTTCTGAATTTGGTGAATGTCTGCATAGGTACTCATCGCTAGACTCTCTATAGAATTGATCTGGGACTACTGACCTCAAGGTTTATCCTTGCCCATTGCATGATGATTAGCTACCATGTTCCCAAGAAAATTATGAATGTAATTCGAGCTTCCATAGTGTGTTCTCCTGGCATATCCTGTCTGTGGCCTGTAAGTATTTTAGTCACTGATGAATCCAGTCATTGCTTGGTTGTCTCTACTGAGGAAGCAATTTGGTGTTGGGCATGCTTAACGCACCAGTGCTAGGAGCCCTCTTGTGTTAGGTGCAACACAAAAAAGTTGGTCTGTTCATCAGCTAAAAGATGTTATGAGATCCAGCAGATAATTGTATCTGCTTTTTGCTGTGCTATATGCATTGGATATGCCTTGGTTGTTTGCCTTGCAGTTGTTTGTTGATTGCAGTTTCTAAATTTTCCCTTCCCCCAGTAAAATTTTGTGGGGTTTTCTGGGTTTTTATCCATTTTTTTTTCTTTTTTCCTCCAGCTTCCTGGAAGCATTGCTGTTTATTCACTTTCATGGATATACTGGAAGTAAATAAACACTTGCTCCGGAGCAGTCTTAGCACAATGGCATTCCATGTTGTATACCCAGGTTTTGACTACTTTCTGAGAAGTAAAAAGACTTCATTGATATAAGCCAGCTTTCGAGTATTGTTGGTAGATAAAAAATGCTTTCTACAGTCCAAGAAGTTTGTTGCAATTTCACTTAAAGCTATACCTCAGAAGGGGAATGAAATTTAGTTGTGTTACTGGTAAGATACTGTGGTCCTCAGTCAAACAAGGATTTCAGAAAGAGGACTGAAATTCTGAAGTGGTTTATATTAAAAACCTACTTCTTTTGATAATTCCAACGCCTGCAGGTGTGAACAAATTGTGACAGAGAGGAGATAATTATTTTATAAAAAAGTAAAAGAAAAGATGTTGATACAAAATGGAATTCACACACTGGATACCTAGTGAAAAATGCTGTCATGATGGTAGAGCCACAATCCAAAATCATCTACATGAGTAGCAAGGAAAATATGAAGAAATAATATTTTGCAGTACTAAAAATCACAATGTTGCTAGTTTGCAAAAAGATGCATCCAAAGAAAAGTCAGTGCTCTATGCAGTGTACGAATACTTACCATTCTAATTTTTCTTCACCCCTCATTGTACAAGTCCTGAACATAAAAAAGGACTAGAGTTAGTTTGCATCAGAGTTGGTATCCATGAAGAGAATTTAGGACATTCAGACTTCAAAGCAATTGTTCCAAAATTTCTGAAAATTTGAGAAGTCGTCACTACAATAACCTCAGGGAATATGATTAAAATTTTCTTTAATATTATGGGAGGAGGGAAATTCTTTGGGGTTTAGGGGTTTTTTGTTTTTTGTTTTTTTTTCAAAACCATAGAGTAAAGAGATCTACCTATCCACGTTCCAACTAGCCCTCCACTCATATGCCTCCATAATACTCTGGAGTATATTTGCTTTCTGGAATAATCTTAAAAAAACCTTGATTGATGCAGATTTAGGAAACATGCTTACTTGCTTTGTTATGTTTAGAAGAGATCTGCAGAATTCCTGAGGGGCAGCAGCCTGATGTTGAATTAGGTAGAGCCAGCAAGATGATGTCCTAACGTATCACAAACAATATTAGTTAATATTACTGTTTGTGACATATAGTGGGACAGATTCTTTTACTTGCTGAATCATTAGATTATCTTGTAAAAAACCCACTGAGAATAATGACGTAAATTAAATTCTGTGTGCTGAAGTAAAAAAGCATCTTTCATAACAGTGTAGGGGCCAAATACTAAACACTCTCTTTGTTGTGTGCAATGAAGCGTGTAAAATAAGGGGAAGTGAGGAAATACAACAGGGTCAAGAGAAGCTACTTTTGGAGGTCTCATTCATGGCCATCAACTAGAAAGCCACGATAAGAAAGATTTTCTTCTGAGTTCCATTTCCAACAGAAAATTTCAAAGGCAAAACATCACCTCAGCCCAGCCAGAAATTGCTTTGTTTCTCATCTTTTTTTCAACCCACCATTGGCATAATACGAAGAAAAAAAAAATCATTTTAATTTTAAAAATATTTATTTAATAAACTAGTTCTAACTGTATTTTTAAATACTTCTGGTCCATGCCAAACAGCTTATTTTGCCTGTTATATTCTGATTTTATTCTTCCTCATTCTTACTGTTACCATTTTCCTGTCTGCAGCTTGTGTAAAGGTCCTGCATTTTGTTTGTTCTCTCACCTTCCTGTTGACAACACTGGTGTTTAAGTACTCTAAACTGACACAGTATTGGCAGGTTTCATTATTTTTCCTTTGACTCCCATTTTAACTTCAGGTTTCTTTATAAAAAAAACCCCATTTCTAGGCATCTCTGTTATAGAAAAAAAATTGGCAAACTGATTCCACATATATTTTTTTAAATTACAACAAAGTACCTATTCAACATTATTTCTATGATACTATATTAGATATCTATTAGATATTTTTGATGTTGTTTTTAGGAAGTAAAAAATGTCTTTACAGCTCAAAATATTATATTCATTTCTTTGGCTTTTTGCTACTTTGGAAGCATTATGTAGTGTCAATGTGAATAATGTGTGAATCACAGCAATAACACGGCTGTATACAGGAAGACTAAGGTCCATGGCATTCCTGTCTTATTTTTTGGTTTACTTGTGCTATGCAGCTAGAGCAGTAGTCTGGGGTGACATATAGTCCAGCAAAACAACCAGAGGTCTTGTTAGAAGTAGAGGATTCATAGTAATAAATTGCCTTTTTTTTTAGTTACTGTTTTCCATAGCTACTCTGTTGAAATAGAACAGAGCTTCTGAGGAAAGTGTGGAAGGCTGTGTCTCATTCCCTTCCCCTCTCCAGCAGCAGGAGATTCTAGGACAGGGTATTTTACGCTGCTTGTATTACACCGCTCTGTGCATCTGGATTGTCGTGTAAACTCCAACCAGGTGGCCAGCACAGCCCTTCGAAGAAGTGTGTCTGTCTCCATTAACTGTGGATGACTGTGGGCAGCTGAAAGAGAACAGGTGCCTTAAGCTTGGGGGTGTCATATACCATGATTTGCCTTCCTTCCTTCCTTCCTTCTTTCCTTCCTTCCTTCCTTCCTTCCTTCCTTCCTTCCTTCCTTCCTTCCTTCCTTCCTTCCTTCCTCCCTCATTCCTAGCTACATGCCTTGAAAGTTTGTGCTGATCTAGGTGATAAATTACAGACCTATGTAAGAGATTATATTTTTTTACCAAATCACCTAATCTCTTCATATATTACCAGTTTATCTTCATCAGTACTAATTTGAGTGTTCAAGACTTTGGAATCACTTCGGATCACTGATTTTGTTTTCAAAATAGCAAGCAGTCTAGCATGGTGTTGTTTCTTTTTATTTAGCCCACAGCCGCTGTATCTATATTCAACAGCTACCAGAAAGCACCACTTGCAGATGATCTTCTGTCTGGAAGTGAGGCAGGTTGGGCTAGCAGCACACCCTGCAGAGCTGGAAGGCCACAGCACAGCTGCTCACAAACAACTCACTTCTTGAGCCAGTCAGCATCTTCCCATTCTCCTTCGGCACTCCACCTCATTGATTTCAAACCATCGATATCTTTCCAGAAATGTCCCACTGGGGGATTTCCTACACTTAGATGGGAAACTCATTATATTAAATATCTTTGCCATGTCGTAACACTGGTTTTTAAGCAGGCTTCTCCATTGACCTCACCAGGGGCGCTGCTGTAAACCAAGGGCATGTCTGGCTCTTAACAACAAGGTTTGTTCAAATAAGAGCAATCTCTGTTGCAGTCACAGGAATACTTCCACGCTGAAGGAATAAACATGCCTTCTATTTTGAGCCTGACTTTGAATTGCCATCTCGCCCATCTTGAAATAAAAGTTTCAACAACTCCATATTTCTTATTGCCTGCCTAACACATTTAAGTGTAACTGGGACAAGATAGCATTGAAATGCAAAAGCTTGGGAAAAGGAGATGGTATTTTCTTTCTCAGAGCAACTGCAGTGTTTGTGCTGAGAAATAGCTGTGTGCCCCACCCTTAATCTCAGGAGACAGTACTGCAGCTCTGTGTCATGAAGTCCCGCATGCATCACATAATTTGTGACTTAGCTGAGTCTTTGTATCCCACTATAAATACATATGTGAACAAAAGAGTGCGTTCAGGAGATGGTATCCATTGTTCTCCTTCACCACCCCAGCACTCTGCACTTACACCAGCTACCCCAGAGGCACAGAAAACAAAAATTTTCTCTGGACATTTGTTCCCTGGCCAAACAAGAGGAATGAAGTGCTTTACTAGAGATACATACTTTCAAAAGCAATAATCTTAAAGGGATCACTTAGTTTTATATAGATGATAGCATGAAGTACTTCCAGCAGGATATGTAAGATCCAGTGCAGTTCCTGAGAGAAGGGTACAACATACGGCAGCATATTGATGGAGAGGAAAGCAATCTGTTTGCAGCCTTATCTCAGCCTCAGCTCCTTATCAGGCAACCTTTTATAGACATGCCGATCCTGCAGAGAAAGGCATCATTAGTAGCTGTAATTGCTTCCTGTGCTGGAGTGGACCATTTAAAGAAATACTGTATGGCAAATATAAATATCAGAGCTGCATCTGAAGAAGAATAGTGACAACCAGAGGCATCCTTTTCCATGGGCAGACTGTGATTTTATGTTTAGATTATGGAAAAATCAGTAATGTTCTGAAACATATCATTGCATGTATAGAGCAGTACATGCTAAGGTAACTATTAGACAAGACAGAAAGGGTCAAAACTGACTATTTGGGGTTTGGATTTGTAATTTTGCTGGGAAGACGTGCTCCACCTATGTTTGTCTCTGGGTTTTTTACTTTTTTATTTTTATTTTACTTTGTTGTTGCTGTTGTTGTTGTTTGTCTTCCCTTTGCAGTGGCCATGAAAGTCTATTTAAATATTGCTGATAAAATGAGTGAGTATTGAAATTTGCTGTTCAACCAACATCCTAGCACCATTTTTAATTTTTTTTTCCAAAATTATGTCTCTTGATTGGGTTAGCAAAAACTTTAAACCAAATTTGCTTAGTTGAGATGTGGTTTAAAAATAAGCAGCATCTAAATTTTCTGTTAGATAAACTTTGTCAATCTGTTTTAGACAGTTTTTCAGATTCTAGTATTTACTCACAAGTATAATTTTAGATAACCGCTCAAGCACAGTGATAATTATAATAAGCAAGTACTTCTTTAGGAGTTTCAGAGATAATTTTCTTCGTTTCTTTCAGTTAGAAAAATGTTATATATGTGTTACGTAATAAACCAGAGTAACATCTAATAAGCCTTTAATGAAAATCTGCAAAAAAATCTAGATTAGTCCTGGTCAACCTGCTCTAGGTGGCCCTGCTTGAGCAGGGAGTTAGACGAGACGACCTCTAGAGGTCTCTTCCCACCTCAACCATTCTGTGCATCTGTGATTCTGCAATGCTGTAATATAATCCCCTTTATTCATTGGAGCATGTCACCCCTTCACATCTAAAATGCTCTGATCTGCTAAAGTATTTATTGCATACTGTTGAAATATAAGGATGGTTTGATTGGAGTTTCTTAAATATTAAAACTACTACATGATCTTATTTTAAATAGAGAGCATAGATGTCTTCACTTCCTAAGCATCTGATGCTGATCTCAATCACGCCAGGATAGCTCAGTAGTAATTGACTAGTTTCTAGGATTGCAGTAGCCTATAAGATGAAGGGTCATATAACATCTTGCCTGCTGTGCATATTTTTCCTGTGTCATAATTTAAAAAAAAAAAAAAAAAAAAAAAAAAAAAAAAAAAAAGCTGTTTATTACTCAGTAAATCATACAAGTCCCTGCCATGGGGTTTTTTTCAGATTTTCTGGGCTGCCTTCAAAACAAGGAAGACTGGTGTCCTTTTTTTACCTCATTTGAGAGTCTCTTAGGCATAGAACAACCAGATTATGCCTAGAATCTTGGGTGGTTTTTTAGTGTTTTTTAACTAGTTACTCACTGGTGGAAAAAGTTACTGTCTGACAAGCAGCTTTACCTGTAAGGAAGAGCTTGATTGGTGTGAAGACCTGAGTACATTTGTACTATAGATTTTAGTGTTGTGCAGGGATACTAAAGTGTAGTATTTAAATATCTAGCTTGATTAGTCAATGCAGTCTTGTCACAAAAGCACAGAGTTCAGAGTCATAATTCCATTTTCAGCATATGTGGAGCTTCTTCTGCTTAGTACAAATTCTTCTGATGCCCAAAAAGTACATTTAAAGCAGAAGTGTAGCTGCACCAGATCTTGTTTTAGAAGTCAGTGTCACAACTGCTGACACCATTCCCCAAAGGTAGAGCAGCTGACAGCCGTTCAAGGAACCTCCTTCAAATACATTGATCTGAGAAGAGAGAGAGTCCTTTCCTGCAGCTCTCTGCGTCCATAGAGTGGCAGAGAGGCCTACTCATAAATCTAGTCCTAGTGGTGATGTTTTTAGTGTTATAAATCAAACTTTTGCTTCAACAGGCCATGGAACTGAATCTAGGGAAAAAAAAAAGGCATTTTAAAATGTGTTATGAAAACCAAGGAACAGAAATATTTATGTCCTGGTCTTGTGAGTCAGGGTTGGATTTTGGCAGGAGGTCTCAGAGTATGGTGGGTATGATGGCAGAATAGTAAGTGTGACTTTCAGCTGAGGAAAATTTAGCACTGGTTTGGTGGCTGAGAATCAGATGGAAGTGTTGGTTTTCACTTACCTTTTTATCACAAAAGCAATTCAAGGACACATCTCAGAGTGTGCCAAACTGGGCCCTCATTAGAGGGCAAAAAGAGAAAGATTCAGCAGTAAAATATACTGGGCAGGACAGGACAGGAGGTGAGAGTATTTATAGAAGCCATAGATTATCATCCCTGGTTCATCTCAGAGTCCAGCTGTGTCAGTGGAGGTAGCCATGCGCTTCTGAACCCAGGCTGACAGTACAACTGCAAGTCAGAAAGACAACACTGTGCTGAACCTGCTGCTCTTTCTGCACAAACCTTCCTAAAATAAGAGCTTCCCCAAATTGCCGAAGTATTTGGAGACAGCAGCTTTGTATCTCTTAGCCAACAATCAATACCAATATTCAATGGGGTGACAAGTCCCTGATATTTCTGACATTCAGGTGTCCCATCACACTTATTCTGTGATCTTCTTCAGTCATTGCTTCAAGTTTTGGATTCCTTATGCTTACTTTATAAATAGTGTTTACATTTTACTATGTCAGTCATTGCAAACCTCTAATGTCGAGGCAAATTTCAGTCCAGCCAACCTGACATCCCCTGACATAAAAGTTTCACATTGCTTCTTCAGTATGAGCAGATGTGAATCAAAGTCCTGGCTCCAAATTTATGAGTTCTGAAATAGCTGAGATCCAGAAATTTCATCTAGGGCTTGTTTTTCCTCTTTCACTTTGTGGTTCTTTATATGAGCAACGAGGAATCTTTCAGGCATCTGTGAGGCTTAGTGGTACGAGCTGGATCCTAGTCCTAGGGGAACAGAAGTACCATGGGGCTATGTACCACCACTATTTTTGTTTCCTAAGCTGCTCCCTTGACCAGGACTAAGACTCCTCTTTGTGCGTTCCCATCTCGAGCCTTTAAGGGAAATGACCTATCATATCTTTGGCAGCTGCATCAAAATAACGCCTTACTGTCTATCTGTTAGGTGAAGGGATTAGTTAAATGGGAGCAATAGAGAGCTCAGCCAACTCCTTGGCTAAAAAGAGAGATCTCTTCACAACTTGAGTCAGCAGCATTCCTCTTCACCCCAGCAAGTGTCTCCTGTTTCTATCCGCTCTGTTTCAGTGTAACATTTAATGCAGTTCTACAGGGAAAGCCATGCCCTTGTTCCTTTTCATGCCATTAAGTCAATACCTTTAGAAATAGTACTAGATTGTCTGTGAGATTTCAGGGTGATGTGAAACTATAATCCTAAATGCTGTGCCTCCAGATTTCCAGTGGTAAAACAGTAGGATTTCAGTTGATTCAAGGTCCTAATTGTTTGTGGGTGACACTCAAATATTTTACTGGGATGTGGAGGCAAAATATGAGGCACTTCCAGTCTTGAGTGCTGTTGTAAACGGTAGCTCTTGTGCTCACTGGGAATACACTGCAAGTGCATTATCACCTTCCTTACATTTTGAAATCAGTTTAAAAATTATCCTGCAAATTCCATGCACTGCAACTCCATTCTGGCAGGTCACAATTTGTGAGGACATGGGAAAATTAACTTCTTGATGAAGGAGGAGAAGAGGAGGAGCCTGAACTATCTTGGTCCTTCCAATAATTCCACATTTACTAAAATTGTAAGCTTAGGAACAGATGGATTTAGATATATTAGGATATTATGACTTAGATACATTGTAAAGTATTGGAGCATCAAGCCTGAACAAGCACTTAAGAGACCACAGAATTTTCATGAGGAAGGTCCTGTTAATGCTTCTTTTCACTTGGCAGCAACCTCTTTAGAAGTGAGAGTATCCCAAGCATTTGTTGTTGAGAGGAGGAAGGGAAAGGAGAGATCAGCTGTTGGACCAGGGCCCCTGACCATTGCCATTAGAAATGAGCAGGATTTAGTTTGCTAAGCACTAATAGAACCATTCCCTTAGTGGATGATTTTAGGGGTTTTTAGGGGTAGTCACTTTTTCTGGGAGTGCACTATTGACAGTTGTGCAACGTATTCTAAATATGCACAATGGCAAATTAGACTACTGCAGAAGATGGATTGAGGCATAAAATTGTTTAAGAGGAGACGACTGTTCCTTTTTATTATTTTTATTTTCTTATTTCTCCCTCTTTTACCTTTTCAGTGCCAATTCCATATGGATTTAATCCTGTTCCACATCCATTAGCCACTAGTGCTGCATTAATGTGGATTGGCCATATAAGATCCTCCCTGGTGTATGGTCCTAGCTCCCATGGCACGTATAACTAAAGCAACTTGGTTTCCCATGGCTTCTCTCCTTCATTCCTTATGTATTTACCCACCCTGCCTACTTCTCTGAATGAGTTTTATCACTGGTTATATTAATGCTATCCCTGAATAATGACGGGATTTGGAGATACGAAGCATTGAAAATTGACACTGAAAAGACCAGAAGCTGGAAACCAAGGGAAAAACCTTGCTCAGAGTGGTGTGTTAAGAACTGTAATGCAGCACTATTTAATGATTTTAAATTATCTGCATATCAAAAAGAAAAATGGTACTAATAACCATGTGTTTAAATGATCTTCAGAATCCTTTTTTCCTCCCTCAAGTAATTCATTCGTACTACTAAATTTTTTTGGTAACTTTGCAACCCACACCTCATTTGGCAGTCTTACTTTGTGAATATAACAGTAATACTTCAGCTTGAACACAGTTTTTAATTTTATGAAAACAAAGTATTTGTTTTTCCTTTTATATTGGTCTACAGAATGCAATATAATATTTCCTCAGTATTCATATTGAAATTGTCAGATATGCATGTGCACTGTCAAAATCATTGTACAATGTTAAATAAATTGTGACATCTGTGAGCAGCCTAGAATGACAAAACAAGGATAACTCTGTGGAGAATAAATGTAATGGCATGACAGATAGCCAAGGAAACATGTGAAATAATTTTCAGACATACCCGTTTTTTCTCCTGTGTCATGCCATACACTCTTATCTGTAAAAATGAGCTTGTGTATTTTAGGTATTGCATATTTGTGAATGTGTAAAATACAGAAAAAATTAGGTTCCACTCAGGAAGGAGTTATTCCTTTCAAAACTTTTATACTTATAGGAAAGGAGAAAAATTTAAGAAGACATTATTTATGTAAATATGCACACTTATCTCAGAATCACCACAGCCTGGGGTGGATGTGTGTAGCCAGTTTGCATGTTCTCTTCAGAGGAGACTGAACCAGCTCCCTCTGCCGAAGACAACACGGTCAGGGAGTGGCCATGGGGGACAGGGACCAAATCTGACCTGAGTTTGGCTGGTCTTTCACCGTGTCTCAGCCTTGAAGCTGCCTGGTGGCTGTGCAGTGCTGCCCAGTGCTGACTACCGCAACAGGATCCTGCTGGAGAGCACTGTGAGGCTGTTGGCAAAAGGTCCCCTGGAGGCCCTGAGACAAACGAGCAGCTGCTCCCATCCTCCAGCAGTTCTATAATTGTGGAGTTAACTGTTATCCTTTAATGGGAGTTAATTCAGATGGATAAGTCTCGCACGTATATGTAGGGTAATGTCCATCAAGAAAATAAACAGGGAATTCTGCAAGTTGCATTCAACAGGAAGCTTTAATTCAGGACATGTTGTGGTCCAAATCCAATGAGGAAGCTGTGTTTTGTACAGTTTATCCTTCTAGTAGAGTTTTCCTTATAGAGGAACCCAAGGGAAAGCTAAAATGCAATAAATTCTAGCAGGTGTTTTTCATAAGGGTGTTTACGACTAGACTAAACAAATCTAAAGTGTGTTTTAGCAGCTACTGTATTAAAGTTGCTTAATCTATGAACCACATTCTGATTTATGTTATTAATGGACAGGATTCTTCTGTTACCAAAATATTTAGTGGAACTGGTCACCTATTACATTTCCATATTGTAAAATTGATCACGTACCTACAGGAGGAGACAATACTGGTTATTCATATATACATTTGTTTAATCTTCCCTAAGTTATATGTAATGCATCTGTTACTACATCAGGGACATGGTTCTCTGTTGTTCATTGTCCTAAAATAAATGTTGAAATATTGTCACAAGGAATGAGATAGGTAAATTCCATTCTATTCATGCAAGAGAAATGATCATTTGATCTTGTAAAACCTCCAACTCATATTCTACCATGGAAACAAAATCTTGCCAAGGGCCAGAGGGTTCTACTAGGAATTTAATACCAAAGAAAGTTAATTTCTCTCTTTTTTTTTGTGGGGAGGGAGGGGGGTGGAGAGCTGGGGGAGAAGGAGGAGGGGGGCATGGTTACATCTAACTGTAGTATGTTCTCATTGCAAAAAAAGACAGGCAAAAGAGTGTGACGTTGAAGAGATAAAAGCAAAATAAATTACTTGTAGTCAGAAGGTATGATCTCATACGCAGAGGTAGGAACATTTTCTCTTTTTAAATATGCAGAGTGAATGACTGGAGGCTAAGAGTAATAATTATTAAAATAAAATTCCATTGTGTTCTAACCACTGCAATCATTACAGTCTTACAGATGAAATCCCAGACACTGAATTCAATCACTAAATGCTTTGAATATGGCAAAATTATTCCCAGGGAGTAGTTTGATCTCTAGCACCACTTTGTTCTCTGATATGGTATCTGGATCAAATTATTACTTATAACGTCTAGGTAATGCTATGAAAACCTATGCTAATGCTCTGAAAGGTTTCAAACAGCACTAAGTGTACTTAGTAACCAAAGACGTGGCCTTGAGCATTTTTGCATGAATGGTAGAAGGTTGATGTTTTCAGGCAGGTATTGATCAGACAGAATATGGATCATACTTGTAGGAAGCTGTGGAAGAACTGTCTCTACCAGTCAAAGCCTCATGCAGCAGCCTGTTTGTTAAGGTTACACTAGGCTGATTTTTTATTTTCTTTTATGAAAAATGACTCCTACTGTCACAAGGTCAGGTCCTTTGAAGGGCCATCTGCAATATATTCAACATTTCTTGTAGTCACTGAAAGGTCTTTCTCCACCCATTGCACCTAAGAAAATAAAAACAGCCTTTTGAGTTGAAGTTCAAGCATGGCTTGGGAACCTCTGTTTGAAATATTTACATTTGATTCACTCAGCTCGTGAATTACAGTTCTTGTTTTATCTTTTGCCTGTAAGACTTTTCAGATGCATAACAGAGCTCCAACGTTGTGGAACTGAAGATAGATGACATATAGGGAAAAAATTATAATTTTATATCTACCAGAAGGCAAAAGAAGATTTGACTTGGAGATGTTCTCAATCAGATCTGAAGAGCGAAGTAAATGCAGAGGATCAGCAGTATAAAGAAGTAATGAATAGCAAATTACACATAGTTGTCATAAAGCAATGTTTAAGCTCTTCTTCTGGATAAAATACAATCGTGTGGCTTAGTAAATGAAAATGCAGAATAATATCATTAATTTATATGCCATTTTCCAAATTTCTATCACACTCATTGCTTTACATTGCTCAGTCTGTGCTTACAAGTTTGCTCAAATTCAGCCACCTTACAGACAGGCAGTAGGCAACAGTTTCATAGCATACTGCAAAACAGTAGGAAGGAGGAGGAATTTTGCCAAAGATATTGACATAAACCTCTCAAGAAAAATGCTACAGAGCAAGCAAGGAATGCAGTTTTTAATACATATGGATGCAGTCACACATGGGCAGGCTCTGTGTAATCTATTTCATCTGTAGTAAGCTGGTAGGATGAAAAGCTATGATTTTACTTATTCTAGGCATCTCAGTCCTGATGCATGCAACCTTTATATCTTCCTTGTGGTGAAGCAGAGGCTTTACTTTTATGGCAAAGAGATTTCTAAAGGTTGGGAGTACGTAACCTGGAAGGCTTAAATTTATAGATGAAACTGTTATAGCTAGATATAGAAGAATAACCTGCAGACAAAAACAGTGTTCACAGCCTGACATTTCAAACGTACCATGGCGCTCGTCGTTGTTTCAAAATGTGGGGCTATAGCCAAGTGTTGAGTTTAACTGCAGTCATGATATATTATCAGAATGGTAGCAGATGATGTATTTTTCACTCAAGGTCTTAAGCAGTTAATAAACTGATAAGTTGGATTTGCAGTGCATTCTCATGTATTTGTTTTAAACTTGCAGATCCCTAAATTTCTTCGCTTTTTCAATTGAAAATGATGATGGCTTTTGTTCACTTCATTTTTGCTTTTACTGTGTCTCTTATCAGAGAAGAGCAAGGTAATAAAAGAAAGCATAAATGAAGAAGCATCCACTGACATTTCATGTTTTCAGTCATTCAACTAAAATCTAATAATCTAAGAATATTGTCTAGGCCCTTTAAAACAAGTTCTTTTCATTAAATAAAGAATTTTAAATTATTTGTCCCAAGTCCTGTCCACTGTTCTTCCATGGCTCCCTGTGAAGCTGGCCTTAGTGCCACAAGAACTCCAGAACTACCTTAATTCCTTTCCTATAGTAGATAATTGAAGACTGAAACATTGAGATGAGAATTGTTAACCGTGTTTTTCCTCCACCTGAACTGGGTGTGATGATAGTACATGCACTATGGAAATAACAGGCTGCCTTAATACATAGCTTGGCATTTTGCCATGGAAATGGCCATAGACCAAATTCTCTGAATATTTGTATTGGCTTGTGGTGGTGGCAGTGGGTGTTGGTATCATTTTGAGCAAGCAAAGGCTGAATATCTAATTAATTTTGTCTGGTTTACTTTAATCTCTGTTGAATCAACAATGGCTCAGTAGGTTCAGCATAACTGATTATTGGAAGTTACTTCAGTGTGCACTTTGGCATATGAATCTGTATTCAGAGTTGAATAATCACATTTTGTATGGATACTCCACGAAACTGAGAGATTGTATATAGTCCTGACCTTAATCAGGCCCATGCGAAAGCCTTCTCCAGGTTCCTGGGATTTGAGAACTGTCATTGCATTGTACATTACGATGGTTTTAAGGAATTGCCACTAACCAGGCAATTCCTAGAAGGTATTTTTTAAGATCATTTAAATGTGATACAGACACTTAAAAGACTTCACCAGAAAACATCATTTGTGGAAAAAATGACCATTTTCCTACATTACGAGAACAAATAAAACCATAGGCACTTGTTTTCCTTGGCCTGACTAAAAGCCTCGCAAGGGAAACATTGCATTCATGTTTGAGAGTGGTTGGTGCGAGATCTTAACTTGGTCACCACAGGCAAGAACATCTGTAGTTTTTGGAGGTGTCAAAGAAATACTTCTTATTTTTATTGATGGACAGCTTAATCACTTCAGGTAGTATTTTTCCCTGTGTTCAAGTGTTCATTCATGTATTATTAGAGACAAGCTATGAACAGGATAAATTGGGTCAGTTAGTTACATTTCCACTTTATATATTGCCGGTTTTAAAAGAACCTGCTGTAATAATTAGATTTCCCAGGATATTCAGATATTGACAATGTCAATTTAGAGTCTAATTCTGCTGTCGCTCTGTTACTTTAAGGATCAGAAGTCAGATGAAATTCAAGGTATTCTGTGCATTTTGCTGGAAATCCATTTCCAGGTTAACAGAAAAAATACATTTTCTCTCTCTGTAAAGGCTCACGCGATACAAGGTGACCATCAGGTGATTTTTAATCATTTGAACTTTTCCCGTCTTTGTTGTCTTGCAGTGAATAAGACAGATTGGAAAAGTTCTTAGAAATGTTGAATTTTCCCCCACTATTTAAAAATAAGAAATGTTGGAAACACCTGCTCTGATTCTTATTTTTAGAATACTTACTGGAAATCTTAAAGAAGAATATCGCAAGTTCTCACACTTCAGCTGAGACAAAAGTGTTAACAAAAAATCTCTTGTCCAAACTGTCAATCACTATAGTTGCAGAATTTTTTAAAGAAACAAAGATTTTTTTGTGTCTAACAGGAACAACAAATTCTTTTATTTACCCAGCTTTTCTTTCCTGTTGTCTATGATGTCCTTTTTTGATGAGCTACCTTGTCATTGTAGTTTACCGAGGTAAACAATCTTTAAGTGTAAAAAAGTAGGAAAGTAGAGCTCATTCTTCCTCAAAAAAAGAAAAAAAAAATATTTTCACCTCCTCAATTTGTTGCACAAGGAAAAGGAACAGGTCAAAATGCGAGTCTGGTTCCATGTTCTTTGCTCATTCCCTTTACAGGTAGGTATCCAGAATGACTTTGAATCCTATTTAAAAGGTTTTGCAGAACGCTTCCCTGACCTCCTTGCACATCCAGCCTTATCATAGTTTAGTATCTGAAAACGTGATGGATTTGAATTTATCATTTGCTTTTTGTCTCCCAGGTAGTGGATACTGAATATTGTTTATGAAATGTACTTTACTGCCCTGGTATCAAATACAACACAAGAAAAAGTCATGATTTGTTCCTACAGGATGATATTTATACAGGATAAATGTTAATACTGTCGATATTAACACAGACTACTATTACCCTATCTATTTTAAGGCTTTAAAGTTGATAAGGGAACAGTTAGAAAACAATTTTGTGTTAAAAGCAAGACAGAGTATTTGTGATAAATGATAATTTGGGTCTTTTACTTACAGATATAAGGCAGGTAGTGCATAGTCTATTTGATCTGGTTTTGCTAAAATGAGGAAATGATAAAGCTGAGAACAATAGCTTCATAATGTTCATTTCCTGAGGATTGATTTAGATTTATGCAACATGGCATGTATTTCGTAAGATTAACTTATTTTTCTTAGTATCAGGATTAGCTTTTTACCTAGCCACACAGTTTCATGTCTGTAAATAAAACCAGCTGTATAACATGTTCTTCTACCCTTTCCCTTATTATCCTGGAGCCGCAGTGGTATTGGATACCAACCAGTTTTGCTCACATACTTTGATCTTGCAGCAGTTTATTCAGATTTTGTGTCCTTTGCTCATCGTTTTCCTGTGTTGTTCATCTTTCAATGGCTCCTTTCTTATGTTTTGCTGTTTAAATAGCGTGACTCATCTGTGCTTGTCACACCAGTTTACTGAGAATGACATTTTATCTTTAGAGAAAGTAAGGCTTAGAGAAGTTGCTCAATGCAGAGGTCAAAGGCAGCAAGAGATTTCAGGTCTTAATTTGCATACACTGCCTGCCCACTCATTCTACTTAGATACTATATGGTAACCTTACAATAACCATGAAAATCTAGGGGTGAGAGGAAGATTCAGGAAGTAAAATCCTCTAACCCAGAACTGCATGCCTGTCTGTGTGATAAAATGGTGTACTATGGAGTTGAATAATTAGGAAGAGCTGCACCCTCCCTTAACCTTTAATAGTTTGTAAATGATTCAGTGGAGATACAGAATCAGGATGGAAGGATGGGGTCAGATTAGTTTGGGATGGAAGTGGTGTCAGTGTGCATAGAATTTTTTAATTAAAATTGCAGACTGATGACACTAGCTGTGGCTAGTTGTAGCACAGCCAGTGTGTAGTGGGTTTCTTCTCACAACAGAGTGGTAGTGGACCTCAGATAGAAGGGACCACAGCCAGTGGTATCATACTGTGTGGTGATTTAAGGTACAAGCAAGAGTCCTGCAGAAAATGCCTTCAGATCACCATTTGTTATCCTCTTTTGGCTGATATTGGAACCAGAGGCATTTTTCCACCCCCTAAAAAGCAATCAATTGCTGTCTGAGTCCAAATATTCTTAATTATTTAGGTTTGTGTTGTAGCAGAAAAAGACTATGTGTGTTAGGATATGCTTATGGATGCTCTCTATGTCTTCAGAGGAGATCTGTTCTTCATTAAATTAGCTATGTCTTGTCATTATACATCAGTTCAGCATCTACCAGCAACTCCAAAATAAGTCCTTGTAGAAGCAGAAGTAATCTATAACTGGACTGTGTAGAAGAACTTTGGAACTACATTGGATTTTATGTTTTCATGCTTGTAATACTGGAATGATTCCTTTTGTGTGCTAAATTTATTTACAGCTTGAGTCTAAAGCATAGTATTGCCCATTTGGGCATTTTGAGACAACCACTCACTAAAAATTATGAGGTAGCTAGAGATGGGATTTATGGTCCAAATACACTCTGCTGGCTAATACACTTTTTCAGAGCTGTTCAGGTTATGCAAGCTCCATGTAATGTGCCATTTTATTCCATGGCAGACATAGAGAAATACTATAATTTTAAGAGAGTGTTTGAGGTATCCTACATTTTTATGAAAAAAAAATAATATATTAGGTTTATGTTATGTCCTATGGTGGACCATTTTGACTCATTAAGACTTGCAAGTGTGAGTCCCATGGATCTTAACAAATATTCTGCAACTGAGAACAACCAGAACTTTGCAAAATCATTATTCAACACTTTGCAGAATGCAGAAAAATGTCTCCGTTTCACTCAAAGTCTAATTATTGTATTGCAGAATTTTGAGACAGTAATAAGGATGTATTGAGCTTTTGCAAGGCAATTTATTACTCAATAAATCCTCCACTGATGATCAGATAGCTAATGGAAAGTGCTCCAGACTTGAAGTAACAAAATGGGCTTTCACTATTAGTCCAATGTTTGCATTTAAAAGATCAAACAAAATATTTATTAGCACAATATCGACAAAAGAATATTCAGATTGATCCTGGATCATTGAAAAATAATGTATTTTACATCAGGCTTCAAAACAGTCCCCCGGACTTTGGTCGTGGGCTAGTTTTCCCTCTAGTTTTATTTTCAGGCCAAAAATGTCCTTGTTTGGGTTTTTTTCTACATCCAGGGGTTTTTTTTCTACATCTATTGCTAATGGATATTGAACTTCTTCCTCAGCAATAAAAATCTGAACTTTGTCCTTTATGTATTCCTTCTAGACATACACTGCTTTGCACAGTGCCTCTCTGCAGTTTATCTAAGCTTCTTCTCTGCCAGCTGCTCTAGCTGTGGGGTCCACTCTCACATGGAATTTCAGCAAGTGTACTGTCAAGGCAGAGCTGGAGCCTGGGGCTGCTCTATAAAGATGCGTGTGACTCCTCTGTGGCGACGAATGCACAAGGGTGTCATGTTACTGAAATCATGGCATTTTACTCACAGAGTTAGCATTCAGTTTCTATATATTGATAAGGAGATAGATTGCTTTGATTTTTTTTTCCCCTGCTAACCTTGAGCTCACCATTTCATTAACAGAAATACCACATGGCTACGATTAATTAAATGTTAAATCTTGAATTTCATTAGCACTTGTTTGCATTGGCAACCTTAACCAACATAAAATCGAGAGCACAAATGAAAAGATCTATTTGTTGTCCAGTTCTTTCATTAGACATGGTTACATTTGGCATTAATCTGTTATCTGCCTTGTGTCTCATCTTGCAGTAGGTAGCCCAGGAACAGAAAAGCTGGAGTCTAAAATTGCATTCAGCTGTTAATAGGCACTTTATATCTTAGCCTACAGCTAAGATTGCTTCTGTATGAGAAGTGTTGGAACTGCACTTGCCACTAAATTACTATGGATGTTTCTCATGTATTGTGAAGAAAAATATGTAAGTCTGTGCTATCTTTTGAAAGTCGTCCTGAGTCAGCATACAGTACTGCCAAATAATTTGTTGCTCCAGACAAGGTCCTGGAGATATTTCCTGAGGAATATTCCCTTCAGAGAGGGCAGCATCCAGAATATGCACTGACTTGAACAGTACATCTACAGCATTTCTTTCATTATTTTACAGTCTGCCTGTGGGTGGGTTTTGGACACCCGCTGACCTCCTTGCTACTTCTGAGACATAAATTCTAACTGAAGTACGGTGACTTCTTCCCAATGACTTCCTGATGACTGGGGACAGAGACCAACACGGAGATCCTCTCTTACCAGTCTGGGAAAAGTTTTGCCAACACAAGAGAGGTGTTGCCAGATTGCCAAACACAAAGAGCGGTGCATGCTATTTAGTTACACACTACTGATAATTTTAGATGCTTAATATAACAGGTTTCTAACATTTTGAGCTCTCCTCTACATGTAAATATTCATTCTTTAGACAACTGAGAGGAGACTTCATCAACATCTATAAATGTCTGAAGGGTGAGTGTCAAGCAGATGGATCCAGGCTCTTCTAGGTGGTGCCAAGCAATAGGACAAGAGGCAATGGGCAGAAACTGATGCACAGGAAATTCCACCTGAACATGAGGAAGAGCTTCTGTACTGTGCAGGTGACCAAGCACTGGAACAGGATGCCCAGAGAGGCTGTGGAGTCTTTCCTCACTGGAGATACTCAAGAACTGTCCAGACACAATCCTGTTCCACACGCTCTAGTATTACCCTGCTTAGCAAAGAGGTTGGTGACCCACTGTGGTCCCTGCCAGCCTTACCCATTCTGTGATTCCATGTTTTTTAAGACACCTCTTAATTCTAAATGAATTCTCAGGAATAAGAGCTTGGAAAAGAAGTGAAATACTAAAAATTTAGACCATGGCTTCATCATGAACAAACAAAAAAGACTTAAATGTTTGGGATGTGCTGTATTTCCAGAACTATAGGAGGGGTAGGAGTGGGTTTTACAAGGCTTCCCAAGATACTTGAGCACACAACATCTTGAAAGTTTAGAGAGATAACAGACCTTGTATAAAATAGACCTCGTATAGGATACAATTTGGTTTCCTTATATCCTACAGGCACTTGCTTTTAGGATGCCATTTATTTGCTAGGCAGTACTGAGGGACATAAGGGTTCAAATTCTTTCCTTAGAAAGAAGAGCTACTCATGTCTGGATAATAAGAGTCTTTTATTTCATTAGGGTGCACCAAGTATCCTGCTATCATTTCATTTGCCAGAGTTTTCAACATGCCATTAAAGGTAGTGCCAATAACAATGAGAACAAAAAGAAAAACAGGGATGAGAACAAAAAAGAAGTATTGATAAAAAATGCAGGAGGAAGTAAATCTTTATTCTCATTGTGTTACAACTCACTGAGTCACTGGGCTTGAAATGAGATCCCTGGATTTGCACTTCACTCTCGTGTCCTGTTCGGTTGAGATGTAAAATCTTCCCCATCCTGAGTTAATTAAAGAACTGCCATTAATGCAAATTTGTTTGAAATTAGCTTTCATGCTGCATGCACAGAGAAGAAAAAGTTGGCAGATTTGAGTGGCAGAAATCTGTGCATGCTTCTATGTGCCTCTTCAGGGTCCTAAGTCATCTTTGGAATCCTGCTCTTTTGTACAGGTGGAACTCAATCATTGCTGAGATACAGGTCTCCCATGGAGTACTTATTTCAGTGTGATCCTGGACTGCATATCCATAAAAGCTGTTTCTTTTCGAGCAGGATATCCAATGTCAACTGCAGAAGATGTAACAGTTTGCATTAGTTTGCTGCTAGCTTAATTTGTCCCTTGTGCAAGGACCTCCAAAACCACCTTGGTACTCTCCCGGACTGTATGGGTAGTTTTCCTGCCAGCCATTTCCTACTTATAATTTAACTCTTTCATGTTCTGTATTAGACCACCAAGACAGGATTTTCCTGCTGCCCACAATGTGTACTCCTACGTGGCTATTTATTGACTCCAGCTCCACAAGAAAATGTGGTGACCTTACCAGCTCCAGTGTCTTCGGTCAGTTAGAGATTCATTTTACAAGATATGTCCAGCCATTTCCTGCAATGAGTTTACCTTATGTTATCAGAAAATAAGGTGAGATCCAAATTATGGGCAAAAAGGCTATCAGACCTCTGTTTGAAAACCAGATCCTTTTTCATTCTCAGACTTAAATGGAGGGAAAGAAATTAAGTGTTGTTACCCAGATGAGGATACAACTACTACACATCTTTAACAACTGGACTGCTTTTTCTTCCGCCCTCCACTATGTTGCTTTCTAGGGCTCCTCTCCTGAATGTATTGTGGGCATTATTTGTTCTCACTGGGAGATATAAATTGCAAGCACACAGCTAACTGTGATGACCCAGATTGTTTTTTCTATGCAAGTAAGCTTCCCATTCCGGATTATTTGAATGTAAATATGACGTGTCATCTGATCAGAATAATGAAGATTTTGAAAATTCATTTATCTATCAAGTGTTGATAGAAAACCTACACCAGATTGAGATTTTTCATCATTTACATTTTAAAGTACTCTCTCTCAGAAAGATTATACTGCATCAAAAGACTTGCACTTAAGACAACATTTGAATAAAGTAATGCTGCACAAAATCTTTGATTTAAAATCAAATTAGAAAAGGAAGCCATATTTTTTCTCTGAACAAAAGTGAAAGGTAACTGTTTGCAGATAGCCTCCCAGATATCAAACTTCTGGTCATGTTTGCAAAATGCTGGGGAGAGTATACTTTTCTTATTGAACATAGATTACAGGCTTGTAAAAATGTTGCAGTGAAGGTTAATGGTTTGATAACTGAAAATGTTAACCTTTGCACTGCTGTTCCTGGGCTGGACATGCACCATCCATGCTTCCTGTTAGCACTGACAGCTCTGGTACACACCTCCTTATTGCTAGAAGAGCATTAGGTTTTCATTTCTTCAGTATAGCCTCTGATCAATGTCACAGCTGCTCTCAGCCCTTGAAAATGCATTCTGTAACTAAGAAAAAATAATAAATCTGAAATGAAATATGAACAAGCAACTACTTTTCTCCTCTCAGACTAGGGAAGTAGGTTTCAGTAGGTGTACAGTGACTGTAATGAAAGCAGAGTGAAGCCCTTTGTTTGACAACTTGAATGAAGGTGTCCTTCACACGCTCAGAAGGGTGAACTTGCTTTGGACTCCAGGAGCATGAAATGCAAGGAGCTGAATTCTTCTGTAAAGTGGACCTGTGAGATCTGACACAGTTCTTCCTGTCTCTAGCACAGAGATACTCAGACCA